>OU015746.1:69350194-69361293 GCA_907169655.1 Acomys percivali | reverse complement strand
CTCTCTCTCTCTCTCTCTCTCTCTCTCTCTCTCTCTCTCTCTCTCTCAATCCTTCCTCCCATAAGTTGCTTTTGTCATGGTGTTCTATCACAGAGACAGGAAATAAACTAAGATATTATACAATGCAGACACCTAATAAATATGAAACCATCACTCAGAAGAAAAAAGAAAGAAAGAAAGAAAGAAAGAAAGAAAGAAAATGCCCTAGGGGCTTGTCTATAGCCCAATCTTATGGAAGCAAAGTTGACATAAAGCTAGCCGGGACACTACCCCATTTCCAGCTCTCTCCACCAGTGGCTCCCAATAACCACCCAATAGCCTCCAGGATGCCAAGTTCAATAATCAATGTCAAGTTCTCATACTTTTGAAGTTCTCATACAGATTGTACACCCTTGATCCAAACATTAAAGATGCTCCATAATCCAGAATGTCAGGTCATGACAAGGGAAAATGCCTGGTCTCGTGTGATGGGTCACAGCCAAAATACATATATGTACACAAGCTTCATTTTGTGAACATTTTTTTTTTTAATTTTGTATAACACGGGGCTGAGAGATGGCTCAGTCAGTAAAGGGCTACCATGTAAGCATGAGAGCTTGAGTTCGGATCCCCAGCACTAACACAAAAGTCAGATTCAGAGGTATGCCTGTAACCCCAGTGCTAGGGGACAGGTGCAGACAGGCGAGTCCCTGGAGCTCAGCTGAATCGATAACCCCATTGAACATAAGCATGAATAACAATCTTCCTTGCTGGCCTAGTGCACAGGCTTCCAGAGTACCCAGTCTCTGGGAAGCACACTCTCTCCAAGAAATATTCCATACTTCCTTCTCAGAAGCCCCTTCAAATTTTATCTGCCACCCCACCCTTCCTACTCCCCTCTTCAATGTCTCAGATGTCATCATCTTCCTCCCTGCTGGTTCCATTACTACCGCTGCCCCACCCATCTACTAAAAAGGGCTAGACAGAGCCCCCCCCCACTCATGCCATCTACCCACATTGTGTCAGTTTCCCACACCAAAACCAGTAGTCTTTTTCAATTGCTCCCCTCTCTACTACCAGCTTTTTAGTTTTGTGAGACAAGGTCTCGCCATGTAGCTTAGGCAGGCCTTGAACTCTTGACTTTCTACCTCAGCCTCCCAAAGGCTGGGATTACAGGTGTGAGCTCCCTGCAAATGCATGCTTGGTCAAGTCGCTTCCTACCGTTCCAACCACAGTCACTCAGAGATTCCTATTACATTTGCTTATTTAGTAAGGCTAGGAATTGAACCCAGTGCCTCATGCATGCTTAGCTAAGCACTCTACCACTGAACTATAGTCCATTACTCTTTATACACTCTCCAGAAAACCTTCTCAGACATCCCTGTCTTAGCCACAGCTTTTGCTCCTTCAGAACACCTGACACAGTTTGTCTTTATATTCAGTTTGGTAACTATATGGTTAACAACCTTGTGTCTTTCAATGTATCCCCATACATACCTAGCTCTTCACAGGGACAGACATGATGTCAGTCTACTTCCTGCCACTGTTACAAAATACTTGAGTCTTCTTGAATGAAGAAAGGTCTATTTTGGTTCTTGGTTTTAGAAATGCACCAAACTTGACATTTTTAAGCCTCATGGCTGTGCTCAGCATTAGGGATGCCCAGTTTGTACTCAGAAAAACCTGATAAGGATTAAGTAGACAGCAAATAGCCTTGACTATTGAATGCCATGCATTCCACAAGAGAGGGTAAGAAGCAATTGGGGAAACAGCTCTAATGATAGTGTTAGAGCCAAGAAAAGATGGCAACACAAAGGATTGTGCTGTTTGGGAATTAACAAGTTCCCAAGAGGTACATGTGAAAAATAAAATTCTCTTATTCACAGTAAACTAACATGCAGCGAGTCCTTACTGTGTTAGCAGATGTTTCAGCCATAAAAGAATGTTGACTCAAGAATGGGTGGAAATAGGGTTTGAAAGGTCTCCGTTACCTTAAGATTTGGAAGTGCCACCATGACACGTGTAAGGTATAGAATCTCCCAAATGTGGAACTAAACTGGTCTCTCAGAAACACAAGACAGGTGTGAGAATACCGTGGTTCCTTAGAGTAAACTAAGGCAAATGCACACTGCAGTTGAGTGCAGAAATAAGTGGCCAGGTGTGTGCCATCTAGAGTCTCTTGGATACAAATATACACTGAGCCAAATGTGGCCTGTGAGGTAGGCAGGAAGACACAAACCAGAGCCACACATTGGTTTAAGGCAACCTATGGTTCCAGGGAAGAACATATGCACCCAAGCAAGACCACCAGACACCCCAAGACAGCCAGGCTTAGATGCCAGCAGAACACAATGCTGTTTCTCCCGATCCTTTCTTGACCTCAGATGGCATCCCTTGGCTACCCAGGATCCACCTCCTTCCCTATTTCAGTTTCTCTTTGCTCTCATAAGAGTGTGGTTCAAATGAATTGAACAGAGTGTTTGAGAACACTTGCAGTGAGAGGGCATAGCTTTATCACCAGGCTTACTATCAGGCTTGCTGCTTGGAAGTAAAAGTCTCAGATTAAACCTGGCCAAGTGAGGAGCTAAGGCAACAATGTGAGAGGGCACCGTGGTCACATGGGTCCGTGGGGAACCCATTTTGGGAAGTAGTGGGGCTTCTTGGGACACCCATACTTGGTGTGCTATCACCTGCAGCTCCGGACACCAAGCATCTAAACTGTGATTCCCCAGGTGGCCACGGACAAGGAAGTAGGTGGTTCAACTCTTCCGGAGCAAAGGTCTGTGAATGCCTTATCACATGACGGCTCCTGGTACCTGCTCCTCTCTGTAATCAAGACAGTGGTGGAATTGTGCCTCTCCATCAATGCCCTCCAAATGCCCTTGACTTTCAGTTAAACTGGGGCCAGCAGGGAAGGATGCATTATCCATCTGGATATTCTCTTAGGAAATACCAGACAGTATAATACAGGCATGCCTGCTCGTCTGTGGTCACAATAAGCAAATGAAAGAATTAGCCTAAGTGTCCATCAACAAGTGAATGTAAAACTGTGGATCATATACACAGTGGGACCATCAAGAACATAACTACATCAATCATAGGAAAATAGATGGAGCTGAAGATCATGGTAAAGAAAGTAAGGCAGACCTAGAAAGGCCAAATTATTTCATATTTTCTCTCATATGTGGAAGGGTGTGTGTGTGTACACACATATGATATAGTAGAAAGGGGGACAATCCAGAAGAGAGGATACATGTGCCGGAAAAGGGGACACGGGCAAGCGGCGGGAAGGAGCATCATCAAACACATGATATTCTTGAACACAATGTTGCTGGGACCCACACTGCTTTGTACAATGAACACACACAAAGAAGAAGGCTAAGAGAAAAGAGAAAGAGTGGAAATGGAAATTGAACAGGAAGCAAAAAGGGTAAAGGAGCAGTTGCTACTTCTGCTCAGCTTCGGGCCCCAGGGATCATCTCTCTCGTGGTCCCTAGCACTACAGGCAGCATGAAAACAGGACAATTATCCATAGACTATCGAAATGGAGGAGGAGTAAGCAAGGGAGCAAAAGCACCAAGCAGCCCATGAAACACTGCAACATTCCATATGGTAAACTTAATTCTACGTGGGCCCTCTGGCAACTCTGGTAAGAGTCTTTCCATGGCTGATGCTTGACTCACGACAGTGACAAGGGATGAATGTGCTCTGAGGATAGGGAGGATGCACACAGGACACCCTGCACATTATTCTTGGGGGACAACACAGCGGATTTATGCCAATTTAAACACTTCTAAAGTACAGCCTGAACTTGAACTCTGTAAGAACCTTTCTGTCATCAGCTGGTGGAGGGAAGAGGAATGGCATCAGAAAACCACCTGAATTCTGCAGGCGCATGTGCGCGCGCACACACACACACACACCACATGAACACATACCACATGAACACACACCACACATGCACACACACCACACACACACACACCAACACACAGACACACACACCACACATGCACACACACCACACACACACCCCAACACACAGACACACACACACCACACATACAACACACACAGAGACATACACACACCACACACACCACAGACATGCACACACACACACTACAGACACACACCACAATGACCACACAGATACACATACATCATACACAGCCATGTAACACACACGTAACACACACACAGACACACACACACACACCTACTACATGCAACACAGCTGCCTTGTTTACCTGCCCAGGAAAAAGGCAGGCAGCCCATGCCATCAGGCTAGCAGTCTCAACAGTCAGCAATAAATACAGACAGAGACACCCAAAGCCAGAAAGAGCTCCGGGCTGATCCACCTAGTCTTCCATCATTGTACAAATGAGGACACTGAGGCCAAGACCTTTAAATAACTCACTGAATTAGGCTTTCAGAGCTGGGACTTCGGTGGAGCAAGAAGTGGCCAGCATGTTTCCTAAGATACCACTTGGCCTGGGCTCCGCGCGAGCCTTCAACCTGCTGCTTAAGCTTTCACACAAATGTTGTGAAACCATTTCAAGAAATTCTTGGATGTGTGTGCTTGCATTCTTTCAAGTTGTCCAAGCGCCCAGCAGAGAACAACAATAGGGTTCTGTGCAGCCCACAAAGTCACCGAGTTTTGGGGTCTTTTTTAGACTTACTCCCCGCTATCAGGACATTGGCACCACAGCTGCTGAATGGTGGCCCTGGCCGCCACCTCCTCTCTGTCTGCACATGAAATTACTAAGTCACATTGCTGCTAAGAACAGGTATGCTAATGGGGCTTGAAGGAGACAAAGGGACAAGACTTCTGAGATGTCTACTTTATGCCTACCACAGCGTAAATGAAGGGTCTTCATGTCTGATTCTATTTTTGTTCCCAATATCTGGGAGGGATTTTCTTGCGGGGGAACATTTCAGCTTCGCTTCTGCAAAACCTAGATATGCTATCAATGTACCACATGCAATCCCGAACTTTTACAAATATAAACTTAGCAAGGTGTGGTGGTACTCTTGGGAGCCAAAGGCAAGTGGAGCTCCGAGTTCAAGGCCAACCTGGTCTACATAGTGAGCTCCAGAACAGCCAGGGATGTGTAGAAAGACCTTGTCTAAAAAAAAATAAAATAAAATAAAAATCAAAGATCAGCAAAAACAAACTTATCAAACTTATTTCTTATAAATTTGTATATGTTATTATATTGTGTGTGCGTGCACACACGTGTGCGTGTATGTGTGTGTGTGTGTGTGTGTGTGTGTGAGTGAGTGGGCATATGTGTGATATCATACTGGAAAAAAGCAGGGGAGAAGCACAGAGATGGTTGAAATAGCCCTGTGAGAGTCAGCATTCGGCTTGTCTTGCAGTTTAAGCAGTGAGAATATTTGGGAGGCAACATGTACTGAGTCATCTATGTCAGGAGGAGCTTAGACGCAGAGCAGAAAACACAACCAAGTGCATAGGGAGGTAGCCCAGTGGCAAAGTACTCACCCAATACACATGACGGCCTGAGTTGCAAAAACCCAACCTAACAACTTGAAAATACTTTTATATATAAATATACATCCATATTAATTTGAACATATTTGTCCTGTGTGCTACTAACACACACACACACACACACACACACACGCACGCACGCACGCACGCACGCACACACGCACACACACACATGCAAGAAATAAATCATGAGTTCCTTGAGGCAAAGGTATGGACCCCTTTTTACATCTCTATCTCAGCTGCACACTGTTGAAGTTTGGGAATTCTCTCTATTCCTGTTGTATAATTTTTAAAAACCCAAAAGACACAATGGTGGGGATTGGCTGTCCTGATGTACAAGGTTTCGGAAAGCACAAATCCCAATTCCTTCTCCTTCTTTAATAAGCTATATGGACTGTCTGGAATATGTTTTATTCTTATCTTAGGCTCTTAAATTACATAGAAAGTCATAAGCAGCCCCACCTTGGTTCTCTAGAGTAGCTGAGAAACCCCCATAAGCTTGATGACCAGACCTCTAGTGTGTATAAACAATTAATTTTGGCAACTGGGGGCTCCCGGAACCATGATAAGTGTCAAAGGATGGTCCTCAATCATGATGCCCTAGGACAGTGGCTCTCAACCTTCCTAATGCTGCAACCCTTTAACACAGCTCCTCATTATTTTCATTGCTACTTAGTGACTATAATTCTGCTACTGTTATGAATCGCAAGATAAATATCTGATATACAGGATATCTGATATGTGACCCCTCTGAAAGGGTTGGTCAACCCCCAAAGGGGTAGTGACCACTGCCCTAAAGCAACAGCCCAGAAGTAGCTTTCTTAGAACAGTTACTACAATTCCAGACAGTCTGGAATCCAATGCGGTAGCCCTGGCCCCAGACCCACATATCATCTTAGGCACAACCAGAAAGACATGAAGCTACTGGTGGACCAGATATGCCACGCTGGCCGGGAAAGATGGCACTACCAGCAAACGCTTGCCTTCACACCCTTGCCTTGCTTCCACCTCCTAAGGTGATTCCAACTTCAAGTTGTCCCCAAGCACAGACAAGTGGGGAAATGAGCACCACGCCAAGAGCTGAGGCTGCTCACAGCTGGGGCTGAATAACGCAAAGCACTGCAGGAGGGTGGAGCGACACCGAGGAACCAGCCTGCTGTCCTCACAGGCAGCAAGAAGTCCAGCCTTGCACTGAATCATCCCCACTTCAGAGGATAAAATCCGGGGCAAGCCCAGGCCCTCAAGTTATGAAAATCTCCACAAAACAGCAAAGGCATCTGCTGCCCTCGCTGGAGAGCCAGCTGAGACTAAATGTGGAGGGTCCATCCACTATACAACCTCTCCGCCCTCACACCCTTTGGACACAGATTCCTCCCCACACTGCTTTGGAGACAGCCTGGCGGCTCTTTCTGTAGTCTTCCCTGACTAGGTGAGCTGGAACTGGTACCTCTTCTGTGTGACCAGGCAGTTCTGATGCAATGAAAGGGCCCAGGGTTTCAGCCAAAGAAATGGATGTCAATGGTGCTCTGGCACGGACAGCCTGGGGACTCCATAGGAGGCCTGCCTTAGGTACCTTTCTCATTACTGTGCCCAAATATCTGACAAGAAGCAACTTAAGGGGCAGGGGAGATGGCTCAGTGGGTGAAGTGCCATTGCACAAGCCTCTCGTACCTATGTGAAAGCCGGACGTAGTTACACAAGTGGGATCTGTAACCCTACTGCCAGGGCGAATGAAAACAGGCAAGTCCCTTGAGTTCACTGGCCGGCTGGCCAGCCCAGCCAAATCAAGGCACAGCTCCAAGTTCAGTGAGAGACCCTGTCTCAGGAAATAAGGTGGAGAGCAATAGAAGAAGAACACTAACAACCTCTAGTCTACACACACACACACATGTGAGCTCACACACTCACATACATACATGCAGACAGACACAATTAAGGCACATTCATTCTGGCTCATAGTTTGGGGGGGTTCAATCCAGCCTGGCTGGAGTAGGCATGGCTGCAGGCAGCTCCCTGGGAGTGGGAATATGCAGAGTGCTCACTCCACACCTCCTTGAACCTCAGCAGAACAGAAAGTAGAGAGAGGAAGAGGCCAGGCAGAGCTGGGCTATCGCCTCAAGACCCACCTCCAGCAGCCCACTTCATCCGGTGAGGCTCCACCTCCCCAAGACAACACATCGCTAGCTGGAGGTTCAGACAAGGGAGCCTGTTGGGAGCATCTCACATACAAACACCTTCCACAGAGAGGGCTGTGGTTTTCTAATAGTACATCAGCACCCAAGGTGCTAATCAAGTGAGAGAGCGGTCAAGTTCCAGGCAGTCCAGGTTCACAGTGAGGACTCAAGCATGCTCACATGCTTGGCTGAGCTTCTCTCCACTGTGTGCCTTTTTCCTCGCAAAGGATTTGCACTGTAAGTAACTTAGATGAAACTGAGGCTGCCTCTATATTGGCACCAATCTTGTTCGCCTGCTTGCATTTTGGTGCCATTTCTGTGTGGTGTACAGGCTAGCTTCCCTACCTCCCTCTTCCAATCCTGTCTGCAAGAGGATGCTATCTATGGTTAGCCCCACTTTACTGTTATCCCACGGAATGTGCTCAGCCACCTTCTCTAGGAAAGTGTATTGTGGTGAGTAAACATGATTAACTCCAGATGTTCTCTGGTCTCCTGTTCCCTCTGAAAACCCTATGGAATATGGGAACCCCTCTGGCTTTGCCTGAATCACCGCAATCAAGCATAAACCTGGTTTTCCTGGGCCGTGTCCACATGTGTGCAGAGAGGCAGGGTGGAGGGGGACCATGCCAGGACTTTACATGCACAGTGGGGAACACTCACACACACGGAAACAGCAGAAATGGCATCAGTTGGTCAAAGTCCTATGGAGACAGAATCTACTAAGTACCTCTGTGTGTTTCTCTTCAGTTATTTCCCTGACAACATCATAGGGGGCTCTAGTGAGAAATCTCCTCTGAGAATCTGGAGATACAATTGCCCTTGGAAAATTAAATTTTGGAAATCAACCCATAATGAATCCAATTAAGACAAGTTAAGCCACCATAAAGGGACAGATTAGCTCCCAGGCCTGCAAGGCATGGGAGTAATCAGATCAAGTGTGTCACAAAACATCGAAAGAAAGAACAGAAGAATGTGGTAACCAGCTGGGGGAAGGGGGTGTCACTGTCACCTGTCAGCCACCAGACCTTAGAAAATAAGCTCTGAAGCCAGGCGTGGTGGCTCATGCCTATAATCCCAGCACTTGGGAAGCTGTGGAAAACAGAATGTGACCTCTAGATAATTGTAGGCTATGTGAGGAAACCTTGTCTCATTAGGGAGGGAGGGAGGGAGGGAGGGAGGGAGGGAGGGAGGGAGGGAGGGAGGGAGGGAGGGAGGGAAGGAGGGAGGACGAGACATCAGAAAGCAGGGTCCAGAAGTAAGGTCAGACATTGGTCCTACCCAAGCACTGTCCAGAACTAGGAGAGGTAGCCTCAGGACTTTAGAACAAAAGTCACAGTGTGAAGGGCCTAACTCACTTTTGCACTTTGGTGCCTGCTTTGTGCAATCCCTTTCTGGTTATAATATGGCTCTGTGGCATCAGTCCTCAGGGAGAAGGCATATTGGCCAAAAGTCACTAATAGTCACCACTCTCACTGTATGTCAAAAAAACCAGCACTAAGTTTGGAGTGTGTCCTGCTTCCATCTCACCTACAGGGAGGGCAAGTTCCCACTTTTAACTGGAGAGGTTTGCTGCCTTCTGTCACCCCAATTCTATTACTAGTCAGTAAGCACCTACAATATCAGACTATGGACATTTGAGACCATGGCACAGGTTCCCACAGATTCACCCAAGAAACTCATCCCTGACCAATACAATGCTACCTGAGAATGGGAAAGATAGCAATTCTGTTCCCTGAGTGTCCAGGAGGACAGGAAAGTCATCTCCATTAGCTAGAGGCCATTGTGCTGGTCTAGGATCCAGATGAGCCTGGTATCACAAAGTACAAGTGGAAATGCTCTGTTAAACAGAAGACAGGGTATGTGGTGTTCCCAGGGGTGAGCTCGGCAGGAGACAAGTTGGCATACCCAGGTACACAAACCAAGTAGCATAGTCCTGGACCACATGACAGCAAAAGGTGTGTGAGGAAAAGGGCCTATGGACATTCAGTTGCAGATTACTGCTGTTTGCTCTGCTATGGCCCCCATGTGACATCCTTTCCCATGCTAGGTTAGTCTTAAGTAAAACTGACTGCTGAGAGGGTGGTGGTAGAGAACTCATCAGATTTCAAACTGGGATGCCCTCACTCAGTGTCCTGGTGAGGACCTCATACTCATCACCAGACCTCAGGAAACTTCTCTGTCTCAGTTTCCTCATCTGAGAAGGGCTAGGTAGGATAGCAGTGGCATTGCAGAAGTGCTAGAAGATGGAATTGTCAGGAAGTTCAATGGGTGGGAGGGATGCTTGCTTATACATCAAAGTCAGCTCTGTATAGAAGACAACCTGGAGGCCAGGACCGAGAGAACCCACAACACTAACTTGGCAGCTGTCTCCAGGACATGGAAGAACTTCCACGCACAATCAGGCCTCAAGCCCGGAGAGCTGGATGGGCCTGTCTGACATCTGGAATCTACCAGCAGTAATGAGTATATAGTGAGCATTTACTATGTGTTGGGTACACATCTGTTTCTCCACAATGGTTTAACTTGGTTGACCAGTAGGATTAAGTAGAATTAGAGACCCAAGAAAGGCAATGAAGTTCCATAAAAAATCAGAACAGAATGAAAGTTCAGTGTCAATCACATTATACAAAAAGCACATCACGCTCTGTTATCCTCAGTCTCAATCTCCCAAGGAGCCAAAGAATCATCGGTCATCTCAAAGAACATCAGCTGGGTCTCAGGAATGCTCAAAATCAACGTCTCAGTGCTGGCAGAACACACTGAAAGCCCTGATGCCCAAGGCTCCTTTCCAGAGATGAATTCACTTAGCAAGGGAGGCCAGGACACTGGGATTTAAGCTCCCCCACGGACTCTAGACAAGATTTAACAGCACAATTCTAATGAATTTTAAATTATTTCCCCCAAGACAGGGTTTTCCAAGCTCCCCTCATAACAGGGGGTCACCTGGAGTAACATGACTACCACATACCCCAGGCCCCTTTCCTAGAATTTCCAAAGGATCCAATCTAGAGTGGGGTCCATGGTCTATAGGATTGCAAGCATCTTGGGGATACATTTCATCAACAGGGTTCAGAGAGCAAAGGGGAACTATTTGGAAAGAGTGTGGGTGATGCTGTAAAATGAGCATGCAGCAGAAAGCAATGACATGAAGTATTATATTTATAGTCACCACCCAGAGTAGCTGCCTTTAGGATCGTGTTCCAGCTCTAACCTATGTCTTGGACCTAGATGACAGATGAAAGAAGCAACGGGGCAAAAAACAAAACAAAACAAAACAAAACACCATTCTGAGAATTCTCCATTCTTAGTCAGTGGACCACAAGGCCCAAAGAGGAAAATCAGTTGTTATATGTGGTTTCATTGCTCCTCATGGGATACACACACACACACACACACACACACACACACACACACACACACACACACACACA
>OU015746.1:69283289-69335403 GCA_907169655.1 Acomys percivali | reverse complement strand
CACACACACACACACACACACACACACACACACACACACACACACACGTGCATAAAACACATAAACTATAAATAAAAATGTAAGGAAAAACATATTGAATTCCGTAATGAAAACCTATTTAGGACATCAGATGGTTCTACCTACAAATCCTTCCGTTAGGATTTGCTGCGGTTTGAACACGGCTTGACCCAGCAATATTCCTATCTTGAGCCTCACTTGCCCGCTGTCATGGCACTGAATTTGGAGGGCCTGCCTTTAAAAGGTGCTTGGAAGCACCAAGAATCCACCCCCATGAACGGACCCAGGTGCTTTTTCAGAGTCAAGGCTAGTACTCCTAAGATTGGGCTAGGCATACAAATCAAAGATTTATTGATAGCAATTCATAAAGAAATTTATTTTAAATTAAGTCTTTAGTATGCACATACTCTTATCATTTACTGAAGACAAAAGCAATTTGCATACTAATGAGGTGGAAGTGTTTGTTTTTATACAAAGAACTAATTCTTCAGCAGGGAGGTCAGAGAGATGTAAGGGAAAGGCACACTACTAAAACATACTTTGTTTGAAAAACGTCAGAAAAATATCTAATACTTCGTGTGCTATTTTAAAATCTTAAGAGTTTAAATAAACACAGAGCTCTTGGCTGAATGATACCACAGGACACAGGGCTTTCTTGTTTGTCAAAAATGTATCAATATTTTGATTTTACAATTATATTTTGATTGTATATGAGAATTACACATCATATGAACACACAGTACGAAATGGCAGATTATGTTTAGGGTCATCTCAGAAACCATTGGAAATTCTTCCTATTCTCTGGCCAAAATTATTCTCACTTTTTTCTTTTAAAAAAATATTTATACACTTATGTATATACACATCAGAAGGGAGATTCAGATCCCATCATAGATGGTTGTGAGCCGCCATGTGGTTGCTGGAAACTGAACTCAGGACCTCTGGAAGAACAGACAGTGCTCTAACCACTGAGCCATCTCTCCAGCCGCTTAGTCTCACTTTTTCTTTTACGTGAATCTCAAGTCAGCAACTCAGCAATTTTTAAGATCAGCATTCTAACACAATGTAACTCAAAAGTGGTGCTGTTTGATACTTGTATGCTGAGGACTGATGGGAGAAAAATATGAAGTTTTTGTTTTATATCATTACATCCTTACGTTTCGTCAATCCAGAAAACTTAAGTGTGCACAGTAAAGGCACTGCAATTCATAACAGGAAGTAGTCAGGAATCTGAGCTAAGGTGTTTCTGTGTTTCCGGCAGCTTCACCAGTGTTGTGCAGTACACCATTGGGTGTGCTGTGTGGTCAAAACCAAGACTACAGCGAAGTCGTGCGATGCAACATGGGTGGATACTGCCAGGAACTCACCTGCTTTACACATTTGGTTTAAAATTTAAATTTTTGCACGCTGCACTTTCAGAAACCTTTAATCTTTGTCAAAATAGCTGTGACTCCCACACACGTTGAGTCACTCGACCCCATATGGGGGTCACAACCCTCAGTTTCAGAAGTTGATTAAGGAGTTAGACGTTCTAGAGGGGTAAAGGGTTTTCTCAGCTGAGCAGGAAGCTATGAAATACCACAGTCCAAAATGTTAGTGTCTTCACCAAGCAGCGCTAAGCATTACGTAACTGCTACGTGTCTAAACTACTAACATACAGGACTGCCACCCTGAGACCCTTGAGATGAGGTCTTAGGTGAGGTGATGCGGGTGACATTCAAAGTGACGCTTCAACCACTCTGTGTCACTGGCATGGCTCAGGGGTCCACATGAGCCTTCCTGAAAAGCAAGCTCACTTGAGTAACCAAGAAAAAGTGTCTTATGTTATATTACAGCTTTATAAAGTAAAAAAAAAAAAAAAAGACAACTTGCATCTTCCAAAGGAGAGGTCAGGGTACCTTCTGATGGCCAGCTTGTCAGTAGCTGGTCACTGAAGTAACTCTTCTGGAAAGAAACCATGTCTAACTCTGTGACCATCAAAGCTCTTAGCATGCAATGACTGCTCCGCAGAGACATGTAAACATGATTTAATAATGTATCTATGCACTCCAGAGTGCCAGATCCTCCCAGTCTTCCCAGGGATGCAGAGACAAAGAATCTATGCAGCAATCCAAATGTATACTCTGAAATATCTGCCATTCGGCTCGCCTCTCTTTAAATAGAAGTACTACTTTCTAGAAATAACAGATAAGTAAAGGAATGCTTAAGTTGTCAACGGTTCATTTCTTAAGAGCTGGATTTTTTTTTTCTTTTGGAAGTTTCCAATTAAAATGCTTACCACGTCTACTATATTTTAGTTAGGCAGCCCCACGGGGCTGATCTGAGCTCTGCATCTTGAGCCAGAGGAACAGACTTTGCAGCTCTCAAGCCAGTTTCCTCCTTATCCAATTCAGCAGTGTGATTGGCCGCGCCTGCAGGTAGTCCAGTAAGCACGGTTGATAAAAAATATTCATGTTTATTGTGTTGGTTTCCACCTAAGCAACAGTGGAAGGGAGGCAATGCCACTTGGTCAAGTCTGCCTTTCAGCTACATCAAAGGCCAGAGCTTAATGTGGCTGAGAAGAGAGTAGTCCAGACACAGTCACAGCTTTGGATCACGGCCAGCAAGAAGGAGGCTGCAAACGTCAGCCCTCCTCTAGACGCGGGTCAGCAGCATCCGTGAGGCTCCTCCACCCTCACAGCTCAGGCAGCTGAGAGGAGAAGCGAGGTGGGGGGGAAGTCAAGTGTGGACATCTCAGAAGTAGGGCAGAGGTGGAGGGAGGAGGTCACCTGACACTTCACCCCAAAGTATTTGATGGCCATGGAAACCAGACTTGAAAAGAAACAGTAGCCAAGTTATTTTAAAAATTGCCGGTTTTAATCTTTCAAATAAAGAATGTTCACTTTGTATTCTTAAAATGAGGGAATGAAAAGTCAAAGAGGCTTTTGATTAAAATAAAATAAAATAAAATAAAATAAAGAATTCATGTTCCAGAACCCACTGGGGAAAAATCTCAAATATACCTACTCAAGGCCACTATATTTTACAGTTGACTAAATTTTTAAAAGGCAGGTAAAACACAAGTGAACTGCCCAAGAAAAATAAAAAAGTTATTGTTTCAAAAGCTACTGTGGGAATCCCAAGCTGTATCATTGCACTGTGAGACTTTTAGAAACTCAAAAAAAGCAAAAGGCCAACTCAACTTTCAGTTTCAGAACCCCCTGCTTCCTCATCCTGCCCTTATCATTTCCGAATTGATATACGTCCAAACACATTTGTGTACTGGCACCCACTGCAGCACAGAGGTCCTTCATCTATGGCCCCTCCCCTCCAAACCACATTCTCCAATAATGAATGTAGCCTTGGGGTTTTAGCATCATTGAGACCCACCCAGGCAGCTAGCACATAGTAGACTGTCAATATTTAACTGGAACAGGGTGTATTAAATATTCAAACTGGTAGCTATGGTTTGGATCTGAAATGTTCTCCAAAGGACCATATATATACAAGGAACACTAAAGTGACTGACTCAGCATTGTATTTGTGTGTGTGTGTGTGTGTGTGTGTGTGTGTGTGTGTGTACTTTTTGCCAAGTGCCAACCTATGTATTTTTTAAATATATTTTATTAATTTATTCATATTACACCTCAATTGTTATCCCATCCCTTGTATCCTCCCATTACTCCCTGCCCCCCATTTTCCCCTTACTCCCCTCCCCTATGACTGTGTATCATCTCTTCTTGGTAACCTGCTATCCTTCCTCTGAGTGCCACCAGGCCTTCCCATCCAAGGGACATGGTCAAATATGGGGCACCAGAGTTCATGTGAAAGTCAGTCCCCACTCTCCACTCAACTGTGGAGAATGTCCTGTCCATTGGCTAGATCTGGGTAGGGGTTTGAGGTTTACTGCACGTATTATCCTTGGCTGGTGCCATAGTTTGATATATACATATACTTTTAAGTGTATATAATACATATATACACTTTTCAGCGTGTGTGTGTGTGTGTGTGTGTGTGTGTGTGTGTGTGTGTGTAACAAAAATAAATGACAAAGCGTCCTATGAGAGGGGTACATTGTAGAAATTGGAGGGAAGAGAAAGAGGGTGAAAGTGGTGAAATTATGGTTTAATTGTTTTTAATAACACATTATACTATATCCACATGTACAACACAGGGTAACATGTAGAAATAAGAAAAGCTAAATGTTAGGGGATGAGAAAAAACTGAGTGCAGATAACTGACAAGCGTTGTGAAGATATTATAAAGAAGTGCTTTTCTAATTCTTCCTAAGGGCCATAGACATTTTGGGTGGTGGGCGAATGTATAAAAATATATTTGAAGGCAGGCTTAGGAGTGCATGCCCTAAGTCCCAGCAATCAGTGGGGCAAAGGCAGGCAAGATCTCTGTGAGTTTGAGGCAAGCCTGGACTGGTCATCCACGGAAATGCTTCAAATCAGATTTGGTAGTAAAAGTTTAAGTCCAATGTGAAGCTCCAGAATTTCTGTTCCAAATGCCTTTTTTATTCTTGTATAGATACCTGTAGAAATGTACCGAATTTGACTCTGGTTAATTTTGTCGGGAGGGGGGGTAGGGGGGTGGGGGGGAGGGGCACGGTTACTTGCAACTTCTTATGAAAGTTTGTAAAATGTAATAAAAACTGAAATAAACAAACATTTTAGATGGGTGTTGGTGGCACACGTCTTTAATCCCAGCACTTGGAAGGCAGAGAGGCAGGCAGATCTCTGTGAGTTCGAGGCCAGCCTGGTCTACAAAGTGGGCTCCAGGACAGCCAGAAACCCTGTTCTTGAAAAACAAAACAAAACAAAAGAAGAGTTTTTTTAAACAACAACAAAAAAAGAACTGAGGACTAGGAGGAAGAAGTCACATAGACATGCTGCGCCCTTACACTGAGTCGTGGGCCCCTGGGCTCCTTGCCCTTTCTTTTCAACTCCCAGGTAGCCATGTGATGAACAGGCTGCCTCAATTACAGCACAAAGCAAAAGCTAACTGACCAGAACTGAAGCCCGTGCAACTGTGAGCCACAATAATCCTTTCCCCCTTTTTACTTTATGAATGCTGGGGGGTGTTGCAAATGATGGTGTTCTGGGGGGTGGGGGAGGGGTGGGGGAGGGGCAGGTGGGGGGCATTCTCTAGAGAATGCAGAGAGATTGCTGACTGTCCAGCCACAGCAATGAGAACAGAAACTAATGCAAACATGAGCAGTATAGAAACAAGAACAAGCAGGAAAAGGAGTGGGAAAGATGCAATGTGGTTAAGATGGGTTCACTAGTGTAGTAGGTTGCTTGGCTGGTTTTTGTTTTTGCTATAGTCGAGTGCCTACAAGAAGCAACTTAAGAGAAGAATTTGTCTGGCTCATTTGGAGGCGCCAGAGGCTGCCATGGCAGGAAAGAATGGAGGCAGGAACGTGAGGCAGCTGGTCATGTGTCCCCACATTCAGGAAGCGGGAAAAGGGATCTCTGATGCTCAGCCCCCCTTTCCCCCTTTTTCCACTCAGCCCATTGGGTGGTGCTACCAGCCGACAACATTCAGGGTTGACCTCCCTCTCCCAGGGCATTACTAGAACACAACTCTGGAAACACCTCAGGGACATGCATAACCTTGGGCCTCAGTAATGACCTAGGCATGCCTTAATCTAATCAAGTTGACAGAATGAACCACCATGTGGGCAGATGCATATCCGGCGACCAATAGAGGTCTTTAAAGCCTGCAGAAGTATGTCATCCAGCAAGGGTCCCAATCTTCATCAGGTTAGACAAAAGCTGGTTAGAAAACACTGAGCTTCGAGTTCCAAAGAGCTCAAGATTCGGATCACTGCATATCACCCACCCCATCCTTGCAGGTAGCCACAGCTGCTGTGAGCTCACAATGCATGTTATACATGATCATATTTCATTTTGTGTGTGTGTGTGTGTGTGTGTGTGTGTGTTTACGAGAATGCCAAAAATAAAGAAAAATCTCCCATATATCTCCACTAACAAAACAATTATCTATTTTCTCCCTTGTATTCTAGAAATGGTCAGATTATGTTTATCATTAATAAAAGCATACCAGACCCTATTTAATTAAAAAAAACATAATTACATCACTCCAACAGAGGTAGAGATGTTTTGGGTCCTCAGTGGTTGCCTTTCACAAATAAAGCACACAGTAGGTGATGAACAGCAACAGGAATTTCTAGACCCACATACTGAAAAGTAGCATGTACATAGTATGTCAAAGTAAGAGTACAAATTGTGGTTCAGGCTGAGTGTTCATACTCTGAAAGTCCAATGTCCCTTCTGCCTCTCCCCCACTGCCATGTGTGTGTATGTGTGTGTGTGTGTGTGTGTGTGTGTGTGTATGTGTGTCTGTCTGTCTGTCTGTCTGTCTGTGTGTCTGTCAGTGTCTATGTGTCTGTGTGAATAGGACAGGGAGGACCGGAGGTTGAAATCCAGAGTTAAAACATGCTAGAAAGTTCTCCACTACTGAGCTACACACCAAGACAGAAACTTTGAAATCTCTAAGAAGTAATATGAGACCACAAAGGGGAAACTCTATATCATGGAAGTCTGCTTTCCCGCACAAAAATCATCAAATACTGCAACTGCATGTGGGGAAGACTGAGGCAGGGGAACTAGAAGTTCGAGGCCATCTGGCTATTTATCAAGTCCTTATCTTGAAAGAGAAATAAATGACCTTAGGTATACGTGTATAGGTGTAAATGAAACACTAATGAATCCTGTATTTAAACTTGGGCATCTACTCAACCTACCCCACTGTTTATGAAATAGTACCCCAAAATTCTAACGTCCAAAGCATGTCCCATCCCAGTGTCCTCAACAAGGGATATTCAACAGTATTAGAGGTTTTTCAATCTTTCTAGGATTGCAGATTGTCTAAAAGAACATTCAAGAACATTGGGAGTCTGGGGACTGTTTTAAATTCCTCCTCAATTGATCTCAGGGCAGAGGCATCCTCAAAACACAGCAGCACTCTTAGTCATAGAGACACTGTGAGACACAAGAAAGCTATAGGACCGAGGAGTTGTAAGAGTGTGGAATTCCAAACTTCCAGGCCTCGGGAAGGTTGTCAGCACATGCTAGTGATTCAGGCATTAGCAGTAGGTCAGTAATAGCAACCGTCTCCACCCCAGGCCTTAAGCCCTTTGTGGGCTCTGATCTAGTTCAAAGGGTCTTCATGGGACCCACAGCCAGTGCAGCCCAAACATTCTGCTCGCCACACACACTGACGTAGCCTTTGAACTTATAAGTGTCTTTCATTATCTGTTCACATTCCAGAAATTACAAAATGTGTAAGTCTTCCAGAAGAACTTTAAAACAAGCAGGAACCGCTTGAGGTTTTCCGGTTTTCTGTTGGATTATCTCCCCACCCTCCGCGCACAGTGATGATGTGCTAAACAGTGTTAACAGACAAGGGGCACAAAGGCTTTGTTTTATGTGGCCCCTTATTACAAACAAGTCTAACACTACTTCATAACTACTGCTTAAAATGTACTATGCATCATGACAACCTCTCTATATCTTTCTCTTCCCTTTTAGGGAGTGAAGGGGTTGAGACAGGACCTTCCTGAGCAGCCCACACTAACCTTGAACTCAGGATCCATGCACCTCAGCCTTGTGAGTGCTGAGATAACAGGCATGCACCACCATTCCTGACTCCATGGAGTATTTCAATCAATCTTGACAGATACCTTGACAACTATGTGCATTTTCCATCATGTGGATAGTAAATGGAAGGCCAGAGAAGGCAGTGTGCCTTCAGCCGCATCACCTTAAGAACCAAGTTCATATTCTTGCTGTCATTTCATTTTTATCGGATGATCATCAACTTTACTTGGCGATTTAACTAGACTTCAAAGTCAGGAGTCAAAAGGACCACAGCAAGAATGAAGAAAAGACAGCAAGCACAGCACCTGGGGCAGAGCACCGCTCTCTGGAGCAATGGAAGGAGTGGCCTGGTTAGTAAGACACAACAGACAAGGAGGAATTGCGGAGGTGGGGGAGTGGGGGTGGAAAACCACAAAGCAAATGGTACATGGATTAAAAACATTACAACAACAGCCGGGAGTGGTGGCGCACGCCTTTAATCTCAGCACTCGGAGGCAGAGGCAGGCGGATCGCTGTGAGTTCGAGGCCATCCTGGTCTACAAAGTGACTCCAGGACAGCCAGCCAAGGCTAACACAGAGAGACCTTGTCTCAAAAAACCAAAAAAAAAAAAAAAAACATTACAACAAGATCATATCTTTCTGTGCTAACTAAAGATTTTAATCTGAAAGGTGAATAAAATATACAGAAAGAAAGAGATAAGAAATAAGTCAAATATATGAGTACTTTTCAGTCGGTGATGGTGGTGACATCGCTGGATCTCAGCACAGCTGGACCCCAGCACTAGACAGTGCCCATCCTGCTCACCTCCTCTTCCTCCTCCGCCTTCCCAGTGATCACATGCCCATCCAGCCACTGAGTACTGATGCAGATGAAAACATGGGGCTCTCATGTTCATCTCTCTGGCATTTACCATGAATGTTGCCCAATGGTGTTCTCAGCATGGAATTTTATGCCATTAGGTGCCACTGTGGCACACGACATCACCACCAGAGCGCATTGATTCTGGAACGCTTCTGCAAAAGCAGGACCCCTGGCAACCAAATCTTTTTTTTTTTTTTTTTGGTTTTTCGAGACAGGGTTTCTCTGTGTAGCCTTGACTGTCCTGGACTCACTTTGTAGTCCAGGCTGGCCTCGAACTCACAGCGATCTGCCTGCCTCTGCCTCCCGAGTGCTGGGATTAAAGGCGTGCGCCACCACGCCTGGCTGGCAACCAAATCTTATACTCCAGTTTTCAGGACACAAAAGCTTTTGTTGTCTTTGCAACTTGCCTTACAGATCAAAGGAGAAGCTACCCAAGGGCTCACAGCCGATGCTGGTGTTGAAAACATGGCAGCGCTGACTGTGCCCGACAGTAGACCATGGCAGCAGCTCATTCAAAGCCCAGTGAGCAGGCTGACTCACCCCAACCGCTCCCCCAGACACATCTACCAGCGTAGACTACTGCAACGAAGCGATGCCAAGACAGTATGCTCTGTGCTGAGAACACCACTGCTCGTTTTTCGCTGCTGCCTTCACAAGCTTGGCAACTTGCAGTGACACAAATTTATCCTCTCTCGATTCTGTAAGAGAAGCTCATGCGGTCCACTGGGCTGATGTCAAGATGTCCAACATCTCTGCACGCCGTCCTCCCTGGGCTGCTGTGGGGGAGGAGCCATGTCCTTGCTCATCTAGCTTGCTAGGAGAATTGACCCCCTTGTGGCTACATGACTGTGACCCCCATCTTTGCTAGCTGTCAGCTAAAGGCTACTCCAAGCTCCTTGAGGTCATAATGCTCCACGGCTCAGGCCTAGTCCTCCCTCTTCAGAAACTGTTACAGAGTTCCCTCTTGCCTCTTCCTCCACGGAGCCTGACCTTTTTTGTCTTCCTTCGTTTGTAAAGGGGGGCCCTGAGAAAGGATAGTTCAGGAAAGCGATCCCTGGTTTTGAGGTCATAATTTGCTTTGTCACCTAAGGTAATACAGTCACAGGTAGTAACACCAGGACTGAAGATCAAGAAGCCAAAATCCTACTTGCAGAAAGCACCCAACTACTTGCAGAAAGCATGCACTTCTTCATGGGTCCTGCTAAGAGGCACAAAGGCCACAGGCTTGGTTCCCAGTGCAGCAGTGTTCAGAGCGAAGGCTGTGGAGAGTGATGGGACCATGAGAGCTTTGAGTTTGGTAATGTATTATCCCTTTGTGAAGTCACATGATCACATCATAGGAAGGGAGGTGGAAAGCAGGAAGTAAGGACTACTTGGAGGAAGTAGGTTACTAGAGGTGTGCCCCTGGAAAGGTTGATCCTGTCACCAGCCCCTTCCTGGTTTTCTTCCTTCTGTTTCTTGTAGCCATGAAGTGAGCAGTCTGTTTCAGCTCCTGTGACATGTCTTACCTCAGAGCCAAAGCAAATGAGCCCAGGCCACCAGTGGATGAAACCTCAAAACTGATGGCGAGCCAGAAGAAGGCGCTCCTTCCCATACGTTGATTTTCTCTGTATTGGTCACGGCAATAAAATTTTAACATAAGGGGCTGGAGAGATGGTTCAGAGGTTAAGAGCACTGGCTGTTCTTCCAAAGATCCTGAGTTCATTCCCAGCAACCACATGGTGGCTCACAATCATCTATAATGAGATCTGGTGCCCTCTTCTGGCATGCAGGCACACATAGGGGCAGAATACTATATAAATAGTAAATAAATCTTTTAAAAATACATTTAAAAATATATATATATTACAAAGTGTCTCACATAAATATCTAGATCATTTCCTACATATGTGGTTATCTTACTCTTGTAGGTCAAAGTAATGGAAACTGTACCCTGTAAACAAAAACTGTATAGGATGAAGGGTAGATGTGATTACTTGGGGAGGTATAAATGCGTCTTCTCTGTTGTCACTTCACATCACCTTGCTTCAGTTGGCACTGGTGGGTCCCAGTCCTTGGAGACAGGACCAAGCTTTCACCATACCTAGGGTAGGTGTGGGCTGGACGACAGAATGGGAGCAAGCTGGACAGAAAATGAGGCAGAACTTCAGTTCAGCCAATTAGCAGCCCGTGAAAGAGTCCCAGGTCACTGACGTCTCCTTGTGGGCCAATTAGATTCACGATGGGAATTGTCTCTGTGCCTTGACCACAGATGCCAGTTCTAAGCAACCAGCTCCCAAATGGGTGTTTTTAATAGTAAGGAGAAATAAAGGAAAGAGCTCCGGGAAGACTCACCAGGTATTAGTGATTGCAGTGAGAACTTTTTCCGCAAGTTACAATCTCCTGAGTCTTAGTCACAAATTCATCACCTGCTTGATTAAAACATTCTAAATGTAGTTACAGGAAACTAAAAATGTAGACTATTTTAAAATTTCAAAAAGACACACTCAAACATTGCAAATAAAGTTTAAACTGGGGATGGAGCTGGGGAGCAATCTAGAGAACTTAAAACAAAACAAAACAAAACAAAACCAAAAAACCAAAACCAAAAAAACCCTAGCTATTGTCCCCATCTCCTGGCTTTCCTTATTTTGCATCCAGAAACATCTTTCACAGGCACACACCCATTGTTTCACAGTCTTTCTGAGGAATCATAATCAGTTGGTCACCGCGTACAAAATAAACTCTTGGGTCCTCAGGCTTGCTCCCACAGTTCCCAACTTGTCTCAACTTGCCTTTGCAATCTCCCCCACCACCAGCCACAGCTCACCCTGGGAACCAGACTCCTGAGACTGCCTGCCATCTCCAAATCACCATTGCCACGGTCCCTGGTGCACTCCTGAGGCGGCCTTCTCTACCGCACCCCCCCCCCCTGCCGTGCCCTGTTGCCCTCATCTACCAGCAGACGCCCATCTTTTCTCTCCACATGCCGCCCGAATGTCACGCGCCCCTCCCTGTGAAGAACCACGCCCTCTGGATGCTCCTGAAACATTCCAGGCTCACCTCAATAAACACCAACATGTGTCTCTGTGGTCAGAGGCAGTTCAGCTTACCTGCTTTCCTCAACTTGACCTCTCCCTACTATAGCTGAGGCCAACCCAATAAGATTGGTACAACCAGAATAATAAAACTATCATATACAATACAGAAGACACTCCATGACCTTGAGAGATACTCTCTTCCCACTAGAACTGTGGTCCCTTTTGGCTAGAGAAACACTGTGACTACTACATGCTCTGGAGTGGAAGCATTACAATAAAAATGTCTACATACTATTTTCCTCACATGCCACTTGACGCCCTTTCCTAAGTATGAATACTATGAATTATGATGGCTCATATACACAGCCTGATAAGTATATCGTAAATTGTTTTTTTAATCCTAAACTGAAAATGCACTGGATACATGTCGCCTCCCAGCTCTTTCAGCTGAGCATCACAGGACACTATGGAGTTGTCAGTTGTCACCCCTTATGATCATGGCGCGGTGAGGGACAAACAGAGGCCTGCCAATGCCACTGGCAGTGCCAAATGCCAGCTTGGGTAATAATGCAAAATCAAAATCCCGAGTGCAACTTCTACAGAATACGAGTTGCCTTTGCACCAGTATAAGGTAGAAAACTTTGAAGTCAAACCATCCTGGATCCTATGAGACCTTTTGTGCACTATAACCACAATAACTGTAAAAGAAATTACACCGTTTTAATACAGTTCCTCGTGTTGTGCTGACCCCCAACCATAAAATGAACTTTGCTGCTACTTTGTTACTGTACTTTTGCTACTGTTATGAATCATAATGCAAATATTTGTGGTTTTTGACGGTCTTAGGCAAGCCCTGTGAAAGGATCATTTGACCCCTAAAGGGGTCATGACCCACATGCTGAGAACTGCTGCTCTAGAGGCTGACAAAAAGCTGTGATATTCAAGGGTTGGCACTTGGAAGCGGGATGGCTTTCCTTTACCCAACTCTGTGACTTCTAGATAAAGCTAGGCCCAAGTTGACACTAGATGCATGGCTGGCAGGAGACCCATAGTACTGCCTAGGATAATCACAGGATACACACAACCCCCCCCCCCCCCCCCCCCCCCCCCGCAAAGAAAGGAGCCTCAGAAGGTAGAAGCAGAGAAGTAAAAAGTCCTAAACCCCTAAACCAACCATACCCAAGACAGTGAATGGCCTCAAAGAACTTTCTAGGTACTAGTAGTACTCTGTATCTTTTTTTTTCTTTTTTTTCTCCCCCCCCCCCCCGCCACAGGGTTTCTCTGTGTAGCCTTGGCTGTCCTGGACTAACTCTGTAGACCAGGCTGGCCTCGAACTCACAGCAATCTGCCTGCCTCTGCCTCCCGAGTGCTGGGATTAAAGGCATGCGCCGCCACCACCCAGCTAGTACTTTGTATCTTAATAGGAGTATGGGTTGCACAGGTGTATGTATATATCAAAATTCATCAAATGATAAACAAAAAACATATATTCCATGTAAGCATTGGATTTTAATGACACACAAGGA
Organism: Acomys percivali; assembly: GCA_907169655.1. NCBI lineage: Eukaryota > Metazoa > Chordata > Mammalia > Rodentia > Muridae > Acomys > Acomys percivali. The sequence continues at coordinate 69,322,370 of OU015746.1, read as the reverse complement.
GCAGTTCTGAGATGGCATTAAATTACTACCTATAAATTTTAAAATGCATTAAAAATTAAAGATGGGTTGTCATGAATAAAAGCATCACTGAACAGATTAGAACAGGTGTCATCACAGGTAATGGTAGACCCTAAGTGCCAGGCTATAAAGCACTTCTATTCATCTGTAGGCTTGAGACTTTTCACAAATATATATACCTACATACATACATACACACACACACAAACACACACACACACACACATGCTGGGAAAAGTTGAAAGGTACATCCCAACTCAGAATTTGGTCTTTAAAAAAACCACTGTGGAAGCCCCACATTTGCAGGAGTCACTATGAAGGAAGCCAGGAATTTATTACAGAGCAGAAAACAAAACGCACTTAGGTAAGAGTTTGGTAAAACACGTTTGCTGTCCAGTAGGAAAAAGCATGTCCTCGAGGCGACCTTAGAGAATCATGGAAAGAACTTCCTCAACCCCGTGAAATGTTCTGGTGACATACTTTATTTTTGTAATGTCAACAGGGCTGTCCCAGTAGTCTGTGTGGTTAGTGGCATTAGGTGGCACCTCGGGATAAGCTTCAACTCTGAGTTCAACTTTCTGTGAGCCAGGTCTGAAACTCCTCAAGTGCCGTGAAAATATAATGCTAGTGGGCAGGGAAGGAGAAGACCCTTACACGCCTGCTGATGAATAAGCATTTAAATCAGCCTAAAGGGGCTGTGAATGGAGTGCAGTGAAGGAGCACTGGGTCATTTCTCCAGACCTGGGTTAAAAGGTCAAAGGGATAACCCATCCTTTTGTCCTAGAAGGGACCACCCCACATCATCCAACACTGAAGGGTGCCGCCGAGGCTAGATTGTATCCTCCAGACACAAGACAAATGGTTCTAATAAGAGCCTGCCAGCTAGAAAAAGAAGCCACGTATATGTCAAAGGCCAGGACAAGTAAACCTTGAAAACAGTGAATGATACACTACCACCCATCAGCATTTTGTAGCAAAGTGCAGACAGAAATGAAAAACAAAACACAAAACTACTGGTTTGGGGTGGGAGGGTGTAGAGAGCACATGCCATCCGGAAGCATTCTGAAAGCTTGAGATGCCCAATAGGCTAGGAGTGTGGCTCTCTGCGACAGAGAACATACTTGGCTTGCAAAGTTCTGGGTTCCATTCCTGGCACCAAAACCAATCAAAAGAGACAAGGGAGCCACCACCTGATCAGACTCACAGCTGTGAGGATGAAACTGCTTCCTGATTCTCTTTCCATCCCGTTCCCATCAACCCAAACGTGGAAGGCATCTGGATTTTCTACCATGTCAACTCTGTCACCCTCCCTGTTCAGTGTCTCCACCTAAGGCCACTGCCTGTCCTAGAGATGAAAGTGTTTACACCATACAGAGTCTGGTACAGAAAGAGGAAGAGGCTAAGTGGAAGGAGGAGGAAAAGGAAAAGGGTCTCCCTCCCAAAACCTACCTGTCTCATTAGAGATAATTTAAGTACTGAAAAGTTGTTTAACGTTAAACACTTTATAACAGCCTATAAAAAGAGAAACATCACATCTTTTATGTGCTTACTCTCATCTGACATGTTTTTCCAACTTATTTGGACATACTCGCGCTCGCTGAAGCAATCTCTCTGGGTTGACTTCTCTGAGCTCTGATTCTGCCCCATTCATTTCACCAATGGTCTGGAAATATCACTGAGGCAATATCCCAACCGAGAGACCACCCTTCCTCCCTTCTTGCTCAAGGCTTTGATCTGTTTTCAGTTCTTAAATGTTCCCTGCTGCCTGGTGGGGAGTTAAGTGACTCTGTTTCAATAGACATTATGTCACCCCTCAGCCCGTTACGTAAACAGAATGTCTAACACCTTCATAGCACTACCCAAGCGAGCCTAAAGCTGACGCTGACAAGATAAGGATTTGTATCTGCACCTGCGGGAGCCATGCCCACTTGAGGTCGAGCTTTCTGCCTGGCACAAGCAGGGAATTTAAACTGTGACTTTGGTGGCAACTTCTGCCTCCTATGAATACTGCGTTGATGTCATAATAATATCAGTTAGAAGAAAAAAATATATATTATATATAAACATATACAGCAATTGCTGCATACAGAACCTAATAAGATCTTTCCCTCTCTGAACCTAGTACTTCTCAACTTGTAATTTTGCCATTCAAAATTTGGTTTCATTAGTGAAGAAAGAAAAGACAACAGCGTGTGCCACTGTACTGTTAGAAAACCTAACCCACTCATTAGTATTCATAGGTACCAACTCGGTTACCCCCATGCTAGGTATATGGAAAGACAGACATGGCAAAGAAGAATAAAACAGAGGAAAGAGCTGGGAATTTCACTCACTGGTAGAGCACTTGTCTGGTACACCCAAGGCCCTGAAACTGATTCCCAGAAACCACAAAACAAACACAACTTAGAAGATGGTCATCAGAGGAATTAGACAAGTTCATGCCACCTCTGCGTGGCAGAGACTAGTACTGTAGGCTGCCATCTCCTCACATCCACAAACAGGAATCTGAATTTGAATTGTCATTCGGTGGGTCCCTTGCACCAAGAAAGTCCTCTTTCTGCTGGCACCAAATATTCTCCTAAAGAATCTTGGCAAACAGATATGGGAACTTTGGCGATGCCTCCAGGCAAAGGTGGCAACTGAGCTGGGTTTAAAGAACCAGGTAGAAGTAAGAGTGTGAAAACAGCTAGTTGTGCAACGTCACGGAACAGAGTCGGGGAGCAGGAGAGTTTGCAAAGACAGACCAGTGAGTGGAGGAGAAACAGATGGGGTTGGGGGAGCCAGAGTTTTGGCTTCCTTCAGTGGACCATAAGGATCCAATGAAGGTGCTGGAGGGAGGAACACATCACATCTGTTCTACAGAGAAGCTGAGCTGGCAGGGATGCAGGGGTGGATTAGCAACAGGGAGGCCAGGGCAGACGTCAGGCCAAGGATCATAAAGGCTTCATCTTGGGAGCTTGGGAAACAATGGAGAAAGGATGGACAGATGATGGAGTGAGAGCTCTCTGAACCAGAAACAGTGGATTTGGCAGTTGGGTGGATGTGGAAATGAGGGCAGATTCAACCTGAACTTGAAAACTGTGGTTCTCGACCCTTCCTCGGCTCTCCCATCACCAAGCATTTGCTGTGGTGTAGAATCGCACACTCGCCTCCCCAACCCCAAGTGAAGGGCACATGTACGAAGCTGCACATTACAGTATATGTAATGATTCCTAACGCTCCGCTGTTGGCCTGCCATGACATCTGAACAGAAACGCAGACAGAGCATGTAGACAGCTCAGTGGTCATCTTACTAATAACTTTATAGGAATGGAATCTAAGAATTCAGAACTCAGGCTTGATGCTGTACATGTTTGGCTTTTATTTGTCACATTCCCTGTAATTCGTTTTTATTAATTTCACACACACACACACACACACACACACACACAAAATGTGGGCCCGCGGTTATTACTGTCCGTTATACAGAAATGGTGCCATTCTTGTACGAAGGCAGTTTGAGAGATGCTGAACGCTGTGATTCTGGCACAGGAGCATCTTAGGTCATTCCCAGAAGAGATGGGTCAGTCAAGGAGGAGGGTAAGGAATGTCATCAGTGCATGCTTATCTGCATGCCAAGCCAAAGGAGGGTGACCTCTCTGCCGCTGACGTCAGCTTTTTGAGCACGCTGACTACCACAGCCTACTCAGTGGGTCACTCAAGACACAGTGGCCACTTCTCTTCACTCCTGCACCCAGGTATGACCTCCCTATACCTCTCTCTTCTCTGGGCTCAGCATGTAGCTCTCCTGGCACATGTTAACCTTCTGAATCCCTGCTATGTTTCAGAGATGTCCAAAAACGCAGCAAGCTAGACAGCAGAGCCAGAGGGAGCATCAGCGTCATCAAGTCTTGAGGAGAAGGGGATGGGGGACTTGGGGAAACCATTAGCAGCCATCGATAAGGCAATCTCAGCAAAGCAGCTAAGACAGAAGCCAGGTTGCAGGGGATATGCAGCCTCCCTGAATGGCAGGTGAGTAGAAAGGTGCACAGTAGTATCTACAACCAATACATGAACCGGGTGTGGTGGCGCACTCCTGCAATCCTGACAGCAGGAAGGCTAGGGCAGTGGGGTGATGGGATCAAGGTCAGCACTAACTACAGAGGAAGATTCTGCCCCACTCCTCCCCCTGAGGAAGCATGGCGCTGCAGAGATGCCTCAGCCAGCAAAGTGCTTGCTGCCCAGATGATCTCCAGCACCCACATAAAAGCCAAGTGTCAAAGACAAGGGCAGCAACACCAGGTGTGCGGCACAGAGACACGTGGATCTCCAGAGCTCGCTGGCCAAGCCATTTTAACTGAAAGAGCAAAGTTCCAGGCTCAGTGAGAGGCCCTTAACAAATAAAGTTGAGAGTATCCTACACCATCCCTTGGGGGCCTCTCCTTGAGAAGGGGGAGTGGGGAAAGAAACCATGAGGGCGGGACTGGGAGGAGAGGAGGGAGGGGGCAGGGATCAGGCTGTAAAGTGATTAAATAAATAAATGGGGGGAAACACATAAATCCCTCTCCAAAAAAAAAAAAACCTGTTTCATTATGAAGCCCATTATGTTTAATTAATATATCCTTACAAAGTAAAATAAGATGCCCCACCCCCACCAAAGAAAACTTCACTATGTCTAATGGCCACAAACTAATTTAATACTTAACTTTTGTACTCCTGTGAGCTTTTGGATTGGAACAGCTCTGGTCTGGGCTTTGCATTTAATTTACCATGATCTGAGAGAGAAGCACAGAAAAGTCTACATCAAAGAACCAATACTCTGGCCAGGGTGACCTGTGTTGGGCAGTGTAACTATAGTTGCTGACTTTGCCGAGGAGGTTTTACAGGTTATATTGCTAACTGATTCAATATTAGTGTCAATAAATTATTTAACAAATGATACATTTTCTAGATTTTAACCTTTGAATTAGCTTTGACTGATTTTCTGATATATTTCTTAGAGTTTATATTGCCATAGCTTTATGTATGTTCTGTGTAAATTCAAACAAACAAACAAACAAACAAACAAAGCCCACCTGTTATAACTGGGGATGTAGCTTGGTGGTAGAGCTCTTGGCTGGCTTGTGCTTGGCCGTGGGTTTGACCCCCAGCACCTCAAAATTTAAATAATGTAAACATTTTAATTTCTTCAGATGAGGAAATGAGATGAGAGGCGCTCTCTCAAGCCTTTCTAGCTCATTTTGAACCATCAAATGGCTGGTTCAACTCAGCTGTTCTGGCCCAAACTCTTCACCAAGCTGACTGATTCAAACTGACTTCTGACTGAACGGCTCTGCCTACCCTCAAACTAATTCTAGGAATGTGTTTTAATCTTCTGGCTCCTTCTGTCTTCACTTGTGTCTAGCTTATTCTCTCTGCCACCTGGCTCTGTAACCCTGTAATCTGTAAACCTAGCCCAGTAATCCACTCTCAGCAAAACCTCTCTCCCTGGGCTGCCCTTAAGTAGTCTCACTATCCTGTCCTCTTCTCCTGAGACTATCCTATCTCTGGCTCATTCTGTCAAATCTTTCTCTGATTCGCCACTTTGTTTGCCCCCTCAATTAAAGGTCACTTTCAGAAATGGCTGCTTCCTTCTATAAACCAACCTTACTTCCACTGTTTAGGATCAAAGGTGTGGACAAAGGACATGTCTGCATTTCAGCCATGTCACATAGACCTAGAACCCTTGCCAGGGCAGCCGTGTGCTGGATTAAATTTCTTCTACAAAATAAAATAAAATAAAAATTGATCTCTAAAAAATAAATATAGTGGAGAACAATAAAGAACGCTCAACATCAAAAAAAAAAAGAATACTCAACATCAACCTCTGGTCTCGGCACTATGCATTCACACACACACACACACACACACACACAGAGAGACTGAACACTGTTTGTATATGTTGGGTAGCATTGCCTTATGTATCATTTTCTCCCAAGTCTTCCAAATTCTTGCCTTACTCTGTACATATGCACAGCTAATCAAGTCTAAATTTCAGCCTTACTGAGATAATAGAATAAAAAGTAGTGTCAGCTATTCCGTTAAGCAAAAGATCATAACAAAATACAATTATTTATATTGTCTCATGAGAACCAAAAGAAGTGGTATCTGCTTGTTTCCAGAACCCTTGGGGAAGGGTGAGCTCGGGGAGAAAGTTGAGAATTGATTGGAGCCTGCTTTCTTAAAGTTTTTGGACTTGTGCCCTCCCTAAATTGCCCGAATTTAAAACAGAAACCCATAGAAGCATCTTTGTGCTGTTTTCCAGCAGGATCCAATCTTTTAAACTCTGCTCTTTAGAAACAAGATGCTGACAGGGTCACTAACAACCCCAAAGTACCCCAGATGTTTGCTCTCAAGTTTTAAAAAGAAATGTGCCTACTTTTATCAGTATTTTCAAACATAAATAGAAAAAATGAAATACTGGACCTAAGGCCAACCACAGTCACAAAGAGCCAGCTTGAACCCACACAGACTCAACCCCACGTAGACCCAAGCCCACGCAGGTCCGAGTCCATGGTTCTCTGATCCAAGAAAACCATTCACAAATATCTTCAACCCATTTCACACATACGGGCTGCTAACATGCTCTAGATAAAAGCAAGTGAAATGGCATGGATGAAAGATGGGGCTTGAGTGTCACTTCTCATGTGTTAAGATTGGTCATTCCATGCCCTTGGGTAGATAATTATTTGGAATAGGCCCAAACGTATCATTCTTTATGACTACTGTGACAATGTTGCTGATATCGGCTATGCTAAAGTTGGTTATACCTCAATAGAGCTGCTTTTGGGAAAAATATTTCAAGGACCACATTAGGGAATAACCCTCAAATGAGGTGGGTTCTAGGCTAGTATAAGATTTCTGAACTATTCCAGATCATTAAGAGCCACTGGGGAGCTGGAGAGATGTCTCAATGGAAAAGGTTCTTTGTGCAAGCTCTGGGACCAGAATTAGGAGCCCTAGATACTGTCTAAAGCCTGATTCAAAAGCAATTCTGTTGCTCCTATGGTGAGATGGGGGTAAAAGTAGAGTCCTCAGAATCCACTTAGTCTGGCATAGCCTGAACAAGAGACTTGGAGCTATCCTCTGACCTCTACACATGTGCCATGGCATATGCAGGCGCGCACACACACACACACACACACACACACACACACACACTTTTCTTTTTAAAACAAGCCATTAGGGTATGTAGTAGCTTGGAACAAAAATGTTCCCAATAGCTCATGCTTTAGAGGTACCGTTCTTCAGCTTGGAGCTGTTGGAAGATGGCAGAACCTCTTAGGTCAGTGGGAGAGGGCCATTCAAGAAGCTAGGGGGACGTTCCTCATCCTGTCTTGTTTGTGTCCTGGCAAGGAGCTGAACAGTCTTCCTCTCCCACAGGCTTTCATCAGGGTGTGCTGTCTCACAGCAGACTCCAGGGCAAGGGAGACAGCTGACTGTGGATTCGAACTCCAGGATGATGACAAGCCTGTCTCCTTTGGAAGGTTATCAGCTCAAGTTATCAGTTATAGTAACAGAAATTGACTAACACAAGGTTATTAGAGTTGGAATCTGAGCTGTCCCCCAAAGGCTGTGTGGACAGGTAGTCCCTCAGGGCAGCAATATCCAGCAATGGAATTTGCAGTATGGCTCTCCCTTTTAAAGGATTAATCTGCTGAAGGGCTCACGATTGACAGGACTATTGAGAGGTTGTAGAAACTGCAAACAATGAAGGCTTGTTGGAGGAAGCATGTCTGAAGGTATATCTTAGAAGGGTATATTTTAATCCTAGACTCTTTCCCTCATTCAGCCTCCAATCCACCCCTCTCACCTCCCTTGCCAGCAGAAGGTAAGTGGCTTTGTTCTACCATATCCTCCGTGGTAGGATGGCCTTCCTGGGCACATACTCCCAAACAATAATCTAGTTACCACAGACCAAACCTCTAAAAATATAAGCTAAATACACACACGCACGCACGTCCTTCTATTAAGTTGTTTGAAGCATTTTGTTACAACAATGGAAAAGCAAATGTTTCCATCAAGGAAGATTTGGGTGGTTTGAAAGAAAATGGCCCCATAGGCTCACAGGGAGCGGCACTATTAGGAGGTGTGGCCTTGTTGAAGTAGGTGTGGCTTTGCTGGAGGAAGTGCCTCTTAGTCACTGCCTGATGCCTGCTGATCCAGATGTAGACCACTCAGCTCTTCCGCTGTCCTCCTCCACCTAATAACTAGGAAGGATCAGGAATGGGCGTGGCAGTGAATAGTCTGACACAAGGGAGCTTTTATAGGGAAAAGGGTTATGTAACAAAAGCAGGCTCAAAGACAAACACATTAGTAGACTGATTTCCTGTTAGTCTGGTCACAACTTCAACCCTGACCCCACCCCACCCCACCCCACCTCGCAGACACATACATCTCAGAGGCACGAACATTAAATATACCTCCATGATCTTTTTTTTTTAAAGATTTATTTATTCATTTTATGTATGTGAGTGGTTTATTTGCATGTACGCCTGCAGACAGACTCAGGAGCAGACCCCAGTATAGAGGGTTGTGAGCCATCATGTGGTTGCTGGGAATTGAACTCAGGACCTCAGGAAGAGCAGACAGTGCTCTTAACTGCTGAGCCATCTCTCCAGCCTCCACCTCCATGATCTTTCCTTTCACAGACCATTTTGGAAAAGGAGTCTCCTACGAAATATTTATTGGAAAATGATGATCTAGCCCAATAGTCAAGTTATACAGATAAGGAAAGAACCCTAGACATTTGGTTAAGTGGCTCGGAAAAGATAGGGGAGAAAGGATACTATAGAGACTAGAGCCTCCCAAGTCTTAAGCAAGTGTTCTTCTAAGCTATATAAAAAAAAATAAAAAAATAAAATAAAATAAAAATAAAAAAAGGCTGCTGGTACCTTAGCACAATCAAGAAATAATAGTATTGAGTCACAAAGCTCTACAGAAACTTGCTGTCTATACTATTGGGTCAATGACAAATGCACCAAACTATGTGGAGAGAGCACTCATTAAAAAGAGAGAGTAAATGTGATGAAGTTGCTAGTGCTATTAACTGAGAGAAAAAGAAGAGGGGAGAGTCAGGCATAGTAGGACACAGCTGTCTCTCCAACACTCTGGAGGCTGAGGCAGGAGGGTGGGGAGCTCAAGGTCATCCTCAGCTACATAGCAAGTTCAAGGCTAGCCTAGGTTACATGAAACACTGTATCAAAAAGAGAGAAGCAACAAAGACAAAAAGCCTAAAATCCACTAGATTAACCTACATCCTGGCCACAATGTTACCACATCTATACTAATAACACACATGTGTGTCATTAGGATCAAATAACTTTCATTAAGCAGGGGCCAAATTTGTAGGAGTCCCCAAAGCTGGTATTAGAGATTCCTACCTAATACAAACGCCATAAAAATGGAAGTGTCTGTTCCATGGCCCTCTGAGAGAAACAGTTCTGTTTCATTTTTGGTTTTGTTTATCAGCTGAAGGTACCTCACCACATTTTTACAGTTGCCCCCACAATCTTGGCTCTGTCCTCTGGTATTTCTCTTTTTGTTCAATTAAATATCTATCCTATCACGCAGAACACACCCTAAACCATGTTAGGGAGCTGCTAGTGAATTTCTTGAACCTAACTATTCAGCCATGGCCCCAGGTGCTTCCTTATTTTGGGAGGTTTCCTCTATGCAAATGAGCTAAAATGGGAAATAAGGGGGGGTAATTTGGCTATAATTCGACGAGGAAATAAATATCCCTGCCTATGAAGCATATTCATAGAACACTCAAACTCCTGACACACCTCAGACAAACTTTTATGAACTCAATGCCATGTTTTAGAGTTCCCATATTCCTTGTTCATGCTGTCTCATGTTCTCATATATTTGCCAGTAATCTGTATAGCCCTTCTTCACAGAAAATAGTTAAAGGCAAAAGAGCCTACTCCATGCATTATTTACAAAGCCCTTTGGATTGATGGAGCCACAATTAATTTAGATTTATTTACTACAGTCTAAGTGGTTTCTCCTAAGGTAGGCTGTGATCTCACCTCTAGGTCAAGTAGTGTTTTGTTTTGTTTTGTTTTGTTTTGTGTGTGTCTTTATGGGGAGGTGGGGGGGGAGTTTGGGAGAAGTTTCTCAATCCCAAATTCATACTGTTTCAAAATAAAATTTTAAGAAAGGAAGGAAAAATATTTACCTCCTCCCTTAACCACCCCCAATTTCAATAATTTACAAGCATAAAATTCCAATAATTCTTGCTCATTCTTCAGGAGCCTCTATTTTACTCCTTCCAATCCTGCCGAGCATGGATCACACAGAGCACAAGCCAGGGAGAAATTTAATCACTCATGTCTCTCTCTGCCTGAGGGATTGTCTAGGTACTATGGTGACAGACACCTCAGTGAAAGTATGCAGTGGGGGAAAAATAGCTCCTAGACTTTTAAAAGGGGAAGAAAGATTTCTGATAGATTCATTGTCAACATGTGAAAACACTCTGAGACCCACGTTGTCATACACAACCAGAAGTTTTCATACAACACCAGGCTGGAGCTGTGGAGACAAAATAGTAGTCAGCAAAGTATTTTATTATTCTTGTCCCCTAACAGTGTGTTTTTGAGTTTGTATATATTCATGGAATTTTCTTCTCCATTAGATGGACAGCTTTTCCTTAAGAGGGCAATGAGCTATTCGGTGTGACACTAAGATGGTGGACATACATTAGACAGTTGTCCAAACTCACAGAATGTACACCACAGGAGTGAGTCCCAGTGTAGGCTGTGAGTGCTGGGTATCAGTGTTGTGCCCTCCATGACAACAAATGGACAACAAGCCCTCCTGATGAGGGTGTTCATGAGGAGGTATGTGCATGTGGTGGGGCAAGGGATACATAGGAAATTTCTGTTATGAAACTAAAACACACACAATAATATATATATATACATAGATATGTGTGTGTATATATATGTTTGTTTTTAGCATACTGCTTCTGTTGTTAACTTACTCTGATATGGGAAAGAACAAATAAAATCTGGAAGAAAAATTAAGTCAAGTAAAAAATTGTCATTTTGTAGTTGGAAAAAAAAAAGTCAGCTTTTGGACAATTTAAATGCAATTCACAGACTTTTGTAAAAGGGAGGGAAAATAACTGGCCTTGGAGAGTAGGTAAAGCCAATTTGTAAAAATATCCCCCAGCCTCATCCGCGCAGTTTGCACCAATGATAGAGCTAAGCTCCTCCTCTTCTGAGACACAAGTCGGAATATTTTTCCCAGCCCACGTTCATGAACAGGAAACCAACAAGACTATAAACACGGGAGCAACAATCAACAGGCGCAAATGTTTGGGGTTGGAAGTCACATTCTGGACAAGGTGAAAGGGTGAGTAGTAAGAGTGATAATCAAGGCCATGGCGGAGGGCAAAGGTCAGCTCAGAGTGGGTCCTCAAGGGACACTGTCCCTGCCTGCTCTGAGTCCACTCCCCTCCCAGACAAAGCTCTCAATGATGAGAAAACAATCTGAACATAACATTGGCACTGGAGAGCACAGACAGTTCAAGCCTCGGGCAGCCCCAAGCTATCTAGCAGGATCGGTCATCAAGGGCGGATGCCCATGAACTTGAAAACCAGGAAGGCGTGCTCCCTCTCAGAACGAAGAGCCCCTCTCTTCAACCCAGGCATCTGGGATTGTGTTTGAGATAACAAGACTTTGGGGAGCCGGCAAGGAATTACCTGATGTAATTTAGATACTGTCTCCATTATGAGCCTGAGCTGGGAATAACAGAGTTGGGAAGGAGCAGGAAGAGCATGGCCTGGTGCATATCCGTGGAACAATGCCTCTAAGGACAGCATGGGTTTCAACTCAGCTTCTGGAAGAAAACAATCCTTTGTGGGGTCAACAGCCCTGCAGCATACCATACAAAACATATTTATAGACATACTTAGCATTTTCTTTTCAAAAAGCAGAGTTCCTGGAGAAAATTTTACTGGCCATGAAAAAAAAAAAAAAAATCCAGATTTGCGCCTCCCACCTCTTAGCTGGAAGAGTGCTTCAGGATGCCTTTGCCACTTCTCCATCTTTCAGTCCCTCTGCCTCACAACCCTACAGCTCCAAGGCACTAAGAGTGGCTGCTTGGGTTCAGGGAATTTCCCCTTAATTTTGACATCTAGCAACACAACAGAGGAAATGCTGCTGACTAAATCTAACAAACGAAATTACCAACACAGGAGGCCAGGTGGCATGTGAGAACTTTCCAAGTTCTAAATTCTTCAGTTAACAGTAACTTACCAGTAATCCCAAACTAGGCTAACCAATCAACTCAGAGCCAGGTATCTCTGTTGCAAGGCATGTTTCCTCAGAAAAACCGCATCGTGAGTGTTTGCCAAACCATGCTGTGGATCCTCACTTCAGCCGCAGGATGCCAGGAGACTATTATGTTCACATTAAACAAACATCTTAAAGACCATTGCAAAACTTGTTTAAAAATCTATAAGCGTCAGGGATCACCTATGTGATCACTAAGTGGCAAGTACTTGTAACCCCCAGCAACCAGGAAGCAGACACAGAAGGATTAAGAGTTTGAGGCCAGAGTGGGTTCCATAGTGAGACCCTTTCTCAAATAACAATCAGTCGATCAATACAAAAAGACTCCACAACCCTTTGCCAATTTCTAATGTTCCTAGTAAAAGATGGGCAGGTAGAATTTAGGCTCTCACACACTCAACCACTTGAGAGTTGGATAGCACTGGTTACTTAGTAACTAAATTACTAAAATGGTATTGTTTTCCCCCTCCGCCTTAATACTCTTTTCTCAAGTTCCAGGTGAGACTACATGTGTGTTCCGGCTCACAAATTCCACGTGCACAAGAGGATGGGCCACAGAGCTGGAAGCTGGGGGCTTGAGGACAGAACGATGTGCCTGAAATGAGATTAGCTAGTGGCAAGAGAGAAACACGGATAACACATCACACTGGTGCCTTGATAGCGACACAAAGGAAAGACACCAGCCCCAGCCATTCTCTGCTTCAGCTTCTGGTGACAGCCTGTGGCCAGGGAAGCTGGGCTGGATTGCTGGCACGTGGTTGAGCTGTACTGCAGCCTCTGGAGGGAGGGCCGGTGAGTGCGTAGGTTAATGCCTCACAGCTGTTGACATGCGTGGGCCCTTGTAAGTTGACTACTAGTATCTCACTCCTGTATTGATTTCTACCACTTTAAACCAGACGGTCACAGCAGCTTCTAATCAGAAGCAAAATTACCTCATTAAAATATCGCCTACTTTCCTTCCCATTGCTGGAGCCCAACTCAGAAAAGAGTGAAAGCAGGAAAAAAAAAAAAAAAAAAGCTCAAAACGGATATTATATTATAAAGTTATATATATTATATATAATATATATTATATATAAAGTTATAAGATACGCATATTCTAGAACAGGGCCTATTCTGGTTTGGATGGGAAGCAGAAGGGAAGGACTGACGTGTGACAAAGTTAACAGAAAGGTGATTCACGCTCCATGTTCCTTTCCTAACTCCACTTCTCCAGTAAGCCCAGGTTGTGACAAATCAAGCAGTTGTTAGAGTTTCTCCCACTCTCCTCAACAGCTTCCGCCCATAGTCATGCAGCGTAGTGCTCTGGGGCTGGGTGTAGCTCAGTGGCAGAGTGTGACCTCAGCACGTGTTGGGCCCTGGGTTCTAGTCCTAGCACTAGAAAGTGAAATCCAGCAATAGAAAGTAGCCGGACTCTTGAAGACACCCAGACAGATGCAATCAAGACTTGTAAAGAAAATGCTGCAAGTCACCTTCTCCACCCCCCCCCCCCCCCCCCCCCGACTTAACACAGAGATTCCCACAGCCTGGGGAAAGCCTTCTCCCATGTAGTCAGAGGCCAGCTCTTAAACGGAGGAACTAAGCATGAGTCAGCACATTTAAAAAAAGGATTTATACCCATTCTTAGAAGGACAACCAGAGGAAGCACCATCTGAGGGCTAAACAATGCTATCTGCTTGCCCTTTGACCTCAGCTGAAGAACACTTTGTCCAGCTTCTTTGTTGAAATGCCACTGAATCTCACATTGAAAGCTCCTTGGGAAAACATCTACCTCTTCTCTGGACCACACTCTTTTAAATTCTCCCCGCCCCTGTTGCTGAAGATAAACTACAGGCCACAGATTTATTTTCTGTTAAAAACAAAAAACAAAAACCTCTTACTAAGTACAAGCAGCCCAAATTAAAAACCATAGTACTGATCCTCCGTTTATGAGAGAGACAGACAGTAGAGTGTCTCTGGTTATAAATACAAGTAGGGAGGGTTCCATTTTCCTTCTAATTTATGTTTCCCAAGAGTAATTCTGTTGAGAAGATTGCCAGTACTTTCAGTACAATAAGTTTCTTGTTTCTTGTACTAACACTTACTGATTCCCTTTTCCGAGCATGATGTAAGCCTTTTATTTCACTTAATCCTAGGATCCAGAGATCAACACCTTATTAATTCAAGATAAACTTGAAATACTGAGATTTAATGAGGCGCTGTTTCTACTCTCACACATGTAAAGATACTACAAATCAATACACATATGGATAACTGATTTTAAAAGGCCTATTAATAAAACATTTATTCACATGACCTGCCTCCAACCAGTATCCTAAATATCTCCAAGTATTTTACTAAACAAAAATAAAGACCATCTTTTCTATAAATCAAAGTGTGCACATCAGTGGGAATTTAAAATACAGGATATTGTTTATCTTTTCATTAACTCAATCCTTTTGATTGTCAGTGTGCTTAGCATTTTGTAAGGCTACCATGGTGGGTCCACGCGATTTCAGCCTTTGAAGGCTGACATCCTAAATGGTACGTACACAATGAGTAAGCAATTTTAAAAACAGACGCAGGCAGAAAGAGAAATTCCGTGTGATCAGCACAAGGAAGGAAAGGACTGGGGTGCCGTGGTGATAAAGGCGACAGTAGGGCATACAGTAAGAAAGTGTTTGTAGAAGGTGGATAACTTAAAAGATCTAAAGGATATTTCCGGATCTCTCTCCAAGGTCACCAAGTTGGCATGCTTGCTTAGTAGACTGTCATGTTGAGCAGTTGAAAAAAAAAAAACAAATTGCAAGTGACATCTGTGGCCCTACTTTGATGTAAATTCACAAGTTCATCCAGGCAATCAGCTGACGCACAGTATCAACAGCAGAAAGCCCTTCACATGCCAGCCTGTTCTCAAGATGGGGGTTTTAAACAGTCACACCAACAATGACCAAGACCTGATGACCAGTGTTCAGGCTGTGAGAGAGGCATCCTGTTGATTCATACTTCCTGATAGCCAGGCCGTCTGACAAAGCTAGGGGGTCTCAAATGTAGTTCATGAGCAAATTATTCCTCTAGTTCCAGGGAAAAGCTATGTTTACAGGGATGGGTAACTTTCCCTTGGGTTTTTAATGTGTAATGTGCAAACACGGCGATGTAGGATTTATCTTTCCATAGGTTTTTAAATAGCTGAGTCATGTACTACACCAGTCAACATGACATCGATACCAATGAGAAAATCTGTGGAATTCTCCTAACATCCTTAGAACATCCACAGTGCTGAGTGGGCTTCATTCAGAGCCTTTTTCTTCAGATAAACTCTCTTCCTTATGTTCACAGCCACGGTTGTCAGATTTTAAGGCATTCCAGCCTCGGGTGAACTCTGTCTTTCCTACTGCCTCCTCCGTCAGTTCAGTGCTTTTCCTGGCAAGGTGGTAGTGCCTGCTCCTTGAATCCTATCTACCTAGAAGAGGTTTTCTTCTCCTCCTCCCACCCCCACACGGAGTCTAGAACTTGACCCATAGTAAGGGTAACTCCAGGAAGCCCTGGGATGGGATATAATGGGTTTGGGACAAAGAGTAGTCTCAGCCTGTCTAGGAATCCACTTGCCTACTGGTGTGCTCCCTTGGAATTTCCAGTTGTTAAAAAAAAAAAAAAAAAAAAAAAAAAAAAAAGTTTATAAAAAATAAGGTCAGATATAGCCACGTGTGCCTATAATTCTGGTACTCCAATCCAGCTTGGGATGCACAGTAGAGGCCTGCCTCAAAAAAGGAAAGATGGGATGGTAGAGAAGGAAGGGAAAGGGAAAAGAGGGGGAAAAGAAATGACAGAGGGAGGCTGGAGGGCTGGAGGGAAGGGGGGGGGGAGGGTGGTAAAAACAGACCTAGGGAGCCATGATGTTAAACTATATAACAAAATTAGTTGCCAACCACCTTCAAACAGTGTGAGTCAGAAACTGTGTGCACTTGTAGACCACAGGTCAGAAAAGCAAGAAAAGGGGAAATTGGAAGTCAACACACCACACACACCACACACACACACACACACAGAGGCAACACTCAGACACACATCCATATTTAACACATCTGACTCAAACCAGATCTTTACACTTCAATTACCATCAAAAACAATGGTTTCTGAACCCTAGAATCATTGGGGCAGAGCTTTTAAAAAGATACTGTTTCTGAATTCTGCCCAAACCTCCACATGCTAACTGAACTGAAATGGAGTGCTGCCCAGGATTCTTAAAAGCCCACAGGTTATTCTAATGTGCTACAGCATTCAGAAGCTTTTTTTTTTTTTTTTAATCTTTTCCGGATATGACATGATGATTTCCTTCAGATATGATCACCATGGTGGCACACTTCAAAAATAAATAAATAAATCTAAGAAACTTTTAAAAATCAGAGATGCCTGAGCTCTCCCACAAGATTCTGCCCATCCCTGGGTCTGGGTAGGACCAACTCCAGCACCATAGTACTTTATAGGCCCAAAGTGCCACTTAGATCAGCCAGGGCTGAGGCCCATGAAACCAAAAGAATCAGATACATTAGAGAATATGAATAATATTGGTTCTCTGCAGCCTTGACCACCCCATCAACTCCAAGTGTTTGTTTGTTTGTTTGTTTTTATTTTTCGAGATAGGGTTTCTCTGTGTAGCCTTGGCTGTCCTGGACAAGCTTTGTAGACCAGGCTGGCCTCGAACTCACAGCGCCTGCCTCTGCCTCCCACGTGCCGGGATTCAAGGCGTGCACCAAGTTTTAGCGACTGTCATGAGAGACAGTTTCCTTAGAATGCTTCCTGGCGGTGGTTCAGCCTTAAACTTAATTCCAATACACGGTGAGAAATCTTGTCCAATCAGATCCCCTGGCAGTGCAAGTAGCCAGATTGGCAGGCCCTGTGTCTCCACTCCCTGTGAGATTCTGTTTCACGGATTTCCCAGGAGGATTTTGGCACAACTTGGATGCTGGTCACTCCTCCTCCACACCTTCCTGCTCCAATAGACTGCTACTCTCGATTCGATTTTTTTCCTCGGCACACCCGCTACACCTCGGCGGAACTAAGAATCCTAGATACGCTTGCAAGGAACTCAATCAGATATTTAACACTGGGTCATCCCTATAATTTCTGCCTTAAAAATGACGGATGTCACTGACAGACCTTGCAGCCCTCCTTTTCTGGCAAGCGCATACTAACTCCTTCTGGGGCCAGGGCACAGGCATGGGTCTCCCCGGGAACGGATAGTCCACAGAGACCCACGAGTGGCTGCAGCCACTCTGGGTGTGTCTATTTCCCCAGGTCTACCCACTAGGGACGTGCCTCCTACATCCCTAGTTTATACTAAGTTTATTAATAAAGACGGGAGGATCGGAACCACTCATTCTGCAGTCTTCCTTACCTCCTTTTCTGTTTACACAGGAGAGAAAACTTGGGGGGGGGGGGCAGGGGCAGCGTGACTCCGTCCGGGTTTGCCACAGAACATTTGTGGCAGAGCCCAATTTAGCTGCCCTCGACTTTCCATTCTGTTGCCTGGCAACGGAGTTCAGTAGAGCTCAGCGGCCAACCCTGGCCCCTACCCCGCACTCTTTCTCTCCCCCAGCAGCTTGGGCAGCATTGATTAAAGGGTCAGCCTTTTGGGACAAAGGCCAAGGGCATTGAGAGCGCAAGCACTGGGTGGATTACCCGAGTTGCGCTGGAATCTCTCCCTACACTGACGCAAGCCCTGCCTAGCTGGTACCAGCACACCTTCCAAGGTCCTGAGGGACCTTTCTCAGCCACCAAAGCGCTCCTTCCTCAACACCTGTGAATTTCTTGTAAACCACTCACATCAGGTTGTTAAAGTTCTCAACTTCTGGTGGATTCCCTGACAGTCAAGGTGGGTAAACTGAACCGCCAAAGCGTCCAGGGGGTAGAGGAGCACAGTTCAGAAGGGGAAAGAGTGCAGAGGGCCTTATCTTTCTAACAATGGCTACACTCGGGCCAGAACTGAGTTGAGGTGACCCGACCTTGGCAGAAATAAGAATACTGGGAAAGTGTTCTGAGCTCCCGCAAGAAGACACCCTCCGCGGGCACCCCGGCGCACTCCAGCCCCTCCCGCAGCAGCGGAGCGCACTCCTTCACTTCGCTGCGCAGGTGGCAGGAGTACCAGCTGGCCCGCACCCTTGCCGCGCGCACTCCTCCAAGGCTTGCCACCACCTAAGCCTAAGAGACTAGAAAGGAGGCAATCTGTCCTCAGAGTGAGGCTAACCCCAAATTCTTACCCAGGTTCACAAAGCTCATGACCATGTCTGCGTCGTTAAGGAAAGCGCTGTCCTGAGCGCTGGTCAGTGGAGATGCACCGCCGCCAGGTCCTGGGGTCAGGAGGCTTTTGCGGTTCAGGGAGTGTGCAGCTCCGGGAGAAGGCTGTCTGAACTGGGATGAACTGGCTCCGCGGTGGGGCCCAGGCTCCCCGCTGTCTCCCTCTGACACTCCATCCTCTTCGTCGTCGGCGGACAGGGCGTTGTAGAGATCCAGCATGAAGAGCGGAGCGGACTTCAGCCGCCCAGGAGGGGGCTCCTCGCGGGCCGTCTGCTGCTGCGGGAGCACTGGGGGCTGAGGCTGCTGGAGGCCATGCAGGGGTCGCGGCCTGTGTGGGAGCCCCAGCACCGACAGGATCTCCTTTTGCATCTCCCGCTTCTCGTGGGTCTTGAGCCGCCGATAGAGGAAGCCCGAAGACGACGACTGTGGCGGCGGCTGCTCGGTGCGCACCGGGCTCCCGCCGGCTCCCAGCAGCTGCCCCCCGGCGGCGGCCGCGGCTACCGGCAGAGGCGGCCGCAGTGGCGGGGGTCCACAGCTGCACAGCAACCCCCACCACCAGCACAGCCACTGCGCCCTCCGCCCCAGCCCAGGCATCGCCGCCCGGCCCGGCTGCCCCCGCGGGCCCGGCGAGGCGTCGAGCAGCGGAGCGAGGCCGGAGCGCGGCGGCTGTGGCCCTTGGAGTGGGCAGCCCCCGCCACTTCTCGGCGGGTTCTCTTCCCGTTCCTGGCACTCAGTCCTTATCTCTCATGGTCATCCGTGGCGCCCCAAGATGCCCAGGAGGAAAAGAGAAGACGGGGCGACCGCAGGTCTCTGGAGACGCACGGGCTGAGCCAGGTGTGTCCTATGCAGGACAGCGCTGCAGCCGGCGCCCCTGAGCGGGTCACGCCGCGGTCAATCTTAGTCTGCACAGGTGAGCTTCCCTGTGCCCTCACAGGAGGATGGCCGAGAGGGACCCGAGGCAACAGTTCAGGAGATGGGAGAGATTAGGGGCACCATCCCTGAGCACTCCCTTCCTGGCTTGTAGGACAATCCTTAAGTTTACTCCGCTGCGGGTACCGGGCTGTGGCGATCCCGCGTCCTGAAAAGCCAATCTTCTCCGCGCGGCTTTAACTTCCCTCTGGTCCGAAACTCAGTACCCCTCCGCCCTCGGGCACAGTCGCTCCCCGTCGAAATCTCCGCGCGCCTCTCCAAGAGGAGGCGGCCAGGATATAGCTTTCCGCTCCGTAGTCTCTTGGATACCCGGAGGATCCCGCTCTCCGAGGAGATGGGAGACAAGAGGACCCGAGCGTGGAACAGAGGCTGCAGCGTCGGCCAGGGAATTCGCAGTCTCCCGCCTCCGTGCGCTGCGCTCCGAGCCGCCGCCAACGTGGGCTTTCTGCTGTGCGGCTCGCTCAGGTACCGCACTCAAACCCAGGAACGCCCCGCCTTTCTCGGTAATGGACAGGCTTCCAGCCAATGGAGAGACGACTCTTGCGGAATATTTACATAGGCCCACCCCCTTCTTTCACCCTCTCTTCTCCCGAGGCCTCGCCTCCTCGACTCGTAGGTTTCTAGCACACAGAATTCTTGGAGGCACCAAGAGTTGATTGGGCGGGTCAGAAAGGCAAAGAAGTCATTGCTAGGAAGAAAGATCTGATCACGACTCTGTTCTAAACTTTTCTCTGCTAAATAAAAGTAAACACAGCTATTTAATCCATACAGTTACGGAGGGAGAAAATAATATGACAATTTTTTCCTTCCCTTCTTAGTTTCTCTTATTGATGGAATGTAGGCGTTTAGCCGACACGTGGCTCTCAAAGGCAGCTGCTGTAAGTTAAGACACACCCTGCGAGGAAGCTGCTCACACACTAGCTGCAGAGAGGGCCAAGGACAAGCCGGATCAGAGTCCTGAAAGTTTCCAGTCGGACATTTCAATGTATCTGTTCATTTGGGCTGCATTTGGCTTCTTAAACTAAAACCCAAATGAAAGAGGCCGCAGTCAGTTCGTGTTACTTGCAAATCCTTCCCCATGTTTTTGCTAGCCTCTCAATGCAGCTGGTCACTTGGCAATTGCATTTTGAGTTACATAGAGCTGGGTAAAATGTAAAGACACTGGTAAAAGTAGTCTCAACGAGGGCCTCAAAAGTTTTTTCTTTCTTTTTTTATGTCCAGGTTAATAAACAGGTCCCTGACACACCGGTTGCTTCGATCCTTCACCAAACTGGGACCACTTCCAACACCACCTTCTCCCAAGACAGTCCAAACCCATTTCCTTCTACACTTCTCAAATGCCCGCTCATCTGTGGATGGTAGAAGCAAGTGCTTCTACTTGAAATATTAGCCTTTCTCCTGGTAAGAATGTAAGGATTAGAAAACAAAAACTTCATCTACTTTTCAGTTTTAGTTTACACGGCCCAAGACATTTTAGATCATCGGTAGAGAAATCAAAGGTGTGCACCATTTTTCATCTGTCTAGGACACTGTAAGAGTATAAAATCACTGCTGCGCTGCCCAAGAGGCTAGGAGCTCCACGCAGAAATCCTGAAGTCCAACAAGATCCTTCAGCTGAGGACCTCCTCCTTGCACAGCCAGCCACACCTTCTTCGTAAGAGGTCTGGCAAGGCACACGTGGAATAAAAGAAGTTCAAGTCACAAGGCAGTAAAGACAGTGCTGAAATCCGTGAAAATAAATAAACAAATGAACAAATAAGCCCCAAGGGTACCCCCAGAGGACAGTGCCATTTCAAACACAAAAGTGGGGCTGTGACTTATATATGGCTCCATGGAGATAACTCTAGTGGAGAGCACAAATGTGGTGCTACACAACTGCCCCCTTTTTTTAGGAGACCCCCCCCCATGGTGTGAGTCTAAAGTAACACTTAGTGAAGAAGCCTGAGAAAAAGATGTGACGTAGGATGTCACAAGGACAGTGATGTTCAACTAAGGGTCACAAGCGATGTTGTACTTACACGTCCCTTGTGTGTTCTCAACCTCAACATGTCATATTTACAGGAAACAGGCACCTGGATCCTTCTGAGTTCCAGGGGCTGCGTAAAGAGGTATAGTCCTAAGATTTCAAGGACTTCACACTGGGGTTTATGTCAAGTGAAACTCAGCAGAGAGAGGGACCCTTAATCTGTGTTCCTGTCACTCCCTGCTTTCCTGACCACATTCCACCAGAGACTCCATGTGGCTGGGAGGTCTCAGATCAGAAGACTAGACAAAGCGCGCACGTGTGACTTAAGTGGGCTCAGAAGGGAGTTGAAGAAACTCAAGCAGCTCCCTGGAACTTAGTTCACTGGAACTTAGAGAAAAATCAGAGGTCACTTCGCCCCCTGCAGGACACCAAAATATTACTGCCCCCTTCCTCTGTCAACCCAGACAAGCTTCATTAAGTTTTCTCTGAGCATCTCTCAAGCATATGGGGGAAAGAGGAGGAATTCCATCAAGAAGCCAAATGTGAGAGCCAGCCCATAGCAAACATCTGGCTGCTTGGCTGACATTTCATGCAGATGGCCTCAGTCTCTGGAAATAGGTTGTCTGTCCCACCCTTGCCCCGTTTCATGAAGAAGTGAAGATGGCCTCACCACAAAGCACAGGGACAGAGTGGAAAGCCTCACTGGGCCAGAGTAACTCACAGAAAATTCTTTAAAATGCCAATTTTCAAAGCGTTCCTTATACAGTATGGAGAGTTGTACGTTCACAACACACTTGACCTAACAATTTCTGACTTGAAAAGATACTGCTTATTAACTTAATATGCCAGATCTTTTGAAATGATACTGCTTATTCGTTTAATATGCTAAATACTCTATTCTTCCCTGTGAATTACCTCATTAACAATACACTACAAGTAGTGGTACACGCCTTTAATCCTGGTCTGTTCTACAGAGTGAGTTCCAGGACAGCCAGGACTACACAGAGAAACCCTGTCTCGACAAAACAAAACAAAACCAAAATACAAAAAAACAAACAAACCCAAAACACTACAAGTGCACTCTTTGATTTTGTACTAAATCACATCAGTTCCATTCAACTTTGTTGCCTAAATGAAAGTCTATGCTGCCTTCAGAATCCACCATAAAAAGCCCCAGACTGTGTGGCTGTTGTGTTTCAAAGCCTGAATTCTGCACCCCTTGAGCCCTTGAGACACGGCACTTGAAATACTAAACTCTAATCATTATAATTAGCACAAGGTTGAAGGAGTTTAACATTAATTCCAAAATATAATAACTCACTCACATTTTAAAAATACCAGTTTGGGATTAAGTGAAAAGGAACTATGTTAAGTAACTGTTTGCTGAGTATGAGAAATGAACACTTGAGTGTTAAATAAATATTGCTTCTGAAAGCTACACCTGTAAGGCAAACTTCAAAATATGTGTCTCATCCCAAAGTCTGCGGTCACATGTACGTTCCCTCACACTCTCCCCTCACTGTCTATTCAAAAATGCTGGGCATTCAGACTTGGAAATGTCATCAGACCATCATATTTTCCTACTCGGAGGACATCTGGTGGCAAAGTGAAAAACTAATATATAAATCTGTTTCCAGAGGGTTTTTTTTTTTTCCACTGTAACCCAAATAGCAAATCTGTTATTTGTTGAGTTTCGTTCTTCACATGCACTCACATCTCACACTCCTAGAACCCAAACTGTCAACATCATACTGACCATTGAGATATTAGTGGTATCCAGTCAATTCGTAGTCATTTTTGAACTTTTCATTGGATAACTGGCATGGGTAAATGAAGTCGTATTTTTGTTTTTAAACTGAGTCAAACAATACCATATTTGCATTTCTAGTTTTACTGTCCCCGAATAGGTTTGCGCTCTGAGAAAGCACACATGTCCTGTGTGCTTTCTCAGATTTTCAGGATTCCCTGAACCGCCACCCTCTGGGTTTCATGGCATTCTGTGACCCAGTATTCCAGGCGTGTCTCTCTATCTCCCAGCAGGCTACGTGAAGACATGACATATCGTGCGATCAATCCTCTTAAGTAGCAAAACCATACTGGTGACATGTGAGGACCAGCAAAAACACCACGCTGAGTAAACTCGGGTTAGAATGAAAGTCATGTGGGGTGTGGTACAGCACAGATAGCTGTAATCCCAGCCCTGGGGAGACTAAGTCAGCATGGTCTGTTCCAAACCAGCCTGGGCCATACAGTGAGCCCTGTTTCAAAAAAAAATTTTTTTTAAATCAATAAAAATCAATATCATGGTCTGGAGAAATGGCTCAGTGGTGAAGGGCACTGCCTGCTCTTCCAGAGGTCCTGAGTTCAATTCCCAGAAACCACATGGTGGCTCACAATCATCTATAATATTATCTGATGCCCTTTTCTGCAGATAAAGCACTCATATACAATAAATAAATCTTTTTTAAAAAATCAATATCATTGACTTCCATCAAGACTGCACGTCCAGTATCTCCTCAGCCACTCACTCAGTTAACAAATATTGAAATGTCTGCTGTGCGGTGGGCAGTATCCTAAATTGGAGATGCCTGTGCCCACCTACAGTCTAGATTGGGGAATAGAGAAACTAAGAAGCTACAACGGGATCAGCTGTGCACCACACATTTGCTGGGGATTTTACTCCAGGTGCTATACCTAAGAAAACAGTGCTTTATGGTTTCATTACAAAGGGGACTTTGAAGATAGAATTAAAGTTGTCAAACGGGTGACCTAAAGATAAGACTGGTCCTGGATTACCCAAGGGGGTCAATATAATCACAAGAGCCCTTAAAAGGAGAAGATATCAATAGAGAGACACAGCCCAGGAGAAACTTGACAAGTCTAAATGACTTTGAAGGCGAAGTGACAACAAGTTAGGGAATCCAAGGGGTACCGCTAACAGGTATTAAATAAACAGCAACCCCAGCCTTGATTGCTAATCGTGTCAACAACCCATTATCATCAAAGCCTACAGATAAGAGGCCAGAGCAGGGACCTCTTGTCCTCAGCCTGCTGGGACCTCTCCACAGAGAAAGGCAGCCTTCACATTCTCAGAGCCATGAGAAAGAAGTGTGTTGTTGTTTTCAGCTACCAAATGGGTGATATTTCAGCCACAAGACAAAAACAAACAAACAAAAAGCCATGCATTTATTTGTATAAGTAATAAGGAGGATGTGTAGACAGGAAAAGGGCTAGAAGGACAGGGATGCTCAGAAAAGTGGCTTTGTGTGAGGCTCTGTTAGAGTAAATGAGACCAGGCAGGAGGGTATCTTGAGAAGGGGCTTTTAGGTCATGGAAGGGAAGCAGTGTGTGCAAAACACCATGGCAGGGACATGCCTGGTGAGCTGGAAACAGAAAGAACAAGATGGCCCATGAGGCTACAGTAGGGAACATTAGAAGGAGCAGCAACTGGAAATTCTGTCAGAAAGTTGGTATACCAAGATGGTGTAGGACTATGGACATCCTGGTGAGGATGTTGGCCTTCACAGACTAAAATAAATAAATAAATAAACAAATAAATAAATAAATAAATACAAATACAAAAAAATAGAGATGGCACAACATAAAGACATCTCGCCAACACACACGCCAGAAAGAACACATTCTATTCTGTCATTTATGTAAGATTCAAAGACAGGCTGAATGAATCTAGAAATCAGTTGAGTAGCTCCCTTTCCAAAAGGAAAAAAAAAAATCATGAGAGGAATGATGGCTCTGAACCCAGCATGGCTTCCCAACTGTTGATTCATTTTCTCACTTGGGTGGAAGCCATATAGGTGAAGTCAATCTTTTTCTTAATTATGAGAGTGTTTTACACATGGTTTACACACTTTTCTGTGTGCAGTAAATAAATTTTGGTTGAAAATAAAGCAATAGTAGCAAGTGAGTGTGAGCTGCAAAGATCATTGGATGACTTTGAGGAGAAGAGAGGCGGGAATTACCTGTGAACAGCGTCTCATGGGCCACTGGACTAAGAACAGAGCACAATGTTCTCAGGGCAGAGCCAGGAACTCCAGCAAGGAAACCCTGGTTTGTGATTAGGAGGGAGAGGACAGGGTCTCCCAGCAGCCCTTGGGGAGAAGCAGAGAATGCTGGGAAAAGGAGATGGGTCAAGTCGGATTCTGAAGACAGAGCCCAGTGCTGAGCTGATGTGCTAACCTCATATGGACACACGTCATTGAAACCTCTACTGCTTGCACAAAGCCTGGGCTCATAGATACATTTGCTGAGGGACTAAGTTGAGGCCTCTAAAGGTTATTGTCATGCTAAGTAGCTGTGGAGAGAGTGTGACCACCCTCTTCCAGCTGCCCCTGGAATACAGACTATGCCCCCAAATAAACAGAAGCTTGCCTTGCAAGCGCAACTTCAAGACAAGTCCCCTCCTAGCCTTTCAGGGCTCTCTACAGCCATCCTTCATTTTCTGAATCTCTCCCAAGGCACAAGGAGGCCAATAGGGAGAAACTTCACGCAAACTCCTGTAAGCCACAAGTGATGGTATTCCACTGTAGTTCCAGCACTTGGGAGCCTATGGTGGGAAAAGTCAGCCTGGACAACAAAACAAGACCACGTGTCAAGGTTAAACAACAAAGGAAAAGCTCCAGTGGGATCCTGGATGGGGACGGGGTAGCTTGGTGGTGGTGGTGGGGCATCCTGGATGGGATAGCTTAGTGGGGGAGGGAGTCCTAGGTGGGATAGCTTAGTCGGGGGGGGGGGGGGGATCCGGGATGGAGATGGGATAGCTGGGGGGGCGGCAAGGGCTGAAAAGCTGACAGAATTAAAGGGTATAGTTGATAATAGTATATTCATAATGGTTCGAGGAATATGGTAAGTGTGGCATAATAACATACGATGATACTTTATAATCACAGGAGACAGAAGGCATGATCTATACAGGAACTTGTTACCAGAAAGTGAGAACTCTCTGGAAGGTCAACACTAGCCCAAGTTGGCATGGCACTGACTTACTTTGTAGCTCAAGCTGGCCTCAAACTCACAGCACTTCTTCTGCCTCAGTCTTTTGCGTGCTGCGGTTAACTACAAAAACCCAGATAAAAGCTTTTTAAAAGATAAAACTATCCCTGTAGCTTTACTCTGAGGGTATGGCAGGCTTCCCTATTTCTTTTGCTGCAGAAAATAACACACGCCTTTATTCTTATTGGATTAAGCTTTTACTCCATTACTCCATGTTCACTAGCGTTACTAACACTTTCACCCGTGCAGGAGGCACGAGAGCCACACTTCTACCCCACTGGCCCTCAACCTCCCTAACACTTCAACCCTTCAATACAGCTCCTCATGTTGTGGTGACCCCCCTCCCACCATAAAATTATTTTTGTTGCTACTTCCTAACTGTGATTTTGCTACTGTTATGGACCGTAATATTTATCTGGTATGCAGGATATCTAATATGTGACCCCGTAACGGGTCATAACCGACGGGTTGAGAATCGCTAAATTCTAACCCCTTTGCCTTGCTATTTTTAAATTCCATCATTTCATTTTCTTACATCTGGTAATGTAAATGCAACAACAACAAAAAAAGAGTTCATGGTCATCATCAAACAGAATTTCTCTTTCTTTCTTTTTTTTTCTTTCTTTCTTTTTTTTTTTTTTTTTTTTTTTTTTTTTTTTTTTTTTGCTTTGTTTGTTTGTTTGTTTGCTTGCTTGCTTTTTTGAGAAAGGGTTTCTCTGTGTAGCCCTATCTTGAAGCTCTCTTTGTAGACCAGGCTGACCTCAAATTCAGAGAACCACCTGCCTCTGCCTCCCGAGTGCTGGGATTGAAGGCATGCACCACTACACCCAGCTCAAACAGAGTTTCTAAAACTCTGAGAGAAATGGTGGTCTCTGGTGTACCAGGATCATCCTCCCTCTGGCTTTCCTTCCTCCTTCCTAATGTCTGAGGAGCCTTTATTATTTCCTTCCCATGGATGATCTTCCTCCAGTCGTTCTTTAAGGATAAATCTGCTTCCAATAAGTTGTGGGTTTCTCTTGGAGAATTACAGTTGTCTCTCCCTATCTGCAGACACTGCACCCCCCAGATCCGGCCCACCACAGGCCAAAAATAGTCAAAGCAATATCACATCTGCACCAGACATATACAGATTTCTCGTGCCATTACTTCGTGATAATACGTGTCACAACTACTAACACAGCATTTACATTCCACCACACATTAATCTACAGGTAACTTAAACCATGCATGAGGGTGTGCGTAGGTAACAGACAAACAGCATTCCATGTCCCCTCTACGCTGGACCATAGCCCCTCAAACCACAAGCCAAAAGAAAGCTTTTCCTCCCTAAGTTCATTCCTGTCAGTAACCAAGACAAAATATGAACATCTGAGGCTTTTGTTATGTGAGAGGTCCCTGAACCACTCCCATTCAGAAGACACTACACTTTGTTTTTCTGTCACTGTTTGTTGCTCCAGTATCATTTCTGTTGCTATGACAAGATATCCTCACAAAAAGCAATTTGAGGAAGAAAGGCCTAAATTTGGTGTGTGACTCCAGGTTACTTACATGCTGTCATTTCAGAGAGGCCAGGGAGAAGCTCAAGCAGCCAGTAAATCCCATCTGTTCAAGAGCAGAGAGACAAATGTGTCCGTGTTGTCTGCCTGCCCCTTTGCTCAGCTTGCTTTCTTCCACGCTTGCACAGTACAGGACCCAGGGAGTGTTGCCACCCACGGTGGACGGTGTCCTCCCGCATCAATTAACGATCAAGACAATTTCCCAAGACCCACCTGATCTAAGCAACCCCTCAACTGAGACTCCTCAAGTGATTGCAGGTTGTGTCATGCTGACATTTAAAAACTAACCAACACATTTATGGACAATTTCGCCAGAGGTAAACTCTTTTCTTCCAGTGTTTGAAGCATGCTGTGTCACTTCCACCATGGTCTCAGATGAATATCTGTTGTTCTTGCAAGTAACTGTTTTTCCCTGCAAATATCATATGTTTCTCCCTGTCTGAAAAGACTTTCCCTCTGTTTTCAGTTCTCTGTAGTTTAATTATAATATGTCTTTGAGTTAATTTCTTTGGGTTTATTTTGTTTAGGATTTTTCTCAGCTTCCTAAATATGTAGGCATGTGTTAAAATGCGTGGAGGGAAGTTTGGTATAGTGGCACATACCGTAATCCCAGCTGAGACAGAAGGCTCACAAATAAAGCTAGCCTTAGCTATATTGCCAGACGTGGGGGTGGGGACAGAGCAGACAAAAGCAGAGCCTGATGTTTGCAACTCAATTATCATGTGTACACGAAGCCCTGGATCTGGTCCCTGAAACCACATAAACAACATGGTGGTGCAGGCCTGTAATCCCAGTACCAGGAGGTAGAGGCAAGAATATCAATTTAAAGCCATTCTTATCTACCTAGAGAGTTCAAGGCTAGTCTGGGATGCCTGAGTTCCCGTTAGAATGAAGAAAAAAAGGGGCCCGAAGAGATGGCTCGGTGGTTAAGAGCACTGTGCTTTTCCAGAGGTCCTGAGTTTGATTCCCAGCCACCACATGGTGGCTCACAACCCTCTACACTCAGATTTGATGGCCTCTTCTGCAGGCAAACATGCAGACAGAGCACTCATATACATAAAATAAATAAATAAATAAATAAATAAATAAATAAATAAATAAATAAATTTTCAGTCTTTTTATGAAAGAGGAGGGGGAGGGAGGGAAGGAGAGAGGGGGAGAGGAAGAGAGAGAGACAGAGAGACAGAGACAGAGAGAGACAGAGACAGAGACAGAGAGAGACAGAGACAGAGAGAATTAGAGAGCTTTCTCTTCCTCCTGGGACTAGACAATGAAATGGCACATCTCTCATGATTGTTTTACAGGTCCCTAGGGCTCTGCTGACTCCCATTCGCTTTTCTCCCCAGGTTATCAGAATGGCTGAATTCTATTGGTATCTCTAAAGATCCAGTCATCTTTACCACATCCTCTGTCATCTATGCTGTTCTGCCTAATTAGCAAGTTGTTGGGGTTTTTTTCTACAATAGACCAATATAAAATTTTTACAAAACACTATCTTGTTGCCAAGATTTGTGACTCTTCCTTTGTTTTAGAATGTGTGATTGGCAGTGCAAGTGTTTTGTATGTGGCAACTAGTTAAAACTCCTTGATTTGGACAATGTGGGGTAATTTCTACATCTGCCTGATTTCTGTGCTGCTGTCAATTTGTCTAAAAAGCAGACAACAACAACAAAAATCCTCTTTAGGGCATTTCAGGTTCACATAAAAGCTGAAAGATACTAAAGTCCCTACACACCATCCATACTTCCCCTTGAACTCCCCACAAAAGTGATACATTCTTACAGTTGAAAAACCTCCTGGACACATCATTACCACAGAACAGCTAGAGTCACATCACTCATTCTTGGCGGTGTGCCTCCAAATGCTGGGACACATACCCACCACCAGAATGTCACATGGAGCAGGTGCACCCAATAGAAACTCCCATGCTCCACTTATCCCCTCTCCTGGGTCCCCAGAAACATGCCTGTTTGTTTTGTTTTACTGTCTTCATGGCTTTGCCTTTTTCAGAAACATACAGAGTTGGAATGACAAACTCTGCAGGTTTTTCAGACTGGGTTCTTTTACTCAGGAGAATGCAGTGTATTTTAGTTTGCTCTGTAGCTCGTGTTGTTGTTGTTGTTGTTGTTGTTGTTGTTGTTGTTGTTGTTTTGTATCTGTATTTATTTTGTAGCACTGAATGATAAATATTTCACTGTCTGGCTGAACCCTGCTTTGTCTATCCCAGTGGTTCTCAATATGTGGGTCACGACGCCTTTGGGGGTTGAACAACCCTTTCACATGGTCCCCTAAGACCATTGGAAAAACACAGACATTATATACATACCAGTAGCAAAATTACAGTTACAGAAGTGTCAGTGAAAATAATTTTATGGCTGGGGGTCACCACAACATGAGGGTCGTATTAAAGGGTCACAGCATTGGGAAGGTTGAGAATCACTGGTCTATCCATTCACCACCTGAAGCAGATGCTGCTGGCCTCTTCTGGGTTTTAACACTTACAAGGAGAACTGCTGCAAACATCCAGGCCAGTTTTCTGTGTGCATGCTGATGTTCAGCTCCTTTAAGTAAGATATTCTTTGACAAAGGTACACTTGAGGGATCTGCTGCAAGGGGGCCTGCCTGGAAAGAATGAGCAAAGGAAGCGTCTTCAACAGCAGCAGAGTGGTAGTTCTGAGAGCAGCAGGAAGGGGAGCAGGAGGGTGAGAAACCAGGGAGAGACCAGAGAGGGCCCTTTTCCTTGTGAGACCTGCATAGCTGATTTGATGACAGCAAGTGCTTAAGGCAGTGAGGTGGTGACACTTACAAATGGGAAGGTAGAGGAGGCTAGACAGAAGTGGGGTTTCCATGTCCACTTGAAGAGGGCTGAAGCTTCCCAGAGCCAGCTGCTCAACACCAAGACACTTGAGTGACTGCGGTGACTTTAGCTTTACTTATATGATTTTTTCTGATAAGCATCTGAGTGTTCGACACCCTTTCCTCCAATCAACAAACACATGCTAATCCCCCCTGCCCCGCCCCTAGCCCTTTCTTATTTAGGTTTTTTCAAAACAGGGTTTCTCTGTGTAGCCTTGGCTGTCCTGAACTCACTTTGTAGACCAGGCTGGCTTTGAACTCACAGAGATCTTCCTGCCTCTGCCTCCTGAGTGCTGGGATTAAAGGCATGTGCCATTGAGCCTGGCCTTAATTTCCCCTTTTTACTTGGATAAATATATTAAACATTCTGGAACTTCTCCAGTAAGGGTCAGATGGTATAGCCCATCAAGGAATGGAAGCCACTGTTGGATGCTTAAAAACAAGCAAAAAGAGTGAAGAAGGTTGTTTCAATCTAATAGCAATGCATAACAACACACAGGGAGCACTCACACTGGGAGCACTCACACTGGGAGCAGTAATGCTCACACTGGGAGCACTCACACCGGGAGCAGTCACACTGGGAGCAGTCACACAGTGAGTACTCAGGCTGGGAGCACTCACACCGGGAGCAGTCACACTGGGAGCACTCATGCTCGGAGCACTTACAGATAGTTTCTTTCTAAGTGTGGTGGTCTGAATGAGATTGGCTTCCACAGGCTCACATATTTGAATGCTCAGTTCTCAGTCTGTGGACTGTTTACCAAAGACTGGGAGATGTAGCCTCGGAGAAGGTGTATCCCTGTGGTGGGCTTTCCAAAATCCCAAGCCTGTCTAGCTCTCTCTGCTTGCTGCCTGTGAATAAGAGATGAGCTCTCAGCTATAGCTACAGCACCCTGACTGCCTGCCTGCCTGCCTGCCTGCCTACTGCCACACTCCCTGCTATGCCAATCATGGACTCACCCTGAGAAACTGTAAGCAAATCTCAATTAAATGCTTTCTTCTACAAGTTGCCTTGGTCATGTTGTCCCTTCACAGCAGCAGGACAGTCACTAAGACACTAGGTAGGTTTTAAGGAGTTCCAGAAAAAAAGTTAGATTTGCTACAGTCTGTTGCCCTGTCTGTGGGAATGGGGGGTGGGGTAGGGGTGGGGGGTGGGATGGGGAAATTATGGTAGCCTGCCTGTTCCTCAGGCGGAGGCCACATGTTGATCTCCTCTGGCTCGCCATGAACAGCCACCATGAATACTGTTTCTAAAGACTTGGATGCAAGTTTCCAGGGATGGACCTGGGCTTGTAACCCACAGGGTTGGTCTCCCCAAGCATCACGTGGCCTGTCTATACAACAGTTAGCCATTCCCAGACCATGGTGACCGCAGGACCTGGGAGTGTGCATTTCACCAGGTAGATAAGGTCCTTCGGATTAGTGTAATGCTTCTTGAGATGGTCTCCTGAAGGCTGAGTAATTTGACATCACCAAGGTGAAATCCCTTCTGTTCAAAATGCTTGGCGATCTTTCCCACAAGCCCCCAGTGAACCCTAAGCATCTTGATAGCAATAATGGTATACTCATTGCTGCCCATGGTCCCCAATGGCTACTTGAGCATTAATCTGACTTGCTTTTATATTGCACTATTTCCCAATCTTTATAGGGAGGCTAATAAAATTGACTTTATTAACAAGTGAACCGAGCTGGACAGAACAGGTAATAAGCAAACCGGTTACCTTCTCAGTCACTCCCAGCATCCATCCTGATCCTCACAGGTAAGAACCCCATTCCTCTCCACCCTCACCTACCAGAAAGTCTGGACTATAGGCTCTGTTGTTTCCTGTACTTAGAACAGTGCCTGGCACACAGTAAGGTGCTCAATAAATATTTGTTCAATGATGGAATTTTCTTGGGTAAGTCCTTGGGTGGGGAAAGAAAACATATAGGATGCCTCCTTCATCGTCCTCCACTCTCTACAGGAAGAGAGCATTAAAAACATAGATGAGCAAATATGTTTAAAATACTTAAAATAAGCTTCAGCCTGTGATGACAAATACTAAATTATTTGGTAAACACTTCAAGAATGTCAGGACTTCTAAATCCCATTACCTTCTTTCTATGTGGACATGAGAACAGGATGATAGGAGCTAATTTTAACACTCTCTTCTACTACCTAAATGTGTACAAATCACACTTCTAAAAATGAGACTTTCCTACAGAAATAAAACTAAAATTTGCCAATACACCTCAGAGTAAAATGTTATTTGAGGATTAGTAAAACATTTCTTTTCCTAGCCTGTGAATAGCACACTTGTTCTCATGACTTTCCTTCACGTCCCTTCACCAGAACCAAATCTCCTGGCATGCGAAGCAGATTCCTTCCCACGCCCTCTGGACGCAACACCCACACCTGCCTCCCACCCGCCTCCCCATCCCAGGCAGGAGAAAGACATGCTGGCCACGCCAGCAGGACAAGACCGCTATCACCAGGCACACACTCTCCTAAATGAAGCATCGGATCTGCCCATGCCCTGAGCCGAGAACTGAGGGGAAAGAAAAAGCTGTTTGTAGTCAGCTAATAAAATGAAGATGTTATCACTCTCCAGTAAAGGGAAGTGCTGGCTGAGAGTTAAGCATGTTAGTGTAAGTACAGTTGTCCTGTGTCATTTTCTCTTACCTCTGACCAGGCAGACTCAGTGAACAGCCTTTGCAAGGAGGCCTCAGTCCTTCCTACTGCAAGCATGTTTCCTTCAGCAAAATCCCAAGGCCTCGAAGGAGCACTTCCCAGGGAGGTTCCAATGTCACTTGAGGTTACTAAAGATCCCGGGGCGGGGGGTTTGCTGGCAGAAGAGCCAGGGAACCAGGTTTTGTGCCTGAGCCAGGAAAATAGCTGCCATCTTCCCTCTCACCCCACAGCTGGGGCAGGGTGGTGAACACACACAGTCTTAGAACATCACCAGGCACATATGTGTCAGTATCAAACAGCATAAAGATGGCTCGGGTTTGGGGCTGATGGAAAGACAATAGCCATCTTCCATGGTCTACTGTGAATGGGAATACAGAGTGGTCAGCACCTCACAGCAGCTGCTACAGGGAGCACGTGTAGGGACAGAAATGTCTAAGTGAGCACGAAGGAATCTGGGAAGGTTTCCTGGATAAGAAAGTTGTGAGAAGGGTAGATTTTTTTTTTTCTTGGTGTCTCAAGAGAGAGTTTCCCTGTATAGGCCTGGCGGTCATGGAACTCTCTGTAAACCAGACTGGCCTTGAAATCACACAGATCTGCCTGTCTCTGCCTCTCAATTGCTGGGATTAAAAGCATGCACCACCACTGCCAGGATAGAGAGGCAGATTTAAGTTGAGGCTTAGAGCATGGTCTGAGATTGTTTCTAAAAAGGACCATGCTAAGTGACTGGCGCTAGGTTTACTACTGAGGACAAGGCAGGTTTGATCTCTGTCCATAGCAGCTTCCAGTCTTATGGGGCAGGCCATAACTGAACAAAATGAATACATCTGAAATTAACAATCTGGGCATAAATGCATGAGCTGGCCACTACAAGAAAGAGAAGGAAGGGGAATTTCAACAGAAGGAATAGAACATGCGAAGAGCCAGGGAGAACTGCCGCAGAGAACCTGGCATTCTTCAGAGTTCCTGGAGGTGGCAGTGGACAGTAAGTGCCGGTAGATGGAACGACCGAGCTCGGAAGGACAGTCAGAGCACACATTACACATGAGTCTGAGAAACTGGAATTTCCAGAGGATGAAGGGAAGGCACCCCAGAGGTTTTACTAGGCAGAATGTAGTCTAACACATAATTTTGAGCTATTTAATCGGCTGTTGTGCACAATATAAAAGCCAGATGCTCAGCAATGAGCCAGGTGGCAGACAGGTAAGGACAGTAAGGAAGTGGGCAGGAAGATGAAAGGTGCTAGGGAGGTAGGGGAGTCTACAGTAAAGCAAGTCAGGAGAAAGGGCAAAAACAGAAGTTCTATTGCAGACGGCTAGTTGGAGGTCCCTCTGAGAGCTCCAAACAGGATCCCCAAGTGGACAGAAGAGCCGCTCCATGGATTAGAAGTAGTTATTGAATAAATTAATTACCTAAGTCATGGTGACAGATACCCACAATCCCAGCACTCAGAAGGCTGAGGTGGAAGAATTACAAGAATTGGCAGAGGATGAATGTCACGTATTATGAAGGGAGATATCAGTGATGGGGGTGGCATCTGTGTGAGAAAGTGGCACATAGGAACACACAAAACAAAAACAACAACAAATCTAAAATACAAGCACCGCCCCTGCCCAGCCCCCACCCCCCCAAAAAAGACTTGGGCAGTCACAGGATGTGGTCGGAACACACACAGAAGCCTTTGTGTGAGTTGACTCCGCCTCTCAGACGCGCCATTACTGTAATATGGGACGAGAGGAACAGACGTGGCTGTTGTCTTGGTGTTAGAGGATGGAAGCATTTCACGCTGAGAAGAGCAAGACAAACAACACAAAACACACGCATGCATGAATCCAACACGCACAGAGTTAGAGGAGTCAAGAAAATATATCTGGAAGAAGACTGAAGAAATAATTCCAGGGCTTGAAACTTCCTGCGGGCGAAGCCCACTCCTGCATTTCCCAGGTGGAGAACATAATTCCACAACCAAACAACACACGGAGTATGTGTAATCTTTTGCAAACCTGGAATAAAATATTGCATCACCGATGAGTCAGTTCTTCCACGAAACCATCCCAAACATAATATCCACTTAAATGTTAGGGTTATTAAAAGATGAAGGACAAAGCATAAAAAGCAGAAACGTTAAAAAGGGTATATAAATAAATGATTATCAGATCAAGATATCCATGAATAGGCTGACCAAGGGTCACATAGTCACTTGCAAGGTAATCATGCTTATGGATTTCCTGGGCCTTTTTTTTTTTTTTTTAACTCTGAGTACTATATACAAGGCAGATGATCAAGAATCAAGAGGCACATGGTTTCATCACAGCAGTGAATGCACTGGTTTTCTTATAGCTATAGCTGCTTCCTTCTCCTGGTGCTAGGACCCCCAGCTTCATTGTGGCAGAATCAAGAAGATCTTGCTGAGAAGCAACCGTGTTCTGTGAGATTATTGTGGGACGTTATTATAAGATTTTAACTACTTTTTATTCAAGCTGGAGATGTAATACTGGGCTCAGAATCTTCCTTCAAGGTATTAGAGACTCAGTGAAGACATTGGAGGGTTACACTGTGTGGACTCTTAAATCATTAAACCTTTCTCATCTCTGCTAAGAGGTGTAACATGAGGATTTGAATGTACGTAGTTAAATGCATAGATTTGAGGGGAAATGTACAGGGTTTTACGTATTGATCGTCTACAACTGTGACCAGAGTGGAATAACTAACAATTTCTTTTGGCTTGAATTTCTAATTTGCTTCTATTGCCGTGTGGCAACTCCCCTAACATTAGCATTTGAAAACACACAGGCCGAGTGCCTTAGTTGGAGATTTTTCATTGCTGAGTCTTCCCTTTAAAAAAATCCCTTGGTAAATACAAACTCTGTGTCTGCCTGCTCCAGCTGCCATAACAAAATGCCACAGACTGAGTGCAACGGAAGTCAACTCTCACAGTTCTGGAGGCTTAGAAATCCCAGATCAACAGACAGGTGTAATCTGTGTCGGGTGAGGAACTTCTGGTGCATAGATGTTCTTGCTGTGTCCTCACATGGTCGAAAGGATAATCATTTCCCAAGTAGCTTCCTCTCTGTCTCTGTCTCTGTCTCTGTCTCTGTCTCTGTCTCTCTCTCTCTCTGTCTCTCTCTGGCTGGCTGGCTGGCTGGCTGGCTGGCTCTGTCTCTGTCTCTGTCTCTCTGTCTCTGTCTGTCTCTCTGTCTTTCTCTGTCTGTCTGTCTCTGTGTCTCTCTCTCTGTCTGTCTCTGTCTCTCTGTGTCTCTGTCTGTCTGTCTGTCTGTCTATCTGTCTGTCTGTCTGTCTGTCTTTCTCTCAACAGGATTTCTCTGTCTAGCTGTCCTGGACTCACGTTGTAGACTAGACCAGGCTGGCCTGAACTCACATTGATCCACTTGCCCTTTCCTCCCAAGTGCTGAGATTACAGGCATATGCCACCACTCCCAGCTCCTTAGCTTCATCTCTTATTATGTCAATTCAGGAATTAGGATTCCAACATTTGATGGGGACACAAACATTCAGAACACAGCAAACTTGCAAGCTTCCGCTCCATTTTTGCCTTTCCTGTGAAAAGTGGTTGAGTGTGCTGTCTCCACTTTAACTTATTCAGACTGGCTTCTGTCTTCCCCCTGGTGGGCCAGCCTTAGCCTGTGAAAGCCAAGAAGAGCTCTTCAGAGTTCTCATAGAAACTGACACACGTGGTCTCGTCCCTGCTCTTAAAACACTCGAATGAAGTCCTCCTCTTCCGCCTGTATCCTATCCCTTCTTCTGGTCCCTTGCCTCTCCTCTTTCTGGAGCATCCACTCTTCCACCAGCAGACACGATCGACTTGAAATCTAAATTATATCCCTGTTCAAAATCTTCCAACCATCCCCTAAAACACTACCAACATTCACAGCCGCAAAACCACGTCCAACCTCGTCATTGTCATTCCCTGTGCACCTGTTACCCTCCGGCTCCTTCCACCTCCTCAAGGTCTCAGCATTCTGCCTTGGGAACTTTGCTTTCACTCTCTTCTTTCCTTCTGAAATGGTCCTTTCTCTCTTACACAAAACTCTTTACCACTCCAACCCTCGCTTCTTTGTCACTTTCTCCAAAAACCTTTCCCTGACTCTAGGTAACGCTCCAGTAACAATTGCTTACAGTGCCCTCTATAGTTTCCTGTTAGTATTTAGCATAGTTTAACTAGCAGATGCCATGCATCAGTCCTCCACCTATGGATCCAACTGCCTGCAAATCAAAAACATCCGGGGGGGGGGGGGGGGGACCCTGCATCTATACCGAACATATACGGACATTTTAAAAAATCGCTATTCCGTAGGCAACACAATATAGGTTGTATTAGGTTTTATAAGTCATGAGAGAGAGTTTCAATACATAAGAGAGCATGTGTAGGTTCTCTGAAAATACTGTACCATTTGACACAAGGGTTTTGTGCATGGAGGATCTGATATTGAAGGGGAAATCTTGGTACCAACTCCCTATGGATACCAATGGACCCTGCATTTATTGTTTGTGTGTGACTAAAGTGCTCTCTGTCTTACGTACAACTTTGTAATTGTCAAGAAGATAAGGGCCATGTGTATTCTTCCCAGAGGCCAGCATCCTTTGTGACTCCCAGGAGATGCTCAACAGATATATGTCAAATAAAAAGTTGATATAGTCAATGTACTTCAGTAGGTACAATATTTGCCTAATATGCTAAGGCCTTGGAGTCCATCCCCAGTATTACAGGGGGAGATAATGACTATTTTGAAATAAAATTGATTTGCTGAATATAGTGAATTATTATTATTTTGAATTTTTGTTATTTTGTATATAAGATTATTTTGTCCAATTTGAAAACAATTTTCTTATCATATTCTATCATCTTTTGCAAACTTATTTTAAAAGAAATTGTTTAATTTTTTTTCTTTAGGGAGAGAATAATTATACCTAACTAATACTAAGAATTACTATAAGGATTGAGTAGGAAAACATTACATAGGCTATATATTGTAATATGCTAAATAAATCTAGTTATGAACATCATATGGCATTGGGTTTAATTAATTAGCATTTCTTAAAAAGAAATGGGCCAATCAATTGTTCACTGCAAAAACACAGAGAGCAGACACTTTCATTTGAAGTGCACACATCCCACTGAGGAGAGATCCTAAAGGAATCTGCTTTGGAAAAGGGCTGTTTATTTATGCAATGATTGGATTCGTTCATTGAAAGCCTCCCATTGGAATCTAAGTCCACTTACATCTTAACTTTTGTTGATTCATACAAGACTCGGGGCCATCAAATGCAGAGTGAACACATCTCCCAGACAAAAGGATCCCTTTGTTATGGCTACACTAACAAGATAGCTAGAGTCAAGCTAACAACTATCCGTTACTTCAGTTCCACGGGGGTCTGACATCCTTACAAGTGCACATTGGGGGGGGGGGGGGAGAGAGAGAGAGAGAGAGAAAGAAAGAAAGAAAGAAAGAAAGAAAGAA
>OU015746.1:69247962-69283189 GCA_907169655.1 Acomys percivali | reverse complement strand
AAGAAAGAAAGAAAGAAAGAAAGAAAGAAAGAAAGAAAGAAAGAAGCTGGCCCCAAAGTGCAGTGCATTTGCTTTTGAAATTGTCTGCTTCTTAAAAACGCACTGGCCTCTTCTGGAGAACAGATGAGGTAGGACACTAATAAAACTCTACACAAGAGAGGTTTTCAGCTTGGCCTCTGATAACCCAAGTATCACCCGAGGGGTTCAGCTATTTCTCTCTTAAAAAGATTCTTGATGTGCCTGCTGGATGCGCATTAATATGTCTAAGGCTAAACATTCCTTCTAAACAGGTAGTCACTGGACGTGACTTTTCCCAAACCAGTTTGTTAATTTAGAAATATCATCCTTTAGCATTTTATATTCAGTGAATCATGCTAAAAGTGCTTCCATAAAACTGGCAACACAGGTCAACTAAACGACAGCATGGTTTCTTTTCTGCCAAGAGATCTTCAGTTTACAGATCCTGCACATCCAGGCTCGCCAGCATCGCTATGTGTCACCCTGATGTCTAACACATGTTTTATAACTGTCAAAAATGTGATAAACCCGCCAGAAGTCTACAGAGGGAGCTGCACAAGCCACGAGGCATTCCCAATCTGATCCAGACAGTGACAGTCTGGGTGTCGCAAAAGCTTAGCATTTGTAGAAAGTAAAAACTCCACCCTGATATCATTCTTTAAATGATATAGGAATAGTTTTCAAGTGTTAAATATCTTTATGCTGACTCTTTCTGTTCTTATTGTGAATGTTGTGAATATATATACACATATGTATGGCATTCTAAAACTCAATACATTTTTACAAACTGAATATTCACAAATAACCAGCACCAGGTCAAGAAAAACATGGGTAGCCCCTCACGTTTCCTTCTAGCAGGTCCTAACGGCTTCTAGAAACCCATCCCATGAATGACCAATATCTTGACTCTAGCAGTCTAAATTACATCTGCCTGCTTTTGTGTGTCATATACAAGAAGTCAACCCAGCAATGGTAGCTCATGCCTGTCAGCTCAGCTCAGCATTCAGGAGTCTGAAATAGGAAGATTACCAAGAATTCAAGGCCAGCCTGGGCTGCAGAATGAATGAGTCTCAGGTCAGTCTAGACTAGAGTCAGACCTGG
This sequence comes from Acomys percivali, assembly GCA_907169655.1. NCBI lineage: Eukaryota > Metazoa > Chordata > Mammalia > Rodentia > Muridae > Acomys > Acomys percivali. The sequence goes on along the minus strand of OU015746.1, from coordinate 69,282,070 downwards.
TCTCAAAAATACAAAATATAGATAGATAGATAGATAGATAGATAGATAGATAGATAGATAGACAGACAGATAGATAGACAGACAGACAGATATACAGACAGATAGTATGCTAATTTATGTCTGGCTATTTTCTAAACTCTGTGTTTTAGGCATCTTATTAATATGTCCACAATCAAATACACTGCAATTTGTATTCAATAATCCAACAAATATTTACTGAGCTCATATGTACCAAGAACAAATGAATCCTTTTCTCGGATAACATTTTAGTGTCCATCTGTTTATAGAAACTCAACAAATAAAACCTTAGTTTATTAACATGTCTTTCAAAGTTAATTGCTTTTCCAAACCAAATGTCAACAATTTAAAAGATAATCTAAAAATCATTACGCACATAAGGACAAAGGAAGCATTTTTTTTCTTTAAATAAACACAGTTTCCATTTACTCCAAAATCCCCATTGTTGCATGTTAATGCTCTTGACATTCGGTGATTGAAATAATTTTTTTTAGCATTTAAGAATCCAACTTTTTTGAAGCAGTCATTTCTTTGAACCAATTTGTTCTGTATAGCAGGTGGTTCCAAGGAAATACTGAGTCTAGATGCAAACTCCAGTTTTGCCATGAATCCACCATGTGACCTTAGACAATTTCCTTGACCCCTCTATGCCACTTTCTTTACCTACAAATAAAATGATGAACCTACAAAGTTTCTGCAGTGTCTCCCTCAAAAACTGCAGTTCAGGGGCTGGAGAGATGGCTCTGTGGCTAGAAGTGCTTGGAACTCCAATTCCCAGCACCCATATGTGGTGGCTCACAACTGCATGTAACTCCAGCTCCAGGGATCTGGCACCCTCTTCTGGTCACCATGGGCACACAAATAAAAGCAAATCTTGTTTAAATGTAGTTCAGGACTTTGAGGTAAGAAATTGGTAAAAATAAGACAACACAAGGGCCAGGTGTGGTGGCACGCGCCTCTAATCCCAGCACTCCAGAAGTAGGAGGCAGAAGGATCCCCGTGAGTTCAAGGCCAGCCTAGTCTACAAGGGGAATCCAGGACAGCCAGGGCTGTTACACAAAGAAACCCAGTCTTGAAAAACAAACAAACAAAAGGAGAACAACACAAGCTAGGCAGTGGTGGCACACGCCTTTAATCCCAGCACTTGGGAGGCAGAGGCAGGTGTAATTCTCTTAGTTGGAGGCCAGCCTGGTCTACAGAGTGAGTTCCAGGACAGCAGGGTTACACAGAGAAACCCTGTCTGGGAGAGAAGGGAGGGGGGGGAGGGAAATACAAAAAGAAGCATAAGTCTCTTCAGTTTAAATTAAGGGCATATAGCTTGCTTCCCTGGGCTGAAGACTAGTTCTTAGACCAGCTCACAAGGAGATAGTCCCTGGCTGAGTACCTTCCCCTTCCCCTTTTAGTAAACATCTAAACAGGGCTCCTGGGGGTCTCACACTTTGCCTTAGGGAGGTAGCTCTCTACCACATCCAAAGGACACAATATAATGTGTTTTACATTTGAAAGAAAGTGTTGATCAGTTTTCCATCACTGAGGAAACACAACATATCACAGCAGGAGCACACGGAGGAGGAGAAGGCTGCTCGCCTGAAGGCAGCTAGGAAGCAAGAGACCGTGACAATATCCCTTTTAAGAGTGTACCCCAGTGACCTCACTTCCTCCCACCAGGCCCTGCTTCTTCAAGGTACCACCACCTCTCAGTAATGCTATGGCCTGGTCCCATATTTTCACTTATCCTGAAGTTAAAATGGAAGAGCCATGTCTGGTCTAATGGCCGTGCTAAAACAATGAGCAAAATTACGGACACAAACTCCAGCTGTCTTCCCAGAGAGAAACTGATCTGAAGTATTGCCTTGTAAACAATCTGATGAATGAGTGTACCTCCCCACCCTTCTCTCTCTCTCTCTCTCTCTCTCTCTCTCTCTCTCTCTCTCTCTCTCTCTCTGAGGCATGGTATCATGTAGCCCAGGCTTAGCCTTAAACTCACTATGTAGCCAAGGATGGCCTTTGAATCCCGCTCCTCCAGTCTCTACCTCCCAAGTGCTAGGTTAAAAGCACTTAATGCTCTTCCAGAGGACCCTGGTTCAATTCCCAGCACCCACAAGGTGTCTTACAACTGTTTAACTCCACTTCTAGGGGATCTGATGCCCTCTTCTGGTATCCACAGGCACTGCATGCATATGTGGCCCAGACGTACATACAGGCAAAACACCCAGACACATTAAAAACTATACTTAGTATATAGGAACAGTTTTTTTTTCTGTTTCCTCCTTCCATGTGCCCTTGGATGGGAAAGCTGACATTTCTCAATTTTAAGCAGTAAATAATAAAATGAGAGAGGGGCAAGGATACAACTCAGCGGTAGGGTGCTTGCCTAGCATGCACAAGGCCCAGGCTCTACCCCTGGCATTGCGATACATAAGCGAATAACAGAAAAATGAAGGTAAAAGTCTGAAGGATGTTTATAAATGTTACCAAACCCACAAAAAGATTAGATGTTGAAGCCCAGGCCTGCTTTCCATTTGCTGAGGTCTAAACTCATAGACTCATTTTTGGAACATCAATGGGGAAAGCCAAAACAGACGCGAAGCCAGTTGACAGGGCTACTGTCATCATCATCACGTGGGAAGGTGCAAACATTTAAATCAACCCCTATTCTATTTTAGGGTTTATTTGAGCGAGAAATGTATCAACATGGCTTTTTTTTTTTTTTTTTTAAGTCTGAAGAGGCAGTCACTACTTACGTAAAATAAACATCCAAGAAGGAAAGCTCCCAGCCTGAGCCTGCAGTGGGGTCTGAGGAAGGTGTTGACGTAACTCAGAGAGTTCGTCTGTCAAATGACAGCCCAGCTCGTGTGTGTGTGTGTGTGTGTGTGTGTGTGTGTGTGTGTGTGTGTATGTGTGTGTGTGTGTGTGTGTGTGTAGGGAAGACCCAGAAAGGTAAGCAACAAGACACATTGCGTAATGACCCACAAGGAGGGGAAAAGTGCTTTCTGGGGTTGAGGTCTTTCAACTCCGAATTCTTGCTTCAATGGTTCTGTTGAGTCACAGCTGTGCTCCATGTTGGCACGAACCAAAAAATAACATGACTAACTGCAAAAAGGTGACAGGGTTTTGGCCAGCTTTTTATGGCCACACAGCAGTACCTTTCTGTGGGGTGGAAATGTAACATTTAGCTTGTAAGAGAAATCTTTCTCAGTCAGGTTCAGATTCAAAGTTGTCTGAGGGTTGCCCAGAGCATCCTTTGAGCTCTGCTGCAAGCCAGAGGGGGCAAATTGCTGAGATATGAAAGGAACCCAGAGTGCAGAGAGAGTGCTTGTCTTAGAGGGGCTCTGGACATCCTAGGCTGGACACGACCTCTGACGGAGAGAATGAAGCACTCTATTGGAGCAATGTAAATGAGTCCCACATCTGATTTCCATTAGGACACATAAACCCTTTTCAGACTCTTTTCCTTGTCTGCCCCCTCCTTCCCCACAAATGGCAACGCAGAGCACTTCACTTTTTCCAATCATACAGTGATATTTGGAAAGTTCCTTCTGCTTCCATTAAGAAAAATACAGAGAAGGGAAAAAAATACATAATAGGCATCTATCATTTTGTACGTGAGGCTTGCTTGGTTATGGGATTTTTCCCTCTCTTCCACACAAAAACAAAAACAAGACAAAAAAAAAATGTCCTGCACGTTATATGAGTAATTTGGGTATCTTACCGGTCAGCCTGCTTTTCCTGAAACCAATGATGTCTATATTCAAATAATGCTTCCCTCTGTAATGGCTCAACAAGGCTTTGCTTTTGCCTTCATCCTTCTCCTACCCATGTTGCCATTTATTCACTTTAGCTTATAGCTTACAAGTATTGATTAGCTTTTTTTCATTAGCTCGGAGAGGCGAAAGCAAGTGGCATCAGACTCTGTTCCTGTCTTCGTAGAAAATCTAGGAAGAATAACCACAGGAATCAAAGAATCACAGAATAAGTTTGGCAGCTGTTTCAGCTTCTGCAGTATGAAGGAAACACTCGTGTTTACTGTCCCCCGCTGGGAGGCCTCCAGTTCTTTCCATGTTGCTATATAGGACAGGATTTCTCTCTTTCCTTTTAACTTGTGAGGGGTTGGAGAACAAGTTCTCATCACGTAGCCCAGGCTGTCCACAGACTTCTGAATGCTAGGATTACAGGAAGCAACACCATGCCAAGGCTTTTTGTTTTTGTTTTTTATTTTTGCTTTTTTTGAGACAGCATTTCTTTGTGTGTAGGGTTCCTGACTCTGTGGAACTTGCTTTGTAGACCAGGCTGGCCTTAAACTAAGTCATCGTGTAAAGTTTTATTTCATTCTTTTTCTTTTTTTTTTTTTTTCCTATTTACAAGTATGAATGTTTTGCCAACAGCAACAACAACAATCTGTATTGGACATAGCAGTGCTTGCCTGGAATACCAATAAGTAGAAAGCTAAGGCAGGAGGACTAAGAAGATGAGGCTAAACAAAAAGAAAACCAAATTATTGATTCTGATATAACCTTAATAGATTGTGTATGTGAGATAATACAATAATTAACATACATATACAATTATTAATTTTTAGCAAAAGAATTGGTATTAGTACCCCAAAGGGCCAGTTAAGGTGTGTGTGTGTGTGTGTGTGTGTGTGTGTGTGTGTGTGTGTGTGTGTGTGTAGGTGCCAGCATGCCACTGACTACATGTGGCAGTCAGAGAACATCTTTCAGGAGTCAGTTTTCTCTTTCCACCTCATTTTGAGGCAGGATCTCTCTTGTTGCTTCTATAGCTCTGCTTCATAGCATCCTGAGAGCTTCTGGTCAATTATCCTGCCTCTGCCTCCAATCTTGGCGTGTAGGTGTTGATATTATAGATGCCCATCACTGCATCTGACTTTTTATGGAGGTTCTGGTAACAGAACTCAGATTGTCAGTCTTTCATGGCAAGCACTTTTAGCTACTAAACTCTCTCACCAGCCCCTCCTGTATTCAATCAACAATAGATGGCTTTCCTAATAGATGGTAAACACTACATACACAGCTGTTATACCATATTTCCTAGAAAATAATGACAATAAGAAGTCTGCATATATTAGGAAAGATGAATTTTATTCTTTAATATATTTTATCTTTCTTAAAAAAATTGAATCTGCAATGTAGAACCTACAGGTAATATTTTTGTGTAGGGGGATTCTGATTGTATCTATAAATTATATCTTATAACTCAAAACAAGAAAATTATATATATGCTTTTTGGACCTAAAGTTTATTTCTTTTCTTCATCTTCTAAAAGAAATGAAAAGATCTCTGTGGAACCCAAAGAAAATTAAAGCTTTTTACATTGTACCATATTCTATAGTACCATGTTACTACAAAGCCTCGTCTCACATGAACATATATTTAGAAATGCTTGACCCAAATATGTAGGTGGCTTGGACACCCAAGACTCTGAGTGCATCTTTGTTATGGCATTTGGATGGCACTTCACTGTGTGAATAGCACCATCCCACCTCCCCATCACCCTATGAGCTCCCAGAGAAAAGACATCTTTGGTGCAGGTTTTCCTCAGTAACCTTAGCAAAGTGCCTAGCACTCAAGAGGGACTGAATGTGTGCTGTGAAAGAGGTGAATACTGAGTCAGTGACAGGGATCGGCTGAGATGCTGCTACACTCTCTGGGGTCAACTTGTCTGGGATCCACACTCAGAACCGTCTCATGTAAATGTAATTGGGCAGAGTGATGAAAAGGAACAGGACTAGATCGGAACTCTCCATGCGATGCTACACACTTGTACAGAGAATGGATGTTCTCCTACCCTTTCACATTTCCATGTCCTTATATAAAATAAAGGTAGAACTGTGTTAAAAGCCAAAGAACACAACACAGAGAAGTTAGGCCAGAGCCCGGTACATAATCCATCCATACGTACTGTATTTATCATGTTTCTCTGTAGCATTACTTTGGCTACTTTATTGGGTTCTTATTCCTACGTCCCTATACCCCCTCTATCCCTTCCAAACCCCCAATACTAGGTAAGAGAGAAATATGGTTAGAGGAAAAAGGCAGGCATTAATATTGTTAGACTACTTCCTGCTGAGTAGGGGCACCAAATTCCTTAGGGCGCATTTGATCTTTGTCTTCAGGATATCTCTAACCAGCAACAAGCAATCCAGAAAACAGAAAACAGCAATAGCAGCAGGAACAAACAACAAACAGCAACAGTAGAAGGAATAGCAGCAATAAGGGGTGGAGCAGGAGCAGCAGCAACAGGGAGAGGAGCAACAGCAGCAGCAAGGGGAACAGCAGCCACCCTCTCTCGGGTCTCTAGCATTTATATCCTCTGAAGACTCCCTAGAATTCCAAATGTAAAATATCTTCAGCTGGCAAAATCATGGCCCTGCCAAAGCACAAGGCAAATCATAGTCAGCTGCTGTGGACAATCTGGAGCAGCCCCATATCTCACACATGGGATTAAAACAAAAACATATTCCCATGACATTTCTATGTTTTTAAAGAAGCCAAGAATTCTTACTACATCTCTCCTCATCAGCATAATAGGGATAAGCAAATTTGTACTGTCGTCATGAAAATATAGTGAAATGATGATTGGTGTGTTTAATTGAGATACGGCAAGAGAGTGTCAAGACAGTATAATGCAACTATAGTTCAGGATCCAAAACTCACTAAATGGATGCTATAGATTGTATTTGGGGTACCTCCAAAAGAGCCACACATTGAAGGGTTGGTCCCCATAGCAGAAGCACTGGGAGATTGTAGGACCTCCAGGATATGGGGCCTACTCTCTACAAAGTGGAACCCACACCCAACACTATTATCAGGGCCAAAAACCTGTGGCTGGAAAAGTCATAGGCCCTAGAGAAGAGCTAATACTATTACTCTACTAAATGGGCATACCATTAAAGTGATTCCTCATGCTATATTGCTATACCTGTGTGTTGGACCCCATGGCCGAATCTGTCAGCCCTCTGAGGCCTGGAGGACAGAACCGAACCTGGCTCAAGTTTCAACAACAGTCTCTGGTAACTACTTCCACATAGGAATGACTCAACATGGTCTATCAGGGCACATACTGGTGTGAGCTCTGCCTGCCAACAGCCATGTAACACAAACCAATTGGTCCCACAGTATCAGGCCACTTTACATCCTAGGAGACATCATATCTTCTGACACCTTATGTCCTGCCCACTCTCTATGCTCTACATTTTTTTAAAAAGCCCCACCATAATAAAATTGATATCTTATTCCGACAAGACCTCCCAACTCAGTATATTTTGCCTCTGGGCATTGTGGGAGGAGGTTGAGTCGTTGACACTCACATCCCACTCAGCCCCCAGGGAGAGGAAGCTCCAGCCCCGAGTTCCCTCCTGTTCCATCCCTACCTGCCGGTATAAGAGACCTGACACCTATGGATCAGAGCATCTTTCAATCCTCATCAGAGAAGCGTTTTCTTCCAATAGAGGACAATCAGCACAGAGACCCACTATCCACATGCAGAGAATAAATGACTGCAGTGCTCCGGCTTAAGTGGGGACAAGTATATGATACCCATCTCCTCCAGGGCTAAGGATCTTTGAGGAAGAGGGAACAGAAAGATTGTAAGTTCCAGAGATGGTACACAACCTCAAGCCAGATAAAATCCCAGTGGGGAGATGGACATGAAATTTCACCTGAGCTGAGAAGCTATTGGCATTTGTTCACTACCAAGACAGATAGAGTGAGTTTTCTTTAAGGCTATGACTCCTGGTAGGTTACCAATGTGCTAGAGCAGGCCCCACACTAAAAATATTTAGACAATACAAATTGGACTTGATAGTTGTTTTTGTTTTTGTTTTAAAGAGAGAGACCATGAAACACAGAGCGGTGTAGATAAGGAGTTGGGAGTGAATCTGGGAGGAGCTGGGAATGGATATGATGAAAATACATTGTATGAAGTCATCAAATATTAAGAATATTATATTCTAAAAGACCAGGCCTGCAGAGATACATAGATAGATAGATAGATAGATAGATAGATAGATAGATAGATAGATACATAGATACATACATAGATACATACATAGATACATACATAGATGATAGAGATAATAGATAGACAGATAGATGATAGAGATGATAGATAGATAGATAGATAGATAGATAGATAGATAGATAGATAGATAGAGAGATAGAGAGAGAGATAGAGAGATAGAGAAATAGAGAAATAGAGCAGAGGTGGGGCTTGGAGGGTGTAAGTTAGCTTATTGGATGTGTATCATGTCATCAAAGGAGATTGTGAGATTCCTTCCTGTCTCATCTCTCAGTTCGCTGACGTGCAGTGAAAACACCTGGTCTGCCATGTGGTCTTACTATGATGCATTAGGATACCAGAGGCCCAAAGAAACAGTGCTTAGTGACCATGGATAGAAATCTCTGAAGCCAAGAGCCAAAATAAGCCTTTCCTCTTAAAAAGTGGATTATTTCAGGTTTTGTTTTTTTCTAGTCTTTAGAAAGCTGACTCACACAGTGGGATACTTAAACTATTCACCTCACCTAGCCTTGCTGTATTCATTCAAAATGGAGACAGTGGCCACCCCCATGGAGGTGTCTTTGGGATGTAGTAGCAATGTCTTGAATGTGAATGAGGAGCTTTATCAAATCCAAGGTGTTTTCAGGAAAAACAAAACAAAACAAAACCAACAGCTCAGCTTTAGGCAACAAGCACCCAAAGCAATCAGTTTGCAGTGTCTGCTTGACGGTGACAGTCCCTGGTCCCATTCCCTCTCTTCCCACCTCTTCTGGGTCTCCCCACCTTTATCTTCTGCTTCAGTTAAGTTGCTCTTGGTTTTGGCATGGTTCCATCGAGAGGTGGACCTTGGGTTCGGCTAATCTGGACCCCTTCCTGTATGTATCCTCTGCTAGCCTTAACCCTATGCTGGTTGCTAGCTTGAGATCTCTCAAACACAAGCGTGGTTTTGTGAGAAGTTTGACATCACCTGGTAGCATTAGATGTTCTAATGTTTCTGACCACTGCAGAACGCACTCGTGCACGCACACACAAGCACACTCAGCCTATTTATAAGGTTATTGGTCTAGGTTTTTGCTGAAAGTTACAGCAATAAAACTGAAAAGGTGGGCTTCTCTGTAGTAGTAGGGTCGAGAGGACAACTGCCCTCAGTGCAGTGGAGAGTTTCCAGCCCCTAACAGTCACCTCTGACTTGTCTCCCGGTTCAGACACTGGCAATCCAGGACAGTGACTCACCCCTCCCAGAGGAGAGGGTGAGGCTGCTGAGTGTAAACAGAAAGCAAGCAACACCTGAGCTGTCTCGGGGAGGAGCTCTGGGCTCCCTAAAGGTAGTGTGGAGACCCTGTTTGAAAGAGATCATTGTGAGCTGCCTCTCCCTACCTCATCAGCTGCAGCGTCAAACACTGAGCAAGCTGTCCTATGGCTTGGCAGATAACTCCTTCCAGTTTTGTGGCTATCCGGGGAGAGCTCCTCTCATTTCAATGGCAGACATTTAGAAACAAGATGTCTCTTCTAGCCCGATGCCATCTGCTTCCTCCTCTCCCAGCATACCTTTTTCTATACTCCAGACCTGCGAACGGGGAAAGGGACCAACCAGAAGATGCCTCTCTCACCACTAACCACATCCCAGTTCTGGGATCCACCTAAAGGACAACCACTAGGAAAAGCTCCAAGGCTTGGTCTAATGGCGCCCTTAGGGAATCTGTAACCTTGGTCCTCTACGAACCATGAACAGCAAACCCACCCCATGCCCATCACACACAGCCTACCCACCGATGGGTCTGGCAGCCTTATCTACACTTACTGCTCTGCTCGCCACGCAGCATGGGCACTAGTGCAGGATAAGATAGCTAAACAGAGTCTCTGGAGGGAAGAATTAGAAATCAGAGATGGCCAGTCAGTGAGAAAAGGAAGGAAAGGAGAGCAAGAGAGAAAGTCAGAAGGCAGGGGAAGAGGGAAGGGGGGGGGTGAGGAAGAGGGAAAAGGAAAGAGAGAGAGAAGGAAGGAAGGAAGGAAGGAAGGAAGGAAGGAAGGAAGGAAGAGAAAAGAAAACATGGGGAGATGTCAGAATGGAGAAGAAAGAAAAGTGAGAGGAGGAAGGGCCAGGATAGGAAGAAGGGAAAAGAAGCAGTGATCTTGGCATAGCCTCTCTGGCTCGAGACTCTCATACCTCCTCTTTGCCACATAACTTCTGTTGTGCCCCCACAAGATCAACCCATAGCTGGGAAGGAGTTCCCGCTGGTTAAACAACCTCGGTGGAGCTTTGATAGTGTACCTACAGGAGTAGACTCTGGCTCATTCCTCTCTATGTGTTTCCCCTTTCTTGGCAACTACCTCTGTAGTCTGTTGTGCTAACCGCGCTTTCTCTGAGGGGAATGTGACTCAAGACTGGAACCTATGATACAGACATATATTAACCAATCAGTATAACCCAACCACAGCTGAAGGTTCATGATGGGCCTATCATCCACCAAAAAGCAATGTAATATAAGGAAAGGCTTGAAGAGCTCTTCTGGAACTTTCTAGAACAATGCCCTCCCTTATCTCTTGAGTCTTAAGGGGGAAGCACATTGACAGCTCTATTATAAACACAAAGAATAACACCATGGATGGTTAACTGGAAAGCTGGAAGTATCACTAGACTGTCAAAGCAAAGCATTGCTGAGGTCTGCCTTCCTCAGACTGTTAGGTAAACCCCTCTAAGAAACATTTACCTATGTTCTTGAGATGCTGTTTAAATACGCATGCTCTCACTTGCCACAGAGTCAACCTAATACAGCATGTTCTAAGAGAATGAAAACAACACAGGAAAAGAGTCTTTGACTGGAAAATGGAAGCTTCGGAGATATTAGCTTTCTTTGGTACAAATCACCTACAGAACCTCAGGCAAGTGTTGTACCTTCAAGCCCTGTCACTCACTTACAAAAAGATTTGCTTCCAGCACTAACATTCCAGGACTTTTTCTATAAATCCGGAGTACCACCATTTATCAAAATCCACAGAGTTTATAATTATATATCTGAATTATACCAGCTTCTCACTTAGAAATAAAACAACAGCAAAGTTAAAAAACACTTAATTTCCATTAAAACTCTTACCATGAGGTAAGAAACTCAGAACCATGGCAATAAAAGGCAGGGGGAGGGGGCGGATAATAAGAGAACACATTTGAAGAATCTTCTGGCTAAGCCCTGTTTATAAAAGCCAGTTTACAAAAAGCCATTCTGGAGTTATAATAACCCAGAAACCCATGGCCTGGTGCCACCGCCCACCACACCCATCTGGGGGATCCCCTTCACTTGAGCTGTGTGGTTGTGGTTGGCTCTGACAATGGAAGGAGCGGTTGGCTCAGGGCTCTGTGAAAGAATCGCAGGGTGTGATCTTGAGTTAGCTGGAGGACGCATGGCCTCTTCTTACTGATATTATTTTTTCAAGGCGTTTTTCTAATTGTTAGGGATTGTTTTGTTTATTTCTGTTGTGGCTTGGTTACCGCTAAGAAAACAAAACCTGCCCCAGCCCTGAAACCCACAGTTGAGACTCCAGGTTCTCTTGATGGAAAGAATAACAAAAACCAAACCAGTATAACTGACTTGTACCACAAAGAGCACATATAAGATGGTATGTGCGCGCGCGCGCGCGCGCGCGTGTGTGTGCGTGCGTGTGTGTGTGTGTGTGTGTGTGTGTGTGTGTGTATGTGTATATGTGTATGTGTGTGTGTGAGAATGTTGTGTAAGCGTATGTATGTGCATGTGTCTGTGTATGTGCATGTGTGCGTGCGTGCGTGTGTGTGTGTGTGTGTGTGTGTGTGTGTGAGCATATGTAAGTGCATGCATACATATGAGTGTGTGTGTGTGTGTGTGAGAGTGTGTGTTTGTGTCTTGGACCCCATTACACAGGAGTCAAGCTAGAACCAGACCAGGCATAGAGATTTACTTTTACCAGAAATGTCCAAATGCTCAAGTGTAAAGCAGGTTTCAGCACACACTCTCCCCCAGCTTTAGGTATCACTGAGCAGAAGATCAAACATGAGCTCAGAAGAGCAAAGCAGGAAAAGTTTCTCCATCGTTATTTGGTTACTTACCCAGAAGCATCATCTGGCAGCATCAGTATATCAGGCCAAGTTTAAGATGTCTAGCCACGCTTAGGAAAACAACACTGGAGAAAAATAAATGTAAAGAAGCAACATGGTGAACATTTCCTAAATGCCTTTAGGTTTGTTTTTTTTTTTTTAAGATAATTTTGTTGGATAAAAATATTTGGAATTCTCTTAACTTTCAGATTTAATTTGAAGACCCAGAAGAAACTGGAACATTAGCCAGTCTATTATAATCCTTGTTGCTTCTTGGCATGTCTACACAAAGTTATATAGAAAAATAATTTGAAATATAATAAACATCCCTCTAAGGATACAAGATTCATTGCTACATGGTTCTGACCACCACACATTCAGAACCAAATATAAGCATAAGAACATGAGTTTGAAGCCAGGTGTGGTGGCGCACAACTTTAATCCCAGCACTCTGGAGGTAGAGGCAGGCGAATCTCTGTGAGTTCCAGGCCAGCCTGCTCTACAAAGGGAGTCCAGGACAACCAAGTCTACACAGAGAGACCCTGTCTCAAACAAACAAACAAACAAAAGAACATGAGTTTGTGTGCTGACTAATTTTATGTCAACTTGACCCAAGCTAAAGTCATTTGAGAGGAGGAAGCCACAATTGAGAAAATGTTCCCAAAAGACTGGGCTGTTGGCAATCCTGTAGGGTATTTTCTTAGGATTGATGGAAGAGGGACCGGCCCTTTGTGAGTAGTGCTGGCCCTGAGCTGATGGTCCAGGTTCTATAAGAAAGCAGGCTGAGGGCTGGAGAGATGGCTCAGTGGTTAAGAGCGCCACCTGCTCTTCCAGAGGTCCTGAGTTCAATTCCCAGCAACCACATGGAGGCTCACAACCATCTAATGTAATCTGATACCCTCTTCTGCAGATAAAGCACTCATAGGCAATAAATAAAATAAATAATTCCTTAAATAAAAAAAAAGAAAGCAGGCTGGAGCAAGCCATGAGGAGCAAGCCAGTAAGCAGCACTCCTCCATGGCCTCTGCATTAGCACCTGCCTCCAGGTTCCAGACCTGTTTGACTTCCTTCAATGATGAGCTGTGATATGGAAGTGTAAGCCAAATAAACCCTTTCCTCACCATGTGGCATTGGTCATGGTGTCTCATCACAGCAGTGGAAACCTTAATTCTGAAGGAGAAAGGGGCTGGTGAGGGCTCCAGAAGGGGCTTGAACCAGGCTGGTGAGCAAGCTCCTTTACTTACTGAGCCATCTAAGAACTCTGGTGGCATTCAGTGTGAATTATCTTTGCAAACACTCTGTCCATTTTTCTCTTATGATTTTAAGCACTAAGACACACACACACACACACACACACACACACACACACACACGCACGCACGCACACATGCACATACACAGACACATGCACATACACAGACACATGCACATACATACGCTTACACAACATGCCACAGTCTCACACATACACACACACACACACACACACCTATTCACACATACACACATATACACAGTAAATACATTATTTAAAAATTTAAGTAATTCCAAGATCTGCCTAGGCTACATAGTGAAACTTTACCTCAGACACAATAAAAACATCACAAATTTTATATATATAAGCTATACAACAGTGGTTCACAACCTTCCTAATGTTGCAACCCCTTAATACAGTTCCCCATGTTGTGGTGACCTCCCCCACCCCGGAACTATAAAATTATTTTCGTTTCATAAGGGGTTTCCAATGGTCTTAGATGACCCCTGTGAAAGGGTCATTTGACTCCCAAAGGTGTTGTGACCCACAGGTTGAAAACCACTGCTATACAGTAAATCTAGAGCAAATATAGCAAAAACAAACAAACAAAAAACATAGTAGGAACTGATAATCTAAAATTGGATGCCAAATTTTGTCCTGGTTTTATTTAACCAAATATAAAACCCAAAATGCTCAATGATTCATGTAGTTCCCCTTGGGCAGGAGACCCATGCTTTTATTTGACAAAACATGTGGCTTTCTGGCAATGCTATTTGACAATAAAATACTATGGGACACTTAAACTGGTTGAATACCCCCCAAATTCCTAAATCAAAAATCCCAGCCTACTAGTTAAATCTATGCAAATATTCTAAAACCTGGGAGACTTTAAAATCTAAACACTTCCTGTCCCAAGCATTCCAGATCAAGGATACTTAGTATAGATCCGCGTGACCCATGGGTAGCTGGACCATCAAGGTAGCTTCCACTCAGGTATCTTCCGCTCTCCCTAAGCAACCTTTGAAGCTGGCACATCAAAATGTTAACAAATGTCACTAGCAAGTGGTAAGGATGTTGCTGGTGGTTCTGTGAGATGAAGAAGATAATATAACCACAGACCACGTAGGGCAGTGGTTCTCAACCTGTGAGTCATGACAGGTCCCTCGGGGACCCTTTCACAAGGGGTCATCAAAGACCATAAGAAAACCCAGGTCTTCACATTATATTTCACAACAGTAGCAAAATTAGACTTATAAAGTAGCAACAAAAATAATTATATGGGTGGAGGTCATGAGCAACTGTGTTAAAGGGTCATAGCTTTAGTAAGGTTGAGAATCACTGACAGGCTAAAGAGCCACCCAACTTCATGTTGGAGATCTGTTCTCCATCAGGAGGCCTCTTCACTAGCCTCCTTCCGAAGTTTCCTTTCTTCCCTCTCAGCAACATAACCTCTAAAAAAAACCCCTCTGAGCAACCCAGCTCCTACATTCTTGCCCGCCTTCTTGAGTGGAGCCAAAGCTCAGTGAGGAGCCACACGGCCCCTCAACAACTCCTCTAGTCAACATCACAGGACTTTCAGATTAACTGGCCACATAGGAAATACTGAGCTGCTATTTTGAATCGTTAAAGACATTAATGCTGCAGAAAAAAAAATCATTAAGTTATAATTTAGTTGAAATGACCTTTTGCTAGCTTGATCCAGATATTTTGCTTTCTGTAGTTGGGGGTGGGGGTGGGGAAACTCCAAACAAATAGACATGTTACTTTTCTCCTAGCTGTAACAATGAGAACCTGACGAGAAGCAATTTAAAGGAGGAAGGCTTCGTTCTGGCTCACAGTTTGAAGGGAAGATAGTCCTTTACATTGGGGAAGGCACAGCACTAGTGGTCTGCTTCCTCCAGCAAGGGCTCCAGCCCATAAAGATGCCACAGTGCTCCAAAGCAGCACCACCAGGTGAGAACCAAGCATTCGAATACAAGAGCCTATAAGACTGGAGGGTGGGAGAGGGTACATGTCATGTCCCAATAACCCTGTGATGATGCAATCCTCCTCTGGCAAGGGGACGCTCCCAAGAGCACATCCTAGTCCAAGAGCTACAGCTGGTGACATCTGTGTCCCTGCTCGCAGAGATCATTAACAGATTCCACACTCCAGCACGACTCTGTCTGAGCCATTCCATCAGCCACTCCACATCACTCCTGACCATAGGCATGGGAGGAAGGGATGGAAATAAAAGCTCAACTCTGTAGCTCCAAACCTGGCCCCTTCTCTTTGACTGTACCTGGGCCATTATCACTCAGCAAACCTACAGAGCAGTGGTCCTCAACCTTTCAAAGCTGTGACCCTTTAATACAGTTCATCATGATGTGGTGACTCTCCATCATAAAATTATATTTGTTGCTACTTCATTACTGTAAATTTTGCTATTGCTATACGTTGTAATGTAAATATCTGTGTTTTCTGATGGCTTTAGGTGACCCCTGTGAAAGGGTCTTTTGACCCCCTAAAAGGTCACAACACACAAGTTAAGAACTACTATTTTGGCGTGATAGCACTCTACTTTAGATGAAGGAGCGGAGAAGATACAGCCATCAAATTTCTTAGCCCCAGCAGAAGGAAGAAAATTAGACGCTTATTTGGATACCAAAATTATAGAATCATGGAACTGGGGAAAGACTCCAGCATCCATGCTGAACAGGTCACTGCTCTTCATGAGAGATGGGGCACTGGTCCAAGGAAGTTAAGTCATTTTTCTGACATCACCAACTGGTTCTGGGCAGAGACAAACAAAAACCCACGGTTACCTACAGCAGTGAATATTTAAACCTGAGGCCATCAAACCACTGGTATGTCCTTTCTTAAAATCTTTTAGATTACTTGCTAAAAACCTTTAAATTGTTATGATATTTTACTGTCATAAGCCCTCATTTCTGATTTCTTTTAAAGGCTAAAAGAGTTGTAACAAACACATTGCTGTACCCACAGATCAGTGCTTTGCTGACCCCTCATCTGCAAGCCCCTTCTCGCAGTAGATGGTAATTAACACAGAGACCCACACCTGGACAATGTGCGCAGAGCTTGAGACTTTGGAGCACGCAGTCCTAAATGGATGTCTGTGCCACGCCCCTCCCCTCAAGGCTCAGGGATCTATGTGGAAGAAGAGGTGGAAAGACGCTAAGAGCCTGAGGTGACGGATGACTCAAAGGAAGCAGTGTTTTTGAGACATATATGATGCGCACATGAACTCACAAAGACTGTGACAGCATGCACAAGACCTGCACAAGTTTAAGCCAGCAAAATCTTAGGACAGAAAACGAGATCCCACTCCCAACCAGGAACCTATCTACAATTGATAGCTGCTAAAAGAAAGAAAATCAGGGTTGGTTGTTTGTTTGTTTGTTTGTTTGTTTTGTTTGCACCAGAGTAACACAACAGGGTTTATCATCCACATTCCAAGGCAAGCTGTGTGCTCGTAAGTTGTAGGCCAACACACAATGGACTCTATATGTTTCTTTTTGTGTGTGTATGTGCGCTTTTTTTTTTTTTTTTTGTGCTTTTTTGTTTGATTGATTGGTTTTGTATTGTTTTGGTTTTTTGTGGGTTTTTTGATTTTTTTAAGAGAGAGAAAGATTATAAAGTTCGGGAAGTATATGTGGGGAGCTAGAGAGGAAAGAGTATGAGTGAATATATTGCATGAGAAAAATCTAAATGAATAAATAAATATATTTGGGGCTAGATTGATGGTTCCAGAGTTAAGAACACTTCCTGATTTTCTAGACAACCTGAGTTCAGTTCCCAGCACTCATACTAGGTAGATCACGATTACCTATAAATCCAGTTCTGGGGATCCAATGCCCTCTCTGGCTTCCAAGGACACAAGCATGCAAATGGCATACACTTACAAACTACAAACAACACACACACACACACACACACACACACACACATAAAGATTTACCAACATGAAATAATAGCTGCATCCTTTGGGTAAACTCTGATCTCCTGCTGGCTTCACCCTTGCCCTGTATCTCCATGAGCTTTCACGGTTGGCTTGAGATAGCTAGTATAGAACACTCACTCCAATTAGACAGTGAGCATCCTTTGGAGCTTCCTTTCCAGTGAGCTGGAAAGATGGCTAATTTGTTTTGGTAACTCCAGCAACTTACAGCACCTGCTGTATGATTGACACTTAAGGCACACTGATTTCTTAATGAGTGTTAAATCAATTTTTGTCATAGTCTGTTGCTGTAACAGAATGCCACAGACTGGCCACTTTACAAACTATACAGGTTTCTGAGGCTCATATCCTGGAAGTCGGGGAAGTCCAATATAGTACCAGCTTTGGCTAAGGACCTCCTTGCTGACTCATTATGTGCATCCTATGGCCAGAGAGTGCAACAGCATCAGCCTCCTTTTCTCAGAAAGCCACCCATGTCACCATGAAGCTCCATCCTCATGACGTCATCTAAACCTGCTTGCCTCCTTCCAAAAGTGATCTCTCCAAAAGCCATCAACATACTAATAGGAGAATTCATTTCCAAAGCTTACACTTTTAGAGGAGGCACATTCAAATCACAGCAATGAAACACTGAATTTTCATTACAGAAGCCGATGAGGAGAGACACAATCTTTCTTTGGCTCAGTTTTGGTCTCTCTTCTGCATTCCAAGCCTGCTTTGTGTCATCAGCAGTTTCTGTGTAGACTATCTAGAAGCCTACCTGTGGGTGGTTTGAATAAGAACCACCCTATAGGCTCAAATATCTGAATGCTTGGTACCAGGGAGTGGCACTATTTGAAAAGATTAGAAGGTCTAGCCTTGTTGGAGTAGGTGTGGACTTATTGAAAAAAGTGTGTCATTGAAGGCCGGCTTCATGCCAGGACCAGGGTTTCTCTCTGCCTACTGACCAGGATGTAGCTCTCAGCTACTGATCCCATGCCATGTGTGCCACCATGTTCCTGCCATGATGATAATAGACTAAGCTTCTGAAACTGCAATCAAGCCCCCAGTTAAATGCCTCCCTTTATAAAAGTTGCCTTGTTGTGGTGTCTCTTCACAGGAATAGAACAGTGACTGAGACATTGTCCATCTCACAGCCCCCAAGCATCTTAGCTCACTAAACTTCTACCTTGGCCACAACTCATTCTCCCATGCCCATGTTTATACCAGAACTTTACAATTCCTCTGAGATACCAAACAGCCAACATCTCTCTCTAATTAGAGCCTCCATATTGTTAATTCTGTCACCCCTTGCTTCTGAGACAGAATCGCTTAGCAATCTGGACCTCTATTTGACTTGGGATGTGTACATACCCCTCTCCTATCAATGTACCTAGCAGCTGAGGACCCGCCTACCCGCACCAAGATGCCCATATCCTACACTCTGAAGAGTGAAATAAGTTTCTCTTTCCTTACAACCATCGACAGCTTTAATACAAATGTATTCTTGGACGTGTCCAGATACAGACACGAGATAAACATGGATGCATATACAGCAAAGTAAACTTTGTCTTCTGAGTGGGCTTTTAGGGGGAAATCCCTACATATCATCATAAGCATATTGTAATTAGGATGCATCTGATTAAAGGCAGATGTATTATGGGAAACAGTATATGCAGTAGAGGAAAAAACATACATAATCCAAGCCTGTCAATCGAAACAGAAAACAACTCATACCTCTCCCATAGCAGCCAAATTCCTCCTCCTCCTAGATCTCAAAAAGAAGGCCCCATGCACTACCCTGGGGTCCTGGGGCACTCTGAAGTCTAGTGGTCTATTGCTCTCTTCAGCAGTGAATCTTACCTGTATTATCACTTTGCTTATAAATAGAATTTCCCTGTTACTTTGTGATCCATGTGTGCTTTTTCAATGCTTTGGATAAGAAGCCAAGAACCTAGAAATGCCTCACCCAGACAATGGCCACCAGTGACACTGTCCACTGAGCCAATCTTGAAGCCAGCAAGGGACAGGCCCTCAGCGTTCTGTCCCTCACTCATCTGCCTGCCTGTTCTTCCTCTGACCAGACTCTTTCATTGTTTTCCAGACTTAAAAACTATACTGTGTTTGATGACATCACCAGCTCTTTCCACAAACATTTTAGAGACCAAAATGTAAAATTTGGTAACTTGTAGCAAATATCCTAGTTTGGGGAGGTTTTTATTTTTCCTCTGATTGTGTGTAATGTACGATATGATGTGTGTCCCACCATATAAAGTGGTATGTCGGCGTTACTGGAAATTGCAAATATGTCATTTCTAGAGCAACTGTCAAGGAGAGCGTAACTAGCAGACACTGAGCTTTCCCTCCTGCTCCAGACTCGCCTTCAGCCTGCTGACACCGGAAGTCAGCTGGAGGGGCAAGGAGATCGCACATAAACAGCAGTTGCAATCCGAGTTGGATTAACTTTGAAAGCTGGGCGTTGGCGGACATGTGACCTTACAGGTGCACTGACACAGCCAGCTACCCAAATCTGAAGTGTAAATGGTGAGTTGCTTCATCTGCAAAAGGGAGGCTCATAGAAATTAAAGTGCAGAATGGGGAGGCGGGGGCTGAGTAAAACTCAAACATGGAATCCTTACCAAAGACAGAAAAGTGTGGAAGAAGCAGCACGGAAGTGATCAGTTAAGTAGGTGGAACTGGCAGCTGCCTTGAGTTCAAAAGTGAACAAGAATTAATGTTCCATAATGACCTCCCTTAATCTCCCCCTGGAATCTTTTCCAAAATACCCATTGTGTTACCATGCAGGTTCCTGGAGTCCTCCATCCCTGGAGGCCTTATGCCCTGCTGGACAAGATTCTGAGGCTACGATATAAAGAAGGCATGCAAAATGCTAGAGGTTGCTTTAAAAAAAAATTAAGTAAGCCAGGCGGTGGTGGTACACACCTTTAATCCCAGCACTTGGGAGGCAGAGGCAGGAGGGTTTCTGTGAGTTCAAGGCC
Source organism: Acomys percivali (assembly GCA_907169655.1). Taxonomy (NCBI): domain Eukaryota; kingdom Metazoa; phylum Chordata; class Mammalia; order Rodentia; family Muridae; genus Acomys; species Acomys percivali. The sequence continues at coordinate 69,261,779 of OU015746.1, read as the reverse complement.
AGCCTGGTCCACAGAGAGAGTTCCAGGACAGCCAAGGCTACACAGAGAAACCCTGTCTCCAAAACCCAAAAACAAAAAAAAAAGTAATTAATTAAAAAAAATCAAAACAAGGGGTATTTTTTTTTTTAAAGAAGTAGAGTACACCCTCCTGATCTAATAACAATCACCATAGAAACACTGGCATGAGAATGAATTGTGGAGAGTGTATACAACAATCCCAATTGCAAAAACAAAAGAAAAATCAACTATGAAAGCTAGAAGACATCCTGGCTTTCTCCTCCCCACCCCTGCCTTGTGTCCTATAGGAAGTAAAGAGAGGACCGCTGAGGACCACGCCCTTCAGGGCTATTGCACCCAGACGTGTGCTAAGCTGCTGCTAGACCAGAGGAGGGTGGAAAAAAAAATGGCATTCGGAGATGGACGGGAGGGAAGCCAAACTTCCCCCACCATGGGCTGCGTCAATGACAGGCTTGGGAAACAAAACTATTTCCGGGAGATACCCTAGCAAAACAAGCAGACACATTCAGAGGCACGTAGTCAATGCCAGTGACAATGACATCCTCCCACCACAGTCGTTTACCATATGCCATTTTTATGGCATGATCCACTGGCTGGACCAGGTCACGGCTTAGGAAGCTGCCCTATCCCCACTGTCCCAGAAGTCGTCTCACCCAGTGGGTGTGGCTCTCGTCCTCTCTCCCTGTCTATTTTCTGACTGATCTATTATGTAATATCCTCTAATGCCCTTCCTCAGAAATGTTTAGTCAGTTAAGTCCAGTCTCCGTGTCTGCATCCAAGGCCCTCTGCAACCCGCCTACGTTCACCAGTTCCATCCCATCTTCTCTTTCCTTCTACACACACTCTGAAATCCTTCTTGTCTTACTCCGGTCTGCTGAATCACTGGTGTGAAATATCTGCGACGAGCGACTTTGTACAGAAGAGAGTGTATTGTCTCACTATTCTGGAGCCAAAGTCAGGTCACCACATCTGGTTGCGGGGCAGGGGTGGGGGGCGGGGGTAAGGGGGGGAAGAGGCGGGGGAAGTGGTCATTCTACATTGTAACAAAGCAAAACGTATCCTGAACATGTCTCAAGGGAGATCCCAGGCTTTAAGCCAATCTGCTCTTACACCAAGTACTTAGTTCCTCAAAACCTAGCCCACTCCCAAGTAAAAGACATCAGGTCTTTCCTAAGAGCCGAGCCACCGTGGTCCTAGTCACCACCCTCTAGCTGCACCTCTTGGAGGGTCTGTCACATCAACACTGCCATGCCCGGCTTCTACCACAGGCACCTTTGGGTGGAGCGAACTGAACCCGAACCACGGCGTGCCTCAAGATAGATGCTGGCTCTTCTCTAATATTTCTTGGGTCTCCTTCCTTAATGGTGCTGTCTTTGGTTCTGGCAATGTGAGCCCTGTGCTCCCGGCTCTGTTATGCTTTCCTTCTTTTAGGGTCTAGGCCCTACTTGGCTCTAGGAATGCCACCATCCCAACAGGGAGAGCAAGACACTTCCGCAATGACTTCTGGGCTTTCTCTTTGCTTACTTCATGTTTCCTTCGAGCTCTCCTGACAAAGCCTTCATTTGCCTCATACGTCAGGCGAACAAGTGCGGTCTTGTATGCTGTAGGCAGTCCATAGACACTTGCTTGAATATTTGGGATTGGACAGGGCTTGAATTTAAGATAAGATATGTATGCTTTCTGTTTCAGACCCCTTCAAACTAGTTTTACAGAATCAAAGAATATTAAGATGAGAGAGGGGCCTGGGGAATGGCCTTCTTGACTCTCCCCACCGTATGGATGGAGGCCTGGACAAATTATTGACTTAGCCAAAGACACAGACTTAGAAACAACAGCAAAAGCCCTGAGAACAAGCCCCATATTGTGCGATGTACAGGCCTGATATTAAAGCGCTGATTTTAGAATTTCTCCTGAGAAAATGGCCAGATTTCTTAGCAAAATGTGCTGAGTGAGAAGGTCACAGGTACTGTGTGCTCAGTGTTCAGAGACCTCCAGAGATTGCCTTGAACCCCCAACAGCCCCTGCATGGCATGAGGGGGCATCCAATGCTATCATTGTCCTTGGAAAGCAGAAAAGAGTTCATGAAGATCCCTGGTCTCAGACTCATAGAGATTCCACTGCCTCTGCTTCCTGTGCTATTCTTTCTTTCTTTCGTTTTGCTTTGTTTGTTTTTGTTTTTGGAGACAGGTTTTCTCTGCATAATAACCTTGGCTGTACTGGACTTGCTTTGTAGACCAGGCTGGCCTCCAACTCACAGAGATCTGCTTGCCTCTGCCTCCCAAATGCTAGGATTAAAGGCGTGTGCCACCACCACCTGGCCTGAGCTTTTCTTTCACTTGAATTGTTTCTTTTTTAAAAAAATAATTCATTTTTATTCATATGTGTTGGTGTTTTGCCTGCTTCACACATTTATGTCTATAAAAGTGCCAGATCTTAGAGTTATAGACAGTTGTGAGCTGCCATGTGGGTGTTGGGAATTGAACCCAGGTCCTCTGGTAGTGCAGTCAGTGCTCTTACTTAACCACTGAGCCATCTCTCCAGCCCCTGAATTTTGTTTCTTTCTTTGAAGACGAGGCTGGCCTTGAACTCACAATGGTGCTCCTTCATCTGCATCTGAGTAGATGGATCACTGAAACATACCATCAGGCCCAGCAGAAGGCTTAGGTTTTGTTTTGTTTTTGTTTTTTCATCTTGTTTTTTCAAGACAGGGTTTCTCTGTGTAGCCTTGGCTGTCCTGGACCAGAGAGCCTTGAACTCACATCCATCCGCCTGCCTCTGCCTCCCGAGTTCTGGGATTAAAGGTGAGCGCCACCACACCCTGCTGGAAGGCTTAGGTTTAAGTCACTATCATCTTCAGATGACTTTCACTTGCAGCTTCTCTAACACCAGCGCTGGCAACAGCTGCTTGCGCTGTGATTTTCCTTCATGCGGATGACTGACTCACTACTCATGTTGCTAAGATTATGAGCTTTATGACAGGACTTTCGATCGAGAAGATATACACTCCCACCCCAGCTTCCGAAGAAGGCAGGCCAGGGGGAGCACACAAGGAGGGATTTTAACTCCTAACCTTCCATTTCTCCACTGTCTCACCCTTCCTTTTTAATCTTTACAAATTTACTGTCTGCTAAAATGAGGAAAGGAACAAGATGCCTCTCAAAATGTCTCCTAGCCCTCTGGGCCCCTCTGGGCCCCTCCTCGCTGCTTGTGCTTCCTCTGAGAGTCTTTGAGGCACGGATTCCTTCAGACAGCGGCGCAGGTAGCGCTCCTGCTTTACAGGACAGACTGGGGTTCTTCTGCCCATGCTTTTTAGGAAGCAATCCTCACAGGGTACAAATCACCTCCATAAAGCTGACACTTTCTTCTTTGTGCAGCCGACTAACTCAACCACTCCCCCATCCTCCACACAGAGCATCACCCTGCGCCTCAGAACTCCAGCCAAGCCTGGGCTGAGAGAAGCAGACTGGAGGCAGCCTCCGCCATATTTTAGGTTTTCATTTCTTCCATTGGCTTCTGCCCAGGTGCTCTTTAATACCGGTCAGCGCCGATTCCTTTTGTTTCTGAGGCTGTAATATGTATTCACATTAAGTTGTTTTTTTTTTTTTTTAAATCAGTGGTTGGATGAGAGTTCAGAGTAAGAAGAGCTATGGAATGAATGAAGAGCAAACAGCCCTGGGTTTATTTATATGCCTGAACCTAAGAGGGATTAGAGAGAGCAGAGTGAGGAGAGGCCACAACGGGTTGTAGAAAACAGCGAAGGCAGACGGTGGCCTAAGGTATATGAGTAGGTATTACAGTTTGCTTTCTGTTGCTGTGATAAACACCATGGCCCAAAGCAACCTAGGGGAAGGAAAGGGTTATTTTAGTTTATACTCCCAGGTAACAAGTCCGAGCAGTAACTCAACCAGAGACAGAGGCAGGAACCGTGGGTGAAGGCTGCCTACCGCCTTGCTCCCTAGCGTCTACTTAGCTAGTTTTCTCACACAGCCCAGGACTCCCCGCTTGGCCCTGCCCACCGTGGACTGGGTCCTTTTACGTCAATCAGCACTCAAGAAAATGTCCCACACAGACATGTCTACAGGCCAGTCCAACCAAGACAGCCCTGCTGTTGAGACTCCCTCAGGTAACCAGGCTGGGCCAAGCTAACAGCTGAATTAACTAGAATAGGAAACCTCAGATTCCAAAGTAGATTCTTGTTCCTTAAAGAACGTTTCGTAGGTGTGAAATTCTAAAAGGCTTTGGTGCAAGTTAATGGATACTATCTGTTTTCTTTGCTCAGGGTAGCGGGAGTGAGGCAGGATTGTCCAGAGACGCAAATCCGTTTAGCTGGAGTTAAAGCAGAAGTGCTGCTTCAAGTATGGGGTCTCTGCACTGAGGAGGCTGAGGCAGGAGGATCACCATGAGTTTAAAGCCGCTTCGGTTACATAGTGAGTTCTAGGGCAGCTTGGACTAAGTAAGATCTTCTCTCCAAGATAAAATAATGGACACAGATAGATAAACTGATGGATCAATTTTAAAGAAGTCAAGTGATGTAAGATTTTATGAAGGGTCACCTATCTACTCAGTCCCCTGACTTAAATTGTTAAATCTGAATTAACATAAACTCTAAAAAAATACCTTTGTGGCAATATCTAGAGTGACATTTCATCAATTATCTCAGTGTCTTACTCTAGCCAGGTTGACATATAAAATTACTCTCTCGCAATCTCACATGTTCCACTCAAAGCTCTCTACAAGAAAAGTAAAGCATCACTGTATTTTGTGTGATTTTACTGTTTTAAGCATCGTTTTGATTCTGAGACATCATAAGAAAATTTACTGTTTATACTTCTTGGACATTGGAAAGAAAAGTCATTATTGCAAAAGTTTTGGCACCATGCCTTGCCTTCACAACACGACATGGTATGTGACGGCTGATATAACAAATGGTTTCATTTCTCCTAGTTGATCCATCCATCCTATGCTGGAAAGAGGTGCAAGAATGACAGTTCTCTCTGGGTCACACCTTACCATTGTTTGTAATAAGTTTGTCTATGGAGAAACATATCCGAAACCTCAAAACAGCTGTTAGGGCGAGGGCAAGCTGTGGAGAGGCTGAGCAAGGTACACTTTTACAGTTAGCTGGGGCTCAGAAGCCCTGATGGTCTCCAGATAGCAGCCACCTTGTGTGTGTCTCCAGAAGAGAGTCATAACGGTTTTTACCAGGAGGAAAGGATAAATAAGCGAGGGAGCATGCTTAACATGCTATGTATGTATATACAGACATACATATGGAGACACTGCACAGACTCCTCGTTAGTATATATATAATCTTTGTGTTTCTGTATAGCAGTTCAAGAAGGTAAACAGGATAGGCCCCATTGACGAGTGGGATGCTGAAGAACCAAAAAGACCAGAGCTGGGAAACAAGGACATCAGAACCCGTGTCCTTGCACACCAGAACCCTTGTGCTCCAGCTTATATGATCATAGAAAGGAACTGCACTGGCCTGGTATGGAGGGGCATGCCTTTCACCCCAGCACTTGGGATGCAAAGACAGGTGGATTTCTGTGTCCAAAGTTATCTTTCTCTATGTGGTGAGTTCCAGAGCAGTCAAAGCTACATCAAGAGACACAATACAAACAAACAAACAGCAGATCACGTAGCCCATCCTGCCCAGGGCACTGTGTGGATTCTGGGCTTTTTGTTCAGATGTGACAGACTGAAGCATCACCACCAACTCAGGATGTTTTCTTTCCATTGGTGGGAGCTTCTGTAATAGAAAATGCTCTCCACATCCCGCCATGCATGGACACAGTTGCTCTGTCACTCAGCTGAACCGTAAATAACAGCTCCTAAGCTGACAGTAGTGGCAGATACAGTGCTATGTGTTCATCAAATGCCACTTTCTTTTTTCTTTTTCTTTTATTTTTCTTGTCCAGCCTACTAGCAGGTAGGGAAGCATGCCTGGGGGCCATCAGTGTGGAGCTGGTAGAGGTTAGATAAGCCATTTCTAGACCTGACCCACCCCAGCCTAACAGGAGGTATACCTGCTCCCATGGTATGCCCTCTCTTGGTAGTCTCTTGGATCACATATCAAATATTTCAGTGTCAGAGACAGACAAGGGTTAGGGGAGATGTAGCTCAGGTATAGTATTCCTGCATGCACAAATCCCTGCATTCAATCCCCAGCAACACGGGGGGGGGGGGGGGGGGGGGGGAGGAGCAAGCGTATAGGGGAGCATCGTGGCCCCAGTACTCAGAAGACTAAGGCAAGAGCACCAGCACTCACAGGCCAGCCTCAGCTACCTTCAAAGCCCCTGTCTCATAAAAAAAAAGAAAAAAAAAAAAAAAAAAAGAGAGAGAGAGAGAGACAGTAGAGTCCAGAGACAGCACAGTGGTAATACTTAGACCAGTACGACATGAAAAATTTTTTTATGGCATAAGGTCATTGACATATGTAGTGTGCTCATTACTCTTAGCTTGCCTGGCCCAATCAATCGCATGCCCCATAATGACCGGCTCATACAATGAAGAAGAAAACAATGGAGCTAAGACATTTCCACCATCTAGAGTCACTGGAGTTATCGCTACATACCACAGTACTCATCACGTGTCCTCAGTGAGGCTCTGTGTCAACCTAAAACACATACAGGTGTGCACGATAAATGGCAGCCTCAAGTGACTACATTACTGTTGTGCATATTTACTTCAGTTTTGTCCTTCTTTTAACTTGCACGTCTACTTATAATACCTCGACTGTAAAGCTGTCAGCCACGTAACCCTGATAGGAGCCTCATCCACATTGCGACCATGTCAGCATTTCTCGGCTGCACCAAGAGGCTGCAAGAAGTGACTGGCTTATTCCATACAGGTCTGTGTAAGTGGTCTACGACACTCACATAGTGACCAAGTGTGTCACACCACCCCTAACCCAAAATACCTTTCTTAGAATGTGTCCTCGTCACTAAGACATGCAGGAATATGCTTTCCCTGAGCCTTGTCCTACTCGCGTAGGAAGCACCATTGCTTAAAGAGAGCACTGCATTTGAAGGATGCATAACGCAGAGCATCATTCAGAGAACAAACAGCACAACGGATCTCATCAGCTGTTCACAGCATCTTTTCTCACTTGTGCAGAAGCTTCTTCCATCCAGGTGTCCTTTGCACTGCCTAAGCATTCTGAGTGGCCTTCAGTTCCCCACACCACCTCCCCATTCCCTCCCTCTACCCTCAGTCTGGAGCTAGAGTGAGGTCCAGACGTGCCCAAACCCTGAGAATCTCAGTCTTGAGAGACCGGGAGGAGTAAGAATCACTCGCTCCCTGTTCTGTGCCTGCATGCCCTGGCACACGGTAGTCTTTCAAATCCCCCCACCTCTCCCCCACCCCCACCCCTGCATCCCTAGCTGGGATTCCTCTCCATGCAAATGAAGCATTCCCAGGACCTCAGCCCCAGCCAATGATGTTCACTCACCTGAAAATCCCTGCCCACTTCCCTGAGGCTTATACAGCCCTTATCCCGCCCCCCCCCCCCAATAAAGAAAGCTGTATCACTGGAAGAGCTCTATCAGAGACAGCCATACCATAACCACGCATGCGCATGCACACGAACGTCGAATTGGGATCCTGCAGATCCACCCACTGGGCTAAGCACCTTCTTACACATTGGTTCCTGGATGTCTGGAAGGGACCCCAGGCTCGAGATGGGCACCTAGCCGCCAGGGGCTATTCAGCTTGAAGATACCAAGCAAGGGTTTCATCCCACACAATTCCAGGAGACGCACAACCAGCTTGTGTGGCGGCTTTTGCACCTGAGACCATGAATGCAGTCAGCATGCTCGGCAGTTAGGAAGGGGAGATGGACGCGAAGCTGCCGAAAGCAGACAAAGGTATACCTTGGAAGGCAGGAGGAAGAAATGGGAATTGACACATGCACTCCAATCTCTAGGGCCAGCTTGCTTCTTCCGGGGAAGTTGGCAGCTTGTATCACTGATCTAAACATTGGCCAGGAGTCAGAAACTGAAGGAGGAAGCCCAGCGTGAGCCCAAGGCAGCTGCAAACTGGGTTTCTGACCTCACAACCAACAAGTAGAGTCCAAAGCACTACAACAGCAAGCTCCATCTGGGATCCTATTTAGAAGCACTGGCAAGTGGGGTGTGATGGTCCATGCCTTTAATACCAGTACTCAGGAGGCAGAGGCAAACAGATCTCAGTGAGTTCAAGGTCAACCCGACCTCCAGAGCCAGTCCCAGGTCAGAGAGAGAGAGGGAGGGGGGGAGCGCCAAAACAACAGGTCTGATTGAATACAACATACATCATGATTACCACATGAACTGCATCGCCCAGACGCTACTTTAACATGTTTCCTTATACTTTAACCTCCTACTCATTGCTGAATCCACAGGGCAAATGGGATTGTGGGAAATGTAGTTCCGACTAGTTTAAGGTCACCATTCTGTTCATCTTTTAGACTCCTCTGAGTATCTTCCTTTGGAAATTATATGCAGTTTCACACTGAGCCCACTGTCCATCCTCTGCATTCATCCTTCCTTCCTTTATACATCCAACAGCTCTTGAGTGTGGGAGTCAGAGGAGATGTAGGTGTGGAGTTCATTCCCTCCTTCCACCTTATAGATTCCAGGGACCAACTCTGGTTTCCAGACTTGGGCAAGTGCCTTCACCCACTGAAGCTATGTCACTGGTCCAGTGTTCCCTCCCTGCCTCCCACCACGACCCTGTAAGCGCCCCCTCCTACCCCCTTGCTTGTGTGTGTGTTGTTACTGTTGTTGACAGAGCCAGAGCCATGAGTTGGCTAGGCAAGCATTCTAACACCTAACTATCAGGAATCCTTTCCTTGGCTTTCTCAAGCCACCAGGCCTGGAAATGAAGGGCTGTGTTTTATTTATTTCTCTATCCTAAGTACAGTGTCTGGGAACATAGTAGGGCTACGGTAAAAGAGAAGCAGAGCCATTGGTGCGCATGCTTTCAAAGACTTACTATTGCCACTTTACCAGAATCATATTTAGAAACATGGACAAAAATGAGCAACAACAGTCTCTTAATTTTTTGCTTTTTTCAGAACTCAGAAGCTGACAGGATCTGACCCTTTCTTGGGTGCCAGGCATTATTTCTAAACACTGCATAGGGCTGGACAAGCGTTGCATAAGATGGGTATCATACTCACCCCCCACCCCACCCCCACCCCGAGGATGCAGAGCTCCTAAGCAATCTGGCCTCAGCTGGCCCACATCACAGCTGGACTCCCAACCCTCTGCCCCCTGGCTGGGCTGCATCTTCTTGGGAGGGGGGATGGGAGGCAGATTGAGGACTGCAGGTGGCTGAAAGGGCGCTGTGACTCACAGGGGATTTCAAGTAGAAGCGAGGGAGGTGGTGCCATCCGCTGGTACTTTCAAAAGGCCAAGGGATGCTTATAAACAATCCTGCCCTGAGACCGCACCCTCCTCCTACGCGGCCATAGGCCCTTCCTGGCTGGGTCTAGCAACCCAGGTCCCTTCCTGGGCTGCTCGCCCCGGGGCTGCCAACAAGGACGCATCCTCCTCGCCTTTCCTCTTTCTTCCTCCTATACCCCCTAGGCTGACTTGGGACTGACTGCCACTTGAGTTTTACTGTTGTTACACCCCCGCCCCACCCCCTAAGCAGGGAGGGATCCATGAACTCCAGGGACCCCTCAGCCTGGCTTGATTTCCCGCCTGCACTCATCCACTGTGACCTTCGGTATCTGGTATGGGCTCATACTCATGAATTTGCGAGTGAAGTGTTCTTTGGACTCAGTAAAGCTTGGGTGTGAGCCTTTTTACTGTACTTACTGCAAGAGAGTGCAAGCTGCTTAACCCCTCTGGGCCAAGTATCTCTCACCCGTAAAGGGATGAGAGCTACTTTATTCCTTGGTTGGTAAATTAAATGGGAGGAGGCAGAGCAAACAGCACTTAGAAAAATTCCCAGCTCGCTTACAACTTTCAGTTCCCCAGCCAGCATGGCAGGTCCCCACTTCATCCCCAGAACCGAACCAAACCGTGTGGCTACCTGCAGCCTGATGCCTTCTGAGATCACATGCGATTCATGTGGGTGCTTCTTTACTTGACCCCGGGGAGGTGAGGTGGCATCTACCATTCCCAGCTTCTAACTCTCACAGAGATTTCAGAGTCATTTGTGGGCAGGTCTCTACAGACACTGGAGACCCAGTTCCCAACTTGAAGGAGTTCCCAAAGTTTTTCTTAAAACGCAGGCATTTGGGCGGTGACAATTAAGGGGTTAACAGCTGCCTCTCTTCCCCCCCCCCCTTGATGCAGTAGCTGCTTCAGGCAGTAAATTCTCCCCTGACCTATAACTGACCCCAGTACACAATCATGTTATTCATATTCTTATAAACAGAGGGGACGGTATGTATAATTTCCTAGATTTCTGGGAGATGGATCATAACTAAACTCCCAACTTTTCCTTTGGAGAAACGGTCCCATTTGTTTCTGGTTAGCTTCAAAGCAAAAACTCATTTTTTCCTTGTATGTGTCAGTAACTTGAGTGAAATTTGTCACTTGTTTTTATGAAATATTCTTTGCCATTGCCTTCGTTGCTTGAAAAAAAAAAGGGGGGGGGTGGGGAGAAAAAGAAAGAAAACCATCCATAACAACTCACGGCCACTATTCCGTCGATGAAGTACAGTGACAGAATGGTGGTGTCATCTGGTCAAGGATACTAACAGGAGTCCCCCAGAAGGGCCTAAAATTTATCCATCTGACAATCTACTTTCAAGAGCCCACTATGGGAGCAAGACCACGGGTGACATCTTGTTCCAATTTAAGCAAGGTTGAGCTGCAGGCCAGCTCCTTCAAATCATAACCAGCGCAGAAATTACCTCCTACCAAAAAACCACAAGGTTTGGAGTCTGTAAGAATGAGACCCACTCAAGCTGGAACTCCGGAGGCCAAGCATTTTTTTTTTTTTTTTCTGAAGCCATCCCATCATGAACAGCGACTTCATTTTCTTTAAAGGGGATGGGTGGGGGGAGGGGACGGGGGACTTGTTTGTCCTGGGATGGAGTTGAAGGGCGGTTGGAGAGGCTGAAGAACCGCTTTATTTTTGCCTTCAAGCTAATAACTCCCTTACCACTTTACCTTGAGCCAGGGTTATTTAGAAAGCGTCCCACCTATTTTTACCTTTCTATATGCGTGCTTAACAGAGAGCATTTCATTAGCAAGTCACCAAAAGACTCTAGCTGACACACTCTCACAAGTGACTCATGGTAAACAGGACGTCTCTCTTAAGAGTGAGGGCTTCCCAAGAGACCTACCCCCCCCCCCCCAGGCTGCAGTTCCTAACTGGGGCCGGCCTTAGTTCACCTAAGACTAGAAATACTGTGGTGCTTCCCAGAAGGTCTTTGCCTGAGTCCGAAATCCCGGATCTTAGAATTGACACAGTCACTTTGAACCCTGCTTGATCTCTAGGCCCAAGTGAGCAGGGAGCAAGGGTGTGGTCCTGAGACAATTCCAATATGGCAGGTACACCCAGGATGACCAAGGAGTGTAGTCAGGATCTCAGAAAGGAATGTGTGTGTCACTGTCAGGGATGGCATAAGGGTAGAGGGAGGATGCTGAGGGCAGCGGTCGATGGTAGCCATTTTGGTTGTGGCTGAGACCCTTGCAATGGAGGGGGGAAGTGATGGTGGTAGGGACACCTGACTCTACCGTCTCTCTGAGATGTCTCACTAACGTCGCAGGATGACTTGTGTACCCTCTGTTCTTATGTGGAAGTCGTTGACCTCAAAATGTAGCATATTCTTGATAGAGGCTCAGAGAGGCAATCAAATTGAATAGGCCATTAGAGTTAGCCTTAATCCAATTGTAAGAAGGGGAAGTTAGGACACAGATATGCCCAGATGGACATCCATACAAGGGCACAAGGAGAAGATACCATCAGCATGTAGGGGTGGGGGGAGACCTCAGGAGAAATGAGCCATGTCACACCTAGCAACCAAACTGAACAACGGATAGGACTTGCTCCTGGATCTGCCACTTCAGCTATGCTCAGAATGTACCTGTATTGGGCAAACAGAGAAAGGTCTGGGCAAAGTAGTAAACTTTGAGACACATCACTAGTTATTTCTGACTTTTTTTTTTTCTGAGACAGGGATTCTGTGTGCAGCCCAGGGATTCTCTGTGTAGTGAACTCACAACGGTCTGCCTGCCTCTGCCTCTAGAGTGTAGATGCTGGGATTAAAGGCGTGTGCCACAGATGCCCAGCTATTTCTGATTTTCTCTGCCCTCCCCTTGTGTAATGCTGGACCTTCTTAGCCCAGAGTTTGTTTCTGGGGGCCCTTTAATCCCCCAGTCACCAGGACTCACCTTCCCAGCCCCCCCCCACTCGAATATGCCTACATGTCACAAACAATATGTCTGAGCGACTTGCAAATAAATACCTTTGTAGTTCACTCAGTCCTAACTCTTGATTCCCATGCCCCGCCCTCCAACTTGTTTTGTTTTAAGCAGAATAAATACTTGCTTTCTGTGACATTTTCTTTATTTGCTTGTTTTAATTTATGTGCATTGGTGTTTTGCCTGCATGTATGTCTGTGTGAGGGTGTCAGGTCTTGGAGTTACAGACAGTTGTGAGCTACCATGCAGTTGCTGGGAATTGAACCCTGGTCCTCTGGAAGAGTAGTCAGTACTCTTATCCACTGAGCCATCTCTCCTGCCCCATTTGTGACACTGTTTTACACTACAAAAGCATATGGAGCTTAAAATAAGACCCATTTAAGCCAGCAAAATGGCTCAGCAGGTAAAAGTGCTTGCTGCCAAGCCCGACGACCTGAGTTCAATCCCCAGGACTCCTCATGGCAAAGGGAAAGAACAGACTCCCACAAGTTGTTCTCTCACTTCCATGCCTATGCTGTGGCACACACCCAACACACTTGAATACACACACACACACACACACACACACACACACACACACACACAATTACATTTTTTAAAAAAGGGAATTACCTTGGCCTCTATAAAATAGTGACTGACTCAAAACTACTAGCAATATTGTCTTTCTCCTTGTCCTCAGGACATTTGGTACTGTATGGAGCATGATGAGTCCCCATGTCTAGCAGGTCAAGTGGCACATGCTACTGACACTTCATATGTAGAGGAATGAAAGCTGCTAAGCACCCTCCAGAGCAGCCCTCACGTATGGCCCAGATTTTAGGAAGAAATAAAGGGAGGTGTGAGATCCTATCCGTGTGAGATCCTATCCTTGTAGAGATTAAAGTGAGGGATAGCAACAAGTTTACACTTACATGATTATGTCAAATTGGTCAGTGGGAACATATAGGGAAAGAGAGGTTTTTTGTAAGAAAATAACCAAAAGGACTTCATTTAGATTGAAGATATCAGGAAGGCAACATCTGAGATACAACTTGTGGGATGCAGATGGAAGACAGGTAACGAGGAAGAACATTCTAGATGGGAAACAGGTTGTATAAAGGACCTGGCGCAAGAGCTGCAGAAAAGGTCCCTGCAGATCTTAACCTTCCTAATGCTGCAGCCCTTTAATGCAGTTCCTTGTGGTATGGTGACCGCCCCCACCACCATAAAATTATTTTTGTTGCTACAGCATAGCTGTAATTTCGCTACTGTTGTGCTTCATAATGTAAACATCTGGTATGCAGGAGAACAGAAAGCAGAACAGGAGTGGTCTGCTTGTCATTTGTCACAAGCTAGTATGGGATCCTCCAGGCCTGCAGAAGTGACCCACCCATACCCATACATTCCTCTCTCTCTCTCTCTCTCTCTCTCTCTCTCTCTCTCTCTCTCTCT
>OU015746.1:69222827-69247952 GCA_907169655.1 Acomys percivali | reverse complement strand
CTCTCTCTCTCTCTCTCTCTCTCTCTCTCTCTCTCTCTCTCTCTCTGTCTTTCTGTCTGTCTCTGTCTCTCTGTCTCTCTCCCTCTCCTTCTCCCTCTCTCTCCCTCTCCCCCGCCCCCCCCCTTAGAATGTGACGGTTAAGTCTTCAGGGACCACCACATCATCCCTTCCACTTGTGAACATCCCCACCTACACCCTCATTTCTCTCCATGGAATGTAGATTAGATTTTGCCATCCTTCATCCCCCAAAACTTACTAAAGCCCTTAACACCAGTGCAAATGTATTTGCAGCATGAGACGTGGGGGAACTAAGACTAGCCAAGCTTTCAGTATGGGGATCTGATCCGATAGGACAGGAGTCCTGACAAGAAAAGAAAGAGAAACCAAAGTACACACTCTCTTTTCATACACAGATAACGGAAAGCCTCCCTGAGGACACTCCGAGGAGGGGGCTGCCAAGAGACTAGAAAGATAGGCCTTTCTAGGAACCCCCTCTTCTGGAAGCTTGATCTTTGAATGTTCGGCCACTAGAGCTGTGAGATGGGAAACGTTTGTTATTAAAGACGTCCAGTCTATGGTATTTTGTTATCTAAACATTTTTCTAAATTTTATGTGTATGGCTGTGTGTGTGTGTGTGTGTGTGTGTGTGTGTGTGTGTGTGCGCGCGCCATGTGTACCTGCAGAGGCCAGACAGCATGGAATGTCCTTGAGCTGGACAGGAGGTTGGCAGTGATTCTAGGAACTGAGCTCAGCTTCTCAGGAAGAGCAGCGGGCACCCACTCCTAGCTGTGGAGCCATCTCTCCAGGCTCTAGCCTGTGGCATTTTGTTATGGTGGCTTGAGCAAAACTAACCCATCTCATCTTACAGATGGCTACCTTCTCCCACATTTCCATGTGGTCTTCCCTCTGAATGCACAATTCTACATCATAGTCTCTTAGAAGGACACAAGCCCTATTTCTGAGGTCCCTTCCCAAAGGCCTTACCTTAACCCAATTACATTTTTAAAGACACAGTCTCTGGACAGTCATATTCTAAGATATAGGCACCCAGGGTTTTCTGCAGAAGAATTTTGGAGAGACACAACTTCACTCATAAAAATCAATATCTATGACATCATGGGCACTGCCATTGGCAGAGCACACATCACTCTCTGCCTGTGAGAGCCCAGGGTCATTCCAGGCATGGGCTCATGCCTTTGGATATTTTTAGGTGTGAATCATGCATAAGTCCACTATGACCCTTAAGGAGTTAAATGCCAACCTCTCTAAGAGTTCGTTAAGCTCCTTCTCCTTGGGCTGGAGGTGAAGGAAAAAAGGGCAGATGCCTCTGTCATTTCCCCAGCAGGTAAAGCCGCTTGAGTCAGAACACTATCCACTTTCTCCAAAGACCTTCTTTAATTGCAAACCTCCAGGATGCTTGCTTCCATTCTGATACACTCTTGGATAGATGGTACAAGACCAAGGGCTATAAAATAATAGACTTCTGGAAGCCACTTTTTAAAAGTGCAGCCTAAGCGACCTCCCTTGGTATGTCAGAACAGCTGATATTGATCATCGCGACACCTTAGCTGAGTCTGAAACAAAAGTTATGGCACCCAAACACTTAGGATGCCACCCACCATAAGGGGTGCAAATCCTAACTTACATTCATATAAACGAGGGAGCTAGCTGGGCTTGCTGACACAGGCATATTGTACCAGCTACTCGGTAGGCTGAGTAGGCTGGCATGAGCCCAGAGGCTTGAGATAAGACATAGCCAGATTTCAAGTTGATATAATAATAATGGATTTGATGTCTCCTATGAGAAATGCCCAAGTAGGTCACAGCAAGATCCATTGTTTAGCCAATATCATAAATTGGGATTCAGAAAAAATAAATAAATAAAAATAAATTGGGATTCAGAAGATACACAGGTAGCATTTGGGTGACATGTTTGGACTTTGCCCTCCCTTGACTTATTTAATGGTAAATCAAACCCATTATTTTAGGCACCAATTTAAAGTCTTGCCTGATGATTTTGACAGCCAGAGTTGAGAATCGGTGGGCTCGCCCCGATTGTTGAAAAGTAGATCCTCACCAGGAAATCCTTATACCAGCATCAGCCAAGTTACCCAAGCGCCTCCTGAATTTTGACGTAGGGCTAAGATGACTATATATTGTTAATTAAAAATGATTGGTCACACTTATGGTAACAAAGTTAGGGGAGGCAGTCTACCAAAGTCTCTTAAAGGACGGACTTGTCCATCTGGGAAACCTGCTCAGAAAAATACATCTTCAAAGGTGGTTAGGACACATGGGTTTTCCTTTATTTAGATTTTTAAATTTTACTCTCTTGTGGGAGAAACTATCCCAAAACCCTGACCTGCAGTTAGAAGCATATGTTGAGGCGATCCCTGCAGAGGTGGTAGCTGAAATCAACTCACTGGAAATTCTGAGGTGGCATGTGTGGTAGCATGGCTCCAAAAGGTAGCTACTGAGACGTGGCCCATGCCAACAGAACCTCTCTATACACTGCCTGCTTGACCACTGCTATGGGCTAAGAGTGTCTCCCACAAACTTTCAACTCCTGAAAGTTTGGTGCCTACAAGGCTGATGTTGGGAGGTCATGGAACCTTTATGAGGTAGAGCCTATTAGGTGGCAATTACATCATGGGTACCACTTCATGAATGAACTAAGTTGACTGTGGTGAGATTAGACTAATGCCATGAGCTCAGGGTGTTCTAAAATGAGCTTGCTCTCTCTTTCTGTCTCTCCTTGTGACCACACCTTCCTGCATGCATCCCCATCATGCTGTTATCAACCATGAGGTGCCGCAGCCAGAAGGGCCTCACTGGGGCTACCCAAATGACAGTATCATGCTCTTGCACCTAACTGTGAGCCAATAAACTTCTTCATGAGACACCCAGCTTCAGGTATTTCGTTATAGCAACAAAAATAGACTTAGAAACATCATGGTAGTGTGTAATGTACCTTGACTTACATAGCTTCCCAGCTGCCCTTTATGTGTATGTGGCTCATTTGAACTCTAGGAGGAAAGGAAGCAAATACATGTTTGTTTGTTGTTATTTCTTCCTTCCCCCAGTTACCAGTGTTACACATAAAGCAATTCAGTAAGTTAAACCTTTCCAAAGAGAGTTGTGTACATGCCTACCCCGTGTCCTCTCTATGAACACTCTGACTACCACAGAAAAGGCTATGTGTAGTGCTCTCATTAACTGATATAGTCACAGAGACACTGGAAACGTGATCCATCCTCTGTATTTTAGAAGCAATGAAGAACTCCAATTTCCTCCAAAACTAACCTCAACTGGAATTCTCTTCTACCCATGAGAGTGTTGTGTTTATAAATATGCAGTTCCAAGGCCTATGAAAACAACATTCTAAAGCGATACTTTGCTTTGATTATCACATATAATAAGCATTTGGCCCCTTAAGTTTTTATTAGTTTTGGAAAGTTTTTATCCTACCAAAGCCAAGACCTCTTCTCACTCCCGTATAACACAGCTCATATGGTTGATGGAAGCCCACTAGTACAATACATACAGGGAAATAAAAGGGTATGTTATAAGTGATAGCACCCCATCCCTTGAAACTAGTCCAGGCCAGAAAAATCAAGACTCTTAATACAAGTTCACCCAGATCAGAACTGAGCCTGAGGAGGCAGTGGACAAACCCACATATCCACCTGTAGCCCTTCCATACAGGACCTCCGCTCCCCTCTGCTTTCTATTCAGAAGCGTAGGATAAGTTTCTGGACCTGAAAGAAGTCCAGAGACACTCTGTGTCTTCTGTGTGTAGGATAAGCCCTCACAGCAAAACACCAGGTTGACAAAACACTGGTGGCCCTTCCTCAAGCTCATGGGACAAAAGGTTAAGTCCAATAATTAATTCAATTAACTGTCAGGTTAGACATTAAGACTTCTGTTCTGCCGAGAGTGGTGGCACACACCTGTAATCCCAGCACTCTGGGAGACAGAGGCAGGCAGATCTCTGTGAGTCTGAGACTAGCCTCGTCTACAAAGTGAGTCCAGGACAGCCAAGGCTATACAGAGAAACCCTGTCTGGAAAAGCAAGCACACAAACAAACAAACAAAAAAACAAACAAACAAAAAAAGACGTCTGTTCCATCGTAGGCAGGTCACAGTCATACTCAGAAATCCACCCATTTCAGAGTTATGTACTCTTGAGGACCTGTCTGTAGCTAAGGTCAGAGGTGAGCTCTTAAAGACAGTTGAGAAGTGTAGCCATCACTTCACTTTCAGCCCATACTCTGGGTGTGAAGCTTGTAACAGAAAAATCTAGAAACCAATTTCAGCAAAGCCATGTCAGGAAAAGAAAAATTAAGATACAAAACAAGTCTAAGATGGGGCAAATGGAGACAGTCTGGGAAGTTATCAGATGGATGAAATGACTACAAAACCATTCTTGTGAAGGGTGCTTACTGTAACTAAGCACCCTGGTCTCAAGTCTCTAATCTCTCTGACAATTATTAAAATGCTCAGCTCATAAGCAGATGAGGTCCTGTTTTGTATCTTGACTTTGCACTTCTCACTTCTAAAATTAAAATTGGACACTTAAACAATTGAATGTAATTGCTTTCTAGAAAATATAGGCCAGGCTAGGAGCTGTGAGATTCAGTGCTTTTGAGAGCTCTGACCTCCAATAGCCTTGGGCAAAAGGGATGAGGAATGGGGGAGGCATGGGCAGTACAATCCGGAATGCCACATAAATTCTGTTTTAAAGCACTGCTCTAAGTTTGAAGGGGTGAGGTCTATTTCATTTCTGGCACTAGAGGTCCAAGAATGTTATCAGTGTGAACCAAAAATATGTAAATAGGGCTAGGAGCTAGCTTAGTCAGTAAAATGCTTGTAGCATAAGGACCTGAGTTTGATCCTTAAACCCACATTAAAAAGCTGGGGATGGCTATGCACATGCCTGAAATCTCAGCAATGGGGAAGCAGAAATTGGGAACCCTGGGAGCTTGCTGGCCAGCCAGTCCAGCCTATTCAGTGAGCTCCAGGCCAAGGAAGAGACCATGTCTCAAAAACAAGACAGATGACACATGAGAAACAACATCCAAGGTTGACCTTTGACCTCTATATGCACATATACCTGCATACACATGTGTACCTACACACACACACACACACACACACACACACACACACACACACACAATATATTTAAATAAATGTCTTTGTTGAGTCCTACCACCTACAAACACACTGGTGCCAAAAGAAGCAAAAATTTTTTTCCAGTAGGTGCTCTGTCTCCTTCCTTAACAAAGACATGAGAGAAGGTGAGATCGTGATAAAGAAAACACCAAGAACTGGAGACAGTGGGTAAAACAAGATCCAGGGTTGGTATTGGTTGCTCCATGAGCAAGCCCTCTTTGGAAGTACCCTTCGATCTATCAGCGAAGACGGGTGACATGGATGTGACAGTGATCTCCCACTTAAGCCATCAGTCCTGTTTTCTGAAGCCATGTGCTTTGGAGAGTTCTTAGTGGCCCCACCCCATCATGTGCTGTAGCTCTTCTCGGTGGGCATGCATGATTTCATGCTGCTGAAAGACTGGCTTTTATCTGTTGCTAAACAGTTGTTGCCATCGTGGGATTGGGATGCTGCTTTCCAAACCTGGGTTGCAAACCGCAGACCATAGGAGAATGCCTAGGATGCACTGTGAAGCCAAAGCTTGTATTTATTGGCAGATGACTGGCATCTTGGAAGATGGTATGTCATCCTAAAATCCTTTGGTGGATTGAGAAAGTAACTTGAAGTCCGTGTGAATGCTTCCAGGAGAATTAAAAGATCAGGAATGAAACTAGCTTTCTGGGTCTGCTGCTGTCCCAAATGAAACTGTCAACAGTTACTGTAGCAAAGGGCATCATCTTAAATGTTCTGGAAGCCATGATCAATATTTTTCAGGGTGGGGTCAGAACACAAATGCAAGCCTGAAGTCTGGCTCTCCTTTTTCCTTGGATATGTTAACTATTTTGGCGGAGGCTTGAACAATAGGAATTATCATATCAGTAGGGCTAATGTCTAAATTAGTGGGATATATAGGGCAAAGATTTTAACAATCTCTTGGATTGAAGAGACCTCTGCTCCTTCCTATTCTGTATTTAAAGGGGAGTTGGTTAGCCAGGTGGTGGTGGCATACATCTTTATCCCAGCACTCGGGAAGCCGTGGCAGGCAGATCAGTAAGTTCAAGGCCAACCTGATCAACATTAGCCAGTTCCAGGACAACCAGGGCTACACAGAGAAGCCCTGACTTGAAAAAACACAAATAAAA
Organism: Acomys percivali; assembly: GCA_907169655.1. Classification (NCBI taxonomy): domain Eukaryota; kingdom Metazoa; phylum Chordata; class Mammalia; order Rodentia; family Muridae; genus Acomys; species Acomys percivali. The sequence goes on along the minus strand of OU015746.1, from coordinate 69,241,656 downwards.
AATAAAAATAAAAGGTAGTTGTTTAATTCCATAGGAGATTCTGCAGGCTTCTTACCACCTAGCCCAGGTTAGCCTGAAACCCAAAGCCTTCCTACATCAGTCTCCTGAGTGCTGGGATTACAGGGATGCACCAACAGGCACAGACGACAAGGTTTTTTGATTTGTTTTAATTAAAGAGAAAATTTTCAGTGCAAAATATCATTACTTTTCGCTTTTACTGGAATCCTTTTTTTTTTTTTTTAGCATTTGGCTAATTAAGAACAGGGAAAAAATAAGACACAGCTGCCTTCACCATCTTATCAATAACACTTGAGAGCCATGGCTACCTGTGAGAGCTGTCCTTGCTAACGCTGAGCAAGAGGAAAGCCAACAAGACCCTCAGCATAAAGCCATCAGCTAAGAAAGGCAATATGAGAAGTGGGTCCTAGTGCCTACCAATATGAAGCACGTCATGATGTGCTCAGTAGGAAGGATAAGGCCTTACTTTTTGGCTAACAATATGGATTGTGGCTGTCACTTTTCTTTTGTGACCCATGGACGCAATCCCTGCTTACACAGGACATCTAATTGGAAACTATTTTGTTCCAAAGAACAAAAACTTCAATCATCTAGGAAATGAGAGGGGAGGGAGGGCAAAGAAGACAAACGGGGTAGGGGGGAGGGAGAAGATAGAGAGGGAAAAGGAGAAGGAGGGAGGGAGGGAGAGAGGGAAAAGGAGAAGGAGGGAGGGAGGGAGGGAAAAAGAGAGGGAGACTAAATAACTGAAAAACCCAAGGTGGTATTAGTTTACTTGAAATGCCCACCAATGCCACCAGGACGGTTTCTGTTCCTGACACAACCCATTAACCACAGCCTAGTCTGTTTCTTCCTGGGCAAAGTCTGTGCAGAAAGTCTAGGCTTTAAGCTGAGAAAGATTTCATTTTGTTTGAAACTGATTGCATCGCAGCTGGTCCCTGATACAGAGAATAGGGATGTCTGGCTGCCTAGACCTGAGCCATATGCTTCATACCCCAAAGGATTCAAACCCCAAGGGAGAAAGAAGACTGTGCATCAGCGTTAGACCCCAGAGGGGCATTATCAGAAAAGACTGAATGGACACTGGGCAGAAAAGCATTCATCAGACCCAGAGGCTTAGGGGTGTCCTGACTTGTGTACACACCCAATGCAGCCTCTCCACCCCCTGACTCAGATGGTGATGCTGCATTCAGCTGGGTGAACCAATGACTCTCTTGAGGCCAACAAATACATGACATGAATGTCCCATGTCGGGGAGTTGTTAGAAGAAGGTATGGGTGCTGTATATGCCAAAGGTTGTTGCTGTAAACTTGGACAGTTGAGCTGGTCTAGAAAGTTCTTTCCTATTCACAATACACTATGATCTAGATGAAGCTGTGTGTTCAATTTTATAAAGCTTGAGTTCCCGAAGTTGCTCTGGAAGACTGGAGACCGGAGGAATGGTCGTGGGGACTGTAATTCCATGTGACTATGGTCTCCAGCCTGTTGCCAAGAATTACTCAAAACTACAGAATAACTGGAAAATAAGATAAACATGACGTATCTTTTCAGAAGGCCTACTTTTCCTCAACAGAAAGTAATTTAGAACATTGCTTGTTTAGTATGCAGATATAGCAGAGTAGAATGAAAAGTTGACATTAATTTCAAGATAAGCTAGTATCTTCAAAGACTTGTCAAACTCACCATGGATGCCCAAAATAAAGTAACCCACATAATGGAGAGAAGGAAGAAACCCAAAACGTTTCCAGTCAGATATGAGGAAGCATGGTCTTCATTTATGAACTTGATCCTATAACCAGAGAAAACAGTGTACTGGCAAGCCATTTTTAGTATTCAAGGAAACAGCCAACAAGCATGGCTGAGTAACAGACCCGTGTCCTATTCCCTAAAGATCTGTGGGGAGAGAATTTGAAATAAGAACTGAACGGCCTTCTGTTTTAAGTAGGGCTTATAACTGGAAGAAGACTGTTAATGTTACTTTCAGCAACACAATTCAGCCACCTGCACGGTGTGGCAAGTCCCACGTGCAGGCAGAGTGTAAGGCCTTGGTAAGCCATCCCGGGATGTATGTTAAGGAGCTCTGAATCGAGACATGTGAGGGCTGTGGAAGCAAGACCAGTGCCTGAGAGGATTCTGGAGAGGTTGGGTCACAAAGGCCGCCTACACCAGCTCAGCCCTGAGGCTATTCTAGTCTGGCTCACTGAGATTTTTATGAAGGCAGGTAGAGAGGTGAGGTAGGACGTCCCCCCCCCCCCCCCAATAAACCTGTGCAAGGCAGCCTGTAACGAGGAGCTCTCTTCCTGGAGTAGAAGCTCAATGGGAAATGACAAGGCTGCCGGGCTAGCAGTGCTGGAGTGGATGTGTCTCCACCCTCTCTTCCTCTTCACGCCGACAGGGGGTCCATGTGTGAACTCTATGGTGCCCCTCCTCCCCTACCCAGTGCCAGAGTCCCCACAAAGCCCTTAACACAGCTAGGCTCATCAGACCCACCCAGCAGGCAAGGCCAGCCAATCAGAATCTCTACCCTATTTGGTTCCGCTGAAACTCAAATTTCTCTCCTTTAAAGAGGGAAGTCAGGAAGATGTGTTAAGTACCGCCAGCTGCCATCGTTCTTGTCCCAAGAGGAAACTATGAGAGGAAGAAAGAGGGAAGGGGAAGGAAGAAGGAGAGAGAGAGAGGGAGAGAGAGAGAGAGAGAGAGAGAGAGAGAGAGAGAGAGAGAGAGGGAGGGAGGGAGGGAGAGAGAATATTCCCCTTTGGTTCTAGGCATCCCTGCTCTCTCTACCTGCCCGGATCTCCCTCACTTGTTTGTAGTTCTCAGAACAACTGAAATGTTTGCAAAATTCAATGCCTGAGGATGGAGAAGCTCTGTCTGAGACAGTCCAGACTACACCCCTACCCTTCTTAGCACGGAGAGTCTTTCAGTACTTGTTCTCAGAGGTCCCAGTTTCAGCTAATGCATAAAGTCTGGAATGGGCAGTTTTGGTGTCATTTAGCCACAGTGCAGCCCAGGGATGTGTGGAGGAAACCCTATTCACCCAGGAGCTTTTGAGAGCCTTGAGGGACCGGCTCTCCATACTCTAAGATTCGACTTATCTTTGCTGTCTACCTGGGAGGAATACATTGATTATGCTTAACCATATGATTGTTCAGCCTCCTCAGACCCAAGAGGATGCTTGCTTAGGAGAGGCTATTAGTTACTTTTCTCATTACCGTGATTAAAGAAAAGCCCAGGAAGTAGGGGAGGCAACTTAAGGCAAGGCACGGCAGTGTGAGCCTGTAGTTCCAGGAAAGTTCGAAAGGGATCCTGTCTCAAGAAAGAAACAGAAGCAAGGATTATGGCACATTATTTGTATCCCTTGCCCTAGTGAGGCGGAGGCAAAGGCTACCCTTACATAGCAGGATCTGAGGCTAGCCTGGGCTACATGAAACCCTGTTTCAGAAAACTAGGTTGGGGGTGCATTAGGAGAGAAGGAAATTATTTCTGTCCCACAGTTTGAAGGTGGAGCCCATGATGGTGGAGAAAACATGGCGGTAGGAAGCTCAGTGGTGCTGGGAGCATGTAGCCTGGAAACCCGCACTTCTTCACATCTTGTGAGACCAGGAAACAGAAAGTGGACAGATAGTGAAGACCGTTATAAAACCTCACAGCCTGGGGCGCTGGAGGGATGGCTCAGAGGTTAAGAGCACCGGATGTTCTTGTAGAGGACCTAGGCTCAATTCCTAGCACCCACACTGTGGCTCACAACCACCTGTAACTCCTGCTCCAGGGGGAGATGATGCCTTCGTTTAACCTCCACATGGCCCAGGCACGCATGTGCTGAACAGACTCATATGAAGGCAAGATAATAATAAGTAAGGATATACATTTATATGTAAAATAGCCTCAAGGCTCACCCACAATGACCCACTTCCTCCAGGAAAGCACCACCCCTAAAGGTGTCACAACTTCCCAAAGCAGTAGCACCAGCTGTGAACCAAATGTTCAACTACATGAATCTGTGGGGGACTTTTACAGTCAAATCATATTCTGTCCCTGGCCCCTATAGGCTCATGACCATCTCATAATGCAGAATCCATTTGCCCCAATTTCAAAAGGCCCCATAGCCCTAAGTACTTCCATGCTGTTGAAGATGTCAAAACCTACCCTAAGGCTTCTTAACTGTGATCACCTATAAAAATCAAAATACAAGTTTCATGGTTCCAATATACAATGACACAAAGGAAACATTCCTATTCTAAAAGGGAGTAACAGGAGGCCAGAAAGGAAAGATCAGAAAAGCAAGTCCAATACCAGCAGGGCAGACACAAATCTTACAGGTTCTTGTCAGATGTCTGGGCTCCAATAGGCCTGGGTAGTCACACTTTTCCAAATCCGTCGCCTTTCTCTTGGGTTCTACTTGGTGCCTGCAGCAGTCCTTGACATTCGTGCCCCCTGACCCCCACCCGTTATGGCATCTCCAGTATCCTGGGGTCTCCTGCCCCCACCCCACCCCCCACCCCTCCCCCGTTATGGCATCTCCAGTATCCCGGCATCATCTCCAGTATCCCGGCATCTCCATCAGAACTTAGATTTCACCTACTCTTGGTGCCAGTTATCTGTATAGTTGTTTTCAACGCTGTGATAAAATACTAGAAAGAAGTGACTTAAGAGAAGAAAGGGTTCTTTTGGATTCCAGTTCGAGAGTTCAGTCCATGCTAGTGGGGGAGGCAAGGCAGCTCCATGGGAGTGGTGTGTACAGGTGGGCCTCCTCACCTCTTCACACCTCCATAGAACAAGAAGCAGAGACCAGACGGGGAAGGCAGGGTGTGTGTGTGTGTGTGTGTGTGTGTGTGTGTGTGTGTGTATGTGTGTGTGTGTGTGTGTGTGTGTGTGTGTGTGTAATTAACCTTAAGACCTTCCTCCAGTGACCCTCTTACTCTACCAAGACTCTACCTCCTAAATATTCCACAGCCTTCAAAATCAGTGCCACCATCTGGGGAGCAAAATGTGAAGACATATGAGCCTATGGAGTACATTTTACATTCCGACCACAATAGGAAATCAATACATTCCTCCTCCTCCTTTTCCTGAGTCAGTTGGTATGGATAAAGACTCTTTCAATCAACATTGTTTCACATACAGGACACGCTGACTTATACACACTCACTTATCTTGTGAGCAATGTTCCAGTCGGACCCCAGATATGAAGGGGGTATCACCTGGAGTAGAACGTGTGGGAACCGACTCTGAGAGCTCTAATCGGAGCAGATGGGAGCCTTCCCCCCACGCCCCACCCCCAGACTCTACAGAGGCATCTTGGTCACTGTCTTGTTACTGTGAAAAGACACTACGGGCAAGGCAACTCTTATGAAAGACAGCATTTAACTGGAGAGTTGCTTACGGTTCCAGAGACTTAGTCCATTATCGTACGGCAGGGAACATGGCTGCACATATGGCAGGCACAGCACTAGAGAAGTAGTTGAGAGCTATGTCATGATCCGCAGACACAGAGCGGGAGAAGGAGACATGCTTGACCTGGTGTGGGCTTTGGAAACCTCCAATCCCAACCCTGGTGACACACTCCAACTAGGCCACACCTCCTTGCACAAGGCCACACCTCCTAAGTCTTCTAATTCTTCTTAAATAGTGATACTCCCCCTGATGACTTAAGTATTCAAATATATGAGCCTGTGGGGGCCATTCTTATTCAAATCACCACAAGAAGGAAGGGACTTTTTTTTTTTTTAAAGATTTATTTACTTACTATGTATACAGCACTTGCCTGCATGTACACTTGCAGGCCAGAAGAGGGTACCAGATCTCATGATAGATGGTTGTGAGCTACCATGTGGTTGCTGGGAATTAAACTCAGGACCTTTGGAAGAGCAATCAGTGCTCTTAATCTCTGAGCCATCTCTCCAGCCCAGGAAGGGACTTCTTAAAGGTAGAAAGACTAACAGATTTGACTTCCAAGCTCCAGAGCGCACACCCTGAGCCTCCAAACTTCTAAGTACACAGGCATCTCTGAGCCATCTGGATGAGAGCTATTTTTACAGCACCAAGGAGGCCCCACGAGTTAAAAGGAATTCTGAATGCTAATAAGCATGTGTGCTTATAGCAATGGCATATCAATAAAAATGGTAACAGGAGGTGTGAGCAGTAGTGAACAGCTGTGATCTCAGTATTTGGGAGGCAGAGGTCAAAAGGAGGCTGGTTTCCAGACCATTCTTTGCTACAGAGTAAAATTTTATCTCTAAAACTGTGGTAATCACTAGCAGTCACTGTCCACCTCAGGGAAACTTTTACATCTCAGAGATCAAGTAGATTTGATCTTTTATGACATGCAGTTATTATCTAGATAAATATTGACATTCCCAAGAAATCACTGATAAGAATCGCCTCAGATATTTAAGCCAAGATTCCAACAAGCAACTCTTTTCCTGAACCTGTTCCAGAAATATCAAAGTTTGGATTTTCTTCCACGGGAGAAGTACCTAAGAAAAGCTCTTCTAGGCTAAAGGGTGTCCCTCCAAGACTCTGAAGTCCTAATCCCCAGTGTGGTACTTAAGGTCGGGACCTCTGAGAAGTAACTGGGGTCTGATGGGGTCGTGAGGATGGATCCCAAGGATGGGACTAGGGCCCTAATAAGAAAGGGAAGGGATTCAAGCTCCCTCTCTGAGGGCACATATGGAAGGAAGGCCATGTGAGGACAGAGCAAGAAGATGGCTATGACCCAGGGAGAGCTCTCAGCAGCACCCAGTCACCTGCAGGCTGTCACCCTCCAGAACTGCGAAAAGTAAATTCCTGTGGTGTAAGCCCCCTCCGCCCAACCCTGCGTGTGATGCTTTGTTATGGCGGCCCTTGGTGACAAATAAAGCATGGTCACAGTTGCTGCCACAGCATGCCCTACCTAGGTTTTCTGGGTCCTAGCACAGGTTCCAATACTCTAACATATTGCCAAGTAAAGCCTAATCCCACTCCATGCTATTTGAAGGAGACATGGAACCAGCCCTGGGTCTGGATGCGGATGCTGTGAGTTGTAAAGATCGTCAGAGAGCATCGCGGAGCTTCATTCCAGCCTTCCTCAGTGCCTTCTCTTAAACTCTTGATCCAGAGAATATTTAGAAGAGCTGGACTTTTAAAAGGATTATAAGGGCTGGAGAGATGGCTCAGAGGTTAAGAGCACTGTCTGCTCTTCCAAAGGTCCCGAGTTCAATTCCCAGCAACCACATGGTGGCTTACAACCACCTGTAATGAGATCTGGTGTCTTCTTGTGGTGGGCAGGCACACGTGTGGGCAGAATACTGTATAAATAATAAATCTTTTTTTTAAAGGGTGATAAAAGTCTATCCTTTAGAAAACCAAAACCTACAAAACTGGAGCCAGAAGCTCCTGGCATTGCAAGTTCTCAGTCGCTGAGTGTTCGGTGCTAACTTGCCATAGCTTTGAACAACGTGAGAAGAACATCTCTATTGAGTGATGTCTTTACCGGGCATGTCTGTGAGGGGCTGCATTGCTTGTTAAATGATACAGGAAGGCCCAGTACATCGTGGGTGGCGTCATCCCCCATGCCTGGACTATAGGACATGAGAAAGCTGCATGCAGCAAGCACGGATATAATCCTCACTCTTGACTGTGCATTTGACATCCTACATTTAATCCCCCATAATATAAGACTGTAACCTTTGTTACCCTGAGGTGGTTCAGGACAGGGTATCTTGTCACAGCAACAGAAATGAAACTAAGACACTGGGTTATATGAGAACTTTCAGAAGTCTGTCCTAACCTTCCCTCTCCCTCATCCTATCCCATTTCTTTCTTTCTCCTTTTGTAGGGATTTATCCAGGAATTTCTGAATGCTGGGAAAGCACTGCCATTGAGCTATATTCCCAAATAGCTCTGTGCTTTTCTTTTGGTGTGCATGTACGTGTGTGTGTGTGTGTGTGTGTGTGTGTGTGTGTGTGTGTGTGTGTAGATGTGTATGTGGAGAACAGAGGGTGACACCAGGAATCCTCATTAATTGTTACCTAGTTTATTTCATGTGCATGTGTTCATGTGCGTGTGTTCACGTACATGGCAGGGATCTGAAGAGGTTGGTGTTGGGTGTCTTCCACCTGGGTTGTAAAGCCATGGTCTCACACTGAGCCTGCAGCTCACTGACGGCTACACTGGATGGCCAGGAAACTGGATGGCCAGGAAGCCCCAAGCATCACGCTCTCACCATTTCTCCTGCACTGGGATTCTGGGCAAGAACCAGCTTTTACTTGGGTACCAAAGATCACAACCTGGCTCCTCAAGCTCAAGCAGCAACTACTTTCCAGTCCCTAATTTATATCTTCTAATTCGAAGAAGGGTCTCACTAAATTGTCCTGGCAACTTGAACTCACTGTGTAGACCAGGTAGCTCTTGTACCTGAGGTCCTCCTGCCCCAGACTCCCAGGTTGCTATAACTACAGGCCTGTGCTACAGGCCTAGCAAAAAGCCTTCTTAATATTCTGAAGTGTAGCTGTTGTTCTGCAAAGGAGAAGAAGGCAGGTCTCACTAAAGCATGAACACCCCAAATAAATCACATCGATTGAAAAACCATGTATTTTTAAGACCTGAAAGGGCTTGAAGGGTCTTGATATTTGGCTCTTACAAGCTGCTGGTTTTCAGGTTTGTCTCCTGACCTTGTGTGCTCATAGTTAAGTGCCAATATTATTTCTGAAAATTAGTTGTAAATACAAGCAGTGAAGGGGTAACCAACCGTGAAAGAAACTCATTAAAAGAGGCCCCGCTTGCTTCCATGGTTTTTAATGGTAAAATGCATCTAGAGAGCCAGTCACATCAAGGGCTCAGACACACTATCATTTTGAAAAAAGTATAAGCACACAAAATTATCATAAGCAGCTGGCATTGATGTGTGCCCCGCCTCCCGCCACGAGAGCTGGTTTCCCAAGATCACCGGAGTATAGTTCAATTCTAAGAAACTGTAGGGCAAAACTAAGGTGGAAAGGGGGAAATTATGAGGAGAAAACATGCACACCATTATAACACGTGATGAAATACAAGCACAAAATCAACACATGGGACAAATAGGTCACTGACGAGCGATTGTTATCATGGCGAAAACGACGTCACGTGAGATTTTTGCTCCCTTGCTGTGTTTCTTGGGGTAAGGTCCTGCTAGATAGATCAGGGTGACCTCAGACTCACTATGAAGCCCAGGCTGGTCTCAACCTCATGATCTTCTGGCCCACACCTCTCAGGGGCTGTCGTTGCAGGCATGTGCCATGATGAATGGCTCGCGAGATGTGACATTTATGAGACGTCACTGCTAGTGGCATATTACGATGTACAGCAGATCTCCAGACCTTTTCATGACTGAAACTCAGTGTTCACTGAGGGGCACGAGTCAAGTTCTTCCCTTTCTCCGAGTCCCAGAAGCTGCAGTTCTACTTTTGGTTTCTGAGTTTGACCTCTTTAAATACCCCCATGAAAAAGAAAGTATGTGCATTTGTCTTCTTCTGTGACTAGCTTATTCTGATAATTCCTCCAGGGTGAATATATGTTATAGCATTTGACAGGTTTATCTTCTTTGTTTATGGCTGAATAATGCTCCGTAGTATGTGTGCATAACATTATCTTTATCCAGTCATTTATTGATAAGCACTTAGGCTGTTTCTACCCCATGGCTAGTGTGTTAATTCTTTGATGAACATAGAAATGCAGATATATTTTGGCTCTTTTGAGTCAATACTCAGAAGTGAAATTGCTGGATTATGTGGCAGTTCTGCTTACCATTCACCAATGATACTTTATGCATATTAATGCACAGTAATGGTTTTGGGTTCTTTGGGGTTTTTGGTTTTTGTTTGTTTTGTTTTTTTGTTTTTTAAGAGAAAGGGTTTTCTGTATCCCAGACTGACCTCAAACTCACTATGCAGGTGAAGATAACCTTGGTCCCCTGCCTCTGCAGGCACAGCTGGTGCACCACTACTCCTGGTCTATGGGTTTTTGGGGACTAAAATCAGAACTTAGCATAAGCTAGGTGAGCAATCAACCAGCTGAGCTCTGTGTCCCTCTCATGGTAACACTTTGTCACTACTAAGTTATCCCCATATCTTCCCATCCTCTAATAACTAGAAACATTGGCACAGCCCTTCTGGTTTTGATGAAATGGTTTGCGTTATGTTTGATACTGGGGTTTGAATCTAGAGCCTCCCGAATGCCAGGCAAGCAGCCCACCACTCAGCTGGGTTTCCCAGCCTGGCCTTGAACTCACTCTGAAGCCCAGGCAGGCTCGGAACCCCCAGCTTCAACATGCCAGGAGCTGGGTTACAGGTGTGGGCTGTCAGGCCCAGTGCTTACTCTTTATCACAGTTCATGAATGTGTGAAACTTTTTTTTCATTTTTTGTTACAACACGGAAGCTCTCATTCTTATGTGAGCCTAAGGACACTGCGAGAGTTGCATGTTTATGAAACTCGGAATAGGTCCTTCTGTGACGGGTGACTGGGCATTTCCTAATACTCAGAGCACCAGACCCTGACTCCCAGCATTTCACGGCAAGTCAGGAGCTGCCAGCTTCTCTGATTAGGGTCTCCACTCCCCACTACTCTTCTCCTGGAGACACAGAGGCGTGCTTTTAAATGTTAAAGGCATGTTAAAGTTGCAATGTCTCCCTTCATTTCCCCTAAGTTTTAATGGGGGAACAGACACCTTTATTCCTTGTGTTTGTCCCACTTTATCTTCCCTATCCACTTTCAAGCTCCATGTCACCCCTTTCAAACACATGAGATTGAGAGATAAACTTATTACAGTTGGAAAGAGGGTAAGCGGAGGTTGCCTGACACAACTCAGGTGGGGAAGGAAGTGCATGTGTGTGTGTGTGTATGTGCATGTTTGAGCGTGTATGCATGTACGTGTGCATGTGTGAGTGTGTGTGCATGTGTGTGTGCGTGTGTGAGTGTGTGTGTGTGTTGTTTTGGATGAGCAATGCCTCTGTCAGCTCAAGTATTTGGACACTTGGTTCCCAGTTGGTAGCACTGCTTGGGGAGGTTCTGGAACCTTTCAGAGGCATGACCTGCCTGGAGGAAGTACATCACTTGGGGCGGGGGGCAGGCTTTGAGGGTTTATAGCCTCGCCTCACTCCCAATTTGTTTTCTGTGCGTCATGACTACAGATGACAGTGGTTTCTCAGCTTTCTGCTCCAGCAGCCTGCTGCCGTGCCTCCCTCGCCATTATGGACTTGCCCCTGGAATCGTAAGGCAAAATAAAGTCCTTCTACTGTAAGTTGCTTTTGGCTGTGGTATTTTATCACAGCAAAGGTAACTAGTACAGTGGGTATGTGCATTCTGAGGCCAGAGAGATGGTCTTCAATTGTTATTTACCTCTTGATACAAGGTCTTCCACTGAACCCAGAACTCACCCACTCAGCGGGGCTGGCTGATCAGTGTGCTCCAGGGATCTGCCCGTCTCCACCTCCTCAGTTCCAGGGTTTTAGCCATTGCTCCTGCTTTACATGCTGCAGATCTGCTCTTAAATCTTTCTGTGTGTACAGCAAGGACCTTACTAGCTGAGCCGTCCCTCAAGCCCCAAACCAGAATTTATTATTGCTGTTGCTTAAAAAAAAAAAAAAAAAAAAAAAAATCAGGTGTTCCTAGGAGCTGGGGCTGTCTCTGACTCTGTTGCCTGCCTTTGGATCCCTTTCTCCTAACTGGAAGATGTGCCCAAGGCAGGTTGATATCCATGAGAGGTCTCCCCTTCTCTGAGGAGAAAAAAGGGGGGGGGGAGGGATTAGGAGGAGAGGAGAAGGGGAAGCTCCGATCAGGATGTAAAATAAATAACTTAATTAATGAATGAAAAATAAAATAAAAACCAGGTGATGTGAGACCCTGTCTTAAAAAACAAACAAACAAAACACTCCGAGTGTTAAGGGAGTTTGAAGTCTACTAGTATGTAACACCTATTGTGTCCACAAAAACTGCAGAGACTGGCCTCCAGGTGAAACTGATGAAGAATGTGAGGATTAAAAATGTAGCAGGTTGGACACCCCAAGAGTGATCACATTGATGCCTCCCTTCCATCGGGATCTTCCTTTGACAGGCCATTTGCATTCCTCCAGCAGAGAGGTGTGTCCCTTGTTTCTGACCTTGTGTTGGCTAGTAACTGCTTAAAGCGATTCTGGAGACAAGGTCATTAACGGTCGCCTAGCTTTTCTCCTGAGACATTTGCCTTTGCAGTTCTGACCCGCCCTGCCAAACACCTGCCGGCTGAGGTCATTATACAAGGAGGGACCTTGAACCATCCCCTGCAGAGGCCAAACGGAGAGAGTCACTGGGACATCCCGTAAACAGACGCCAGGCCCACCCCAGCTGCCACAGCTCTGGTCATGACCACATGGGAGCACAGCACTGACTACTAACTGAGTCCTTCCTGAGTTCCTGAGCCACAGAACCATGAACAATAAGCCACACGGCCTCGGGTGGGTTTCGGATGTGGTAATGGGTATCCAAAACAAATGACTCATTTTTGTCTTTCCTTTCAAAACAACACCCCCTTTCAGTTTCTCTTTCAATTTCTCTCTTAAAATTGAGGATTGAGTGGGTTTGGTGTTTCTCACATGATATTTGGGTGGGTATGGCAACGCAAGTCTGTAATCCTAGCATTTAGGAGGCTGAGGCGGGAGGATTGTGAATTCCAGATTAGCCTGAACTACAGAGTAATAACAGGAGGAAGATGAAGAGGAGGAGGAGGAGGAAGAGAAGGAAGGGGAGGAGGAGAGATGGCAAGATGGCTCAGTGGGTAAAGTCTTACTGTCAAGGCTGGCAACCTAAGTTTAGTCATTAAGAGCCACAAGGCGGAAAGTGGGAGAAGAGAATCAACTCCTCAAGTTGTTCTCTGATACACACACACACACACACACACACACACACACACACACACACACACACCCCACAACCCCCCCCTAATAATTAACTTTTAAGAAAAGATTGATAAAAACAGTTAAATAAGGTTCACTATACTAATCAACGTTTACTCTTGCTTTTATGGGTTTGGTGTGGGGGTTTTGGGGACAGTCTTGTTCTGTAACCCAGGTTACCTTGAACTTAGAACCTCCTTCTGCCTCAGCCTCCCCAGTGCTGCCATCACAGACATGAGCCACCAGTCCCAGCCTATGCTCATCAATTTAACAGCATCTCTGTTACATACTTGCTTGTGAGCCTAGCCTTTAATGGCTGCGCCATATCTCCAGCCCAACAGCATCTCTCTCTGAGGGTTTGTTGCCCCATAAAGAAGACTACATAGGACTTTTTTCATGCTGGGTACATAAGCCATCATCCTTAGTGGACGAACTGAAAGCATAATAAAGCAAAAGAGGTTAAGGCCCAGTTCCTGTGATTGTGGTCCTAGAGGCAGCGTCATCCCTGAGGAGTAAAATGCTGCCACAGCTGCTGCTGTTTGTATAATCGTCTGTGCGGTACCCATCAAGCTTGAGCAGCTGCTACATTTTTCTCACTTGTTAAGAACACTTTGTATCCTTATCTACAAAGCTACATTCCACCCTGTTCCTTTCTTGTTCTCCGGAGGGAATAGTGCTAGTCAGGAGACTCACCACAGTACAAAAGATGTGACAGAGGCGAGGCTTGTGTCTGACAGGGGAACTGCATCACTTGCCGCTTCTTTGTCATCACAAAGATGGAGGAGCCATTTGACCCACAGTAATGGAGAAGGGACATTTGACAACTCAGGGCTCTTGGCCTTGGGAACGGGAGAGGTGTTTGACAACAGGTCCCAGGGTAAGCTGTGTGCGCCAGTGACTAAGCTACATCGTTTCCACCTAACCACTCAACAGCTATTTGCAAGTGTCTGAGGTTTAGCAAGAAGCACAGGAGCTTAGGCAGACATACGTGTCCAGGGCACTAATCCTGTCTGATTTGAGCATCTGCCATGTTTTCTCTGGTGAACTACTGAGAGGATTGTCTGTTTGCGTTTGTTTCCTTATGAGAAGTCGCTGCCAATGTGTCCTCACGATGGGGTCAACACCTTGCATACTTTCTAGATGGCACCATGATTCCTTCCATTGTTTGTTGCAGCATAAACTAACTGCCCAAAACGCAGTGGCCTGGAGCAGCAATTGCTCTCGATGTCATGGGTTAGGGATTTGAGCTGAACTCAGCCAGGCGATTCTTCTACTGTAGAGTGGATGGGTCGCTAGATTGTGTTTGTCTGGAGCCTGGTCACTCCCTTTTGACATGGGACCTTTCCATGAGGACTCTTCAAAGGGGTAGGTGAATTACCTAGAAGCACAGTCTTCAAACAGACCAGGAGGGGTACAGCGATTGTCTCAAAGCCTGGCTTCAGAATTGCCAAAACACCCCCTCTTACTCTGCCCCATCATCCACCTGCCCAGGCTTGGGAAGGGGAAGTGAACTCACCCTCTTGGTAGGAAAAGAGATAACAGTGCAGCCATCAGTGTCTCCTTACCCCCGGATCAACACGGACCAGATCAGATCAGGGATTCTACCCTTGGAGCTCATGAGTGGACTGCAACACTGCCTGAGCCTAGGAAGGATCACCCACTGACCGTGTAAAGCCAAGGTCACGTTCTAGAAGACATTATGTTCCTACGTACCTCTCAGCAAGGCACCGTTGGTCTTCAGCCAGCCCACCACGTGCGGCTTTCTCAGTCTCCCCTCATTTACCCAAATCCTTCCCAGGTTAAACAAATTAAGAACTCGGAGACTCTTTCACTCCCTCAGAGGAGGCTTGGTCCATCAAACAGGCCTTGACTGTCATTCTAAGAACCGGCAGCAACTCAGAAAAGGCAACGAAAGGCTGAGGAGGGGGAAGAGGAGACAGAAGAGAGGGACAGGGAAAAAGAAGAGAAAGAAAAAAAGGGGGAGGTAAATTGAGGTTTAAGGAAATACAAATACTTGGTCGGCTTCTGCACACAGCTTCAAAGGAAGAATGTTCTGAGCCGCAGCGAGCACATGAAAGTTGAGATAACATGCTAATGCTCACTGGGCAAGCCCATCTTCCCCACACAGATGCAAACAGGCAGAGGCAGGGCCTTCTTCGGGGAGTAGATTGTAAACACTGAACCCTACCGACATGCTAATTTGCAGATTATTTTATTACTCTGTACTTTTGAAGGCTAAATTGGGAACATCTGTCTTGCTGAGAACTCACTAGGGAAAGGCTAGATGTGAGCCTGAGAGACGACGGTGGGCATGGGCAGTGGACATGAGCCTTCAGCTTTCGCATGCCCCCTGGGTACTGAAACATCTTTCAGGGACATTTCAGAAGCTGTAATTAAGAATATAGTTTAAGTGTGTGACTCCCTCCTTACAAAGCATAAGCGAGTTGTTGAGATTATTGTCACCCTTTCATCAGAAAAGTCCCACATTAGGCAGAAAACCCAGGATTCATTGTCCTTGCGCTGAGATGACTCACATTCCAGGACCTCTGTCGTTAGGTGCTCGGTTTGCACTGGAATGCTTGTCTTGAGGCGCAGATGGCCCGCCTTTTCCCAGCTGGGCTCCGCAAGGCTATCCATGTACAGTGTTGTCCCTTAGGCTTTGTCCATATCTGTTCTTTCTTTTTATTTTCTAGACAGGGTCTCCTATGGCCTTGAATTCACTGTGGAGTCAAGGACGACCCTCAACTTCAAATCTTCCTCCCGCAACCTCCCAAATGCCAAATGCTGGGATTGCAGGTGTGTAACATCAAACTGGCTTTATGTGGAACTGGGGGTAAAATGGGGGCTTCATTCATGCTATGTAGCCATCCTATCCACTGGCCTTCATCCCTAGCCTGTTAGGCTTTCTAACAGAACCCCAGGGCGAATCTCCACAGTCAAGACGGCTACCTATGGCTCTCCAGACTTTCTGTTTGGGGTCTGTTGGTTAGCTCCTTATGCCTGCCCCTTCACTTGTCTCTCCTGCCCTGACTCTCACCAACCAGAGAGTCCGTCATCTTCTAACGCCACAAGCCTTTTATTCCTCTGGTCTCTGAGGATCTCCTCATTTGGCCTATGGAAAATATTTCCTCAGCTGGAGATGAAGAGATGGCTCGGTGTTTTAAAATTACTTGCTGTTCTTGAACTCTGACAAGAGTTCAGTTCCCAGGCCTCATGTCAGGTGACTCAAAACTGCCTGAAATTCCTGCTCCAAGGGATCTGACTGCCTCTTCTAGCCTCTTCAAGCACACACACACACACACACACACACACACACACACACACACACACACGCAGGCACTAAAAAATAAAAATAAATCTTTTTAAAATGCTTCCTCAGCCTCAAGCCCATACTCTCTATCCCTGGCTTGTTGGGTTCCTGAACTGGGTGTGATTGGTCTTTTTCCTTGCAGCATGCACAAACACAGAGTCCAGGCAGACAGAAGGGCTCTAGTAGACAAGGTGCCAGCCGCTGAGGATAACTGAGCACAGATAAATCCTTACTCGCAACAATTGTATCTTGGTCACCCAATCTGGATTCGTTGGCCTGTAGGTTCTCCCTTTTCCTTGCTTGCTTGTTACATTTAAGATGTTTTGTCTTTAAGTGTGGCCTTTAAGGAACTACTGCCCATCAAGAATAACCATCATATCGAAAGGGCTCTGTTATAAGCCCAGTGTTTTGTAGGCCCCTTTCTCACTCTCTCCACAGGTTCTCATACATGAGGATGCCATAGAACCAAGAGGCATGCTTTCTCTTTCATGGGTCAGGTACCCAGAACTGTGGCATCCCCACTCCTAAACCCCATGCTCACTTCTAGTGCCTTCATCCCCTCTTATCAATCCCCAAAACAGTGTCTGCGTCTCTAGTACATGTAGCCTAGACCCGGGATGGAGCCAAGAGGCCACTTTCTTCAGGATGCTGTGGCCAGGGCTTGGAAGTAGAGTCACTGCCTGTGTCTCTGAATCCTTGTTGTAACAGATGGAGCCAGGTGGAGCCATCAAGAGCTCTGGAGGACAATGCTACCTCACATGGCCTCCCAGCCCAGCAGTGGCAGCTCCCAACTCTGGCCCATCAGAGCTCCCTTGGTCCTCTCTCTGGGATCTTGTCACCCACAATTTTAGTTACCTACAGTCATCCTGGGTGTACCAGATAGTGTTATGTCAACTTGACAGAGTTGGGGAACCTCAATTAAGAAAATGCCTGATCCATAAGATCAGGCTATGGGCCAGCCTTTAGAGCATTTTCTGAATTAGTGATTAATAGGGGAGGGTCCTGCCCATTGTGGGTGGGGACAACTCTGGGATGGTGGTCCCAGGCTCTATAAGAAAGCAGGCTGAGCAAGTCATGGGGAGCAAGCCAATAAGAAGCACCCTTCCCATAGCCTCTGCATCAGCTGCTGCCTCCAGGTTCCTGCCCTGCTTGGGTTCCTGCCTTCACTGCTTTTGATGATGAACTGTTATATGGAGCTATGCATGAAATAGACCCTTCCCTCCACAAGTTTCTCTTGGTCATGGCATTTCATCACAGACTCAGGGTGAGAAAATATGAAATTGAAAAATTCAGAAGTAGAGAACTTGTAAGCTGCAAGTTCCACATTATTACCTGAACATAGGACAGTGAGACACCCTGTCAGCAGATCTGATCACCAAGCCAGCTACCGAGTGACTAATGGCAGGTGTCTGGTGCGGAGCATATATGCTGGGCAGAAGGGTGACTCACATCCTGGGTGGGACAGAGCAAGACAGCGCCAGATTTCATCATGCTACTCTGAGCAGCTTCCCAGGAACCAGTGGAAAATGTCAATAACAGCCTCACACAACATCACGATGCTCGCACCATTCACCCCCCCTTGTCTCATCTGAAGGCACCTCCTAAGAACAAGGGTGGATACTGCCCCATTGGGCATTCTGATAGAGAGACCACAATTGTGTCACTTCTATTTCATCCTATTAGTATCATGGCTTTGTTTAATTATAGTTATTGTTAATCTACTGCATCTGAAAATTAAACTTTATATAGGTATATATGTATAGGAAAAGCAGGATGGGTGGATGGATTGATAGATAGATAGACAGACAGACAGGCAGACAGACACCATCCACTGCTATCTTAAACACAGCTTAGACAAATAAGGGAAAATACTGTTCTCAGAATATTGTTTATTTGTTTTGTTTGTTTTGTTTTCTTTTGTTTTGTTTTTCAAGACAGGGTTTCTCTGTGTAGCCCTGGCTGTCCTGGAACTCTCTTTGTAGACCAGACTGGCCTCAAACTCACAGCGATCCGCCTGCCTCTGCCTCCTGAGTGCTGGGATTAAAGGTGTGTGCCACCACACCGGCCTAGAAAAACTTTTTTAAAAAATAAGAACTGCCATTCTCTAGCTCCTCCTCAACTTCTCTTCCTTTAGCAGGTAAAGTTTCTATTCTGAGACAGTTGTATAAGATGAAGTTTCTGTGACTCTTGGCTTACAGAGGCCAGGCAGAGGAAATTGTCTCCGAACTAGTCAGTTCCACATCCATGTTGAACTCCTGTCTGGGACTTTTAATTTCTCTAAGAATTGTCACAATCCTAAAGACACAGTGTCTTTCTTGCTGGAATGGTTAAGATGTTAAAACATCATAGCAAAACAACAAAAAGTGCTAATCTCAAATACCTGGTGACCTGAGTTCAATTCCTGGAGTCCCCCACAAAAAACTAGTTGCAGTGATGCTCACTCTTGATCTCAGTACCTCAGAGGCAGTGATGCTCACCTGTGATCTCAGTATCCCAGGTGCAGTGATGCTCACCTGTGATCTCAGTATCCCAGGTGCAGTGATGTTCACCCATGATCTCAAGTACCCCAGAAGCAGTGATGCTCACCCATGATCTCAGTACCCCAGATGCAGTGATGCT
>OU015746.1:69202133-69212258 GCA_907169655.1 Acomys percivali | reverse complement strand
CATCCTCCTCCTCCATCCTCCTCCTCCATCCTCCTTCTCCATCCTCCATCCTCCTCCTCTATCCTCCTCCTCCATCCTCCTCCTCCATCCTCCTCCATCCTCTTCCTCCATCCTCCTTCTCCATCCTCCTCCTCCATCCTCCTCTTCCTTCTCCTCCTCCATCCTCCCCCTCCTCTTTCTCCTTCTCCTATTACCCTATTCCGTGTTCTCTCTGCTCCTCCCTTCCCTCCCCCATTTATCCTCCCATTATATCTCTTCCTTCCCCTATTCCACCTCCATCCTCCTCTTCTTCCTTCTCTTTTTCCTCCTGCTCCTATTCTTCTCCTCCATCTTCGCCTCCCCAATTCTAGGCACAGACAGGGGCTTTACACATGCTGGCAGGCACCTCTGCCTCTGGTTTCTTGTGTTCTTTTTCTTAGAGAAGGCCTAAGATAAATGGGATCTGGCCCCAGTCTGACTGAACATGGCTAAGGTGGTACTTGCCCCTGCCCAGCATGACTTGGTGCCTTTTAGACTCCCAAGTTACAGAACAGTGTACTCTCCATCTGCAGGCTCCTGTGGAACGCCTTTTCTGGCAACCAGAGCCACTCATCAATTAGGGGGTCATCCTTTGACTACCACAGCCAGATGCCTATGCTGGTTAAAGTTTTGGTTTGGTTTTGTTTGCTCGTTTTAAGACAGGGTCTCACTCTGTATCTTTGATTGGCTTTGAACTCACTGTATAGACCAGGCTGGCCTCAAACTCATAGAGATCCACCTGCCTTTACCTCCCAATTGCTAAGATTAAAGGCATGTGCCACCCTGCCAGGTCCTGATTAAGTTTTTTATGTGACAACTTGATACATCACTTAGATGTTTGGTTTGAAAATATTCCAGAATCACTGTAAGGGTGTTTATAGATGAGAGTAATACCAAAATCAACAGAGTTTGAGTAAAATGGATTGACCTCCCTGGTGTGGTTGGGACTCATCCAGTCAGCTGAAGGCTTAGACAGAGGAAGAAGGCTGACTGCCACTGAGCAGGAAGGAAATCTGTCAGCAGATGGCCTTAAGACGTCATCTGAAAATCAGCTCTTCCCTTGCTTCCCAGCCTACTGGTCTACCCCAGCCCTTGTGGCCCTAGCAGAACAGCCCTGCATGGGCTGATCCCCACCCCCACCCCTGTCCTTCTGCATCTACATTCATTCATACAACTCACCCACACACCCCTACTGTTTCTGTTTCCCTGTGCTCTAGCTCCTGTGCACATACACAAATTCAAACTGGGGGAGATGGGAGAAGTCTCAGGAATAATCTCCAATCTGCTATTGTGAGGCCAGGTTCTCCGAAGTTCGCTGAGCAATTGTCTTGAGGCCATTAACACCGTGTCCCATTTGGGTCTCTTGGGGTTTTTTGCCTATCAGTTAGAGGGGAATGGTGGACTCAGCTGTTGGTACTTTTAATCTTAAACATTAATCATAATAACTTCTTCAGTGGGAGTCTGGAATCCTTTCGCAAGTGACAGCAGGCCATAGTATTCTTCTTCTCAGCATTATCTGCAGCTCAAAAGGGAACAAATTAGCCAGATGTAATAAGGAAAGGCTATGCTTTTTGTATTTGGTAGGTTGAGGAAATAGGATGACAGGTTTGGTTGAGATGGAAGGGTCTAGAAAGGACACCCTGATAGAACAACTTTTGAGTGGAAACCCAGGGGACAGAAGTGAGTTTTAGGCACACTGAGTAGCATAGTATAGGGGGTCATACCACACGCTGGAGGAGGAGTGGTGGGGGGAGGGAGGAGCTGATAGAGAGAAAGCGGGGGAGGGAGTTGGCAGTGGGAGGTAGGTTGAGACTGTGAACACTGACCGTGTGAGCCTCCAACATCCTGGTGAGAGCAGTGCTTTTCTCTGCCTGGGAAGGGAAGTGTTATGGTTTGAATGTTTTCTGAAATTCATGTGCTGGGAATTACCTCCTTCTTATGATCTGGGCATGAAATTTCCCTCCCCAAAACAACTCATAGGTTGAAGGCTTGGTCTCCAGTGTTCTATTCAAAGGTGGGGTTTGGAGAAAGCAATTACATTGTGGTGTTTCTGAGCTAATTAGTGGGCTAATGCATTAGTGGATTCATAATTTGAAGTTGGAATTGGGTGGAAAGTAGTAAGTAAAGGCAAGCTAGAGGCTGTAGGTCACTGGGTCTCTGCCTTTGAAGGGTGATTCTTGTCTCTGGGCCTTCCCCCACTCGCTCCCCTTTCCTGAACAGCATTCCTCCACCATACCGTGTTGCCATGGTGCCTTGCCACAGTCCTAAAAGTGATGGAGCCAGCCAACACAGTGGAATAAAACCACTAGCCAAAATAAATCCTTCTCCCTTCAGTGTGCTCTTCTAAGGTTTGGTCAGAAGTTGCACAAACAATAAGAAAAAAAATCTGATATGGTCTTCAAAGTCATATATGATATGATGTGATGTGATATATTGGCATTTAAAAGTAAGTGGCTTAATTCTCACTAGAATGAGTCAGTTACTGAACCAGTCTGCCCATCTCTCATGAGTCTTCTCACCATGCCATATACCTCAGGACACTGCAGAGAGTCCTCATCGGCAAGAAGGCCTTCATCACACACAGCCCTAAACCTGAGAACTTCCCAGTCTGTGGGACTGTAAGAAATAACATCCTTTTCTTTGAGATTATCCAGTCTTTTTCACTTGGTTATAAAAGAAGGTAAACAAAGATTTAAATAAACAAACAAACAGACCTACCAGTAAGTTTGAAATAGTGAAGAGACAGAGTCTCAGTGCAGGGCAGAAGGTTCATGGAGGATCCTGACTCCTGTGTAGAGCAACATGTAAGACAAAGAAAGGCAACCCCAGAGGGAGGTCTTTTGTATAGTTGGAGGCTGACAGGCTCTCTAGGTAATGGTAAGGGCAGAGGAAAGAAATGGCCAAACACTAAAATTGGCAGGATATGATTGTGGCCTAGGTACAGAGAGAGGAAAGGAGTGAAGGATGAGCCACTGCAAAAAACAAAACAAAGAACAAAAAACAAAAATAAAAACAAACAAACAAAGACTATAGTTTGCTGAGATGTGGAAAACTGGAGCAGGGCTGGTTGAGATAAAGAGTTGGAAAGAAATAAAAATTTGTCTTTAAACATTTATTTAAAGATGCTCATTAGATATTCAAGCTAAGCCAGGCGTGGTGGTGCACGCCTTTAACTCCAGCACTTGGGAGGCAGAGGCAGGTGGATCACCGTGAGTTCAAGGCCAGCCTGGTCCACAAAGTGAGTCCAGGACAGGCAAGATAACACAGAGAAACCCTGTCTCAAAAAACTAAAACAAACAAACAAACAAAAAAAAACAATAAAAATAAAAATACTCAAGCTAATGAGATATAGGTAGGAAATGCTACGCCCAAACAGTATCTGCCACACAGAGCATTTTAATCTACAGCAAATGCAAGAAAGATCTTACAATTCTCTCATCTTTATCAAACGTCAGTATGAAAATAAGCAGATTTCCCTGGGCTTGGATGGCCTCCTATCTGCGGGCTCACATGTCACATAGAAATCTGGCTAAATAAATTTGTTGTGCTTTTCTTGTTTGGTTGGGTTTGGGTGGTTGTTTGTGGTTTCTTTGGGTTTGTTTTTTGTTTGTTTGTTTGTTTGTTTGTTTCTAATAGCTTCTCTCGTGTATCCCTGGCTGGCTCATAACTATACGTATCTGTACTCCTGCCTCTTAAGTGCTGGGCTTGCGTGCATGCACCATCACGCCTGGCTGTTCTTGTTAATCTGCAACCTTTGAAATGAACTTGCATCTCCCCAATATTTCCCTCTTCCTTACAAAGTGAGGGACGCCCAGTGCTGAGTACAGGGGAGAAGGCTGGAAAAGGTTGGGATCATCAGAATACAAAAGGACTTAAAGCAAAGAAGTGATGCAAATAAGAGAGATGAAAAAGTGAGTCTTGCGCATTCCAGTGTTAAATGTCAGAGGGGGGTTGGGTCTCAGATATCAAGACATCCTGGGAAGTAGAAAAGAAAACCAGAGAGTGGTCTCAAATGTCAACGACACTCAACCGCAGTTGAGTTGCCAGTGGTGGGAGGACACAGACACACTCCCTGCAGCCTAAGGAGTTCTCTTAAGGGAATTCAAATCAGGCAAACCCAGGACTTGTGGCTTCAATGCAAAAAGAAATTTCTTAACTAGCCAGTATGAAGCAGAATTGTGGTTTTAAGATTATTTTAATATAGACTTTAAATACTAGGGTTGGGAGAAAGAGAGATGCTCAGGAGAGAAAGGGGGGAGGGGGGGCAGGAGTGGTTACGCGTTCCCAGGGAGAATCACAATTAAGTGTCTTGGCCCTGGCCATATATTCCATTTTGACAGCTCTCAAATTTACTTCAAAAGATTGCTGAGAAAAAAAAAATTTGTGTGTTATTGTTTGTTTCTGTTTTGATAAGTGAGGTTATATGGTGGTTCCAAAGATGCCTTGGATGGAATTATAATAGGCTAAAGTAAAACCAGGGTGGTACAAGCCATTTAGTTCATGTCCTTTCCCTACAGTTAGGGTTGCTAATAAGATTGCTAGAAGGCTGCAAGTTTGTATCTGGGAAAAGAATGGCAGAAGTGTTGTTAAGTGTGCTGGAATCCTTGCTTTTCATCTGGCACTGGCTTCAGCTGGGTTCTTGAGGACGGGTTCCTCTCTGTCTCTTGTCCCCATAATCACCCTGTCTTTCTCTCCTGCTTCAGGCTCAAACTGAAGCAGAGAGTTAGCATTCGGAGTTAGCAATGCGGGTATCTTTGTGGCCTTTCACTGGCAAAGCAATTTGGAGGGGAAAATAACGCCTGCGAGATTAGAAAGGAGAAAGTAAGAAAAACATTTAGAAACATGTATAGAGTCTGTCATAAAGAAAAGAAAAATAATGGAGTGATGACAACACAGAAGACAGGGCTATGAGGATGGCTCTCCGAGATTCTGCCTCACTCTAAAATGGATGGATACCCTATCAGCAGACCTGAGAGGGGGGGGGGGTGAGTGACTAGAGGGCAAACTTAAATGCAAATAGAGGAAAATGTTATGAACTTCTAGCAAATGAGGGAAGATGGTACCCTGGATTTAAGAGGTAATGGGTTGGAGAGGTAGCTCAGTGGTTAAGAACACTTGCTCCTGCAGAGGACCAGAGCTTGTTTCTCAGCACTCATAGCATGTGGCTCACAGTAACTCAAGCTCCAGGAGACCAGTGCCTCTGACTTCTGTGGACATTGGCATTTGTGAGAACATGTTACACACACACACACACACACACACACACACACACACACACACACACACTCAGACTCACAGTCACATAATTAAAACATAAGGAAATAAATTCCTTAACAAGATGAGGTGATTTTTTTAAAAACCAGACATAGAGTAACAATTTATCCTTTTGTTTGTTTGTTTGTTTGTTTTTTACTTCTGTTTTCCAGGACAAAATGAACTGGAAAATGATTGAGCTTTAAAAGTGCACAGGACTTCCATGTGTGAGAGACTGTTCAATGTTTTTACCATAAGGTGGCAGTAAACAGCTTCATGGACACGCTCTGCCTCTGAAGAACACTTCTGAGAAACAGGCAAGAGCTGAGCATGACTGGGAATCCACATATATGACACAACATATGTTTTAAAACATGTTTCTGCCTCCCTATCTTATCCTATCGCACAGGCCCACAGTCACGTGCAAACACCTACACATAATTAAAGTAAGATCTTCCAAAGGGGGAAAAAAGCTGAATTCATGACTGCAAGAAAACACAGCAATCCCATGTCAAAAATTTTTACCTGAGCATTTGAAAATAGAGTAGTCCACACACACCAGGAAGGGACCCAACCTCAAGTGTGGATTTTAAGTGCTAACGGGGTGTCAGCACAATGCGAGCTAAAGTTCGCCATTTTGACCTTGACTGAAAAGAAGACCATGCCTGTGGAGGGATGGAGTGTGCTGTAAGTCTAGAGCCAACGTCATCTTAGCCTTATCTCCAGCCCTTTAATGGGCAATGCCTTAACTTTTGTGTGTAACCTAACATTCTCACCACAGCATCTGGCTCCTGAGTCTTTATTGGTAAAATTGAAGTATTGGGATGTTCCGTCTTTATAATAACAGTCAACACATTTAAACGGCACCTAAAATGCTCTGGGGTGTCTCAGGAGGAGCCCACAAATGGCAAGGTTAAGTGTGCCCAGCAGAGGCCCCAGGACTCAAGAAAGAAAAGTGTTCCCGTGAGGCTGTTCAGTCCTCAGACCCTTGTCCCACACAGGGTCAGTAACAGCACAAAAGCCATCACAAGCCCACCACATACCCCTGATCCATGTACAGTGGCGTCTCCCATCTGTACAGAACCTGTTCCAATGGTGCACCTCTTTCCTTTTCCATGAGATTTCTTCCCTCCCCCCCATACACACTTAGCTGCATTTTTACAGTACTACATTTTAATTTTCTTTCTGTTTTTCTTTTTTCTTTCTATGTTGCATTTTTTCCCATCTGGGGGCAATATTTCTTTTCCTTAGTTTCTTTTTTCTTTCTTGTCCTCCATGTTCACACACGCCTCTATCAGTATGTTTTACTTTGTTGAATTTTTAAAATACTTATGTTTTTATTCCCCTTCCTATATTTATCTAATTTTATTTTTTTAACTTTTTTCACTATTGAGAAATCTTTGGCTTTGTTTTTCCTTTTATTGTTTTATGAACAGTTTTTAAAATTAAAAATATAATTATGTCATTTCTCTCCTTTTCTGTTCTCTCTGCAACCATCTTATATCCTTCCCCCCAAATTGATAGCCTTTTAAAAATTGTTTTCTAAACATTATAAATACATAAACACAATCATTGACATACAACTATATATTATTCTATATACAAATAAATTACATATAAATATAGTCTACTGAATTTGCTTAGTGGGGCTGTGTGTATATGATTTCAGGGCTGACCACTCAGGATTTGATAATCAATCAGAGGGCTCATCTCTAATTAACAGGCATAACCAAGTCTTTAAGGTAGATGCCAGGTTGTAATTCTCTGTGTGCCATCTGAAACTGGAAGTTAACACACTTACGCTGACTAAAATGGGGCCACAAATATATACATATACCAAAATAGTGATTACTTTCCTAGAAATCTTAAAATCTTTTCAAGTTTTTCATGCAAAGTTACATATTTTCATATTCATAGGATTGTGGTTAGCCCATGACTCAAAACGCGTCAAACTGCCTGCCTTGACTTCAGCGTGCCGAGGCTTCGTCTGGAAGGATGTGCTCTGAAACATCTTAGCAGCAAGCTGGATCCACCTTGAAGGCACATGTTGAACTCATTCAAGTGAGAGTTTAAATCTAGTAAAAACGTAGGATCTTATGGCACAAATTTTATTCTGATTCTATAAACAAAAACATATTTCAAATTTAGAAGGAAAAAAACCCCTCTCTACCATTTGGCTTTGACGTGACCATCTTACTTCCAAAAAAAAAAAAACTCTCCTTTTGAGGAATTCCTGAAGTTGTCAAGAATTTGATCCCTTGTCCTCTATGGAAGTCAGTCTGGACAATTCTCAGGATGTTATCACTTTG
This sequence comes from Acomys percivali, assembly GCA_907169655.1. Classification (NCBI taxonomy): domain Eukaryota; kingdom Metazoa; phylum Chordata; class Mammalia; order Rodentia; family Muridae; genus Acomys; species Acomys percivali. Next base: position 69,204,678 of record OU015746.1, on the reverse strand, counting down.
TAATGCTTCCTCACCTACGTTTTCTTGGTGTTCCATGCAACAATACTTCATAAAACATGTTTTTAGTGGCAGCAGCATCATTTTCTATTGTTTAAAAGTCCCTCCACAAGCCGGGCATGGTGGCACACGCCTTTAATCCCAGCACTGGGGAGGCAGAGGCAGGCAGATAGCTGTTATTTCAAGGCCAGCCTGGTCTACAAAGCTAGTCCAGGACAGCCAAGGCTACACAGAGAAATCTTGTCTCAAAATACCAAAAAATAAAATAAAATAAATAAAAATAAAAGTCCCTCCACCTACTGTCATCAAATACCACCAAGTACCACATATGTTGACAACGGACAAAGAAAATTGCTTCAATGTATTTTCTTACTGCCTCATATAAATCTACTTATTTAGTCGTGTCTTTAAGGATTCACTTCATTTTTAAGTATGTGCATGTGTGTGTGTGTGTATGTGTGGGTCTGTACACATGAATACAGGTGCCTAGAGAGACCAAAAGCAGCCCCGCCCTTGCCCCACCCCGGGAGCTGGAGTTGGGGATGACTGTGAGCAGCCTGGCATTGGTCCTGGGACCTGAACTTGGGCATCTGCAGAGCAGTGCGTGCTCTTAACTGCTGAACCACCGTGGCATTTTTTTTGCATATTTTTCAAGTTATAAAATTTGAAATTGTAATTGTTCAGATTATAATCTTTAATATTTTGAAATTTTATGAACTTTATTACAGTAAGGACAATTTGAAAATAAATAAAAACACCACATACCAAAATTCACCAGACCCAAAGTCTATAAAACTCAATGAACTTCTCCACAATTCTATAGGCTTTGGAATAAACACTAAATTTTATGTCAAATTATAATCCTTGACAACTTTCACAAATCCCCTAGATATTGAATAGAATGCCTTGCTATTTGCCTTAACAACAACAACAATAATAATAATGTTTGTTGAACAATCTTTCTTTTCAGAAATTTTTCTTTTTTTAAAAAATTCTTTGATTTTATGTGCACTGGTGTTTTGCGTGCATGTATGTCTGTGTGATATATCACATCCCTGGAACTGTAGTTAAAGACAGCTGTGAGCTGCCGTGGAGTGCTGGGAATTGAACCCGGGAGCCTCTGGAAGAGCAGTCCCTAGGAATGAGTAACTCCCCTGCTCTTAGCGTTTCTTGCTTGCCTTGGGATAAACATGTGCGCTCATGCCTTTTTTTTAGTTCACTAGCCCACTCCCATTCACCCAAGGGCCTTTCTTCCTTCTAATAAATGTCTTTATTTCTATTATCTTACCAGGTGTCCCCGCTACAGTTCTTTGTCCTGGGACACAAGCCCCTAGAACTCTCAGTGAGTGCCCACCCCCGTTCTGGTCCATGCCTACAACAGCTGGCCAGGATAAGACTAGAGCTACACAACTTCCTGTCCTCTTCTTCTTGGCACTCCTGGTTCACTTTTCCCTGAGCACGTAGAATTGGACAGGTTTCGTCTGGAGGCGTGGTCATAGCCAGAGACACCAGAGTCACCTCTCCTTTCCACTTTCCTTGGGAGTCTTTCCCCAACCCCAACTCATGTGGCCCAGAGCCTGGACACCATTATATATCCAAATGAGATGTGAGTCTGGACAAAGAAGTGTACTTTGACCAGTGCCCGCCAAGGCCATTCTTAAGCTGGGAGGCAGCTGCCCAGGAGGGTCCCATTTGCAGGGAGGCTCACGCACATCCATAACAACCCGGCGCCAAGTCCAGAAGATTCACAGATCCTGCTGGTGTACCAGCAGTCAATGGACCCAAATTCTCACAGACCAAAGACAGCTAGCCAGGATGATGGTACTAACATGGACTACCAAGATGGCAGCACCATGGGTTACTCAGAATCTCTGGTGTTACCTAGGCCCCTAAGGATGACTGTAGCCCCCAACCTTCCTATGATGCCGATACTGGATGACAGGACCAGGGGGTTGGGGGGGCCTCTGGAGCACAGACTTAGCAGTTTTAGTCCACATCCAAGATAAGGTCCCAGAGACCTAACCCCACTGTTGTCACTGGATACCAAGAAGGTTTGGCTACTAAGCAAAGACAGACTCCACAGCCCGTAGGGTCCCACCATCCACCACAGCGGCCTGCCATCCACAAGCTTCGTGTGATGAGTCCTCCCGGTGTTAACTTTGTCCCCCAGTGTCCTACTGTAATGCTTCTCTATATCCTAACTCTGCCAAAGTCTGTGCCCCTTGACTGTAAGCAGCACTATCGCTGCAGGAGTGGATGTAATTCCCCAAGTCATAAGCCATTCTCTTGAGCGTGAGTTCCAAAGGGAAATAACAAAACAAAATGATTAATTTGAGCAGCAGCTTAAAGCAACAAAGCCAGAGCCTTTCATAGAAACACACCTCTTTCTTCTCTGAACCTAAAAACTCCAGGCCTTTTAAGAACTTCTTAGGAAAGAGACTTTATTCCACTGAAATAAAAGAAGTAGCCTCAGAGATGTCTGGAGCAGGATATAACGCGCGCACACACACACACACACACACACACACACACACACACACACACACAC
>OU015746.1:69162840-69198826 GCA_907169655.1 Acomys percivali | reverse complement strand
ACTGTGACACACAGTGGGCATGTGGAGAGAGCACTGTGACACACAGTGGGCATGTGGAGAGAGCACTGTCATATACAATGGGCATGTGAAGAGAGCACTGTGACACACAGTAGGCATGTTGTGGAGAGAGTATATCAAGATTAACACATGAAAGAAGCTGGTTGACAGAAAATGACAGAAACCCTTCCCCACTTATTATGCACAAAAGATAGAACGTGCATAACTTAATGTCCCCAGTGTGCTCATGCTTTGAATGCTGGCCTCCCCCTTCTCACTAGCCCACTCCCATTTAACGGGGTCCTTTCTCTTTTTTAATAACCTGTATATGTTTCTATTACCTTTAAAAATAGAAACAGATAAGAGGCAATATTTGCTTTTTTTTTTTTTTTTTTTTTTAGAAATTGACACCTATTAGAGCAAGATTTGGGCCAATCCGCTGTTTTAAATAAAAATCCCAACTGTTCTATTTTACCAATAAAGACTCAGGAGCCAGGTGCTGTGGTGAAAACCTAGTAGCTCAGAGAGGCAGAGAAATTACCCAGCTGACTTTCATACTCAGCTCATGTCCAGATGGAAAAGGCCCAAAAGGCTCACTAGCTCAGCTGACAACCCAGGAAGAAAACACCAAAAACCCAAGGCCCAAGTCTTGCTAGCTCAAAGCCCAAAAGCCAAAGGCCAAGGAGCTGAGGAGTCAAGGACTGAAGAGCCAAAAGCTAAAAGTCCAAGAACTCCTCCTCCTACTTCCCCAGGTTGTCTCAAATATCCCTCAACTCAAAGTCCCTCCTACTCTTTAATCCTTGCCAGCCCATATCTTGCTCCACCTCTTGACCTAGGGGTAACTTTATTAAATCCTGTGTACAGAAGGCTCTTGGATTAGAGGTGTGTTAGGGCTCAACTGCACCAAACAAAAGACATCTCAGCGATCACAGTGGGATCAAAGATTCTGCAACACCATTCCACATTACGGCTGTCAATGCAACATGAAGCCAAGAGTCAATTATCAAGTGCAGTGGGCAAAAGAGTGAAGAGTGGACAGGACTTGGAAGTTGTTTGTTTGTTTGTTTGTTTGTTTGAGAAAGGGTTTCTCTGTGCTGCTCCTGCTGTCCTGGAACTAGCTGTGTAGACCAGGCCGGCCTGACACTCACAGAGATCCACCTGCCTCTGCCTCCTGAGTGCTGGGATTAAAGGCGTGTGCCACCACACCTGGCTAACAATCTTCTAAGAAACATTAAGAATCTATGTTTTGCAATTTGTTAAACTATATTACTTATAACTGCTGAGTGTCACTCACCAAGTGACGATGAGCACATGTAACATCTGATGGTGCCAAGTCAACTGTCTGCACTTGGAAGGCGACACCCTTGAGCCTGCGCCACCACACAACTGAAGAGCCATAGGCTGGAGAGACGACTCCACAATGGAGAGCACTGGCACTGGCTGTCCCTGAGGATCCATGTTTGGTTCCCAGCACCCACACGGCAGCTCACAGCTGTCGGTAACTTCAGTTCCAGGGGAGCCTGACACGCTCTTCTGACCTCTGCAGGTGCTGTACACACATGGTACTCAGACATGCACCTGGGCCAAACACCCAGAATACCAAAACTTACAAAGACCTGAAGCCATACAGGGGCACAAATAGTGGGACTGTGTATACATTTATTTTGTGTGACAGAGACATAACATCATCTACAAAGTTCATTCTGGAGAACCACTCAATTGAATTAAAAATCTCATAATGTGAACCGGGTGCACCCCTATAAGCCCAGGAGGCAGAGGCAGGCGAATCTCTGAGTTAGAGGCCAGCCTGGTCTACAAAGAAAGTCCAGACCAGGCAAGGCTATACAGAGAAACCCTGTCTCGAAAAACAAACAAACAAACATCTCATAATGTTTTAAATAAATTCGGGATTTGTGTTGGCCCACATTCACACCTATTCTGGGCTGCATGTGGCTCAGTATTAGACACCCACGGTCTACAGAATGGGAGAAAATCTGGACATCCACATCTGACACGAGACTCATATCTAGAATCTACAAAGTAAAACGCACACACGCGTGCGCGCGCGCACACACACACACATACACACACACAATCAGCCAACCAACCAGTGAGGAATAACTGAACATTAATAATTATTAATAGTCTCATTCTCAAAAGAAAAAAATACAAATAGCAGAAAACATAGAGAAAAATGTTTAACATCCTTAGCATTGGGAAAACACAAATGAAATATATTAGCATTTGTCTCACGCCAATCAGACTGGCTATCAAGACAACCAGTGCAGGTGAGGGTGTTTATCTGCTGCTGGTGGAGATGTGAGCCAGCTTGGCTACTATGTAAACCAGGTCAGAGGCTTGTGTACCTTTGCCCTCTTGGCTGCTTCATCTGGTTCCCTTCCTTCGCCCTCCCCTCTACCCCACCCACCTCCCCCACCCCCACCACAGCCCAGCTCAGCCTGGTCATGTGGCCCCTTCCAGATGTTTCTGCCTCAGGCTATGTTCTCCCTTTTATCTACAATAAACTTTCTCCCCCAGACCTAGGAGGTATAACCTTTTCTTGTATTTCTTTTTTTTCATTCAGCTATGAAAGTAGACCTGGACTACTGGAGGAAGCAGTTTAAAGAGCTGACTTGGAGATCCCGGTGTGGCCAGCAGCTGTTGTGCACTATGACTAAGCACCGTGGTCATCACTTCCCCACCCACATGAAATACTAGCTGGCCATCAGCCACTGCTTATTAGCACGCCAGTGGGTCTAGGCCACCGGGAAGAGCCTCACTGTGACCATCGAGCAACCTAACCTCCTTCCCGGGTGGGGGTGAGGGTGGGGGTTCTCAAGCTCTTCATTCACAACTGTAAAAAGCAGTAGTGTGGCCTTTGGTCATACCTCCCTTCAAACAGCAGGGGGTGCTTGTCAGCTGTGAGGAGCAGGGCACTTAACTCCTGAGACTCCCAGTAGAGGTGCGTAGGTGGAGTGCCTGGTTCAGGCAGAAGGAGAGCTCAGGTCTTCTTATGTGTATCCAGGAGGATGGGATCGGGGCAACAGAGAAGACAGGAAAAACCAAACAAACAAACAAAAAAACAAAACAAAACAAAACTGGTCCGGCCAAGCTGCTGGGCTTTCCGAGCCTTGGCAGGAAAACGCACCATGTTTAACGGCGCTCAAGGGCTCTGGAGTCCTCGCTGAAGGAGTTGCCACTGTCAAGTCAGCTCCAATGCTTCTCCAGCACAAACCATTGAAGCCAACACTCCCAGCTGAACCTCCACTCTCAATCTTGAAATCCCCTCTGCAACACCATGCTTGCCCACAGGCTTCTGGAACATTCGCTGCCTCAACCCTGGCAGCGTGGTTCTGCAACAGTTCTAACTACAGTTAAGTGTTTCCTTTGCTGTGAGCCTTAACCTGCCCATCCCACTTCGGGGAGTTCATCTTACAGGTTACAGTTCATCAAGGGAAGCCAGGGCAGGAACTAAGGGCAGGGATTTAAAGCACAGACCACACAGGAACAGAAGTTACTGGTTCGCTTTTCTCAGACTTTCTCAGCTATTGGGAATGGTAATGCCCACAGTGGGCTGGGTCCCCCTACATCCATTAGCCATCAAGGTGATGGTCCATAGACAGGACAGTCTCAAATGAGATTCCCTCTCCCCAGGTGTGTCAAACTGACAACCAAGATTAGCCGTTAAGATTGCCATGCACAACCATTCAATGTGTAATTAGAGGTGTGAGAGAGTTTGAGAAGGAGGCTGGGGGTGTGGGGTGGGGCAGGGATGGAGCCCTTCCCAGCACCTGGGAGTACAAGATACAAAACAAGTGCCCAAGGACTTCTGTCAGGACTTGTTGCCAGGCTGGCTGCTCATTTAGTACTGGAAGCTGTTAGGCAGGTGTTGCCAGGGACCACGGCATCCACCAAGCCAATGGACTTGATGTTTCTGCCTTCACCTGGTCTTCCACCACCATTGTGTCTCCTCCCCTCAGGCCAGCACACCACAAAGAAGGAATAAGAGGAAGGTTCAGTTTCTACCCCTGAGGCACCTGGGCCAACCTCTTCTGTCTTTGCTGGGGAAAGGCGCTGCAGCTGGGGGCAGGGGGAAGGCACTGCCCAGTAGATCCACCTCAGAGCTTCTGCAGTCATCAACCCTGAAGGACCTGCCAAAGGGACCACAGCACACTGATGGGGCAGTGACAGGCATACAGCAGGTGGCTCTAGGACCTCTGGTACCAAGAGGGTAAAGGCTACAAACACATCCAGGACCAGAAACCGGAACTGCACCATGAACCACCGAAGTCAGGCACACCCACTCATCCATGAAGGGATCCCACAATTCGGGGTGACTTGTGGCTGATGGCTAAGAACCTGAGCCTCAGACTCTAAAAGCTGGGGATAGGAACCAGGCAGGTAGAGGCCTGCACCAGTGCTGACACACCTGGAAGGAAGGGCTCCCAGACTGGGCATAGGTCACCCCTAAACCTCTTTCCCATTGCTCTTCAGACAGTTATATACCTCTCTATGCTCCCCAGTGATGACAAGAAGAACCCAAGACCAGCCCAAGGATGCAGGTTGTGGAGTTAAGGGTCATAACACAAAGCTGAGGACACCTTTCAAAGTCCTGGGCCTGTTGGAGCCCTACACGGAACAGACACCTGCAGCCAGCTCTTTCAAAAAACAACTGCCAAGCCTCCTGGGGCAGTTGGTGGTCCTGGGATGGGATAGGAGGAGATGATAGAGGGACAGGGTAAGACGGAGCCCTACTGGAGACAGAAGATGCCAGGAGTACAAGTCCCTACAACTGTGACACCTGAGAAAGGCAACAGGCCCAGAGGAGACATCTGAGATTTCCTGCAGGAGATCCACCCCAGCAGTGGCCACATAGTAGCTTGAATTAGGTCACTGTCCTGCAGCCAGCAACCCCGGATGCCCATCACATCCAAACAGCACATCCTTCCTGGGGATGCCCATGACTCTCTGGAAAGGACCACCCCCATCCTCCTCTCCCTGCAGTCAAGCAGACAGCATCAGAACAGGCCACCTTGCAAGCAGGACAGGACTCTGGCTCCCTGAGGTTGTAAACTGGGGGAGGAAGGTATGCATCTGACTTTTTTGGCAAACAGCGTTGGGAACTGTCACATAGATGCATCAGCTCCAGAGGTCTCTGTGTGCTTGAGAATCCTTCCCACGTCATCTGGGACAAGTGGGAGAATACTCATAGCTAGACGTGTGCAGCAGCCATCCCACGGGACAAGCAAATATCCCTAAGAAAAAGAAGGGACCAGGCTGGAGCTGTGCACACAGTGGGTGCAGGAAAGAAGAATGCACAGACAACGCACAGTGTGGCAACATAGAGCCAGGCACAAGAAAACATCTCAAACAGTTGAAAAGCAAGACCAGCAGTGTCTGCCAAGGACAGATGCGAGAGAATGATACACACAGAGATCAGCACAGTGAAGGTCCACACGGGAGGAGGAAGTGCAGAGATGTGACATGACCAGTGAGACTTCCGCAGAGTTTGCATTAGGCAAAAGCCTGTCCAAGCCTCAACGACTTTCCTGTACAAGACTGAGCCTGTCATGGATGGGTTACGGACTCATGAGACCCTACGTGGCAGAGGGGAAGTTATTGGGTTCAGTTGTGTGGCCACTGTCGAGCCCACCATGATCTGAGGGAATAAATAATTCCACTCCCGTGCTCATGCTGATGGCACTGGTTAAACTTAGTGGGTCACAGAACAAATTCCAGGGGGCAATAAAACTAGATCATCTGTCCCACGAATATTGCCATCATGGAGAGAAATGATGCAGTAACCACGTAGTGGATGGAAACATGTTTTTGTTTTGATCCCAAGTGTGAGATAGGAAACAGACTTGTGAGAGAACAGGTGATGTTTATCCACTTAGAAGTCAAACTTGGGGGAGAGGGGATTGGTTTTTGCCAGCTGAACCACATCTTAGTACAGACTCTGAGATATACGTGAACCCAAAATAGGAGGCTGGGTTGTTTTTTTTTTTTTTGGGGGGGGGGTCTTGGTATTGTTTGGCTGTTCATAACTCCACTTTGAGGCACTCCTAGAGAGAACCACTCAAGAGAATGCTTCGGGGCTCCGGGTTCCAGCTCCTGTTGCAGGTTCCAGCAGCAGCTTTGGTGGAATTCCTGGTCTGCTGAAATCCTGCCGACTACGCCAGAGGAATCACGCCAGGAACTGAGTGCAGAAAGGTCTACTTCTCCTGTTCCCATAAACCTCCTTTCTCTATCTAGGGTAGGTGGGTTGGAAGGGAGGTATAAGCATTTAAAGAACCCCAAATAAAGTAGGCTTGGAAAAGGTAAAGCCTACAGACATATGATACTTGTTATTTCATGATGCTAATATTATCATTATTATATTAACATAATTATATATAGTTAACATAATTAACATAACATAATGTAATTCATATTAACTATTAATATAATGACTCCTGGCAAGGCATGGTGGGCATGCCTATAATCTCAGCACTTCAAAGCCGAAGGTATAGGATCACCATGATCCTATAGGATCCTAGGCTTCATAGTGAGTTCTAGGCTAGCTAGGGGCTGCAGAGTGAGACCATGTCTCAATTAAGAGTTGTACAGGTAATAGTGGTACACACTTTTAATTCAAGTACTCAGGAGGCAGAGGCAAAAGAATCTCTGTGAACTTGAGGGCAGCCTGGTCTACATAGTGAGATCCATGACAGCCAGAGCTACAAAGTGCCTCATATCAGAGGTCAGAAAAGGGATTCAAATCACCCAGGACTGGAGTTACGAGTGGTTGTGAGCCAACGTGAGTGCTGGGAACTGAACCCAGGTCCTCAGGAAAGAGCAGTAAATGCTCTTAGCTATCTCTCCAACCCTTAAATAAATATTTAAAAAGAAAAAAAAAATATATCAAATGGTCCCTTCTCTCAAAAGGCTTGTTTGTAAGTTATTTGCTAGCCAGCTTTCCCATTAATGTGGCAAAACACCAGAGGAAATCAACTGCAGGAGGGTCAACAACTTTATCTTAGTTCCCACGCTCAGGGCTTTCAATCCATGGCTGTTTGGTATTGCTTTAGTAAAGAGTGAAACAGGACTGGGCCATGGCTCCCAATAGCTCCCTCAGAGGCACACTCCATAGGCTCACTTCCTCCACCCAGCCCCACCTCTTCAAGGTTCAACCATTTCCTAATAGCTGTACAGGGAGGCCTTTATCATGTTGGCCTTTGGGAGGCTGTTACATCAGAACTACCACAGCACACAGTCTAGGGGGTAAACAGTGTTAACTGCACGGTAGAGGTGGTACTACAGATTTCAGTAAAGAAAGTCGGTGTGACTAAGCAAATGCCTGGGTAGGACTGAAAAATAAGCACCATCTAGTTAAAAGGGAAGCAGGAGAAAACGAATGTGGAAAAGTCCATCTGCCTAATAGCAGTAAATTGCTGAACTAAGGGTATTATGATAGTCTACTTTCTGTTACTAGCGTGTTATGAGGTGAGAGCCAGCTACAGTTGCATTACAGCGTGGAAGACAGGGAGAGAGGAACCAGGCCATGTGCTCAAAGTGCAAGACACAGACACAAACAGCCGGCCTTGATGATGACACCCGTTTTTCTCTCTCTCTTTCTTTCTTCTTTAAGAAATATTTTTATGTGCACTGGTGTTCTGCCTACATGTCTGTGCAAGGATGGCAGATACTCTGGAACTGGAGTGTCAGACAGTTGTGAAGTACACCACGTGGGTGCTGGGAATTGAACTCAGGTTCTCTGGAAGAACAGCCAGACCTTCAAACCTCTGAGCCATCTCTCTAGCCCATGATAACCCATGTTTGAAGGAACTAACTCTGTGAGGTCAGTTAATTCAACCCCAAGAAACTTATACAGAGGACCCAGGTCCCTCCCTGTCAGCAGGAGGTGCTCAGTATTGCCACCTTGAAAGAGAAGATAATACAAAAAATGGTTCATTTGTTCCTTATTAGTTTGGTAAAAAATCAAATTAAAGAAAAAGGCTCACTTGTTTCTTTTCTCCTGCGTGGCTCTTGTCCTCAAAGAGGAATGTCTTCTGCTGTCACTGACCCAGCAGAAACACAGATGGCTTTTTGAAGTTGTTGGCTAACAAAGTAGCCGAGAAAGTGACATTTCAGATAAAGCAACATGATGATGTTCAATGAGGACAGCCGCCTTTTGTAGTTCTCATGACAGATGCGACTGCAAGCTGCACCCCTCAACGGTGCTGCTCCTAAGGACCAATCAAGGCCCAGACTTTCAGAAATGTCCCGAAAGCCTTCTCTCTTTGCTTCCCAGGAACAATCTTAAGGCTTGTATCTGTTTCACATGTTTCACATGTGGCACATGCCCAAAGTCAGTCCCTCCATCTACTCACAAGAGACATGTTGTGGTTAATTTACCAGTATGGCCTAATAATAATATTAGGCCTATAATTATTATTACAGCAGTATTTTCTAACCTGCTGGCAACCAATCAAGACACAGACACCTGTTATATTTTAAAATAGCCTAATTAACCTGGGGCAGGGCAGATATTAGTCCCCTAAACTACATCCCATAGAGGGACAGGTATGTGATCCCTGCCCCAATCCTAGGCCATCTGCTTCTAATAATTTCTATCAAGCTACCTCCCATCCATAATCCCAAATACCTGCTAATGTTCTTCATCTGGGCCAAGTCTCCATGCAGGCCAACATGTGCTTGTCCTCTACCTAACCCATGGCGCAGCCTTCTCCTCTCCCCTCCTCTGGTCTCTCCTCAAGATTCTCTTTCCCCAAGCCTGGGAACCTTAGCCATGCCTATCCCATTTGCCCTGCTCAGGTGTGATGGCCTTTTATTGGTCAAACAGGTTAAGCTCTTAGGCAAAGTACAGGTGGGGCAGAGATGGCAAGCAGTAATTAGCATCAAAATACGTCAGACCAAGCTCCAACAGAGACAGCATAGTGAGACCCCTGCTGAGAGAACCAACAAAAAGGGCAAGCTGGGAACAAGAGAGGTCTTTCAACAGAATCAAGCCAGCTCACTGAGTGTCCTTTGGCACACGTGTGGGGAGTGCAGCGAGAGAATCCAGTGTCTGATGTTCACGCCACTGTTCCTACAAGATCCTGAGCATACCTCTTCCCAGGTCTCTCCTTGAAAATGGGAGTTGGAAGTTTCTTTTTCCCTCCCAGACTTCTGTGGATGTCCAAGCAAATTATGGAACGTGTCTACATGCTGTACACAAACCTCCTAAACACTGAACAGCATGCTAACTAAGGCAGTAATTTTCCTCTTCCAGGCCTCTTGCTACACAACATGGCTTTAAAAAAATTTTTTTAAATTTATTATTGTGTATACAGTGCTCTGCCTGCATGTACACCTGCAGGCCAGAAGAGGGCATCAGATTGCATTATAGATGGTTGTGAGCCACCAAGTGGTTGCTGGAATTGAACTCAGGACCTCTGGAGGAGCAGTCAGTGCCCTTAAGCTCTGAGCCATCTCTCCAGCCCCACAACATGGCTCTTTAAACTTGATGTTTTAAAACCTATACGTTTAGTATTTTTAAGTCAGTTTGGGGCCAGGCGGTGACCCATGCTTTTAATCCTAGGACTTGGGAGGCAGAGACAGGTGGATCTCTGAGTTCAAGGCCAGCCTGGTCTACAAAGCTAGTCCAGGACAGTCAGTTTAACAAAGATATGCTCTTACTATTTTGCCTAAGCTAACTTTGCAGCTCAAGCAAACCTCTTGTCCCCTACCACCTTCAGGCTATAAAACCAACCCTTGGCTGCTTTTATCACTCTGCTAAAGAAACTCCTACTGTGACTGGAGGCCATAACTTCCCTCATTCTTTCTTACCTAAGAATACAATAACCCAGAGAATAACATCCAAATCCATGTGTTTCCCTGTGCTCAAGCAAATCCTCCCGCCTCAGCACACCTTGTATGCTGGGGACTAAAAGCATGTGCCATCACTAATGTTTTAAGTCTCAGAAGTTGGCTATTAGGTAAACAGTAAGCACTGATCGTTCTTAGTGCATTTGACAAAGTTTGGGGGAAAATACCGTGAGAGGCTGGGAATGTTGGTGGGAAAGTCAGGTCTGAATGGACACGTAAGCTGGAGGTAGAGACAGGACTAGGAATCTGATTACCAGGCCAGGCTACACAGTGAGACTGTCTGTAAAACAACAAAAACGCTGCAACTTGAAGGGTGGTAAAGCACCTGCCTAGTGGAAGTGTTAAGACCTTGAGTTTAATCACAGCACACACAAAAGGGGTGGGGGACAGCTATAGTCATGGCTATAAGCAGCAACTCATAACCAGTGCTGGGTCTGCAGATGCTCCTGTCTCGATTTGAAATAACAAGCTAACAGCCACTGAACGCTGGGCACAGGAGTCTCAAGGAGCCCATAGTGCAGCAGTCAGAAGCACAAACACTATGAAAACTGGCTCAAGCATCTCTTGGTCTCATTTCATCTATCTCCATATTTTATTTTCAGCAGCTGATTACGCACTTAAAACTTTAGACTGTAAAAAACTTTAATTACAGCCAGGTGCAGTGGCGCACACCTTTAATTCCAGCACTCTGGGAGGCAGAGGCAGACGGATCTCTGTGAGTTCGAGGCCAGCCTGGTCTACAAAGTGAGTCCAGGACAGCCAGGGCTACACAGAGAAACTCTGTCTCAAAAAACCAAACCAAACCAAACTTTAATTACATCTTACCTCTTTTCCTCTCTGCACCCTGTTCTACACCCTGTTTCTTCCATACCACTTCTTTCCATTTATTTGTTCTGTAAAATATCTGAACAAGCTATCCAGTCTTACTCTTCAGTTTCTCCTAATTGGTAGAAATCATAATTTAAGATAAAAGGACCCCACTGGTCAGAGGTCTAGAGGAGGGGAATATGGCAGAAGAGGGAGGGAGGGTGGAAACAGGAAGATAAGAGGGGATTACAATTGAGATGAAATGTAAATATAATAAAAATATGTATAAAAACAAAATTTTCCATTGAGCATACAGTATTAATAATTTGTATGGTTTTGACTCTCAGAAGCAGCAATTTTGTAGGACTCAGTATTACCTTAACTCCTAAACGCTGTGTGTGTTCTGTATGAGTAGATGTACCGTCACATCTATGTGCAGGCATGTGGAGGCCAGAGGTCAACCTCCAGGCACCAGGCACCTTTTTTGTTCAGTCTCTCAGTAGATATGGAGCTCCCCATGTAAGCTAGGCTGGAGCAGGGATTATAAACAGGTGCCATCACGCTTAGCTTTTTTCACACAGGTTCTGTGGGCGAGCGCTTGACTAAGCTATCCGCCTCAGCGTTGAGTTTTGAATTTCAGGACGAATGCTGTACCACAGTGGAAGAACACAGGCTCAGCACACACAAGGCTCTAGGTTCAATGCCAGCACCATGAAGGAGAGGGAGAGGATTCCATAAATTTAGGAGTTGAGTTCAATGGAACTGTGTATTAGAAAGTGACCCCTTATTTCTAACAAAGAACAGGTGTGTGTAGTGTGCACAGCTGTAATCCCAGCACTTGGTGGATGAGGCAGGACTGTGGTGATTGAGTTTAAGGCCAGTTTGAGGTACACAACAAAAGCATGTTATTAGAAAAACAAAAAGTAGCTGGCGTGTATGCCTGTAATCTCAGCACTCAGGGAGGCAGAGGCACGTGGATCTGTGTGAGTTTGAGGCCAGCCTAGTCTATAGATGGAGTTTAAGGACAGCCAAGGCTACACATAGAAAAATCCTATATATCTCAAAAAAAAAAAAAAAGAAAAAAGAAAAAAGAAAGAAAGAAAGAAAAACAAAAAGCAGAGCCGAGCCCAGCTCTCATGCATGAAACCTAAGCATCAATCTGATCAAAATCTAATCAATCATTGTCAACTACTTATTCTCCTTGGAAATGAAATCCTTAACTGGCTATTCGATGTCCAAGCTACTGCTAATGTAAGTGGGAGATACTTAACACTTAATGCACTGGACTCAACTGACTGTTATAGATAAAACAGAATGCAGGATCCACCAACAGTAAGGAATATAGTACCAACATGCACCACAGAATCAGTACCAGAAGCCTGGAGTCCCCAAGCATGGTGGCACATGCCTATAATTCCAGCACTTGCAAGGCTGACACAAGAATTCAAATTCATGAGCCAAACTGGGCTCAAAGACAAAAACAAACACAAAACACCCCTGTGTGAAAGAAGGCAGAGCTCACATGGGGCATCTCACTGCCAAGAGTTGTAGGAAGAGAAATCTAATAGGCAGAGCTCTGGCTGCCCTAGGCTGGGAGCAGAGAAACTATGCCAGAGGTCCGAAACTTCCGGAGCAGCAGAACACACTACACCCTGTGGTGGCTGTGTGGAGATACACAGCGGCCACATTCAGTGGAAAGTATTTAAATAAGTACACTTTAGTGTACGCACACAGCACTTCAAACAACTTACAACATACAGAATGACAGCAGTTTTCAGTTATCAAATGAAACATGAATATATATTATTAACGCAGCCAAAGTTTCCTTTGACCAACCTCCCAATCCTGTTATCTACTCCAACAGTTCCTTTCCCACAAATAACTAGGAATTTGAGATGGATGCTAATGGACCTTTAAAAATGTAATCATACAAATATCTGTAAGAAATACAGAGTATTTTTTGCATATGGATCTAGTGCTAACTTAAATATACCTACCACTTGAATTCCCCTTTAGCTTTACAGTTTAACAACCTGTCATGTGAACACAGACTGAGATTATTCCTGTGAAGGCCAATACAGTATTTTAACATATAACTACACCACAGCTTATTTAGCCAAGCCACTCCCCATTCAAAAAGACACTTAAATTGTTTCTGTATTACATACAACTCTCCAGTGTAATGAGAAAGCGGTTAAGAGCACTGTCTGCTCTTTCAGAGGTCTTGAGTTCAATTCCCAGCAACCACATGGTGGCTCATAACCATCTATCATGAGATCTGGCTCCGTCTTCTGGTGTGCAGGTGAACATGCAGGCAGAACACTGTATATGTAGTAAATAAATCTTTATTTTAAAAAAAAGCTAAGAAAAATGTAAACATGGAAGGTGCAATTTTGCCTCATAGCTGGAAGCATTTATTTATTAAAATAATGAGCATCACACGATCATAACAGCCACTTTCTCCTATGCAAGGATTATAATTATTACATTAGCATATTTACTCCATAAGCATAATTAATACATTTACACTGTTTATATTTTTTGTTTTCTTCTTTTATGACTATGATGTCTTTCTCCATCCCTAAAATAAAGAGGCATAAAATTATAAATGAAAGGCTTTGTAATAATTCAACAGTAATATATTCTCACCAGACATAAACAATGGTAAGTTAAAACATGCATTTAGAACTGAACAATACTTTTTTTTTTTTTTTGACAGAGACTCACTATGCAGCTTCAGCTAGCCTAGAACTTACTATTCAGACCAGGCTGACCTTGAACTCAGAAATCACCTGCCTTTGCCTTCCTAAATGCTGAGATTTAAGACACTTTAATTTAAAGATTAAAATGCATCACCACTCGCAGTTGAACAATACTTTTAGAGTAAAAAGGGAAAGTAGATTATTAAACTAAGATCAAGATTAAAAGCAAAATGGGTGGGTCTAATAAAAAAGAGAAAGGGAGATAAATACAGAGTAAGGAAGTAGAAGGGTAAAATAATAATAATGATGCCTGAAAAAGCCATAAGGAATCATACCGAAGGCTGTAAGAAATCATACTATTAACTACCGTAAAAAAAAACAAAAACAAAAAAACCTCAAAACCCATAATACACAGAAGTCTGTTTATAAACAAGTCTGTTTATAAAGATACTTGTTTATGGATTATATGAATTTTTTTTCAATCTGGGCTGACAATAGCCAAAGACTACCTAACATCCCTACCCCACCCCACCCCAGGCATGAAAAGCCTTCTTTTGGGCTGTTAGTGAGGGTTGGCCAAGAAACTCCCCATACACTGCAGGTTACTGATATTGCCCTCAGTTGCCCCCCAGGGGTGGAAGGTAAGTCCACCATGCACTTCAGACATGGGGCCTGGAAGTGACCCAATACTTACTCCTTGAGCACCAGCTTTCACAGTACCAGAAGGAACCATGCAATTTCCAAAGGAGGGAAGCAACCAACAGTCCTTCCCAGCTATGATGCTATGAACCAACAATGACCAGTGTGACCCAACAGGTGCAGTAGTGGCTCGAGCACCTTGTCGGTAACCAAAAGCTCTCTAACTGGACTTCGGACCTGCTCAACAAGAGAAGAGGGACGCTTTGCCTGGTGCTGGAAATCTAGCCAACTACCCAGGGCTAGTGACATCATCGATCTTGGGGGAGAACCTTCAACCACCACTTCACTAAACTAGCACAATCCTTAACTAAAAACATCCGTCCTTATACCTACAGTTAACACCCCTCATGAAGGAAACTTCTCTTTACAACAGACGGAGCATTACAGACAACCACAACAATCAAAATGTAGAGCTGTGAAGCCCTCTACCAATGGATACTTCTACAAAACACCTAAGGCTCAGGGAACATTGCAGAAGAGGGGGCAGAGAGGCTGGAGGATCCAAAGGATCAGTAAGAGATTGTGTCTCCCAGTAATTTCAGAAGCTATACCCATAAAGTCTCACTAACACAACTGCCTAAACAGAACCTGGACAAGGACAGCAACACACATACCAAGGTGGCCTGGGGAAAGCCATGAGGCCCCAACCCTAGAGAACAGCTACAGGCAACTAAGGGATTCTGAGAGCAGGAGAAACAGTATTCCACCATCTGGTTATCCAATCAATACCAAACACGCAGAACCGAGTAGGCTACACTTAGGGGTGTGTGTGTATATACACATGCATGTAACAAAGAATGAAACAAAAGGCAATGTATTGGAAAGAGCAAAGTGGTTTATATAGGAGTTTAGAGGGAGAAAAGAGAAGGAGGAGGATATGATATCTCAAGAGTGAAAGAAAGAGAAAACAGGCAAGCAAAATAGATGTATACTTCGGAGGTCTGCTTTAAAATTAACTCTGAATATAATGTTAGGTCTTATTTATTTGGTCACAGAGAATCCATGTCAAACAGAAGAAAAAATGTTCAATTGTCTGATTCCTTATTCTGGCTGCTGTCTCAACTTTCGATCGTCTATTCTACCTCAAGAATGAGTGTAACCCTCGGCCTTACTCCAGGAAGAAGCCCTTCCTGTTCACACACTGCTTATCCTCTCTAAGGAGACGATGTCATGTCATGTTCACACTGACGACTCCCAATGTAAGTTACAGAGACTGATTAAGATGTCCACTCTGAAAAGAGGCAAAGTACAGCTTC
Organism: Acomys percivali; assembly: GCA_907169655.1. Classification (NCBI taxonomy): domain Eukaryota; kingdom Metazoa; phylum Chordata; class Mammalia; order Rodentia; family Muridae; genus Acomys; species Acomys percivali. The sequence continues at coordinate 69,183,495 of OU015746.1, read as the reverse complement.
CACTAGATGGCCAGAGTTCATCTGTGGGAGTCAGAAGGGGTAACTCAGCAAGTGTTCCACCTTCATAAGAGAAGGTACTCACAGCTTTAGACCAAAGACTGAATGCCGCCAAGATCAGCAAATCTGCCAGGCCAATACAAAAGCTAGGAAGACGGCTTGAGCGTTTAGTGTTCTTGTAGAGGATTAGGGTTCCGTTCCCACCACCCAGGCGTCTCACATGTGTCTGGAGCTTCAGTTCTAGGGCCTCCAATGCCCTGGAGGCCAGCTCCAGAGGCACCTGCAAACACTAGATGCACATAAACTCAGGCAGGCACATACATAATTTTTTTAAGGCTTCACTAATTCTTCTTTACCAGTAGCACTGGAGAGACATGTCATGTGAAACACTAGTATCTGACAGCACTGCCCATATCCTCAATCCCAATACCTGGGAGGCAGAGGCAGGCAGATCTCTGTGAGTTTGGGGCCAGCCTAGTCAACACAGTGAGTTCCAGGACAGCCTGGGATACACAGTGAGACCCTGTCTCAAAAAACAAACAAAAAAATCTAAGTAGGACATGGACCCTGCCTTCTAGGAATGAAAACTCTAGTGAGGAGGGAACTGCTAAGTACTGCAAACAGTACACACTAGGGAAGGCGATCCATTCTGCTCAAGTAAAAGAGGGTTTAGGAGAAGGTAAGAGTGTACCATACAACCCTTAAAAAATAAAAAAATTAAAATTAGGCAGCAGGACACAGTGCAAAATGGCATAGATGTGGATGAGAAATACAAGTCAGGCTCTGCAGGGCAGATTCTTCACTCCATGGGGTCACAGAAAGTACAAGAAAAAGCAGAAGCAATCCAGAGTGCTGAGAGCCCTTCAAAGTAATGTGAAGTTCGCTGCTGCCGAGTTTTAAGAGAATTCACTTAGGCAGTGGAGCAGAAATGGTCTCACAGCGGGTAAGTTTAGATACACATACAGCAAGAGGAACAGAGTGAGGCAGACGGCAGAATGGACAGGAGTTTGGACTTGATTAGTGGTACTGATTTCTGGCTTAGGTAAATTTGGGAGTCATCCCACTAACCAGGACAGGAATACCGGGCAAGAAGGGGAGACTGAGAAACTGTTTAGTTAGAGCCTTGGTGAATGTTACAACCAGGGGGGTGCCCAGTAAGCAGCTGGCATACAACAACAGACCTCAACTGGTTTAATTTATTATTTAACACTAATTCATATCTCCTAGTTATCAAAATTATACTGACAAGGGTAAAACTGACTGATAGAATTAGGATGTCTCTGATTCTGGAAACACTCTAACGGCAGAGTTAGCATGGAGAACGAGAACCCTGAGAGGACAATGTGAACAGAAGGAAGGTCTAAGCAGATACCTAACACTTACTGCCGCATCCAGGCATTACGTCAGGTTAAGAAGTAATTTTTTTAAAAAAAGAGGGGAGCACCAGGCTGGTCACCTGGTGGTGCAGGTCTATAATACAGGCTACTTGGCAGGCAGAGGCAAGAGGATCACAAGTTCAAGGCCTGCCTGGGCTCTACAGTAAGGGGCTGGGGCATGGGGGCAAGGTTTTATCATGCACACAGAACTAGGAACTATGTCACTACAGAGTGAACCATGATGAATATGAAGAATTCCATTAACTCCTCCCTACCTTAACTTATTCCTACACTTTGTGTTTCTGCATTCTACAACGTCAACCATGTTGGTTAACTCACCTCTCTCTCCTGCTTCTTGACTCAGAGCTTCTATCCTTGTTCCTCTTTCGTTTGTGTGGGCTCCTACTCCGGCCCCTTCTATGTCGTGAACTGTCAGCATCCAAGTAACTTCCACCAGACTGCCGTGAGTCTACCGAAGCTGACCGCCTTTCCTCGTTCCTGCAGCACAGAAAGGAATATCTATCAGTTCCTTCCACCAATGGTCTCCATTGCCCACCCACAACATCTACCTAAAGCACAATATTCTGTATCATACCAGCGGCATACAGAGTTAAATAAACACACATAATCTTATATCCCACAAAGATAGCAGTCAAACAAACAGCTATAAAATGTCTTACTTAATAACTATTTCCCTACTATGGCTGCTCATCCATAAGACTAGCAATGCCATACACTAAATACAGTAATTCTAGCACTGTCAATAAACAAGCACTGATGAGTCACAGTATGCTACCAAGAGTCTTAGAAATCCGAAGGTCTAATAGTAGATGTAGGTGACATGTTCCTTTAAGCCACACAGTGCTGCGTGTCCACAATCACAGCGCATGAGAGGCACACTACCGAGTGAGTGCACGGCCCTGGGTTCAATATACATATGATATTAAATAAGCAAACACTCCATCAGTAAAGACAACGGCGTACTTTTCCACACCATCTTCTGCTCTTCCCTGTTCTTCTTGCCAGTGGTTACTGAGTTCTTCCATGTGCACCTTTATCACATCCCGAATTACCTTGAAAAAGCAAAAACCAAATGTTAGATTAAGTTGTTCTAAAACTTAAGATCATAGAACCAGAAAAATAGGAGAGATGGCTCAATGGCTAAAAACATTTGTTGCTCTTCCAGAGGACCAAGTTTGGTTCCCAGTATCCATGGTGGAAGTTCTCAATCACCTAGAAGTCAAAATCTGGGGATCTAATGTCCTCTTTTGGCCTCCTTGGGCACCTACACTCACGTGCACATATCCACATACATCATGTAATTAAAAGTAAAATTTTTTAGAAAAATCAGTCATTACTCAAAAATTTACAAAAGGCTATGACATAATGGACTATGAGATGCATTAGGAACTATAATAAAGGCACTGATCACACTGATGAATAAATGGTAGATAGAAGTATTATTTTAATGTTAAATCTGAAGTTGGAACTATGCTATGACTATGCAAGACAAGAGCTTATTCTTTGGAAATACATACATACTATTTTGGGATAAAGAATCATGATGTGTACAACTTACTATTGAGTAATTCAAGAAAAAATATGTACAGATACAAAATAGAGAGTAAAAAATATATAGAAAGAACAAACATGGCTGGGTGGCTATGCCTATAATCCCAGTACCAAACAAATTCAATAATACGCTGGGCTACACAGTGAGACACTGTCAAGAGCAAAAGGGCAAGAGGATAAAAAAAGGTAGAGTAATGAAATATAGGTGACATGAAGACAGGAGGAGGGACAATGAGGGAAGGGAGGGGACCTGAGAAAGGGGCAGAGGCAAAAGAAGACAGCGAGGAGCTTGCGAATAAGAGCAAAGCATAATGGCACAGGCACAAAAGGGGTGAGTAGGAACGGTGAGCACACACGGCACAGCACACACACAGTGATCCAAGCAAAGCTGTGCAGAATGCTTACTATTCTTAGTTTTGTAACTCTTCTGTATGAGGTGTTTTGCACATGGTTTTTTTGTGGGGGGAAGGGGGCCGGAGGGGTTCAAGACAGCATTTTTCTGTGTAGCCTTGGCTATCCTGGACCCGCTTTGTAGGCCACCCTGGCCTCAAATTCCCCGAGTGCTGGGATTACATGCATGTGACACCACGCCTGGCTTTGCACATGATTTTTAAATCTAATAACTAAAACAAAATGAAGAAGAGAGAATGAAATACTAGTTACTTCACAGATGTTTTCCCAAAAAGAGATCAAATCCCTAACCTACGAGAACCACATGGAAGCTTCTTCTCTCTCTTATGCACACTATCACGCACAGGACTAGTCCCAAGGAAGAAAGGAAAAAACCAAACAGAACTGACGCTTTTCTCTTGCCTGCCAAGAAAATGTTTCAAAGTATAGAAAATAGGGTCAGTTACCAAAGAAAGACACTTCAGAGCCAGGCATAGTAGCCCACACCTGTAATCCCAGCACTCAAGAGATAGAGACAGGTGGATCTCTGTGAGTTCAAGGCCAGCATGGTTGACAGAGCAAGTCTCAGGAAAGCCAGAACATGACATCCTATATTGAAAAATAAAAAGTAAAAAGACAAACAGACAGACAGACAGTCCCCCATCCCCCACCCTTCCCTCCCTCGCTCTGTAAGTTTAGTCCTGACTGCAGTTTTTCCCTCCCTCAGTGAAGCTTTCAATAGCTCTGAAAGCTAAATTCAGAACAATGGCAAACACCTTAATAAGGCCCGGGAGTAGAAGAGCGAGCACTAGGCAGTTCCCACAGAAGCCATCAGCCCCAGCCACCCCAAAAGACCCTCAACTTTTATTATCTGTATTTACCCTACTCCTTGCCCACTACATTCTCCCGTGAAAAACCCAAGGCAGTCCAGTCTAAGCCAGCAGAGGGCACACCCAGCAGTCACATGCCAGCTCCAGGACCTCAGGCAGCCCTGTTGGCTACCTCTGGGTAGCTCTCTACCTGAGACCACTGGAGCCCACGCAGAACCTGCCCACCACAGGTCTGCCACACAGCAAAGAGCTGTGAGTTTCTGTAAGCTTCTTTGCCTGCCTCTCCCTCCCTGTGGCACTGTAGACCTCACGCCAACCCACCCTTTTACGAAGAGCCATTCCCCCCATACTGTGGCACTCACACAGTCTGTGACACCTGCTGCACTTGCAGCTCAAAGCTCAGTGATGCTGTCTGATTGCCATCGCCTTTCACAGCCAGTGACTGTGCATAATAACTAGAGTATATAACCTTTTTGCTAAAATTTGTCAAAAGTTATGTCCTAGACCAAAGCAAACAAAAAGTACTTATGGCATGAAATGGAAGCTGGGAAAGGGTAGAATGCAGACAAAGTCGTAAGAAGGGTAAACTCTCAAGTCTAGAGGCAGGAGGGACAGCTAAGGGAATAAAAACTCCCTATAATGTGCTGTTCACTTGAATATATTTAAATATTTCCATGAGAAAAGGCCAGCCACAAATAGTAAAGAATACCAGTATCAACATGATCCCAAAGATGAAACCAGAGGGGACCGAGAGAACAATCAACTATTTGAGGGCCTCAGGCTTGTCCTGGGAGAGGTAAGTCTAAAGTATACTCTAATCAGAAAAAGGCACTCTAAGAACAGAATGATGGGGTGGTAAAGCGTTATTACAATGACCCACCGGTGGCTCAGAAGCATCCAGTATACTGTGAACGTGGATGAGAATGCCCCTTCACCTACCAAGACTCAAAATGGCAGCAAAGAGCATTTCATGTAAAGTAGCATCGTGTCAGGGAATGGAGGCAGACAGCTTCTGAGACATGTTGGATGAAAGCGGAATAAAATACTGACAAAATAAAGCAAAACCGTAAAACCTCTGAAATCAGGTAAGAAATCATACAGAACAATTAGAGTTTAATATGGGAGCTGGAGCTGGATAGAGTAACTTATACACCAAAAAACTCACCTTTTTTATTTTTAAAGATTTATTTATTTATTTATTATGTATACAGTACTCTGCCTGCATGTACACCTGCAGGCCAGAAGAGACCATCAGGTCACATTATAGATGGTTGTGAGCCACCATGTGGTTGCTGGGAATTGAACTCAGGACCTCTGGAGCAGCAGTCAGTGCCCTTAACCTCTGAGACATATCTCTAGCCCTAAACTCACCAATTTTACCCACCAAGTGACACTTAAAAGTAGGTCTAAGTATTTATCATAGAGACCGGCTTACAATAAATATCAAGACATTTCTCACTAGGCGTGGCTGCACACAACTGTGAGGCCAGCACTCAGGAGCTGGAAAGGAGACTGCTGGGAAGGATCCACTCTGAGCCACCCTGTGAGCCCCCGCATAGCCTCAGCTCTGAGAAGGGTCCACCCTGAGCCACCCTGTGAGCTCCAGCACAGCCTCAGCTCTGAGAAGGATCCACTCTGAGCCACCCTGTGAGCTCCAGCAGAGCCTCAGCTCTGAGAAGGGTCCACTCTGAGCCACCCTGTGAGCTCCAGCACAGCCTCAGCTCTGGGTTACAGTAGAGAACCTGCCTCAGTGAAGGAATGAATCAACAAATGAATCAATACATTTTCAGCCTAAATATCTGGGAAAGTACATCGAAAGCACATTAAAATCTTTACAGAAGAAGCTGGGGCAACAAGTCAGTGGTTGAGAGCACTGGCTTGTCTTTCAGAGGACTGGGTTCAGTTTCCAGCATCCACATGGCAGCTCACGGCCTCCCAGAACTCCAACCCCTGGAGATCTGACACACTCTTTGGTTCCCACATGTCATGCACTGACACAGATACAAGCAAAATACTCATACACATAGACTAAAAATAAACCTTAAACAATTATGCAAAAAGTAACAGCTAATACTCGCTGAGGAATTTCTACTATCTTAATTAATCCTCATGACAGTCCTGCAAAGGCTTTACTGTTATAAAAGGGGGAGGGGACGCTCCCAGAACCTATGAGAGCTCAACGGGGGTTGGTGAGAGCTGCTGGGAAGTGGTGGCGCACACCTTTAATCCCAGCAGTCAGGGGGCAGAAGCGGGCAAATCTCTGAGTTTGAGGCCAGCCTGGTCTAGAGAATGAGTTCCAGGACAGCCAAGGCTACACAGAGAAACCTTGTCTCAAAACAAAAACAAAAACAAAACAAAACAAAAAAAGAACACTAGCTGCTTTTCAGATGGACCCAGTTTCAACTCCCAGCACCCATATAGTGGCTCACAGGGACCTGTAACTCCAGTTCCAAATCCAACGCCCTCTTCTGGCCTCTAGGGCACCTAAATATGCATAATGAGCATATACTCAGGCACACACACACAGACACACACACACACACACACACACACACACACACACACACACACTAAAAATAAAACAAAAAGGTCAAATAACTTATGCAAGTCACACAGCCAATGACAAACAGCAGCAGAGTTGAGACTGAAGGCAAGGGATGGGGCATGGCGGTGCAGGCCTTTAATCCCAGCATTCAGGGAGTAAAGCCGAAGATTTCTGTGGGTTCAAGGCTAGCTTGGCCTACATAGTGAGTTCCAGGACAGGGAGGACTACACAGAGAGCCAGTCTCAACCCACCCTCCAACCTCTCAAAAAAATAAAATAAAATAAAAAAATAAAACCCCCTCTCAAGCCAAGGGCAGTTGAAAGCCCAAACGTATACTCTTACCACTCCACAGTACCACTTTCTCAAAAAGAGGTGTCTTTAAAATGCTATGCAACCTCTGCAGATTATGTCAGCACCTAGAAACGCCTTTGCCTGGCAAACTGGTAGACCTAAGAGCACTGGCAAAGACAAACCAGCTGTGGCATTCTCAGGACACTTCAGAAAAGCCTCCAGGGCCATGAAACACTTTAAAACTATGGGAAATTTTTATTTTCAACATAAGCATTACAAAATTATGTGAAACTTACCTCAGTATATGATTTTTTGGTTATATGAACATTCTTAGCTCTATAGGACTGGCGTCTTCTTTTATAATCTCTCACTTCTGCCAGGATTTCCAGGTAAGATTTTGGACTTTTTCGGCTATTATCTAATGAAAGAATAAAAATTATTATATCCTTAGAAACTTAAATTATTTTTAGTAACGTATCTGTATATTAAATATATATGAAACGTGTGTATGTTTGTGGGTTTGTCCAGGTGAGTGAGGCTGTCTGGGGAGTCCAGAAGAGGGCACCTGACCCCTTGGAGCTGGAGTCACAGGCAGCTCTGAATGTCTGTGCTGAGAACGGAACTTGGATGCAAAAGCATCGTGGCCACTTAACTACTGCTCTATCTCTCTAATCCCACTTTAAATTAAGAACTTAACAGGAATAATCCTGTTAGTATGTTTCAAGGTAACACACACAAAAAAATCCCAAAATAGTCTACATTACATACACAGACCATTCTATATCACTCTTTCTTCTAGCCATCAGATGAGCACAGAGGCGGTCAAGTCCATAGATAATATACAAGTAGCATTCCTAAGGATGGAACATTATGCTTAAAGTAGAAGTCATAATAAAACTCCATTTATAACAATACCATAATTAACAACCGATGTTAATATTAGATAGTATAAACCACCTTACCACACCTCAAGTGGTACATAAATGAAATCACTTTACTGACACTCATGAGATAGAAAGACAAGAAATGTAAAAGATGATATTCATCCCAAACCTTGGTTGACTTTAGCAGCCAAGTCTACAAACAGATCGCTGTCATTTTCAATGACCTGAGAACCAGAACGCGTTTTCTTTGTCTCCTCAATGACAAAATCATAAAGAGCAAGGCGATCTGCTTGGGTAAGGTCACAGACAGACCGTTTGTGATTCAGAGGAACTTCAACAGGCACTGAAGAATACATTCCTAAGATAAAATAAGACAAGAGTAAATGATGGATAAAGCATGTGGACTTACACTCTTATATATGTGTTATAACAATAAAATAGTAATTCAAACTACTTTTTACATATAAAAAAAATATGTGGTAAATGGTGATGTTTCATGGATGTCTGCTATTCTTTCCAACAAGGTTAGGACAGACTCCACATAGTCAGGCAGTAATAACCACAAGAAATGACTTGTAGCTAGGACTAGAGGTATACACCACAGGAAGAGGCTAAGAAAGCCTCTGTGTAGTGATTTCTTAAATCAACCTCTATCATTAAGGCAGGAATTATTTCTGTGTATATCCTTTTTTCATAAAAGCTGAAAATATTTTAATAGGCAATGCACATTTTAAGTCCTTCTAAAAATAAATTAAGAAATTGTGAAGAATATGTAAAAAAAGAATAATCCTCATGTGAAACATTAAGGTAGATATTCATGTTCAAAGTTCATTACATCTGTGCAGAGTAGGGAATCAAAACAATTACATTAAGTGTGGCAGCACAGGCTGGTACTCCTAGCCCTGAGGATATAGGAAAATCACAGCCAGGCCTACACAGCAAAAGAACAAACTGGGATGCACAGTGAGACTTTTTTTAAAAAGTAGAAATCCTAAACTTCCTAAGACCAGGAAAAGACAATTTAAACTCATTTTAGTTTCCTAAAGAGGAAATATGCTGGCTAAAATAAATCAAATGGAAAAGGTAGTAGCAGTGCCCCTAACAGTTACACATGATTCTAAAGTCTGCTCATGAATGAACAATAAATAAATACAATACCTTGATATGATGTATTAAAACATCGAAGAAAAATTGTGTTTTGAGATTCAAATGTTCTCAAAGAAATAAAATGATTGTAACTGTAAACAAAGCAATTTAAAGCAAGTCTTCCTAACGCAGAGAACACCACTACTGCAGGAGTGCTAAGGCATGAGCTAAAGCTGCACACAGAACCATGCAGAACAGCAGCTCTCCCAGACCTCGCTAACATCTCAGGTAGGCGGCAAAAGAAGTCAAGTAAGAGCACAGAAGTGACTCCACACTTATCCACCAATTAGGGAGGGCTGCAGTGACGCTGAGGCTGTGGCTTAACAGCAGCAGATAACGACACTTGGACACTGTCACTGTTCAAGGGGTTGGAAATGGGTGGGAAAGACCGACTCCCTCTTAAATCAGCCAATCACACTGATACTGAGGCACTGCCAAAAGACTTTATGCAGCCAGGGGTTAAGCACAACCATACCATGTAAGATTGCCTTTGGTAAGCCTAGCTACTTTGATTATCAGCTAGAAAAATCTGAGAGAAAAAATACAAAATTTAGAAAACAGCACAATAATCAAGCTCAATGTTTTCTTGCATTAATTAATCTTAAATTTCTTTATGACACTTAAATTTCTTAAAATTCAATCAAAATTCCAAACCAAGACTTTAAGAGTGATAGTTATTGAGATAAAGTCAGAAGTTTGAGTGATACTTTTAAAAGGATATCATTTGCAAAAAGGATACTGCATATCTTTAAATAAGGAGTACATTCAGGTTCCTAATTCCTCTTTATACTCACCCCAATTACTGAAAAAGAAAAAGTACAAAAAAGGTTAAGCAACAAACTGCATTTCAAATCTCTCATAACATATTTCTGATTAAAAAAAAAAAGATAAGCACACTTAAACAAGCTTCATTTACAGGAAGCGTTAAACTTTTAAGTGCAAGTTTCCATGTGGTTTATATGCTATAATTGCTGTGAGTCCATGTCCTCTTTTTTCATTTTTTTTTTAATTGTGGTAAAATAGAAATGAAGTACAATTCATCTGTCTTATCATTTTTAATTACACAGTTCAGAGCACTGTATAAGACTTTACCACACACACTCATTACTTCTACCCATCTCCAGAGGTCTCATTACTCCAAAATCAAACTTTAATATGCATTCTTCTTTATTAATCCTTGTCAGAGGGAACTTACCCACCACACACAGGTTGCAGTAAAGGAACTGTCTCAATGTGACGGTTATGACCGTACAGAGTATCCACACAGAGACAACTGGTAACATTAGATAAAAAAAAACAAGGCCCATGAGACAAAAATAACTTGTCCATATGGGCCCCCAAGATCTATAGGATGCTGATTTCAAATGATGGCCAGGTCTCAAATATGCATCATGAGATTTACAGCAACATGAATATTTAATATCAAAGGAGAAAGACACACCACTACGTATAAAACTACTATTTATGATAAAAATTAATATCTTTGTTATAGAACAGGTCACAGTAGCTACACCAGAAAGTAAACACCCAAGCCTAGGCAGTGAAGGACAGCCGAGTTTAGGTCTGACCTGACACAACAGGTGCCACAAAAACATACTCGTTTCCAAAAGACTTCTGTCTTAGTATTAATGAGATGAGGACATGCATTTTGCTTTATGTTCACATAATGAAATCAGTAAGAAGGTTCTTGTCCTTAGGCTAAAGGTGTGAAGGCACCTAAAATTTTAAGTGGGCCACAAAGATAATTCTGATTAAAAAAAAAAAGTAGCACTGTACATGGGATTTAAACATGTTTTTAAAAAAGAGGGTAGCAGATCACATTAAGACAGTTCTTCAAAGCAATCAAATATTATGACTGACAACTTCAAAGTCAAATAAGTTCCTGTACTCTAGTAAAAAGAGCTGTTCAAAGTCATTCTTAGATGCCCTAAGTTCAATCCCCAGCACTACAAAATAAATAAAACACCAAAATAACTGTTTGTGTGAAGAGCTGAGCTCAGTGTCTACATCTTGCTGCCCAGGTCTATAAACTCACACCAGTTGACATCTCTAAATCATTTACCCACACAAAGCTCACCCCTGTCATATAACACTTCATGCACGGTTGTTTTTTCTTAGACAGGATGGCTACCAACTAACGCAGCTAGCTAGCCCCAGCTTAGCACTTGCTGTGTCTATTCTCACAACACTACCAGACAACTGTTCTACCTCAGATACGGGAAAAAAAATTCACAAGGTATTATGCAGGGGCACACAGCAGGCTGACTTCTGTAGGCTGACAATGAATAGTGAGCAGCACTGACATGAGCACGTCTGTGCAGTCTCATGTTCTCACGATGACATTCTGTGAACATCATCAGACCCCTACCCATGACTTTCACCACATGAAGGTCATTTCTAACTCACAGTAGAAGTCTGGGAGCCCGTGCCACAAGTCAGAACCCCATTCTGGATGCAGCCTCGCTGTTACATAACAAAGGTGAGTTTCTTCCCTAACTCAGAAGGAAACACTTCCCCAACAAAACACATGTTTGCTGGAAAAAATAATTGGAGCACATAAAAGAGCTCTAGGAAAAAGAAGCTTTAAAGAATAAAAAAAATAGCTGGATGTGTGGCACACACGGAGAACTCCAGCTGAGGCAGGAGCATTGTCAGGCTGAGGGTAGCCTGGGCTAGAGACCCTGTCAAAGAAAGAAAGGGTAGAGGTGGGGGTGGTGGGGAACACATTACTTAATAACAAGAACACTGAAGGCCTTTAGAACAAACACACAAGAACTTTATCTAAGTGGCCCTATCAGCCGATGTGTTTCCTATCCGTAAACACGGACACTGGATGAGATGAACTAAGTAGTCTTTCGACTTCAAAAAAAAAAAGAAAGAAAAGAGAAAAATTCATCTATCTAAACCAGTTAAGAGTCAAAATCTTAAAAGCCAAGCCTCTTAAAAAAGCTTTTTCCCCCTTAAACTATTACTACTGGTCTATTAACTAGCAGAGCCAATGCACAGAAACAACAGGGATCATCAAAGACTTAAGTGATCACAGATCAGTAATCTGTAAACTGAGATGAAGCAAACAGATACAAAAGTGGGAGTTTTGAAAGGAAATACAAGAAATGTGTCTAGGCTGGCAAGACGGCTCAGTGGGTAAAGCCGTTTGCCATGACTCCTGACCACACGCATTCAACCCTTGGAAGCCGCACTGTGGAAGGAGAGGGCTGATTCCCTAAAGCTGTCCTTGGGCCTCTGTACAATATTACGACCCATGTGCTACCACCATCCTGCCACGCAAATAAACACATGGAAAATGTGTTCCTAGCTACTGGAAGGTACAACTGCAAGACATACAGACCAAGGACAAAACAATTCTCCTGAAGCCGCAGTCACCTCAGGAGAAATCAAGTCCAGACAGCACACAGTGGCTTCTTAGAACAGTACTGGGAAGACTGAATTTCCACAAGTGGAAAAACCTGCTGACAACCACAGGCAGAGCGAGGAAGGCACGCTCCACCTTTCACGGAAGGACAACCTTGGTGAGCAGAGCCAGTTGCTCTGGCTAAACACCACACCCAGAGTCAAAAATCTAAATTTTTTACTAACTTCCTTCCTTCCTTCTGTTTGGGTAAAGCTGTTCTTTAAATTTCCTAAGAGCACTTATAGTTACTTTTTAAATGTTAGCTTCTGTGAAATTTCAAGGCAGAAACATTTTACAACAGCTCCAACCTGGGCATGAGAGAGCCCACAAATGCTCTAAACCACAGGTAACCACCATGCTTGTGCTCTCTTTTCCCGAGGCAGCCAAAGCCTCAAAGAGGTCAAATCCAAAACAGTTACAGATACAAACTTGGGGCCGGGTGGAGGTGGCGCATGCCTTTAATCTCAGCACTTGGGAGGCAGAGGCAGATGGATCTCCATGAGTTCGAGACCAGCCTGGATTACAAAGCAAGTTCCAGGACAGCCAGAGCTGTTACATGGAGAAACCCTGTCTCAAAAAACAACAAAACAAAAAAGCAAATACAAACTTGGGAGGGAGTACTCTGAGAGCAGCAACGGAGACTGATCTTTTAACCTTCTGCATCAAGTTTCAATAATCTCAAGAACCTCTCAAGGTCTGGTACTTGCTCCTTTATACTTACTCACTAAATATGCCTTGCCACAAGGCACCCATACCTATTAGATGATGCCAAAACAGCTCCCTGGGCTGAGAGAGCTTTGAGGGAGCCTCCAGCCTACCTGAGTAGGAAACAGCTAATCAGGTTGAAACAGTGTAAGCTATCCCAGTGTTAAATGTAAGACTGATCCTTTTCCAGTGTAACCATTTTGCAAGGCTTTTCTCGGGAAGCTCATGAAACATGTGCCTATGAGAAAAAAAAAAAAAAAAAAAACCTTGATGCACCAATCAGCTGAAACTACAACAGCACTTACTTTGACTATAACAATCGCCGTCTTTCCCAGCTGCAGTTCTAGCTTGTTTAATTATCTGGAACTGTGAGTCCTTATCTGAAAAAGAAAAATCCGAACCATCACCTATAACCTCCATATGAATTCCTTTGGAGCTAGCTACAGCCCAAGAAATGACCAGACTCCACTTAGTTCAGAACGCACAGTCAGGCATTCAGGGTCAGATCCCACTTAGTTCAGAATGCACAGTCAGGCATTCAGGGTCAGCAGGCACAAAGTGCAGCTACTAGTAGGTGGCCACGCCTCCTGGAGGCCAGACACCACCTGAAATACATGAGACATGCCACAGTCTCTAAGGTGTGGGTACAGAGTGCCTGCCCCGACACGTAAGAGATTCTAGGGTCTACCTCCAGGACTATAAAAAATCATGGAGAAACTTGGGCAGTAAACAGGCAATGTCTCACCAAAAGTTACATATGTGTCTGAATCAGGGCATTCTGTTTCTTGGGGTCAAGACTTGAGCCATACAACTGAAACACGTTGCCATCTTCCCTTGTATCTTCATTCTACACTGTATGGATCACGATTCCAACCTCCTTCATATCTTTGGGAGGCATATACCCTACTATTTAATGGTTTGGTTTGTAAGACAGGAGTTCTCTGTTATGTAACTCTGCTGTCCTCCTCACTGCGTAGACCAGATTGGCCTCAAACTCAGAGATCCACGTGCCTCTGCCTTCCCACCATGCCTGACCTACTATTCAAAATTTTGCAGGATCTTCGCTCCCAGTTAACATAAATGCAGTCTATTGTTTCATTACATGAAGCATGTTCACTGTATGTTAATTAATTCTATTATCCTCCTTAAGATACTAAAGGTCATTAATCATAAGCATGTCTATAATATCCATTCTGCTAATTCAAAAAGAAAAATAAATACAAAAACTAGGCTATTTTTCAATTACTATCTAATACACTTACTCAAAGTAACTGAAGGAATTTTCAAATTCTCATAGAAAAAAGTAGGATTGTACATTTCATCCTAGACAATGGAAAAAACAAAAACAGAGACTTTAGTTAGTATTCTTAAGGATTGTACAATTGGCTGTTTTAAGATTTGTCATAAGTAATACCATTATTTAAATACATAACCGGCAAAGTACTAACTACTCTACAAGGGCTCGCAATACATCTCCTGACTCACTGAAGAGTAAGCTACATGATTTTACAGAGTAAACACTACCTCTTCCTTTTTGTCATAGCCCAGTTTCCTCAATCTGCAAGACTCCACGTGCTTTGCGAGTGATGACTTAGGCATGTGATGATTGGAATCATAAGGGCATATGGCAACTTCATCCTGCAAAAACCAAGCACAAGGGCGAAATAGTACTTAAACAACAGTCTAGTACTTCTTCTGTGGGCCTTGCTCCAATATGGCTGTTTGTATTTTCAAAATGGGGAGTGGGGAATTCTCTTAGTGCATCTTTCTTCTCTTTCCTCTCTTTTCTAAAAATTAACTTATTTATTCACTTAAGATTGCGATTATAGCCCCTCCCCTCCTCTCCTCCCTGTCCTTTTCTCCCTCCCTCTTCTCCATATACCCCACTACCCCTCAGAAAAGGGAGGCACCACCACCATATACCCATCTCAGCACATCAAGTTACATCAGGACTGAGCGCATGCATCCTCTACCACGATGGCTTGGCAGGGGGAAAGTGATCAAAAGCATGCAAGAAAGTCCTTGTCAGAGACAACCCCCACTCCCCTCACTAGGGGACCCACACAAAGACCAAGCTGCCCATATGTGTAGGTGTACATATGTGTAGGGGTACATGTGTGTAGGGTACATATGTGTAGGGTACATATGTGTAGGGCGCCTAGGTCCAGTCCATGCACGGCTCAGTGCAGCCTCTGTCCTCTCTCCAGCCCTTCAGAGTTTAACCTTCCCAATGGCTGACTCAGTATGTCCACAGCCTCAGGAATAGCTCCTCACCTCTACCACCATTACATCACCGACACCAGCCACTAGCAAGTTTCCTGCCCCTGAAGCCAAAGAACATGTCATAGCTGTTTTCTGAACTGCTGCTCATGATCCACTGTCCAAAGCTGTCACCCTGATACCCCTGGTATACTCTGCTCCTTCTTTTGTTGCTGTTCATATGTACACATGTGTGTAGGGGCAGAGACCAACATGAGGTGTCTTTCTCTACTAAATCTGCAGTTCACCTATTTGGCCAGACTGGCTAGCCAGCAACTCCTTTCCCCTGTACTGAGGTCAGAGAGGGGTAACCACTGTCCCTGGCTCTTACTGCTCCTAGGCATCCTCATACTTCTGAAGCAAGCACTTCATCAAGCCACCGTCCCAGCCTTTGCTTTGTTTTGGGGTTTGTTGTTGCTTGTTTTTGAGCAGACGCCTACCAAGTAGCCCAGGCTGGCTTTGAATTGATGGCAGTGCCCCTACCTCAGCCTCCAGGGACTGGGGTTACAGCCATTCAGCACCACATCGAGCTCTTGAGAAATGCGTTGTGTTCTTTCTACCCCTCTGATTTTAAATGCTGGTACCTCATGTAAATCCACTCATTAACCTCTTGTCATTCAATAATATGCTTTCCAGCACTATTCTGGCTTCAGTTCTCACTAGTTTCCAGAATCCATCTCATCAGCCCACGTTTCTATCTTAGTACCTTATACTAGGAACGAGGTGGCTCAGTGGGTGACGCACTCACCAAACAAGTCTGAAGACCTGAGCTCAATCCCTGGAACCCACATTAAGAGAGACGGATTCCACACAACTGTCCTGACTTACCCCCACATCATAAAAAGTCCAACATGAATAAAAATAAATTCAATATATTCATGTTCTATGTGATGGTTAATCTTCACTGTCAAACTAATAAGACCTAGAATGACCTGGGAGGTGGGCCACTGGGCCTGTGACTATGGAGAACTACGTTGATTAGGTTAAGTGAGGTTGCAGACTGTGAGTGGGAGTACTCCAAGGCTGCGCTCCTGACTGTAGAAAAGGAGGAAATGAGCTGAGCACCAAGACTCGCTGCTCTTCTTGGCAGCAGACGCAATACGAGCAGCTGCTGCACTGACTTCCCTCTCCTGAGACTCCGCCTTACATGGTAAGCCTTCTTAGTGTTGGGTCTGTTGCTCTGATCAAACACCCTGTAAGAGCAACTTAAAGGAGAGTCTGTCTGCCTCCCAGTTCCAGGCTACAGTCCACCTGCAGAGAAGCCAAAGTGGCAGACAGCTGAGGTAGCCATCTACACCCACAACTAAGGGCAGAGAGGAGGAACTAACAATGCTAGTGCTCAGGCAACTTTTCCCTTATGATTTAGTACTGGGCCAGCCCACCTTCATGACTTCCCCCCTTAATTAATCCAATTAGTAAATCCCTCCCTGGGATGCCCACAGGCCAACCTGATCTGGACAACTCTTTACTGGGACCCCCTTCATCATCACACCTGCCTTCCTCAACCTGCTTTTGTTGGGTATTTTATCAAGCAATACCAAAGCCTCCTAGCACCCAAACCTGCCTCCTCCCACTTCAGTGAAAGGCGCCACATGCTCAGGCAGTGCTGCCTCTTCCTACTCACCCACATGCCTCCACCAGCCCTGACACTTTTTCTCCGAGGTGCCTCTGACACCCTCTTCATTCTCCTAGGCCCAGGACCACTCCTCCAATTGAAGATGTCGCCGTTTGCCTATCTGGATTACAGCTGCTAACTGCTCTCTCTCTGCTTCCAGGGTGGCTGCTCTGTACTCCGTTCTGCACAATGAAGCCATCTTTGAAATCCCAGCTCCCCCATTCACTGGCTATACAAATTGGGTAACATGGTTAACCTTCCCTTGAGTCAGTTTCTTCATCTGTAAAATGGAAGCAATAGACTTTCATCTTACAAAGCTATGTGGAAATTAAATACATAAAAATATGTGAGCTTATACACAGAAAACATTTGAGAAGAGCCTGGTACATAGTAAATACTAAATAAATATTAGTTAGCGGGTATTTTACTAAAACACAAATGTGATTTGGATGTGCCCTGACTTAAAATTTGTCTATGCCTCCCCTGTTGCCCTCATTTAAAAAAACAAAAACAAAAACAAAACAAGATTCTCTAATATGACTGACAAGGACCTTTTACAAGGCTCTAACCCCTACCCACTACCACTCCACTCCCCCATTTATATCACAGAGCCCCAGTTGGTCTAGAACTCATTATGTAAACCAGGCTGGCTCAAATTGACATTTGATCCGCCCACCTCTGCCTCCCGTGTGCTGGGATTAAAGGCGTGCACCGCCATGCCTGGTCACCAACCATCCTTAAGTACTTGAAGCTCTCTAATCTTACGATTTAAGCCTGGACTTCTATGTATGCTGATGTTTTCTCTGTGTTTCCCCTACCCAATTCTATTCACTTATTTTTTAGCTTTGATTTTTTTGTTTTTTTTTTTTTTGGCCAGGACTGGGGAGATGACTGAGTACAGAAAACCTAAGGACCCGCGTTCAAATCACTAGAACGCACGCAGAAGACAAGAATGGATCTGCAGCTTCAGTGCCCCTGCTATGAGAGAGAAGATGCTCAGAAGCTCACGGGCCAGCTAGAATGCTTCAGGCAACAGCAAGACACCAAGAGACCCTGAACAAGGTAAACGCCGAGGACCCATAACGCAGGTCATACTCTCATACACACTCACACAGATTTTTAAAAAAATACTTTTCCAGACTTTTACTGATCCACTATACCCTACAATAACCAGTACTACAAAAATTTCAACCCTACGCATCACAAAATTTGCTACACACTAATACAGCAGCTGCCATTCCTCTACCCCTCTCGCTGTCGCCACAATAAGTGCTGGAGGACACAAACTGTCAGTGCTATCCACTAAGCACTACTGCAGAAACATGGAAAATGATTAACTATCTGGATTTCATCTATCCTAGCAACTAGCAATGTCATTTGCCAGGATTTTTTTTAAGCCAGTTTCTCTACTGAGTATCAGATAACCATGTACTTCACAGCTTACTCTTTTCTGGGGGCTTTACATGGAGTTTTACATAGCAATTAAGTACACAAGGCCTCAGAAGTCAGAAGGCCTGCATTCAAATCCCAACTGCCAATCTCACCTCGATATTGTTTCTTCACCTGCAAAATGATGCCAATCATTCTGCCTGAACTTTACATGAAGTAATGTAGTGCCATATGCAAAGCGCTAAGTGTTGCCATCACGATACTGAGTAGGTATGGTGTGTGGTGGGCCTTGCTCAATGGCCCGGAAACTTCATAAAATGATCTATTATATAGCCCAAACTTTCTCAAGTGTCCCCCAAATCCGCCATTACTAACTTTTAAGCCATGAGCTATAATTGGTTAAAATCCACAATTTCAAATATACTTGAAAAGGTACATGGAGGGTTTTTTCTTCCAATTTCCACTTCAGTTTAAATACAATAGTGAGTAGCTTATATGCAAATCGAATATATCTTAAATATTTCCAAACCTTGTTGTTTCATCATAGTAAATGAAGAGGGTATAAGAAATCACTGTGCAGGCTGGAGAGATGGCTCAGAGGTTAAGAGTGCCGACTGCTCCTCCAGAGGTCCTGAGTTCAATTCCCAGCAACCACATGGTGGCTCACCGCCATCTATAACGTTATCTGATGCCCTCTTCTGGCCTGCCCTTGCACCTGCAGACAGAGCACTGTATACATAATTAATAAATAAATAAATCTTTAAAAGAAAAAAAAAACTTAAAAAGAAATCACCGAGCAATGCAAATTCCCTTTATCTTGCACCCATCAAAACAAAAGTCAGGATAATTCACTCGACTGCATTCTCCCCCCTCCCCCCACATAAAGGTTTTCTCTCCGTAACAGCCTTAGCTGTCCAGAACTCACTTTGTAGACCAGACTGGTCTCGAACTCACGGAGATTCGCCTGCCTCTGCCTCCCAGAGTGCTGTGATTACAGGCGTGCTCCACCACGCCCGGCTTCGGATATATTTCTTTTTTTAATATTATTTATTATAGATACAGTATTCTTCCAAGGTGTATGCCTACATGTCCGAAGACGGCACCAGATCTCATTATAGCTGAGCCACCAAGTGGTTGCTAGGAATTGAACTCAGGACCTTTGGAAGAGCAGTCAATGCGCTTAACCTCTGAGCCGTCTCTCCAGCCCTCGAATATAATTCTTAAAGGTCAGCAGCTAGTTACCATTCTTTGGTGGTTTGACTCCCAGGTCTCCGGGCAATGCGAAATCCGTGTGACAAGAGGACGAAACAAATCGCCAAACCCACCAGCAGCATCCCAGGGTCATGCAACTGACGAGCCCTTGCCGTCCCCCGCCCCTGCACCGCATCGGTCGGGGTGGAGCGCTCGGAGAAACCAGGGCCCCTCGCGCGCCTTCCCCACGGCGAGAAAGCCCACAACCCCGGAGAGGCCGGGCGACCTCGCCCCTCACCTCGGCCACTACCTCCTCCCCGGGGTCCAGCTGATCCAGGCTCCATCCCAGGGACGCTGTCACCTCCTCCAGCGTCCGGCAGCAACTCTCCACGAACTCACTGAGATCTTCCTGCAGCCGACGGCGCTCCTCCAACGAGGGAGGCTCAGCAGCCTCCATGATCCGCAGTTCACCTCAAACAGGAAGTGGCCAAACTGCTGGCGGCGCACTGGATTTTGGGAGCAGTGGGAGGGGCCTCTGATTGGCGTCAGCCTATAGGGAAGAGCCGCAGGCAGGGCGGGAGCGGTAGTTTTGAATGGTGTCTTCCAGGCTTTTTCCGGACCAAAGCTTCCTTTGCTTACTTAATTGGTTTGTACTTGCTTCCTATCTTTGAGCATCATTTCTCCGCTTGAACCTTTTTACGAAAAATAGTTATATTGCAGGAACGCTTAAATAGCAACGCCAAAAGTATCGGTGTAGCCTTTCTCCAGCTTATTAGCATTTTGCCACCTTCAGTTACTCTAAATGCCTTCTTAGCTTCTAGATTCTTTATCTAAACGTTAGCACGCACATCTTCAGAACATTTTCCTACATAACCACAATGCATGATCAAACCAGCCTGGCCTCTCCTCCTTCTTTTAAAATCGAGTCATTGCATTTGTGGTGGGCCTAGGCCAGTTGTCTTGTAGAATATTCCTCCTCCTGGATTCATCAGTTCCCTTGGCCACTGCCCACCACTTCATAATCAGATCAAGTATTAACACTACGCCGAAAAT
>OU015746.1:69142806-69160436 GCA_907169655.1 Acomys percivali | reverse complement strand
TGGAGGTTAAGAGTAGATGAGCAGCTATACAATCATTTTCTAAAAGCGAATTTGTATCGCTAAGCTTGATTCAAATCAAAACCAAGTATAAACATTTTTGTTTATAATTACATTATCAGGTTTCTGAGCCATCCTGGAACTCACCGTGGGTGACTCCAGTGACTAATTCATTAGCAGGGGTGTCAGCAGGTGGATCCCTGATAGGTGGCCAGGGCATGTTTATCTAAGGGAAGATCATTGCTAATAAAGGTATATGCTACATGTTCATAATAAGAATTACATGACAACATGCTGTCTCTCACAGGCATGCTGAGAGGCCCACCTCAGGTGAGTGTAGGCTGTCAGCCTGAGAGTTAACACTAACCGTCAAGGCAATCTGTCCTCATCTCTATCTCGTTACTTATTTTACCATAGAATAAGGGAGTGGGGTAAATGAATTTAGGTTTTAAAATTCAGTATTATTATTATTATTTCATTATCATTCTAATTCCCGTTACTATCCAAATTGTTCTCAATCTGGCCAATGGAAAGCATCTTTTTCTCTTCCCCATGCCTTTGACACAGTTTGATTATCATAGTGTTGTGTGCTCTGCTTTATACCCAAGTGTAGCTCTTCTTTTGTAAGACTTCTGCTTTTCCTCTTCCAGTGTTGTTTTGACCCCAGAACTGCATCTCTCTTATACCTGTAAGCCTCGTTATCAGACCTGTGCTTCCTCCCACTTCATTCACCACCAGTGAAAGAACTATGAAAGGAAATCTTCATTGCAAATTATTTCCAAAAGTAAATAGCATAGTTTCCACCTTTCAATTTAAAAAAGAGCGGACTCACTCACTAAACAGTAAGACATGAGTATTCGGAACAAGACATCATAGCACCAGTAAAAACCAAAGTGGGCCAGCAGCATGAGGCAGATTGCGCAGCTAGGGTTAATGTCTAGGGTCATTCTTCACCCACAGTGTCTTTGCTTTTTATTTTATTTTTTTCATAGCCAAGTGGTTAGGTCTTAGACTACAGAGCTGCTTGCTTTCCTTCCCTCCTTCTGCCCCTTCTTTCTTTCCCCAAGTCCAGGCTGCAGCTGACAAATCCCTGCTGTGGAGGTGAGAGCACACAGATGAGGTGGGGGCAGGAAGCAAGCCAACCCAGCCCAGCCCCACCCCTGTCCCCCGCCCCCATGTCTGCAAGACAAGTTTATGTTTCTACCCAGTACCTGGCTCCTTGGCATGTAGGCGGTGTCAGATTAAATAATATGGCGTAAAACTTCACACTGCTCTCCCAAACTAAAAGTCAGAGAACGTCCTTGATTTGGGGATTTCCCTGAAGGTGTGTGCTCTCTCTACTCCACTTCTCCCTGTCCTGTCCATGCGTCCATGAGAGAGACTTTTTCTAGTCTTCCACTTAAGCCTATCTCTCCTACTGTTGTCCCACCCCAAGGCTTGATCACGCCCCCTAGTGGTTGTGAGGTTGTTCTCTCCTATGAAGCTCCTTCCTTTTTCTCTTGGTTGTGCCAATAGGGAAACGGTGTGAACAATCTTGGAGTTGCCATGATGACTGCTGTTGAATTTCTGTTTCTATAGATGCCTGGTGTATATGAAAGAAGTCCAAACTCAGCCCAGGTCAAGTATGTGCTGTGTCTAGGACATTTTATATTTTAAAAAAGATTTTAAAAACTTATCATCAATGTGTGCTGGTTAGCTTTTGTCAGCTTGACACACACCAGAGTCACCCGGGAAGAGGGAACTTCAGTTGAGGAACTGTCTCCATCAGGCTGGCTTACGGGCGTGTCTGTGAGGCATTCCTTTGATTAATGCTGGATGTGGGCAGTGCTAAGGTCATAAAGCAAGCAAGCTGAGCAAGCCGTAGAAAGCAGCGTCCCTTCTTGGTTCCGACTTGAGTTCGAGCCTTGGACTGTAACCTACAGGATGTCAGTGCTGCAGCGTGTGTGGAGGCCAGAGGACACCGCTGTGCGTTCAGCTCTTCCCCTCTCATTTTTATATGGCTTCCAGGGATCAAACCCTGGGCTTCAAGCTTGCACATCAAGCACTTTCATGCACTGAGCCATCTTGCCAGCCCAACAGTCCCATCAGGGTTTAGTGACAATTTTTACAGGAACCTGAAGGGTGTAGGAAAATTTTTCTAGCTGACCCTACCTCTCTGGGTGCTGTTTTAACCTGAGGAACTACTCTACATCAGTGCTGCTAATCTGTTTAATCATCATCTTCATTTTGTTGCTTATTTCACAATGAATTGAGTTTAATTAAACAAATGTAGAGTTTTACATTTTAGTATCATATACATTACTGTATAAGGTGTATTTGCTATTCTTGTGGACACTAGAATCATCCTATATCTGGTCAGTGGAAGCCAGATCAAGACATGCCCTGTGTGTCTTTGACATATCTCCATCAGTCTCTGTATGTCAGGCTTCTATTATGGGCTGAGCTGGGTTCTCCCGAAAGCTCTATATTCAGTCACAATGTGGTTATATTTGGATACAGGGCCTTTAAAGAGATTAAGCAAAGGTGTAAGAGTAAGATCCTACTTTGATTTCCTTGTCTTTATAAAAGACGCCTCTTGTGCAGTGACATGGAGGTTAGCTTGACTCTTGTATAAGGATGAGAAGCCCACAAAGCAACCATGTTTACTGCTGCACTGCTCATAACAGCTAAGATACAGAACCAGTCTAGGAGCCAATGAGTGAGTGGACAGACAAAAGGTGGTGAATATGCACAACAGGCTTTGCTCAGCTGTGGCACATGTAGAGGTGCCAGGAGATGGATGGAACCAGAGATCATTATAAACAAAAGAGCCAGATTCTGAAAGGCAAACTCAGAATGCAGGTGTGTGTGTGTGTGTGTGTGTGTGTGTGTGTGTGTGTACGCACGAGCGCACGCCAAGTGATGGAACACATGTGACATAAAAGCAGAAGGAGCAAGGCACCGTTGGCGCACGCCTTTAATCCCAGCACCCGGGAGGCAGAGGCAAGCAGATCTCTGTGAATTCAAAGTCAGCCTGGTAAACAGAGTGAGTTTCCGGACAGGCAAACAGAGAAATCCTGTCTCAAAAAAGACCAGAAGACGATCTGTCTGATTATGTATTTCCTGTTGATGGATGGAAGTCATCCCATTGATTGTTTTATGTGTCTCCTGTCTCAACCCAGACTGCAAATGTCCTGCAGTCAGTGGACTTACGAATTCTACCGAATTCTTGCAGTACTTTGCCCAATACCAGACACAATAGATCTTCTTTAGGCTCACTGTGGAAGGCTTGGTCTCCAGTCAAATGGTTGAAAATTTTGAGACTGAGCCTAGCTAGAGAAGCAGGCCTCCGGGAGCATGTCTTTTCCTTGCATTTCTGCTCCCCTTCCTGCCTACCCTGAAGTATCCTCTACTATATAACCCCACTTCCAAGAAGTTCTGCCCCTCGATGCACCCGAAAGCACTGAACTGAAACCATGAGGCAGAATAAATAATTTCTTATATATAAGCTCATATTTCTTTTTGCTTTCCTTCTTTTTCTTTCTTTTTTGTTTTGTTTTTCAAGACAGGGTTTCTCTGTGTAACAAGAGCTCTGCCTGTCTTGGACTTGCTTTATAGACCAGGCTGGCCATGAACTCACAGAGATCCGCCAGCCTCTACTGGGATTAAAGGCGTGTGCCACCACACCTGGCTCTCATATTCTATTATTCAATGTAGAGTCAAGAACTCTTCAGGCATCATTTGAATCCACAGATCTAAGAACAGCACTGTCACCTTGGGGGAAATAAAATGCAACATTGCTTAGTTTGAGGCTCTCCAGAAAAGACTTTCCACCATTTTACTTTTCCCCCAGTACTATGATACTTTTGGAACTTACTGCCAAGAATAACCCACAGCAGGGCTTTGGTCTCTAGAATGATCTATTTTCAGAAGCTTCTCTCCAGAGAGCTAAATTCAGAAGACCATCTCTTTTTTTTTTTTAACATTCTATTTAATTTTAATTTATATGCATTGGTGTGAAGGTGTCAAATTTTGGAGTTACAGGCAGTTGTGAGCTACCATGTGGGTGCTGGGAATTGAACCCAGGTCCTTTGGAAGAGCAGGCAGTACTCTTAACCACTGAGCCATCTCTCCAGCCCCTATCTCTTCTTTAAAAATAAAACAAACAACAACAACAAAACTAAACTAGTATTTTGAGGGGGTTTCTTATTAGGTTAGTAAACAAATGGTTTAGACCTTTTTTTTTTAATTATTAATTTATTCTTGTTACATCTCTATGGTTATCCCATCCCTTGTATCCTCCCATTCTCCCCTCCCTCCCATTTTCCCCTTATTCCCCTCCCCTATTGCTGTTCCTCAGAGGGATTACCTCCCTCTGTATATGCTCATAGGGTATCAAGTCTCTTCTCGGTGACGGTTTAGACCTATTTTACAGTATGTAAAAACCAGCCATTAAATGTCTTTGTATGTATCAGGCATTATTAAATCAAAACACAAAAATTTCCAAAGTCTAAAACTTTATTGCCAGAACAGCAAACTTCATAAAGACCCTTTTTTAAAGCACAGAAAACCTTGACTAACAAATAGCAAAGATTGTTGCTAGAGTGGACACACATAGTCAAGTAACAGTTAGCCAGACAAGAGCCTCTGAGAGCGCATGGGTAATACAATCTATGTTCTCAAACTAAGGGGAGCCTGGGACAAAATGCTAGGGTGGGTGGGGGGTGGGGGAACCTGGTTTTCTCCTAATACAGAAAATGGAACTATTTAGGTGCGAGACAAAAGGAGGTCTAAGACACCAGCCGTCAGTCTAATTTCTTATTTCTCCAAGGACAGAAATTGGGACCTTATAGGCCAAGAAAAGTTACAGAGATTTGATTGAAACACAGAAGAGAAAAAAATAAATTCAATTTGTGAGATCCTTACAAGTGATTGCCACTTCTCATCCGGTATATGGAAGTACACTACATTAGTTGACCCAAAAGCTACAGAGCCAAATTAGCCTTTACTACTGGAATTTTATTGCAGCTACGTTCTAAGCACAGAAACTCCCACTATACTGCAAGCATCAGGCTTTCTTTGTTATTTAAGATAAAGTAGAAATTATACAAATGATGCTAAGGTGTGGCAACACTTCTGACCACTAGTGCCCAATGGAGCTGCTGCTAAAGGAATAGGAGTAGGAATAGGAGGAATTTCCTGTGGCATCGAAGCTTCCTCTCCGAGATCCGCTGCGAGAACCGGAGCGGGAGCCTGAGCGAGATCCGGACCTCGAACCAGAGCGGGAGCCTGGGGCAGACATGTTATACGGGCTAGGCAAACCCTTGGAGGACACGGAGGCGGCTTCCAGCAGGCGCAACCCAGTGATATCTTCCACCATGGAGCGATTGATGGCATCCTTGTAGGAGATCTTTAACTTGGTTTTGGGGCAGGTGAGGATTTTGGCATAGCTGTTGATGTCCTGCAACCTCTGAGCCGCACGGCCATCAATGAAACCTTTCCGGATGGCTTCTTCAGTGCTGATCCTCCCATGCACTTCCGGGTCAACAAGGCCTCCAGTGAGGAACTGGAACTCCAGGAAGCGCTGGCCTGCCTCATAGGGGAGCCACTTTTCTTTCACTGCCTCTGCTGCTGACATCTTCTTCTTGCCTTTTACACCTTCAAAGCCAATGAAGGCCTTCTGGGCAGGCTTCAGCCTGGTGGCCATATCTTGGTCAATGAGACCCTGGGAGACTGCATCTTGCAGGGACAGCTTCTGGCCAGTGGTAGGGTGGATGATGCCACCAGTGCAGGCCTGAGCCTCCAGAAGCCTCTGGCCAGTGATGCTATCCACAATGCCCCTCTCTATGCCTTCTGTGATAGAGATTTTCTCCAGGTTTTCCGTGTCAAAGATGGCTGCGATGGGGCTTGCCTCCTCCAGGGGGTCAGAGAGAGAGCTGCTGCGGATGGTTAAATTTCTAACACTGGATATGGTGGAAATCTTACTCACTGACTCGTGTCGGGAGCTGCTGAAGACATCATCGTTGACGCTGCCGCTCAAGCCACCGCTATTGCCGACGCCATTTTTCAAGGAGATCATGTCAGCAAACTGCGTGAGGCTAAGGCTGCCGGATCGGTATTGGTCGAAGAACTTCCTGTCAACGAGGCCTTTGTCGATAGCATCTTGAATGTCATACTGACTGCCCGTCTTCCTGTCTACCAGGACCACCCTGGTGGAGCCGTCCGACCCCGTGATGGTTATCTCTTCCCACTCACACTCCTGCTCACACAGCTCTTTGAAGGTTTCGTAATCAATAAGGCCTTTCTTGTAGGCCTCCTGAACAGACATCTCCTTATTGGTTTCCGGGTCAACTATGACCACGCGCCGCTTTCTGAGGGTATTCTTCTGTGAGGTCTGCACCTGTTTCTTCTTCTCTTTCAGAGGCAGAAGACAGAGCCCCGTTTCCTCATCTTTGATGCATCTTTCTTTCAGTTGCAGATAGGTAAGGTTTTCTTCAGTGTTTGGATCAAAAAAGCCTTTGGTGTCATCACTTGGGTCTGAGAGGATCTCACTAAGCTCCTCATTAAAATACCCCCTCTTATACGCCATGTCAACCGGTAAACGGTGGCTCTCCTTTGGATCGATGATACCGCCAGTTGCGATCTGTGCTTCCAGCAGGCGGATGCCGTGGCCCTTTTCGATGAGCTCTTTGTTCATGGCTTGGAACAAAGAGATGATGTTTCCGGTTTCAGGGTCGTTATAGCCAGTGACGGCTCGCTCTGCGGACAGAAGCTTCTCTTTGAACTCAATGCCGACCAGACCTCTTTTGTAGGCTTCCTCCACAGGTAACCTCAAATTGCTGACAGGATCCACTATAAAACCAGTAGCTGCTTGGGCTTCCAGCAACTCCAGGGCAGTGCCAGGCCGAACTAAGCCAATTTTCATAGCCTCGTAAATGCCAAGCTTCTGTTTGGTGGTCTCGTTGTATATGCCGGCTATGCAGCTCGAGCCCTGGAGGAAGTCCTTGATTCTCTCGCCGACCTCGTCATAAGAGATCTGGCCCGATTCCAGTTCGTTTACGGTGGATGGTCTCAATATGCCCGAGTTAACCAGTTCGGTGACGGTCACGGGTTGCCTGATCCCTTGGAAGGACATGCTTCTCTTCTGGACCGACAGCAGCAGCAGCCCCGTGTGGGGTTCGATCCTGCACCGTTCTCTCAGCTGCATGTAGCTGACCTTCTTCTTGGTGATTGGATCCACAAAGTTCTTCTGACTGTCTCGAGGATCGTTCAGGGAGCGATACAAATCTCTATCGATCAGCCCACGGGCCAAGGCGACGTCTTTTGGCAAAAAGACACTGTTGACGGGGTCTACCACACCCCCTGAAGCAAGCTGGGCTTCCAGCAGGCGCATTCCGGTTTCTCTGTCGATCAAATTCTTCTTGATGGCTTCCGAAACAGATACTGTCTTGCCTGAAAAGGGGTCATCAAAGCCGGTGATGGCTTTCTCCGCTGTGTAGATCTGCTGGCGGTCATCGAAGTCGATGAGGTCCCGAGCTATGGCGCTGTCCACGCTAAGCTTCTCGTTCCGATGGGGGTCGATGATACCACCCGTGGCTGCCTGGGCCTCCAGAAGCATGACCGTGGACTCTGGAGTGATGAATTTCTTTCTCTTGGCCTCCACCAAAGAGTATTTTTCCTTAGGAGAAACGGAAGCGCCGGCGATAGCGCCTGCACCCCGCAGGAAAGGCTGGATCTCTGAAGCCACCTCCTCCACTGACTTCTTCCCCTTCAACAGCTTGTCCAGCGTTGTCTTGTCGATCAGTTGGCACTCATAGAGCTGCATCGCCGTCACCTTCTTCCTCAGCCCGTCAAACACTAGCTTGGAGGAATCAACAGTCCACTCGTACTCCGTCTGGGTCTCCCGATGGGACCCATAGGGACGCTGCCTGAGTTTGTCGATCTCCCTCTGAAGCCGGCAGCGTTCGCTTTCCAGCTGGGACTGAGTCTCCCTGGTGGAATCCTCTAGCTTCCTCCGGCACCTCTCCTCAATCCTCTTGACCTCCGCTTGGAGTCTCTCGATCTCACTCCTGAGACTGTTCTTCTCTCTCTCGCTCTTCTCCCTCTCTGACTCTATCTTCCTGAGGGCCTCCTCCTTGCGGGAGTACTGAGTTTTCCACTGGTTCAGGTCATTCTGGACCTGCTGTTTCTCACACTCCAGGCGCTGCTTCACCCTGCTTTCCGACTCCAGCGTCGCTTTGGCACGGCTCAGCTCGTCCTCCAGCCGCTGCAGCCGGGCCTTGTCTTGCTCCAGGACTTTAATTTTCACCAGCAGGCTCTCTCTCTCCTGAACCACCTGAGTGCACTGACTCTTTGACTCCTGAATCCTATTAGATGCCTAGAATTTAAGAAGAAAGAGATGGGGAAAATATTGTTTAGATGCTAATATATGATTGTTGTAATTTAACCTCCTTTCCTATATATATATATTTTAAACATAGTCTCATTTTTTTTTCCTGTCTGTTATTTTGCTGTTATACTGTTAATTTGCTACCTCTTACATTACTGGAAAAATTATGAAAATGTAGATTGCCACTTTGGTAAAATGGCTTGTACTTACTGTTTGATGTTCCTTTTCCATAGACAGAACTAGAAGACGAAAATCTGCCTTACTTGAACAGTAATTATGGTTTGGAAAAAGAATGACTTTCCCCCAAGTTAGCATCTCTGCTGTATCTGCATCTCACCTAGTATCCTATACTGACACATTTAATAAAGCAACACAAATATACAAACACACACCACCCAGCCCCACACAAATATTGTCTACAGAAGTCAAATACATTAGAAGTTACTTTTAAATTAGGGCTTGTTAGAAGAAGAGAAATCAAGCAGAAAGACATGCTAGAATCATAATCATAATCATAAGACAACAAGATGCATGCAGAAAAGTCATCTAAGTAAAGTAGAAATTTAAAATTGTATAACAAATAATGAAGTTCACTGAGGAAAAAAATTGAGTTAAAGATGTACATTCTGACCACTAGATCAGAAACATCTTTTATTTTAGTATGTTAAAATTTTGATGTTGGGCACCGAACCCAGGACTTTGTGCACGCTAAGAGCATGCTCTACCACTCACCAAAAGCCCCGGCCAAGAGCTACTTTCTAGAAAGGAGAGTGGAACGTTCATGGGAAGTATCTTAGATGGTTTTCTCATGCTAAAGTTCTTATAGTAGCACCAAGCACAGGTTTCCCACAGACTGGCATTCAATGCAGTGACAGGACAGAGGAGTAAATGGCATTGAAAATACTTTAAAGCCATCATATAGATCTGACAAGTAGTTAAGTACATGAGCCATAAAATAGAAAAGTTAGGCATTCCAGAAGCAGCAGGTAAGAGGTCAGGTTAGATCTGGAGTCAGTTATTTGAGAAACAGTGGAGCTTTGATCAAATATTTGTGAATACCTCTAAAGCCTGCTTTTGGAATTTCTCAATTTCCTGTCTCAAATTTTCCCTCTCTCTCTGTAAATCATTAATCAGCCCCTGCAGTTCCAGGGTGCGATTGTTGCTGATCTGCAGCTGGCTCCTTAGCTCCGAGATGGTTGCGTTTTTATCGCTATCCGCTTCGCTTCGGCCCCTCCGCAGGTCGTCATATTCCAGCCTCAGATTACGCAGTTCTTCCTCCAACATCAAGTGCTCCTTGGTGAGGTTCTCAGTGAGAGACTGTAACCTCTCGATCTCTATTTTACTTTCATTAAGGCTCCTGCTTTTGTCCTCTATGGCCTTCTGGAAATGCTCGTTCCTCAAGTGAGCCTGCTTGACATTATCCTGTTCCTGTGCCAGCTGCCGCCGGAGCGCCTCCACATCCAAGGAGAGCCTCCTCAGCTCCTCCTGTGTCCTCTGCTTCTCCCTCAGGTGGCCATCCAGCACGTCCCTCTGCTGCCGGAGATCATCCTCGCTCCTCTTCTTGACAATGGACGCCTGATCCAGCTGCTGGGTCAGGCTGGTGATTTTGATAGCTTGCTCCTTTAAAGACCTCCTCATGGCCTCCAGTTCCTCCTCCAGCATCTTCCTCTTGGAGGAGTCGTCGGAGGCTGTCCTCTTCAGCCTGCTCAGTTCCTCCTCCGCTTTCTGCTTCTGCAGCTGCAGGTCCTTCAGGGAGCTCTGGAGCCTCGTGATGTCCTGATCCTTTACTGTCCTCTCCTGGGAAACCCTTTCATAGTCAATCCGCAGGCGCGTTAATTCCTGCTCCTGTGCCTTCAGTTTGCTCATGGCCTCGGTTGCGCTGTTGTTAGCTTTTTGCAGGTCATACTGAACTCTCTGCAACTTGGAGTTTTCATCTTCCAGGCACTTCCTCTCGTTGCTTTCTTTTTCTACCAGCTGTTTGAGCCTTTCGATCTCCTTGTTTTTATCTTGGATGGTCTTGGCGGCATCGTCCAGGGACTGTTTGTACCTCACGCTCTCTTCAGTCCGCATCTGAGTGACCTGCCGCAGCTCGATCTCCAACTGCTGCTTCCTCTGAGACATCTCTGAGCCCGTGGCCTTCTGCTGCTGGGCGTTTTCCTCAGCCCTCCTGAGGTTCTCGGTGGTCTGGGCCAGCGTGCTCTTCAGCCTCTTGACCTCCTCAGACAGGCTCCTGTTTTCTCTGGTGAGATTGTCTATCTGAGCTCGGTAGCCGCTGGTGTCCTCTTCTTTCTGCATCGTCAGCTGGTGGATGGTGGTCTTGGTGATGTTGATCTCGGTCTCAAACTGGTTCTTTAAGCTAATGATCTCCTCATCGTAACTGTTTCTTACCTTACTCAGTTCATTTTCGTATTCCCAGCGGCGCTTGGCCTCATCCTGGAACTCAGCTTTGAGCCTTTCGATCTCTTTATTTTTGTCCTGAATGGTCTTGGCGGCCTCCTCGAGGGACAGCTTGTGCCTGGCGTTGTCCTCAGAGCGCTGCTGGAGGACCTGCTTCAGCTCCAGCTCCAGGTGCTGCTTCTTCTGCATGACCTCTGAGCCACAGGCTTTCTGCTGAAGGGCGTTCTCCTCGGCCCGCCTGCGCTGCTCCGTGGCCTGCAAGATGCTGTCATTGAGCCTGACTATCTCATCCTTCAGGTCGCGGTTCTCCCGAGAGAGCCTGTCCAGCTGGTTCCTGAGGCTCTTGGAATCGTCTTCCTTCTGCATGGATATCTCCTTGATGGTGGTCTTCGTAATGTTAATCTCTGTTTCATACTTGTTCCTTAAATTACTCATCTCCTCATTATAGTGGTTTCTTACCTTTGCCAGCTCATTCTCATATTCCCTCTTCCGGGCGCCCTCCTCCTGCAGCAGAACCCTCAACCTCTCTATCTCGTATTCCTTCTCCTTGATGGCTTTCTCAGACTCCAGCTTCTGCCAGCCTAGGCTCTCCTTCTCGCACTGCCTTGCCTTCTGCAACTGATCATAGTCGCTCTTCTGTTGGTCGAACCTGTCTTCCACGGTCTTCCTCCTGCGCTTTTCGTCCTCGATCTCATACGTCAGTCGCGTGATCTTTTCGTTGAGCTCCTTAATTTGGCCGTAGCACTTGTCCAGGTTTTGCTTGGCTGACTTCCCGTCCAGCTCAGCCTGCCTCTTCAGCTCCTCCAGGCTTGCCAGCTTCGCTTTGAACTGGGAACACTCTGCCTGGTATTTCTGCAGGTTCTGATCCAGGAATTTATTCTTGTTGCAGTTTTCAGAGTTGGCGTCCCTGGCCAGTCTCAGCTCCTCCTCCAAAACCTCAATCTTGGTATTTTTCAGCTGTGAACATGAAATTAGAAAGCATCTTGAAAACAAAGCACTTCGTACCACAAGGAAGAAACAGCATCTTTCCTCTTCTGACCTGTGTGTATTTTCCTTACACACACACACACACACACACACACACACACACACACACACACACTTATCAGATTAAAAACTACCAAGAAAAGAAACCTCAAAGACCCTCCATGCCTATCATGATGCCTCCATCTGCTGCTCATGTGATCGTAGGGAATAATATATCAAATTTGAATGCCAGGCCTCCTTTTAAAACCATTCCCTCCATGATCAAAAGCTTAAGATTAGCTGCGCACTATGGCACATCCTGTAATCCTACACTTTAGAGGCTGAGGCAGGAGGATGGTCAATTTGAGGCCGGACTAGTTTTTGTTTTTGTTGTTTTGTTTCAAAACCAAAACTAAAAAGTTCATCATTTGATACATCATATACCATTTATTCAAAAATATAGAAGAAACATCCATATAACTCTCAAAAAAGCAGAATAATGTGAATAGTCACTTGACATTAGGAGTTAAAATCCAGCTAGTCTACAGTGAGCTTATCTAAAATTTTACACAAATAAACAAATTCCTCACTTAATGAAACCATGGGGTTTGGGCAAAGTAATGTAATCACAATTTGGCAAACGCTGCCTAAGTCCACTTGGAGCATCCACTCTAAGCCCAGACTCAAGCTGTGTCATACTAACTGTTTGGAGGAAACACAATTTGACCAAACCATGTTATAATAGAGATAACAAGGTTGTATGATATTTCTTTCTTTAAAAACAAGCAAAAAAATCAATACAAAAAACACCAAGGAAATGAATTACCTTCAGATCTTCCAAACTCTTCAACATCTCACTTAAGAATCTATAGTAGTCTCCAGACCTTGTAAGTAGTTCTATGTACCGTGCATGAATATCTGCAGCCTTGGGGGAAAGAAGGAGAAGAGAAAAAAAGTCTTTGTATATCGTATTTTTAAAGAAAGCTTTCTGCAATAATTGAATAATTGAATAATTTTGTTTTCTTGAACTAACAAAATAGTAGCATTATAATATAAACAGTAAATTCCCTCTGTCAATTATGCTGGATCCAGAATCTAGAAATACAGCAAAACAAAAGGCCAGAGTCATTTGCGTTCCGTCCCCACCACTCCAGTCTGACATCTTTGGGGGAAAGGCTGTCATAGAAATGCACTACATAACTTCCACTTCTTAGGAGCCTGCCTCACCAAATACAGTAAGTCGAGTCCCGTGTATAAACGACACACTCGGACTCCCATTGGTGGTCTCCTAAACTGCATCATTCGTAAGTGACTCACACCAAAGGGTGACTAAAACTGCTAACAAGCCCTGAATTTCAGTGCATACTCTGTACCAAGGACGCACTCTGGCACGGCAGGAAAGACAGGAAGGGAGCAGGGAAAAGACAGGTGGAGGGACAACACGCATTAAGAGGTAAGCGCTAACTTTTGATGGCAGACATGGAGAGGCAATGACTGACACCGGAAGACATTAAGAGACACGAAATGACTTAAATACCTCTTGCAGAATCACTCCAGATGGGGACTGAACCATGGTCCTCTTGATAGGTATGTTCAGTAGAGTTTCCAGCCCTGAGGTGTACGATGCCAGCTGGAGCTCATAATCCTGCAGATAACAAAGTTCAAGGGAAGCATCATTGTTTGGGTGGTTACTCGAAGCCAGGATCCTGCCTGCTATAGCCAGCCCTTAGAAAACTGTCTTTGTTTTTGTTTTTTTGAGACAAAGTTTCACTCTGTTCCTGAGTGGTCTGGACCTCATTGTCTTGTCCAGGCTGGCCTTGAGTTCACAGTCTCCTGAGTCCTGGGATTGCACATGTAAGCCATCATGTCCAGCTTAAAAGAAACAGTCTTGATAGACTTAGAAAAGAGACACTAGCAGTTACAATGCCACAGATTTATATCATCAAATTATTTCTAAAAGAATCACTCACAAGGGCCATTAACAACAATCAGTTGATATTGTTACTAAATGAAACATTCATTTTTGCACAGAGCTCCAACATTAATGAAAAAACATCCCCTTTCCGCAGGGGGGCATTTCCAAAGTGCAATGGCTTCAGTAAATGGGACCCCAGACTCTTGCCACGTGTGTGAGCCTTAGGGCTGGAGAGATGGCTTAGCTGTTAAGAGCTCTGGCTGTTTTTCCAAAAGACCCTCATTCACCTCCCAGCATCCGCATGACAGCTCACAACTCTCTGTAACTCCAGTTCCCAGGGATCTGACACTCTCACAAAGACAAACATGCAGGCAGAACACCAGTGCACATAAAATAAAAATAAATAACTGTAAAAAGCATGAGGCAAGGACCGTTGCCTAAGTAAGTCATCTTGCCAACTGTCGCTAGTCATTCTTATTTTAATCACTTGCTTTTTTTTTTATACATGAATACAGTGCGTTTAGATTCTACGCCCTCCCCCACTGTGCCAACATTCTTAATGAGACCAATATACCTTAATTGAATTTGCACAAAGCTCGGCAATTTTATGTAATTCTTCTGACTTGTCTCGCTTGCCACATATCTCACTGTGCAGATTCTATACAGAGAATAAAATATTTCAAATGTTAAAGCATACAAATAGAAGTGTCCTTTCACTTTTACGGTGGTTATTTTTGTCTTCAGTCTATTACTACTGGACTCATGTTGAGCAATGGCTTGAGAGGAGAAGAACTCTCCATTCAAAAAGGAGAAGAAAACCTCCAATTTATTACTTACAAAAGGATACTTTCAATCAATCAGCAGTAATTTATGGGCCCATCACTTCTTTTTTATTTTTTTCTTTTTCTTTTCCTTTTCCTTTTTGAGATAGAGTCAAGGTTGGCCTTGAACTCAGGGGCCTCCTATCTCAGCCCTCTAAATCCTAGGATTACAGGCATGCACTGTATCAACTCAACTATAATGATCCTTTACTATAACACATTAAAAAAAAAACCCTCTGCTATTATTTTTCAATTGTATTTCTTTTTGAACATCCCAATTGCTTCTCCTCTCTGTACATTTTAAACACTCACAAGGTGGATTCATAATATGAAATATTCATCATTTCAAACCAGGTTAACCCCAAACACAGCTTAAACCCAATTAATCTCAACAGAGCTTTGGAATGACAAGTGTGGCTATACCTTCTGCTCATTCAAAAACCGCATGACTGTGTTGGAATCTCCGAACTTCATGGATTCTAAGGAGTCCTGGCGGCGTTTGGCATCGTATAGCCACTTGCAGAAGCTCTGATAATTATCTCGGTAATTCCTCAGTTGTTTTATCTGTTTCTCGAGGTCCCACAATCTAGGGAAAACATATAAAATTATTAAGACATTCTTATTATACATTAAAATATGTGAAGTATTAAGTCGCCCAGCAATTCTCCTTGGTGTCTACCTAAAAGAACTGATAACATGCAAACACAAAAACTTATATGTGAATTATTTGGGGGGGTTTGTTTGTTAGTTTTGTTTTGTTTTGGGGGGGTTGTTTGTTTTTTTGGTTTTTTTTGAGACAGGGTTTCTCTGTGTAACCTTGGCTGTCCTGGACTCACTTTGTAGACCAGCCTAGCCTTGAACTCACAGTGATCCACCTGCCTCTGCCTCCTGAGTGCTGGGATTAAAGGCATGTGCCACCAATGCCCGGCATATACGAATAATTTATCATAGCATTTTTTCATCATATCCCAGAACTAAAACCCCAAATATCCATAAACTGTAGTACAATTCCAAACAAAGGAATAGTAGCCAGCCATAAAAGGAGATGAAGAACTGGGTGTGGTAGCACGTGGGTGGTAGAAGCAGGATCTTGTTGGCATGGAGCATTGGGAGCCAGCCAGGGTTACCCGACACCTCGTCTTACCACCTCCCCCATAAAAAACTAAAAATAGAACAAATTCAACTAGTGGAAAGTTATTTAATTTTTCAAAAACAGATGAAAAAATACTCAGGTGTGATGGCACATGCTGATAAACCTAGTACTTAGGAGGCTGAGGCAGGAGGATCTCAAGTTCCAAACCAGCCTGAGCTACATAGCATGACTCAATTTCAAAAAATCAGGAGCTTGGGGAGTAGCTCAGAGGCAACTCACTTGTCTAGTATGGAGAAGGTCATAGGTTCAAATCCTTACTACCACAGAAATAAATAAATGAGGTTAAATAAACTAGGTGCCCTAAACGTGGCACAACAGACGTGACACCTGGAAGCCACTCACAAAAGTCCATAGACTGCATGAGGTCATGGGCAGACATGTTCTGAACTAGTCAAAACTAGTGACCGAAGGTAGGCTGGGCAAGAGAAGTCACTGCATTTGTTTGTTTGTTTGTTTGTTTGTTTGTTTGTTTGTTTGTTTTCAGAGACAGGGTTTCTCTGTGTAGCTCTGGCTGTACTGGAACTCATTCTGTAGACCAGGCTGGCCTCGAACTCAGAGATCCATCTGCCTGCCTCTGCCTTCTGAGTGCTGGGATTAAATGTGTGCACCAAGGCCTGGGCAAGGCACTGCTCTCTAACAATGATGGCTTCTAGTGGCATTTGAATCACCAAAAGGGAAAACCATCGGTAAGGAAGCTGACACACCTGAAGTCTATCTGTTTGTCTATCTTCTGCCAGCGATCTGTCAGCTGTGTCACTTTCTCATTGAATTTGCCCAGGTCCAGGTCATAGAGTGGATACTGCTGGGAAGACTGAGAGTGGATCTGCTGGGCCTTCTGCAGCTCCGTCTTCATGGTGGCCAGCAGGGACTTTTTCAAGTTCAAGTCATTTTTTATTTTCTGCGAGTTAAAAAGAAAAGGTGCATACAAATTAATCTCTTCCTCCATTGCATGCTACCCCAAAGTCACTGTTTATTTTATTTACTTATTTATCTATTTCTGGTGCTGAGACAAGCAGCAATCTACCACCGAGCTACATACTGGCTCGTATCATTGGCTTCACAGGAGGAAAGCCTGGAGCATAGCCCTGCATTGGAGCAAGAGCTGAACAGTCACAAGGCTCTGGACTTGATCCTCAGTATCTCAAAGATGGCAATCCCCCAGCCTCTGCCTCTCAACTACTGGGATTACAGGCATGGACTACCACACTTGGCTCCAGCAACGCGTCCCACTGCAGATCACTGTTCCTGCTAACAGGCACCGGAAAACTGAGTTCCCTACCAACGACCGACAGCAGGCATATGTAGCTAGTGAAAGCAAAACAGCCTCAAACCCCATGAATCCTAGCTGCACATCTGAATAAAGCATGGGCTGTGGGCAGGGTAGTGCAGGAAGTGGAGGCCAGGGGATCTGGAGTTCTAGGTCAACCTCAGGTATATAGTGCTTTTGAGATCAATGTGACCTACATGAGACCCTCTCTTTAAAGAGAAACAAAAGGCAAGGACTTTAGCCTATACTAAAATGTCATTACCAACTCACCAACTTTATCAAATAGATCACATGAATGTATGATGCTGACACTAGAAGGAACTAGGTACAGTGTATGTGGGCTCTATCCTGTATGTTTTCCTATAAACCTGTAATAATTCCAATAATAAAACACTAATAGAAACTTAGCGAGGCTCTGTAGCAGAGGACCAAGTTCTTCATCACTCCCTGGAGGCCAGGCTACAGACATAAGCCTTAGAGTTACCTTCAGCCCACAGCGGTAAGCTTCCACTTTATCCAGGTCCAGATAGACAGTTTCCTCCTCCGTCAGCCTCGCTTCATATACCTTCAGCATGTCTTCCGTTTGCAGAACAGCCTGGAGAAGAGCTCTCACGGAGC
The DNA here is from genome assembly GCA_907169655.1 of Acomys percivali. Classification (NCBI taxonomy): domain Eukaryota; kingdom Metazoa; phylum Chordata; class Mammalia; order Rodentia; family Muridae; genus Acomys; species Acomys percivali. Next base: position 69,142,934 of record OU015746.1, on the reverse strand, counting down.
AGAGGCTGGAAAGAGCAAGAGAGGTGGTTAAGGTTTCCAGGGACATAATCAAAGGCTTACTATTGGCGCTCAGTCACTTTTGGGAAACAGGATGATGTTAAAGAAGAAGAGAGGGAGGGTGGCTGTGT
>OU015746.1:69124082-69134435 GCA_907169655.1 Acomys percivali | reverse complement strand
ACACACACACACACACACACACACACACACACACACACACACACACACACAAATGAATATAGCTTTAAAAAAAAAAGCTCAGATATGTCTAAAAACCTGAAAGTAGGCAGCGTTTTCTTTAAGATGGACATCAATGCACTTGGTGATCTGCAGAATCCAACTCCACTGTGTCTGAAGTATGTCCATATATGCCTGAAATAAGAAAACATCAAGATGTCAGCTGTCTCATGCCCACCCAAAGGCACAGAGGAATGCCTCCTGCACAGACCCATGAGCCAGATGAAAAAGACACCTCTTTATTTCACCCCAAGTCAAGCAAACTTTTGTCTAATGATTGGAGACAGAATAGCCCACCTGAGAGTTCTTGGTGCAATCAGTTCTTACAGACAACTCCCATCAAACAGCCATCAGTCAAAATAGGTCTTGCCTTAACTGAGTGGTTACTAACCAGTCAGAACAGACACTGGGGACAGCACCAGAGTGGAATTCCCTTTGGCAGGCACACCAAGCCTGTTCTTCAACAAGTGATCGTGTGGAGGTGCGACGCATTCAGGCAGAAGGCCTCAGAGACTCAAGGCAGTAACTTTTACCAGATAACATGGGCATTTTAGTTTAACAGTTAAGATGAGCATAACAGTACTATCACCTACAGCAGCCCTAGCCCAGCTCACAGATAGCAGCCTCCAGGAAAAGCAGACAATACTGCCCAAGGGCGACATCGGCCCCACCACTTTTATTAATAAATAAAGTTTTATTGGAACATGGCCATGGTTGTTCATTTACACAGTGTTCATAGTGTTTCCGTAATGCAATTGCAGAGCTAAATAATTGTGACAGGGATCATCTGGTAAAGTCTAAAGTATTTCTGGATTTTCTGGGGGAGGGGGGTGGGGGGTGAGGGGGGTTGGGGGGAGGGTGCCAAATCCCTAGGCTAAGGTGCTGGTCCCAAAATAGAAAATAAAGTTGGCACAGTTTCATAGTGGAGAAGAATCACTCACTCACAAAGATGTCCTTTTTGAAAAGTTTTTTTTTCCCCTAATGAAAATGTAAATTCCACAAAACTTGCCTCGATTTTGTCTGACGCTGGATGCTGATTGAGGACCAGTTGGTCACTTTCCTGTTTAAGCTTATTGAGTTCCTTCTCCTTGACTTCCAGTTGACTCATGCGAATCTGTGACAAGAAACACCAAACCCTTTACCGCCAGCCACAGTTAGGCTCTCAGGATGTCCCACTAGTTAGAGGTGGCAACGCACAACACTACATTTTGGAAATGATTGGTGCTACGGACCTACATGACGTTGTCCTTAAGAACCATAGCATTTTTGATGCTGGAAAACCAAGGTTAGGAAGGGGCCGAGGCAAGACTAGTGGCATGACCTGACCAGGGCTCTGCAGGTAGCTAACAGCATTGCCACTCATACACGGTGAACATTCCTAATTCCACATGCTTGGGACCACATGTGCATCAGAGTTGGGATTTGCTACTGCAGAATATTTGCATATACACAGAGATAGGACTCAAGTCTAAAGACAAAATTCATTTGTGTTTCCTACCCACATAGCCTGAAGGTAATTTTATATAATATTTTGGGGGGACCTTGGAGTGGAGTGGACAGCACTGTAGAACAGCGGATCAAAATCTGAAATTAGGAAGGTTACTGAACAGGCCAACCTGTGAATCATTGTCTTTAGCGATATTAAACAATGGTCTTGGTGGTTATTTAGCTAACAACGGCACATCCCATTTACATGGCGGGGTTAGGCAAGATAGTTATTTGAGTTACAAACCATAGCGGTCTTTCTGAATAACAGAGGGAAACTCTATCTCTTTAAATAAATAAATAAATAAATAAATAAATAAATAAATAAATAAATAAATAGGGAGAGTCTGGGGAGATGCTCAGTGATTGAGAGCACTGCTCTTCCCGAAGACTGACTTTTGATTCCTGGGACTCTGATGCCCTCTTCTGGCACTTGTGGGCACTGCGTGCACATGGTACACAGACACACATGCAGGCAAAACACCTAAACACATAAAATAAAACTGAGTAAATCTTACACCACTGAACAGCATACCCACTTACAAGCGGCTGATCAAATTCTTTAAAAGGCCTCTTCTCCCGCCAGGCTAAAGGCAAGGCAGGGCAACTTACAGAGAAGGCCTCCTGCTTCTGAGCGATGTTTGTGTTCCTGTCGCTCCAGTCGTACAGCAGCTCCTCCTCCTCGCAGTCATTGATCCACATGATCTCCAGGGAGGTGGCCTGGATGATGTTCTGCAGCTGGCGCAGGTGGTCCATCCTCTCGAAGGATGCTTTCTGCAGACAAGTTCGAGAGCAACATTAGGATAACAGCACCGGTTAACACAGGCAAACAGCTCAGGTGAACAGCGTTCTCTGCACACTGTGCAGCCAGAACTGTGGAGTTCTTTACCCAAATCATCTGAGGCTAGAAAAACCCCCTAACCTGCTACGTTCACCTGGTGTAGGAGAGAGGCCATTTCCAAATTGCTGATGCTGTGGAGCCATAGCAAACACCCAAACACCCCAAAGGGTCATTCTCCTCTTTGCCCTGGTGCTGGAGGAACGCAGGGCCTCCCTCATGCTAGAAAAGCACTCTACTTCAGGCCTCTGAAGAGCCTTGCTTGACTCAGATGATGATATTTGAGGCCAGCCAGATGGATCAGCAGGTGAAGCATTTTCTGAACAAGCCTGATGACCTGAGTTCAATCCCCAGGACCCACGCAGAGACCCTGACGCTATAAAGTTGTCCTCTGACCTCCGTACACATTAAAGCAAACACATGTTTGCATACACACACACACACACACACACACCAATTATAATAAACAAAAATTTAAAAGATAATGATGTTTGAGTTAAATAACTTTAGTTAGTTAAGGGGAACTATACTTTTAGATAAATCTAGCTTTCTATCTTAGGTAAGTCAGGCTTTGCCCACACAAAGTTAAGGTGCCATCAGTCTTATGCCTATGCCAACAAGAAAAGTAGTATGTTACCAGTAGCCACACTATTTTAAAAGCACGTTAGCCAGCAAGAAAATGTGGAAAAGGTGAAAATAAGATGACACAAATAGGTAGAAGAGTGGAAATCTCTGTTTTGGAATCAAGCAACTGACAGTGTCTGTCGTGAGACGATGACAGGCTGGTAAAACTATGTGAGGAAAGCATTTTGCGTGTCTTTATACTTGTTCAAAGGGGCTGCAATCCTTTATCACTATACATGCATCTAACAAGAGTCACTGATGTGAAATTTAACTTGAAAACAGAACAGTGCTAGGCACTGCCTTCAGAAAACAAAACAAAACAAAAACTTTGAAACTTCAATTCTGAAAGAAAATCAGCAACAACAAAATTACAATCTATGCACCCAGGGTCCGTGTATATCTGGGCTCTTTGCTGAACATTACTAAGCCAATGCGTGTAGCACTTGCGGAGCTGATCTGAATTAACTGCGGCTAAATGCACTTACCAGCAGGTTTTCATATTCCTCCTCCAGCTGGTAGATTGCTGACTTCTCTCGCTGAAAGACAAGAAAATGCAGGTAATTATTTAGCCCCCCTCGAGGAGGTCTATAGAGAGTCAGGCTTTCTATGCCTCCCTCTGAGGTGCTGGCCTCAGCTCTCTCAGTTAAAAAGAAGCAACTGTTCCATGAAGTCTCTTGCCCAAGGAGACCTTTCCCCAGATAGGTTGAAGACTCCTCAAAGTAAATATTCTGTCACTTAAAGACCTGCTGTAGGAAACATGATTTTGGGTCCTCTAGATCTTAGAGACATGAAGGAGAAAGCTGAGCCGATATTCAAGTGGACAAAAGTAAGGCTTAAGTTGTAAAAAGGCAGGGCAAAGTGAAAACGAAAACTTCGATCTAAGTATTACAGTCAGTGATTTCAAGTCTAGGGACGGGAGTGGACGGGGTAGGGGTGTGGGGATGGGGATGCATGGGAACGGAGAGATGGGGTGGGGTGGGGACCAAGCAATGAGATCAGACTGCTATCTTGTGCTGTCATTCTCTATTCACCCCAAGTCTGACTTTATTTTCCTGGCACAGGAGAGATATTGAATTGAGATACAATTTACTTCAGGACAAAGGTGACTTTATTCCTACCCAGGAGAGGACCCAGCAACTCGCCAGTGATATAAGCTACATGATAATTTCATTTTCTTCCTGTCAGTGATGCTTTGCCTTCTGCGGTAATTATCTACCTACCACCTCTGCTAATACTTATTTATGAACCGTAACCTTGTGATACTCTGCACACACTTAGCATTTGGTTCAAGTCCTTCTCCAGGTTCCATAAATCTGTTTCCACTTCCCTTTTATACAATGGAGGTTTTTTTTAGTTTTCTTTTGTTTTCATTTCTAGTCTCTTGGAATGAAAATACTGGTCTTGTGCCTCAGACAGATTTGTCTAAACGGCACGAATGGCACGCCCTTCTCTAGGCTCCCCATGAATGTGGCGCGTACCAGGTCCGCTTTGATCTTGTCCAGCTGCCAGCGGTAGTCCCCGATGGCGTTGTGGATGCTCCTGTGGCTGTTGATGTGCTGCTCCACTGAGGCGGGGTCCTCGCCCCAGGCCATCAGGTCCATTTCAGCCTGCAGAGATGGGGGGGAGCATAACGTTTATTGTCCCTCCTCTGCAACACATAATTTCTCTGTATCATCAGGGATCAAGATCTCACACACAGCCTGTTTCAGATCAAACTCAAAATGTACAACCACCCAGGAAGCAGGAGGATTATTTAAGTTTAATGTTCAAAGTACACAGGAAGGTCCCATCTCAAGGAAGAAAAAAAAAAAAAAAAAAAAACAACTGAATGAACTATGTCTGAAGCTAAATACTTTTACCAAATCGCTAATGAGAATCACCAAATACATCCTGAATTAGTTTAACTCCAGCCCAAGATGAATGAGGAAGAAATTCAGTAATGGGTTCCTTACGATCTAAACTATTCTTCTGAAGAAAGAGAATCTACATATGAGATTCACACAGATGTGGAGGTAGAGCTGGCAAAATGGCTGAGCTACACAAGTGAATGGCTGGATTTGCATTCCCAGAACCCACAGGGGAAGGAGACAACTGACGCCTCAAAACTGTCCTCCCACCCCCATCCCCACACCCTGCACTCACACACAATAGTAATAATTACATTTTTCTAAAAAGGATAAAAATAATAGAATGTGAATTTGTATAACTAGATACTAGTATGAATATGATACATTATAAGTACTAACAGACATTATTCAATAATTTTTAAATGTATCTGAGAAATCATTAATGGCACAGTCATGCACTGCCGCTCAAACTGAATTGCTAACCTAAAGAAGTTATCATTGTTTATTTCTTTACATTATCTTTTGTTTGTTGTTGCTATATTGGGGACTGAGCCTACAGCTTGACAAAAGCTAGGCAAGTGCCCTGCCATTGGGCTACATATTCAGGCCTAAGTTATGTTGATGAATGCTATATACTTAAGTGTTGGCTCAGAAAACAGCATCTTAAAATTCCCTTTCAAACTGTAAAAACTCTCTATGCTCCACATTAAAGGGAACCTACTATGCACACTCAAGGGTCTCCATTCTGGTTAATGTTAGTAATAGTACTAGGATTATGGGTTTATATTCGCTTTTGAAATGTGAGATCTGGCTAGATTTATCACTAGAGTCTGAAATTTAAGAGTGTCTCACAATAAGAATCAAATACATTGTTTCATTCTGGTCAAGTCGAGCATGGATTGATTTCCTCCTTTTGCATGAGCACATGTAAATTTCTAAATCACCTGTGTCATCTCTCGGACATGCCAAGGGCAAACACCCCTTGCTGGGATGGCAGCAAGAACAGAACACAATTGTCCTAAGCCACACCCATGTTCTAGTACCCTTGGCAAGGCTTCAGAGAGGAGTCATCTCAAAGGCAGAGAACTGAAGGTTAGCAGGGACTTTGGCCTTGTCCTGAAACCGCCTGTGCTTGAAAACAGAGGTAGCAGATGCTGCACCGGGGAAGGTGGAAATGACCCAGGGCCGGCTTACCGCAGCTCATTACCTGCCAGGTGTATAGTATCTGGCTGGCCTATCAGCTGAAGCACAGATCACAAAGCAGAAACCTGGCAGGGAGATGTGAGTCTGCCTCCTGAACACGCTCTGGGGAACCGAATAAGCCCTTATCAGCAGAGGCCTCAGCTGGGTCTCCTGGGAGTGAGCGAAGAATTCGGACTATGTGTGGGGGAAGGTGGGATAAGAAGGGAAAGGCCACACAGAATCCCAGGGCGAATCTACAGTAGGAGTCAAACAGCTTTTAGTTTGCCGAGAATTCTAAGAACCATCTGACAGCATCAAAAGCATGGCTCACGGACGGGTGTTAGGAAGTGATGGAAAGGTATATCTGGGCGAGAACGCCATCTCCCTGAAGTTTAAAGATGTAGAGACTTTTCTACCAAATAGTCTTTGTTAGTGTGTGTGTGTGTGTGTGTGTGTGTGTGTGTGTGTGTGTGTGGTGTGTGTGTGTGTGGTGTGTCCATCTGTCGGTGTGGGAGACAGTCTCCCTCTGTAGCTCAGGCTGAGATTATAAGCATGGGTACCACCACACCCAGCTCTACAAAGCATTCTTACAAAGCTACACCCATGGCAATGCAGAACATGACTAATCCTGAGCTGTCACTTAATATAACTGTCACTCTGTCTTAGAAGACATCAGGGGATATGGCATCTCGTAATTACTTGGGTTCAAAGTTTGTCTGGCCTCCTTAAAGGCACAGTTCAAGTCCCATTAACTCAAGTCTTCTCAGGACTGGAGTGTCACTCTCTCCCCACTCGTAAGCAAGATCGTATTATAGCTCTCACAGAGCATTTGGCATCTGGGATGTATCTTGTCTTCCATAGTATTCATCTTCATAGCTATGGACCATCATTTTTGAGCCCTCATTTTCTAGCATGGTGCCAATATAGATAGATAACCTCCCCCCAAGAAATGTGTGTTCAGAGGTAAAGGCTGGGGCCTCGGTAGCTCAAAGTCATCCTGAGCTACATAGCCAATTCAAGGCAGCCTGGGCTCCATGAGACCCTGTCTCAAAAAATAAAGAGATTTTCAAAGACTTTAGGGAAGCTGAAGACATGCAAACAAGTTTAGAGATAAGTTTCTGACATAATCGATGATTTTCTGTGATTTCTGCTAGTACTGCACCTTCTAAAATAGCTTATAGTCTCCATAAAAATGTGTGTGGTGGGGAGGGGGCACAGTAGCGCACACTACAATCCCAGTATCCTGGAGGATGAAGCAGGAAGATCGTAAGTTTAAGGCCTGTGTGAGCTACAAAGCAAGACCCTGTCTCAAAAACAAACAAACAAAACCAGCAAACAAAAGACAAACAGGGTCTGGAGAGAAGTCTCATTGGTTAAGAGCCCAGACTATTCTTTTAGAGGACCTAGGTTTGATTGGCATCACCCACATCGTGGCTCACAACCATCTGTAACTCTAGTTTCAGGGGATCCAAGGCCCTCTTCTAGGCACTACATACATGTGGTACACACAGATATATGCAGACAAAATGTCATATACATAAAAAATGAAAAGAAATAAATAAAAAGTAAGCATAAAAAATAACTGAACAAGTAAGTGAATGAACGATTGTTGGCAAAGGAATACACTCAGCCTTGAACTCACAGAGTTCCACCTACCTCTGCCTCCCAAGTGCTGTGACTAAAGATGTGCGCCACCACACCCGGCTTACCCAAAACCTTTTAAAGGCAAGGTGTGAGTAGCACTTGACTTGTGGTCTTAGATAGTCTTGGGGGTTGATCTAGGAGAATGGCTTGAGTCTGCATGTTCAAGACTAGCCTGGGCAACTTAATTCAACCCAGACTCAAAGACAAGGGTTGGGGAGGGGGGTGTTAAAATGGCTAAGAAATTTTAGAAGGACTAAGAAATTGGTCCAACCGTCAATCAAGCTCATGCAGCATTGTGTAACACCCTCTCCACAATGTATGATTCTAACGCATCCACGTCTCAAAGAAGGACGGCTCATTAGAAGGTTTTCATTATGAAATTCCCATCTACATGATCATGGCATGTTTCTCAGGCCACCTGTTCATTACCGGGCTTAATTACTACATAAAACAACAAAACAGTAATTAGCATTGAAAAGCACTTTGTAGAAAGCCCAGTTGCCGGAAAAAGATCGCACATACTTCTTGTGCCATCCTTTGACTCCACGCCCACACAAGTGACATGAGACTTGCACGGCCAGAGACCGAACTTCAAAAAGCCAACCAAGGAGGCCAAACCAGAACACCCAGTGTCACGGTGCCAGACTCCTCCCAACATGATAATATTTTATATATATATATTTTTTATCTTAAGTTTTCTCTCTCTTGTTTTACTAGTTCAAAGGGGCCACCGAAGAGGTCTTTCTTTCCACCCCATGTGTGATACAGATGAGGTCAGCGGCAACTCAGGCAGAACGACCCCGTGACTTAGCCAGTTGCTATCACTGGAGGGCTGGGGCTGACTGTGCCACCATCTACATCTGAACTACCTGGGTTCGGGGTGAGGGTGGGGGTGGGGTGGTCTAAGAAGAAGCACCCGCAGGTCCACCTGGGCGCCACTTACCCTCTGTTGCCTCATCCAGCCCAGACACTCGCCCGTGAGGCGTTTGGTGAACTCGTCCCATCCAGAGCCGCTCTGGCAGGTGTATCCTCCACCTCCCTTGGAGCTAGCCCTTCGGACCCGAGGGACGCTGATGGCCTTGTAGAGGGCCCGCATCTGCTCCTGGAGCTGAAGCAGTCTGAAAGGAAAGGGACACGATGGCATCGGCACAAGAAAACAGCCCACGAAAACCCATCCAGGGCAAATCTCCCCATTTCCGGGTTTCCTATGAGTCAAGCCACAGGCCAAGGATGTTGCATTGAACGATTTTATTTTCTTTACCCCATGACTTCCAACGTGATCACGTGAAAGTATAAATGCTAGGAGGCCACTCACAATGCAAGAACATCTTGAAAAGTGTCATTGCCTTTGCCTAACCTGACAGCCACTCAATTTCTCTTGGGAATTTCATCCCGGGAGTGTATCTTTCTAGTACCCTGGTCCCTTGGTAGCAGGAGAGCAAATTCAGACCAAACGGCTCTGCTGTGGAGTGGTCACTTCCAACTCCAAGAATCTCACTTGCTTAAATAAAGCGCGATCTCAGCCTCTTGAAAAGTCAGCTGCCGTACAGGAGGCCGCTACTTCTGCCTAAATGGAGGGAAGACCCGTGACCCTTTCAGCTCTTTAAACCGTCACAGAGTTTTGACTGTCCTGGGGAAGGAACCCAAGACTCCACCACATCCTTTGTCCTTCTCTAAGAACCAAAAGCTATTTTACTAATTAATCAATATCGAGTAAGAGCTCACTAAATTGTCCAGGCAAGCCCTGAACGTCTGATCCTCCTGCCTTGGCTTGCCAAATACCCAGGATCACAGGGTTCTGTGACCATTCCGGGAAGAGCTAGAGTGTTTGAATGGTCATTTTTTTTTTTCAGGTCTATTTAATTCTCATAGCATCTCTGGAGGCGGGGTGGGGGCAGTGCGGGGCACAAAAGATGAAGTTTGCAGTTCCATATTTGAAATCGAGAACGCTGCAAGAGCCCAAATAAGGGAGGTGTTCTCAGGGGAGTGTATGCACGTCCTCTGGAAGAAGCCTGAGGTCACCAGCTGGTGGCCCCACATCCACGCTACCTTTTCTGATACGCATCACAGGGCTGGCCCATCTGCCGCATCTCTCGGATCAGGCTATCTGTGATTTCCATCTGATCATTGGCTTGAGCGAAACACTCATCCAGCTCTCTGTTGCGAGCCAGCTGCATTCCCTCTCCATATTTCAGTTCCTGGCAAAAAGAATGTGCATGAACATATGTAAGACTGTAAGGAAGAATTTCATGTGCATCAAGGAAACCAAACCTGCTACTGTAACATAGCAGCAGATAGTATAAGCCCCCAACCAAACAGCATGTTTTCTAACTAAACTGAGGGCGTGGTGGTGCACACCTGTGGTCCTGCACCTTTGAGGGTAAGGTGGGAGGGTCAGAAATTTGAGGCACCTGTACTACACAGAGAGCCTCTGTCTTAAACAAACAGAAACCAGGACCAGTGAAATGGCTCGATGGGTAAAGGCACCTGCCACAGAGCCTGGTAATCTGAGATTGCTGTCCAGGACCCACACAGTAGAAGGAGAGAACCAACTCCTGAAAATGGCTCTTTGATGTCCATGTATATCTCCTGGCACTCACTCACTCACGTACACAGGCATGTGTACACACACACACACACACACACACACACACACACACACACACACACACACAC
>OU015746.1:69111996-69124072 GCA_907169655.1 Acomys percivali | reverse complement strand
CACACACACACACACACACACACACACACACACACACACACACACACCACAAAGTAATAAAAACAGTTCAAAGTATTTTAAATTATGTATCGTGTGTGTGTGTCTGTGTGTGTGTGTCTGTGTGTGTGTGTGTGTCTGTGTGTGTGCGCGCGCGCATGTGTACAGGAACATAACTTTTTCAGTTCTTTAAGAAAAAAATGACAGACTACAGTTATGTCAAATGTCACCAATGGAGGGGACTTGGTGACAGAAAAATGAGACCAAACTATTACAGTTCTGTGTTTTGGCTTCTCTGTGTAGCTTCGGCTGTCCTGGACTTGCTTTGTTGACCAGGCTGGCCTCAAATTCACAGAGATTCGCCTGCTGGGATTATAGGCACGCACCCCCATGCCTGGCTAATTTTGTATCTTGTTATGAGTCTCTACTTCACACTAAGGGTTTTTTATTTTATTTATGTTGTTTGTTTGCTTGTTTTTGTTTTTCAAGACAGAGTTTCCCTGTGTAGCCTTGGCTGTCCTGGACTCGCTTTGTAGACCAGGCTGGCCTTGAACTCACAGATATCCACCTGCCTCTGCCTCCTGAGTGCTGGGATTAAAGTAGTTTTTAAGCAGAAAGCCTGCTCTGCTGCTTCAGTACCATTTGGCAGTTGTCCTCCATATCCCACTTGCTGCTCTCTCTCCTTCTGCTGCAGCCAAGTGAATCTTACTTCTGTACCCGAAGATACCAGCAAATATGAAACCACTTCCTAAGCACCACCCATCCTAGTATTTTAACGCACGTCAATAGAAATAGTCTGGGAGCGGAATACATATGTGTGGACGCACAGTCACTACAGACCACACCCAGGTCTGCATGTGTGTTTTGCATTAAGTACTGATACCTGATGCCTGCTTTGGCTGAAGGAGTCCAGCCAGTTATGGGAGGAGTCAGAGGAGTATTTATCAAAACAAACTAGTGTGCTGACCCCTACCCTCTTTTACCATAAGCTAAAAATGTGAGTTTTTCTTCCTCTCCTTCCCTCCCTCCCTCCTCTATGCTCTCTTTCCCCTCTGGTTCATTGGTAGAGTTCACTCTGCGCCTCAGGGTGGCCTCAAACTTAGAATCTGCTGCTTCCCAAGTGCTGGCTGTGATCCTCAACACTGCCGGCATAATCTTTTAATTGCTGCTATAAGAATCTACACAGTATCTAAATTAAGAAATCAGAACATCAAGATAGCCTTCAAATTTAAAACATACATAAATTGTATTGGTTAAAACGTTTGCAGTGTGGCAGGTTATAGATGTAATCCAAGAGTGAATGTCGACCCTCGACAGACTGGATCTCGACTCCTGTGCTGAGAACACATAATCACTCAGGAAGAAGATAGAAATGGTGGCTACCACCCACCATCCTCTGCTCAGCTTTTAGAAAATCCAGAACCACTGTCAGCCCTACCATGCTTTAAAAGAACTTAGGGCTGGAGAGATGCCTCAGAGAGAACACGCCACTCTTCCAGAGGACCCAGCCTTGATTCCCAGCCTTCACAAGGATGCTCACAACCCCCTGTAACTCCAGTCCCAGAGGATCTGACACCTGATTCTGGCCTCAGCAGGCACCAGGCATGTGGACCACAGACTTACATGCTGGCAAAACATCCAGACACATAAAATAAAAGTTTAAAAGAATCTTTTTTAAAAAGCAAGAACATGCTAGGTATGCTGGGACACACCTTTAATCCCAACGGACCTCTGTGAGTTCCAGGACGGCCTGATCTACAAAGTGAGTTCTGAGACAGACAAGGCTACACAGAGAAACCCTGTCTGGAAACACACCCCGGCAAAAAGCAAAAACTCTACGAGGTGACTAATCAATCCATGTGATTAGTGGATGAATAGGTTATCTTGAGGGTGGGTCTGTTACAAAAGCCAACTTGGCTTGGAGTGTTGTGAGTGTTTTGTCTGTTGCCATGTGATGCCTTCTGCCACCTGAGGACTCTGCCAAGAAGAAGGTCATCACCAGATGCTGCCCTCAGCTTGGGCCAGAACCATTAGCCAAAACAAACTTCTTTCCTTTATGGTTTCCCCCAGTCTGAGGCGTCATTACTAGCAACAGAAAACAATTTAAGATAATATCCCTGTCTTGTCTGGTCTGAAAGGATCATCTCTAGACACTACTAACATGAGAGGCCCAACAACTCAGCTATACAGGCTGAACCGAGGGCACAAGGGCACGTGCTCCTCAGCAGCCAGCGTGGCTGAGGGAGTGAGGGGAGCTCACCGGCTGCGCTATCAGCTCCGCCCGCATCAGACAATCCGCACAGCTTTGCAGAAGCTCTTGGATAGTGTTCTGGTTCTGATGCCTGGACATGGTGCCAGTTTGACTGTGGAGACAAAAAAACCCAGACATGAGATGATTTTTTTTTTTAATCAATTTAAAAGCAATACCGAACTTTCACAAAAGTTGCAAAAAGTAGTCCTGTGAACTGCTTCCCTCAGATGTGTATGTGGTTATATCAGCTTATTTTCATTCTTTCTTTCTTTCTTTTCTTTTCTTTTCCTTTTTTTTTTTTTTTTTTTTTGGACCCACTTGACAATGTCATGTCCTTTCATACCAAAATATTTCAGTATATGTTTCCTGAGAATGAAGATAATTAATTATATAACCATAGTACAATTTGTGTCCAAGTCAGGGAAATTAAAAACAGATATCACACTATTTTCTGATCTATAGATTTGTTTTGTTTTGTTTGAGACAGGGTCTCACTGTGTTATCCTGGCTGGCCTGGAACTCATAAAGTTCTTTTTCTCTGCCTCCCAAGGGCTGGGACTAGACACATGTCCTACTAAAATTTCCTAGATTAACGCAAAAATGTCCTTCAGAACAGTATTTCCTCAGGTCCACATGACCAGCAGCGGCAGCCAGTGATCTCATCTGGCCTGTCATTCCTCCTACTCCTTTCTGACAGCCAAGTCCCCAGCACATGTCCTTCTATGGCAAGATGTCAGCAGGTCAAGCACAGAGATGTCACTAGCAAATGCAGCCTTAGGAGACAAGAGCAAAGCTAATTCTACAAAAAGCATTATCCACAGTCACATTAAGAGGCAGTAAGGCCAAAGAAATCATGGTATGAGGAGAAAGATAGAATAACTCTTAAACAGAAGTTTCCTCCCACAAGAAGGCTCGGTCTATGTTCTTAATTTGAAGATATAAATCAAGCCGCAGCCCTGCCTACTACAGCTTGGTTTAATAGAGATTTAAAGCACATAAAATTATGTTTAATATGTATGAAAAGGTTGGATGAATATGCTGCAAGATGCTGAATTTGGGGGGTAGAAAGCTAGCTTAGTGGTTAAGAGCGTTTACCACTCTTGCAGGGGACCCAGATTCAGTTACCAACAGCCACACTGGGCATCTCATACGTGAAGTGTCTGTAACTCCAATTCCAGGGCATCAGACACCCTCTTTTGGTACCCAAGGGCACCTGCAAATGCACACACATACACATACTTTAAAAGACCTTCCTTATAGGGCTTTAGAGGCACCAGGTCCTCCGGCCAGCTCCAATTTCTACCCGGTTCTACCAATTTGATATCTATCAAACTGAACTGTGTGTGTCCTTCTAGGCCTTGTTTTAAAGATTTATTTAGTTTTAACTCATGTGTATGAGTGTGTGCCTGTGCACTTGAGCGCAGGTACCCGAGGAGGCAGGAAGGCATCTGATCCCCTGGAGCTGGTGTTCTGGATGGTTGTGAGCTGCCCAGCAGTGGTGCTAGGAACTGAACTTAGGTCCTCTGCAAGACCAGTTCAATGCTCTCAACAGCTGCGCCATCTTTCCACTCATCCCCACCCCCACATACTTTAAAGAAAGCATTCCACTGTTAAAAGAAAGTGGGTGTTGAGCTAGGCGTGCGGGTCCGTGGCACAGCACTTGCCTGACATGTACCCTGGGTTACAAGCTGAGCACTGGGGGGGAGAAAAAAGACTCAGAAAACAATAGGTAGAAGATACTCAGATGGGGAGGCCCACATGAATGTGGGAACCTCTCCCATAGTGCCTGACTACATATTACCACACCGCGGGAAAGCATCTTTCTTTCTTTCTTTCTTTCTTTCTTTCTTTTTTTCTTTCCTTTTCCCTGCCACTTATTTGGGGTTCCTCCCTGCAAGTAAAGCTCCCCAGCAAGCCAGCACTAGCTGGATGTGGGTGAGGATCCCAGCCTTCCTTGGGAACCACTCCCAAATGACGACACTGGCTCCTTGAGGCAGGCCTAGGCAGCAACCACCTGAGCGTCCACCTGTCAAAACCTGGCCCGCTTCCCCCACCCCTGCACTGCGAATACAACCAGTCTCGCTTCCGATCAGCATTACACAGGCTGTCTGGCATGATTCCCACACCACCGGGACACAGACTACATCTGTTGTCCTAACTTGTACAGAATTCCAGCCGCCTTAGAACACTTTCCCAGTGTACCTGCCAGAAAGCAGGAGGAAGTGTTTAGAAACGAAGGGGAAAATGGCCAAACACAGGAAACTCGCTGAGAATTCTAGGATTAAATAAGAAATCATGAAAGTCTTTTGGGAGGCTGAGGTGGGAAGATGGGCTGAGGTCAGGGGTTCAAGACCAAGCTGAGCAACAGCGAGATTCTACATAAAATAGAGAAGGAGGAAGAAGGGAAAGAAGGGAAGGAGGGAGGGAGGGATTGGAAAAGTCTTATATAATTACGCCTGTTTTTCTTATTTTTTTCTTCTTTAAATATTTTGGTTATTTGAGATACAGTCTCATACCAAAGTCCAAGCTGGCCTGAAGCTCACTATGTAGCCTAGGCTGGCCTCACTCTCATAGCAACCCTCCTGCCTTAGCTTCCTGAGTACTAGGATTCACTGCCAGCTTGTTTTCTTCACTGAAAGGTCACATCCTTTCTTCTGAAGCATTTGAAAGTCCTGTTAAGCAAGGTGGCTTGGACACAATGTCCGCAAAGAATGCCAGTTCTAAGTACATGAATGAGCAAGTTATCTCCACACCATAAAAGCCAGACTTTCTTAACTGATTTAACAAGGTGTGCCATGGTAAAAACTACCATAAACTGAGCCGTAAGACAGATAATTAAGGGCAGCTGGGTATGGCATACATAAGAACTTTGCACCATCTCGGCAACTTTCCTGTAAATCAAAATCTATTTCAGAATAAAAGTTTATTTAACAGGAGTTTTAGCTGGTAAAGGATGTGCTTAACATGAGTGAGGCTGTGGAATCACTTACACCACATACACACATACCCACACAGCACATACACTCACACACCACACACACATCACACATATACATACACACACACACATCACATGTATACACACACAGCACACAACACATATATATACACACAACACATACACAGCATACTTACGTACATACACACAGCACATACACACACTTACACATCACACACCACATATATACAGAAGCAGGAAGTTCAAACTCATTTGTAAGTAAATGTATGCAAAGTTTCATATGCATTTTTTGTTTGGTTTTAGTTTTCCGAGATCAGTTTCTCTGTGTAGCCTTAGCTGCCCTGGACTTGCTTCATAGACCAGGCTGGCCTTGAACTGATGGAGCTCTGCCTGCCTCTGCCTCCTGAGTGCTGGGATTACAGGTGTGCACCCCCAGGTCTGGCTTCATATGCATTTTAAGTCAATTTACAAGATGAAATTCTTTGGACAACAAAGGATAGACTCTAGCACTCCCGCTCCCGCAGCCTCACTACTAGAGGTGCTACAGGACACTGAGATGAGCTGCTGCAGGGAGAGGGAGCTCAGGGGGATTATACATGGGTCCAGGCACTGGGGGGCACTCCACTTCATTATGCCCTCCTGGCTTTGGAAGACAATGCTGCTTTCAGAGATCTGTTGGATCCTACATAAGACATCTGTTCCTCGTCCTCTGCCCACACTTATCTGAATATTCCCTTGCAAAGTGGACTCCATGTGGGGTTAATAACTCAAAAAATACTCTTCACCCTTTCCTAAAGGACTTGCCTGTAACACCCCACATCCTCAATACACTAACCTCGTGTTTTGCCTTGCATCTTAATAGATAAAGAATAGAGATATGTAGAAATCAAGTTTAAGACTGAAAAAAAAAAAAGGACCAAATTGTTTGAATAATGAAAGAAAGTATTGCTATCTGCTTAACTTACTATTCCACCTTTATCCAAGTGGCTGAGTGCTAAGACTCTCCACAAGATGTTTGTCACCTTGAAGAGTACTAAAATCTATGTTTAAAGAAGAGTCTCACTCTATAGCACAGGCTAGCCCAGAACACACTTTGTAACCAGGCTGACTTCAAACTCTTGGTAATCCTGCCCTGGCCTCGTGAGTGCTGGAATTAGAGCCACCAAGTCAGGTGTGAATCCCGTTTTACTATAGTCTTAAAAATCTATTTTCACAAGCTGGTATGGTGGCATATGCCTTTAATCCCAGCACTCAGGAGGCAGAGGCAGGTGGATCTCTGTGAGTTTGAGGCCAGCCTGGTCTACAAAGAGAGTTCCAGGACAGCCAGGGCTGGTACAGAGAAACTTGTCTCGAAAAACAAAAACAAACCTTTTTCCACAGTACTGAAAAGCTATTATTTTTTCCTATTCATATATATATGGTGATGCTTAATCTATAAATTATGCACAATAAGAGAACAGTAATTAAAAAAGAACAAATATAACAATATGTTGTACAAAGGATGTTTCACACCTCAGAATGTTTATTTCTAGATTTACCCAGTTTTTTGTTTTGTGTTTTCGTGTGTGTGTCTCATATGGTTGGGTTTTTTGTTTGTTTGTTTGTTTGTTTTTGCTTTGTTTTGTTTTGTTTTTGAGACAGAATCTTAGTGTGTAGCTCAGGCTGGCCTCCAACCATCAAAGCAATCCTCTTCTCTCAGTCTTTGAGTGTCGAGATTATAGGATTCTCCTCACCCCATTTATGTATTTATTTATTTATTTATTTTTGAGACAAAATCTCATGTTCCCATGTTGGCCTCAAACTGTCCATCACTAAGGGCCCCTTGAGTTTCTGATCCTGCCTCTGGCTCCCCCATCCTCGGATTACAGTCATGAGTCACCATTACTGCCTAATGTCCATTTGGTACTTTTGGTTAACCAAAGGCAATTGAAAGAACAGAAGGGGAAGCCACGGTTAGCGGAGAACGTTCTGTTATCTCGTCCTTAAAGAAAGCCTACTCATCCTGTCTGTAAAAGTCCCTCTACTAACTGAGGCACAATCAAGAACCCTTTGGGAACTGGGTGCACATTGGCTCTGTCCATCTCAAAAGACAGATTCTGGCCAGCTGAGGTTAGCAACTGGGAAAGGGAGCACCCACCCTAACCGTTCAGCCCCAGAGGATGTTCCAGACACAGAGCTGGCCATGTTTAATCAAGGAGAAGCGCAGACAGAGAGGATTTTCATCCACTAGGTCAGACGTCCATCTTCTTAGCATTCAGTGAGTGCAGACAGCTCGCTATGAGAGCTAGGAGCAGCGGCTTCAGAGAGCTTACTGCTTTTTTCTTTTCTTCTCCCTCTCCCTCTCTCTCTCCCCCCTCCTTCCCCCTCCCCCATCCCCCACCTCTCCTCCTTTGTACTGGGAATTGAACCCTGGTCACCACGGTGTCTACTGCGGGCTTCCATCAGCAGCTTGGGCTCAAGCTTATTCTGTAACCCAGGCTGGACCTTGCAATTCTCCCTCCTCCACCTCTGAGTGGTAAGGTTACAAGGCTATGCCACCTCACCTAGTTCATGTGGTGCCAGGGATGTACGCAGGGCTCTGGCCTAGGCAAGCACTCTGACAACTGAGCTTCATTCTCAGCCCAAACTGGGAAGTCTATAAACCACACCCAGAATTGGACTAGGAAGCATCCAGCATCAAGGTTCCATTTAAAATGTGTTTTATTTTATAGACAGACAACATAACAGATGCTTGGCGGGGATGGGGTGGGGTGAGGTGGGGGTGAGGGGTGGGGGTTGGTTGGTGCGAAGCTTATTTGGGTTAAATGATAAAATGACTTCTAAGCTAAAAATGACAGAGATTCCTGAGATTAAAAAGAGTCATTCTTAGAAGATTAACTCTCTGACATTGTTCTAGCTTCAAACTCAGAAAGACAAATGACTCATCCCACATAGAACCTGCCTGTGCAAACATTTTTTTTTTTAATTCATTCTAAAACTTGTTTAAACAAGAACGGCTCTAAGCTTTTGTAAAAGGATCCCTTCATCAGTGGCTAAAAGGAAAATGCGTTCTGGAGTTAAATCCAAAAACCGGCCACAGGATTATGTATGCAAACAGCACTCAGCTATATTTTATCTCAGGGTGTCCAAATAACAGTCTTTTCTTAAAAGGAAAAAAAAAAAGATTTCAAAATTAGCTTTCTTAAAGTATTTGGTGAACATCTGCTGCCAGAATATCACAGAAAGAAAATACTGATGCCAGGCATACAGCCTAATGAGATAGAAGTTGTTCATTAGACATCCACGTCACCGTCCTGTATTTCTTTCAGTGTGTACATATTCTCTTCCACAGGTTACATCTTTCCTTCCTCTCTCTTTTCATTTCTCTCTCCCTTCTTCCACTGTGTTGTTTGGAGTTTTGTATGGATGCCGGAAATGCATCCGTATGTATGTCTCTCTGCATTCAGGTCCATCAAACAACACCCCCCAAAAAAACCTCAGTAAATGTCTTTTGGAAATCATAACTACATAATGCTTTAATCAATCCCCTCTTTATAAGTTTCAAAGCGTCTTTTGTGTATCATACATTGTTAGTTTCTTTCAAGAACCTTAAGTAAAACGAAAGTATGAAAGTATAGTTTGACTTCGCTTAAGGTTGATTGAGTCATTAACTGCTCTAGCCGTCAGCTGAGTTGCTGGATGGCCATTCCTCAGAAGTGACAGACGCCTAGTCCCCAGGGCTTCCCCATTCACTCTGCCCCTACTTCGTCAAGACTTACACACAGGTGTGGCTACCCCACACCTCATCATCTTCCCCTCCCACATGCACACTGCAGGCGCCTGTTTGTTTGCCTTAGTAAAGTAGAAGAAAAACAAAGGCAAATAACACAACTATTTGATGACACTACACTGATCGCCCCAGTTTAGAAGCTCAACCAGTCTCTGTTCCCACCCAACAAATGAGTGAATAAAGGACTCTTCCCCTACAGATTTAGGTGAGCAGGTCTCCTCGGTCCTTAAATTTTGCCCCAGTGTAAAAACTGTGGACAGGTGGTGATGCACACCTTTAATCACAGCACGCTGAAGGCAGATGCAGGTGAATCTCGGTGAGTTTGAGGCGGGCCTGGTCTACAGAACTGGTTCCAGGGCAGGCAAGGCTACACAGAGAAATGCCATCCCGTCTCAGGGAAAAGCAGAAAACAAAACCCAAAAAAACCTGTGGAAACAATATTCTATGTTTAAGGTGACTGTCGCAGACAAAGGGACAAACTGGCCACTGGGGGCTACATCCCCCAAAGAGATCCCAAGGCTGGCACCAGTCTCCCAGCTGGACAGCCTGTGACTGTAACCAGGCTGGAGAGACTCTCAAGCTGCTTGCCTTACTGCCTGCGTCTCCAACAGGAGGGGACACCACCTCCAGGGGTAAGAGAGGTTTCAGTGTGTGTTCAGCGGGTCTGCAGAGTGCTGTGTTAGTGACCTCCATGGCTCTGCCTGTCTGTGGTGGCTGCTCCTGCAGTTAAGACAGTGCTCTGAAATTTCCTTTTTGTGTTTCTGTCTTTGCCCCAAGTTATTGTTTTAAGGACAGTGTGAAGAAAAAGAAGACACAGACCTAGAGGAAATAAAGGAAATGATTGTAGATTCACACATCAAAATTCCGCAAAGTACTCTGTGAATACATACAATTTTTATGATGTACCATAACCATTAAAGTAAATTAATATTTAAAAGAAAGGAAAGAGGAAAAAGAAGGAACAGATTAAGTAACAAGTATGGGGCATTTCCAGAAGTCCTGTTAGACTCAAAAAACAACTATTTCAGGTAACTAAATGAGAATGATATATTTTAGCAGTATTAAAGAATTCTTGGAGTAAGAAAATTCATAGAAATATGCCTTCCTTATTTGTTTATTTTTATTACTTAGTGGAAATGTCACCAAAATATTTGGTTCTTACAAATTCAATGCCAAAATAGAGATTTCTGTTTTGAAATACTTTTCCATGCAAAAACTTACACTTGTTTTACTGAACCTCCAAAGAAGAAGAAGGAGGAGGAGGAGGAGGAGGAGGAAGAGGAGGAAAGAAAGAAAAAAGAAAGACAGAGAACAAATAAATCATCTACACGTTGTCCCATCATCCCTGAAGACGTCCTTTTCTCCCCCCAGATTGGCAGACAAAGCCAGATGTGATTCTGTGTGCCAAACGTCTTTTTTCCAAGAAATTGTTTGCTGTTACTTTTCAGTAAAGGGTCCTCACTGTGGTGAAATGTAAAGTTTTCCTTCATGGTTGCAAAGTATATGAACTCCTCCACCCAACATGTCTGTGGTGAGATAATAATTGTGGGTCCGAGCAGCATTTTTTTAGGGTGTTGCTTCCAACAATGGCTCATTGTCCTGGTCTTGGGAGTCTTTGGGGCTACAGCTTCAACTCTCAAACTACATCAAGCCATTTTTCGTTTTTTAAGAGTCAGGGCTACTGGGACCCAAAAAGGATGGAGAAGGAGAAGAGCTGAGCAGGGAGCAGAACTCCTAGTTGAAAATCTACTACAGGTTCCTCATCTGGAAAGACTGGTTACCCGAGTCAAGTCTCAAAGTCACACCCAAGTTGCTTTGCTCCACCTTCAGAAGTCAGCACTGAGGCACCCGAATCAGCACCACATCTCTTTTCCCAAGCCATCTCAACCCCTGAACTACAGTGAAACCAGCTGGTGTTTAGAAGAGGAAAAAAAAAAAGTAAACCTACTACTGAAAGCAGCTTTGTCCCATTAAATAACAATCAGACAGCATAATACAGAACCAACAATTAGTCTACCCAATACAGAATCACGTTGGGTGGGGTTTTCCTAAGCACACGCATTTTTCTAAGCAGTGCATTGGGAAGTAAGTAACTCACAGAATGAGGGCGCAACAGAATTAAAATGAAGTAAAATGTTGTGTTGCTAGAAAAAGGTTTACAAATAGAAAAGATGAATTCTACCCACAGAGGTATGATCTTTTCTCAGATGGTGTGATAACCTAGATAACAAATTCAACTACTTGTTAGCCGTGACACCTTGTGCAACGTGTTTTTGTTTTTAACTGTTTTAACCTCAGTTTCCCATCTGTAAATTAGGATGTTGGTTGTGAGGTTTGCAATTCCATGAGGCTTGCACAATATCTGACTTATCACAGGTGTCTGGTGGTGATGTGAGCTATCATTAACCATGGATCTGACCTTTTATAATATATACAATTTACTCGGGTTTAATAACAACACCAGTGTTATCTGCCGTATATTGAGTGTATGTGAGTTGTATTTTGCCATCATTTCAATCTGCATCCTCTGAGTTACGTAGGCTCTGAGCTTTGTGTGTCCTCAGACTCTCTTAACATCTCACACCCAGGTCTTGGCTGAAGCTGTCACTCCATCTGGGCAGCATCTACTTTCCCATGCCACTGCACCACCCACACTCAGACTTTCCCTCCACCCTCCTGCAGTAGGGCACTGGCCAGCTCACCCAGACCTCTGGCAGGTTGTGCACTCGGCACTGCCCTCCACAGAGCTGTCACTGTGGCAGCCCTGCGAAAGCTCTGTGACCACCCATCTTCCTGGAGGAGACTCTGGTGGCAATGAAGACCTGCCATGGATCCCATCTCTAGCCAAATCCCTCTGCCAGGCTTTCCCAAGATCCTCCATTTCTTCTTGCTGCTTTCTACTTTTTGGTGACTGTTGAACAAGGAGCCCACTCTACATATCTCTTGACCTTTCCCCATGCTCTGTACATCTATGTATATCAGCTGAATTACTACACTAAATAAACACCACTTTTTTTTTCATAAAGTCTCACCAATGCCCTCATGACAGATGCTATCTCTACTTGTGAAAGGTTTGAAGCTATTTACACACCTCCAACTT
>OU015746.1:69072921-69086374 GCA_907169655.1 Acomys percivali | reverse complement strand
ACACACACACACACACACACACACACACACACACACACACACACACATACACACACACACACCACAGTTTGGTACATTTAAGAAGTTTAAATACAGAGTTTGCATCACCAGTCAGCCCAGCCATGTAAAAGGGTCACTAAACGATCCCCACAAACACTCCGGCTTTCCACATCTTGACAAAATGTCTAAGGTAAGGGACATCTCCTTTCTTTCTCTAAGAGAGAGCCCAAAGAGAGGCTAGCGACCTGTTACCCAGGCCTGTTCCTGAAATGACGAAAGTCAGTACGAAGCCAGCCAATCAGCCAGCCAGTGAAAAAACCAACAACAATAAAACAAAAACTAACAAAAGAAGAAATTATGAAAGGAAACAGAAGGAAAAGAGTCATCCTGCTTGATCCAGACAACAAAGATTCACCCATGGAAAGTAGAGCTGCTCAAACACGGAGCAGCCAGCCTATGGTCAGGCAGGAGGGCAAGAAGCCAAATCTCACTAGCAGCCAGGACCAAGTCTCAGAGTTAATCTCAGTATCACCTTCTCAGAGAACCAGATGAATTGTTTTGCTGACTGCTTCATATATGCAGGGGGTTGGGGCTGGTGGAAGCAGAGGACAAGGTACAGAGCCATACAGGCCTGAGAGATGCATATACAAGTAGAAACTTTTAAAAGACTATCGTATAACAAAAAATATTATCAAATGTCCATTTGAAGCCACAGTCCTGTACCTGCCTTGATGTAAACATTTCATTGTCTTATGTTAGAATTATTTCTAAAACTGCTTTTTGGTCTGAGCTCCCTGTAGTATCCCCCAATAGCATCATTGTTTGTGATGGTCTGGTTCCCTAACGCCTTTGGTGAAAGACTAGACACACTGAGCAGGTGCGTATGATACAAAATCGGGAACTGCAAGTGTGGAGAGGGCACATGAGTGTGTGTGCATATGATAGTCAGAGGAGGACAGCGTGCTTTCCTCTGTGAGTCTCTGCCATTATTGCCTGGAGACAGTCTCACTGGAACTGAAATATACTGTATTTGTCAGACTATAAGACACATCTGACTGTAAGATGCACCCATTTTCAGAGCAGGAAAACAAGAAAGACAGTAAGAACAGCAATCAGAACATAAGGTGCACCCTAATCCCCCATACTTTCGGGGAGGAAAGTACGTCTTATGGTCCAAAAAAATATGGTAGTATTTTGGCTGGGCTAGCTAGCCAGCAAATTACTGGGGTTTTCCTTTCTCTGCAACACAATCCTGGGGTCACAGTCACTTGTAGCTATACTGAGCTTTTTATGTGGGTCCTAAGGGTTTGGATTTGGGTCCTTGTGCTTGCAGAACAAGTGCTCCTCCCCTCTGAGCCATCACTTCCACACTCAGAAGCGAAAAAGAAAGCTAGAAAGCATCATTATTTTATGATAATGGCATTTAAAAGCTTCTTTGTGTGTGCCCACACACATTCGTGTGCATGCACGTGTCTGTGGAGGCAGAGGACAACCTCAGCTATTATTCCGCAGTGTCAGCCGTCTTTTTCAGTTTTAGCTTTTCTGTTTGAGGCAGGGCCTCTCACCGGCCTGGAACTCACCATGTAGGCTAGCCTGGCTGGCTAGTACACCCAGGTATGTGCCTGTCTCTACCTCCCAGTAATAAGATTACAAATATGGGCCACGTGGTCCAACATCTTGACATGAGTTTTAGAGATCAAACTTGGCGCTGACACTTGAATGTAAGTGCTCTACCAACTGAGCCATCACCCTGCCTCAAAAAGCCTCTTTTAAAGAACACACTGCTCTCAATCTGTGAACTGAGAAGTTAATAGGACAACTATTAAGCAAAAGGTTACAATTGCTTAGCTTTTTATATTTTTAGTACTTGTACGAAAAAGCATATGCATTTGTATGAACATAGATACTTACAAGAGACACTTGAATCACTAAGCCTGCATTTTGATCAACAAATAAAAACCAGTAAAATATTAATTAAGGGGAAAATGCTAAGAAATACTTAATGGAGCTGGGCACACGTCTTTAATCTCAGCACTTGGGAGGCAGAGGCAGGTGGATCGCTGTGAGTTCGAGGCCAGCCTGGTCTACAAAGTGAGTCTAGGACAGCCAAGACTACACAGAGAAACCCTGTCTTGAAAAACCAAAAAAAAAAAAAAAAAAAAGAAATACTTAATGTGGTGGAAAGAGGACAGGATGGCAGTTTGGTGAGCAGAACGCTCAACCCAAGAAGCAGGTTCCTTGTCTGACACTGCACAGCTAAAGCTAGGCAGCAAAGCCACAGCTTTCCCCAGACCATTTTCCCATGGGCCCCAGTAGAAATAACCCATCATACACAGCACAGCCATGTGTGAATCAGGGTCAAGGAAACCAACATGGCTTTAATCCAAGACTGTAGAAAATAATGAATGCCAACACTTGGTGTTCTTCAGATTGTCTGAGACATTGTGGAAAACTCCAGCAGTGCAGACCCCTCTCCCAGAGATTCTCACTCATCTGTTCTGGGGTGAGGCTTGGTCCATCTAATTCATTTTTACATAATCCCCCTGCTAGAAGGTTCTACCATGCAGCATATTTGATGACAACCACAGATCCAAGGCCTAGTTCTTGACCCCAGCTTGACACTGGAATTGCTCAGGTAGCTTTAAAATTTACACAGCTGAGTCATCTCCTTAGAGATGCTGAATCTTCTGGTCCGGAGTGCAGCCTGGACAATGGATCTTATCATACCTCCACAGGTGATGCTTATGCACAAGAGCTATTACTCATAGGCTTCCCATACCACAAATTCCAACCCAGAATCGCCTCCTGTGGGAAGTCTCATTTTGATGGGGAGAGGAACATGTACCCCATATCATACGTGTGGAGGTCAGAGGACAAGTCATATAACCACATCTCTCCTTCTACTGTCGCAGGGACTGAACTCAGGTCATCAAGTTTGTTGGCAAGAGCCTTTAGCTGCTGAGCCACCATACTGGCCCTCATTACTACAGTAAAGTCCCAAAGCTTTCGATATTCAATAAGTGTTTGTAGAAAGAACTGCTTGCTGCTGATCTCTGGGTGTTAGATGGTGAAAAGGGAAGGACGGGCTTCATAAATAATAAACTTTTGATATTAACATTGTCCCAGGGAGGGACTAGATAGTCAGTTTATAGACGTGCAAGTGGCTCTCTGGAGCTGTTCAGCTGTCATTCTAACCCCAGGATGCCCCCCACCCTCAAGGGCGCTATGATAGTAATGAATGCATTGACTCATACGCCAGAGTTATCTCAGCATGCTGCAGACTAAGGCAGGAGGATCGACAGTTCAAGGCCAGCCTAGACTATATAGCAAGAAGCTGTCAGAAAGAGAGAGAGCTAAGAATTCCCCTGGAAGAGATTCTACCTACTCAAACTAACTTCTCCCAGAAGACCTCTGAAGCACAGGGTTCCTAAAAGCTGTGTGCATATTGTAATGAAGAATTGACCATCAATGGAAATTCACATAAACGTGTCCATTTCCCCTAGTGGACATAAGCAGACCAGGAAAGAAAAGGATCTCCATCTAATGTCATTTAACAAGAACATAATCTTCTTGACTGCAGATATGGCATCAACAACTGCTCCAAGCTCCCACAGCCGCAGCTCCCAACTGCCACAGACTCACCCACTGCCACAGACTCACCCACTGCCACAGACTCACCCACTGCCACAGACTTGGGTCTATCTGGGAATCTCCCGACCCATAGTGTGTAGTTACAGTGAATTAGACCCACCAGTCCTACAGAAAATTTCATTTCAAAGACTGGGAAGAAATTTATCAAGCTAACTTGATTGAACACAGGTCCACTCCCATATTAGCCAAGAATCCTACCACTGAGATGGGCTCCTGCCACTTATATTTATTTTGTTTCATTTTATTTTGATACCGTGTCTGGCTAAACTGCCCAGGCTAATTTTAAACTTGCAGTCCTCTACCTCAGCCTCCTGGTAGCTGAGATTACAGGTGTATGCAACCATACTCAGCAATTATCACTTTGTTTGTTTGTGTTTTGAGACAGTGTTTTTCTGTGTAGCCTTGGCTGTCCTGGACTCACTTTGTAGACCAGGCTGGTCTGGAACTCATAGAGATCTGCCCGCCTCTGTCTCCCAGAGTGCTGGCATTACAAGCATATGCCACAGAACCCAGCTAGCAAGTAGCACTTTTAAAAGAAGTCCACACTGGCCTCTTTTAAGAGGCCCTCGTACCCAAGTGTATGGGCTGGCTGTTAAAGGCATTTCTAGCCTTTCAGGCTTGCAGGGCATGGGAGCAGGTTTGTACTCCAGCCTGAAAGCTCAGTGGCATGTTTGTGCTTTCATAAGCACAGAGAGTTGTCGCAAGCCTGGTTGAGTTTCCCAGGCTCAGCAGAGTTGGTATCATACAGGTGACTGGCAAAGACAAGGTGCCCAGTAACCCCTGTCTCTCCATCTGTGGCCAACTCTAAGTAGGACTGAATCTGAATACTCTTTGTATTGGATTGCCATCATTGATTGATAGTATGAGGCCCATTGAGAAGGTATGAAGAGAAAATATCCTGAAAGATTCCTGATACAGCCAGGCGTGGTGGCGCATGCCTTTAATCCCAGCACTTGGGAGGCAGAGGCAGCCAGATCTCTGTGAGTTCGAGGCCAGCCTGGTCTACAAAGCAAGTCCAGGACAGACAAGGCTACACAGAGAAACCCTGTCTCAAAAAACAAAAATCAAACAAAAAAAGGTTCCTGATACTTGACACCTGTGTTTGCAAACATGTCTGCTTTGAAGGTCGGGTGCAAATGGCGAATGGATGAACTGTTAGCGAAATTCTCCTGAGCTTATGTGCTGGGCTTAAGTGAGACGCCTATACAAAAATGTGCTGGTGTGAGCTCCTGCCCAAGTCAGTAGTGAGCAACAAGGCTGGTGCTTTGCTTTTATAACCCACCTGGAACAGCTAACGTTTCTCAAGGACTTGCTCTCTCATTTAATGGACCCAACAACTGGGTGAGGTACATTCTCTTGTTATCCTTACTCTTGGATGAGAGGACAGCATCACCAAACAGTTTAGGGACTTGCCAAAGGCCACACAGCTTATCTCCTGATCACAGAACACAACCCTGGGCATTCGGAACACATGCATGGCTATTCTGACAATTCTTCAGCTGAGATTACTGTCCATGAACACCCAGCAGTAAGGTTTAGGGTCCCCACTCGTAAGGAGGCTCTTCTGCTCTCAGAATCCTCCACAGATCACTTGCTGCAGCTTTCCCACACTCTTTTTCCCTACTTTAATCTGCGCCTTGGAAAGCTGTTTCCCAGGGGGAACCCACTCGGAAGCTTAAAAGGACTTCATGTTTGGACAAATTCCTCCTGAAAGTGGAACCAGAGAGGAGACAAGCTCAGACTGGCGCTGCTGAAGGCATCATTAAAGCAGCCTAGATGTTTGAAAGGGGAAATCCTCTCACTTAAAAAAATTTTTTGTTTTGTTTTCTTTCGTTTTAGACAAGGTTCCAGGCCAGCCTGGAATTCACTATGTAGCCAAGTCATGGTAATCTTGCCTCAGCCTCCCAAGTTCTGGGATTGGAGCATGAGTTAGAACAGCTAGTGTAAATTTCTCATCTTTTCCAAACCTGGGGTTAAATGTTCCCTGCCCCCCAAAAAATAAACAAAAAAACAAAAACATACTAGCTGTGGTGGGCTGTGCTATTATCTCAGCACTTGGGAAGCTCACAGGAGGCTCACAGCATGTTTGAGGCCAGCTTGTGCTACAGAGCAAAACCCCATCTCAAAACAAACCAACAAGAAAACAAAAACAATAACAAATTAATCAATTAATGTAAGCTTGGTCACATGTGCAAGCATACACACACATACATACTCATGAATTTAAAGGTAACAAAAGTTGTATTATTATTATTATTATTATTATTATTATTATTATTATTATTAAAAAATAGGTCCCACAAGCTGTCTTTTTCCTTTGAGCCTCTTGTCTAACCATCCCATTTTAACAGCTCTTTTTTTTTTCACCCTCTTATCAGGTAAAAAAATGATTGATTTCCATTCCTCGCGGTTGTAGTAGGAGTTCCTTTTGTTTGTTTTTGTTTTGTTTTTCAATACAGGGTTTCTCTGCGTAGCCTTGGCTGTCCCAGACTCACTTTGTAACCCAGGCTGGCCTCGAACTCACATCGATCCACCTACCTCTGCCTCTGAGTGCTGGAATTAAAGGTGTGCACCACAACACCCAGCTAGGACAGGAGTTCTTAACCTCAGAGCTACTGACCTTTTGGAATGGACAATTCTCGTTGTGAATAACACCTCCTAGTTGATTACAGGATCTTGGCAGGATCCCTGGCCTCCAACCACAGGTCATAAATAAGCTCGCGACAACCTGTCCCAGGCAGCAGTGGGAACAACCCACCCCCATCTGAGAACCCCTGCTCTGCAAATACTTTTTGGCAGAACATTTTCACTTTTGCTTATTTCATCCCTAAATATAGGGATCGTGTATAAAGTCCAGGGCATTATCTCCTGCCTTCTCCAGGAATCTCCCGAAAGTGCTGTGTGTTGGTGGCTTAGCAGAGAGAGAACCTGAGGGGACAGGCATACAGATAGGGATTCTGGGTGAGGTAGACATATGCCCTGTGACTGCTGCTGCCTAAGCAACAGACCCGGCTTGGTGCCCATGAGCTTTCCCCTAAAGCTTGTGCGGACCACGCACTTCAGACACCAGCATAGTAGTTCCTCAGAGAAAAACCAAAGGGAAATCTGATGGTAACTGCTAAAGCTGAACCACTTCTAAATGCAGCCTGCCTAGAGGCAAGGGGAGGCTCTGCTATATTAGCAGAAAAGACAAATTAAGAATGCTGACAAGGGCTGGGCGTGCAGTTCAGTGGCAGAGTGCTGACTTACCACACGTATGGCATTGGGCTCTATTCTTAGCATGAGGAAAATAAATTAAGAAATGCTAACTAGAGATCTTAGCTAGTCTTTACCCCACATAGGTGTACACAGTCTTAATGATACATACATTTCTGGATGTAAATATGAACGGGAAGAAATTCATTGTTTCCACCTTTGAATCAAGTAAAAAAAAAGACAAGTTAGACAAGACTACCAGTGGCCATCTTGTACTGACCTTTGTCTATGAGGTCCAATAATGGCACGTTTCAGTAATAGCAATTGCTAACACTTATTGAGAAGTTGTTGTATACCAAAAGCATATCAATAGCTTGACTTGTAATTTTTTCCTTTTTGGTTTTTCAAGACAAAGTTTCTCTGTGAACCCTTGGCTGTCCTGGACTCACTTTGTAGACCGGGCTGGCCTCAAACTCACAGAGCTCTGCCTGTCTTTACCTCCCAGAGTGCTGGGATTACAGGCATGTGCCACCATGCCCAGCTTTACTGTACTATCTTGCTTAAACCTTAGGCTAGCCTTCAGGATTTCCTGTCATCACTATCTTTGATGGGACAAAACAGACTCACACTGGTCACATTATTTGGTCAAAGTCATATTTCTTGTAAAAACTCAAAATCCTGGCCATTTGTTCCCCAGGCTTTTGGTTGTTGCTGTGTGTGTAGAATTGCTTTTCAAATTATAGGAAAATGCCCACAAAATTTGCCAGCTTAATCATTTTAAGAATACAATTGAGCAATATTCAATGCATTCATAGTATTGCCCCACCCACACAACCATCCATCCTCAGAATTCTCTTCATCCTGCAAAACTGAAAGGCTGTGGTCATTAGAAAGAGGAAGTTAATCACCTTCCTTTGTTTCTGGGGACCACCATTCCCCTTTCATCCTATAAAGTTTGACTGTTCTAGGAATCTCAAGTAAGTGGAAGCATGCGATCTTTGTGTTTTGTGATTGGCTTCTTTCATTTAGTATAACGTCCTTAAGGCTCACCCATGTGGCGACTTGTGTCAGAGTTCCCTTCTCTTTCAAAGCCAAATACTCCATTCTGCAGTATAGCAGTTTACTCATTCAACCGCCATCAGTGGGCTCTTGGGGTACTTTCACCTTTGGGTTGCAATGAATAATGTTACAGGAGCATGGGTGTGCAAATACTTATTCTAGACCTTCCAGGCTGCGGCGATGGCTCAGTGGGTAAGGCACTCGCTGCACAGACCTGGTAGAACATGCATATGTGCCCCAGAGTGCCCCTACAGGCAATGGGAGGCAACTAAAGAGAATCACCTGGAAGCCGAGGCCAGCTAGCATGGTATAGACAGCAGTGAACAAGGAGAAACCCTGTTGAGGTCCAATTCTTGTGGTTGTTCTCTGACTAAGAATGTTCATTAGGCATGTTCCCATATACATGCACGCATGCAAACACACACACACACAAATCACAGAATCGAATAATAGTTGACATGGAAAGGGAAGGAATTCTGACACAGGCTGCAACACGTATGAACTTCAAGGACAGTATACTAAGTGAAAGATCACAGTCACCCCACACAGACACACAGAGAGACAGACAGACAGACAGACAGACACACACACACACACACAGAGAGAGAGAGACAGAGACAGAGACAGACAGACAGACAGAGACAGAGAGAGACAGACACAGAGACAGACAGAGACAGACAGACAGACAGAGATAGCAAGAGAGACAGAGAGACAGAGAGACAGAGACAGAGAGAGAGACAGACAGAGAGACAGACAGAGACAGAGACAGACAGAGAGAGACAGAGAGAGAGAGAGAGAGAGAGAGAGAGAGAGAGAGAGAGAGAGAGAGAGAGAGAGACCCTGCTTTCAATTCTTTCGTTTATATCCAGAAGTAAAAATGCTGGGTCGTAATAATTCTATGTTTACTTTTCTGAAAGACTGCCACTTTGTTTTCCAAAATGGCTAAGCCATTTCATATTCCCCTAAACAACACCCAGAACTTCCAATTTCTCTGAATTTAGTCTTCTTTGGCTTGGATAGCATCCATCCTGATGTATGTGAGCTATATGCCTCAGGATTTCAAATTCACTTATAAGCCCATGCTGGACCTATGTGGAACTTGATAGTGGTATGCACATACACATTCACAATGGACAGATCTTGATTGCAGTCTGGTTAAGTTGTCAACAACTGTGTCCAGAAAATTCCTCACTGCTCTTTAACAAGTTGGTCAGGAAGACTAAGAAGGCACCATGTGAGCCCCTCCCTTTTCAACCCCCAGCCTCCTAGATATAGGCAAAACATACCTGTAGCCTCTGTCTCTCTGTCTCTCTCTGTGTGTCTCTCTGCGTGTTTCTGTCTCTGTCTCTCTCTGTGTCTGTCTGTCTGTCTGTCTGTCTGTCTGTCTGTCTCTCTCTCTCTCTCTCTCTCTCCTGCACTTTTAGCTCTAGCTACACACAAAGCAGAAAGAAGCCACATTTAAGAAGACATTGGCCCATTTTGCGTCCATTAATCTTAATGGGCCCAATCTTTAGGAAGCCTGTTCTGACTTGATCAAGGGTGCTTAGTCTAGGCAAATTCTCCACCTGACATTCAGAAGGTGTGGTCCACAGCACGGTGAGAAGTGACTCACACTTGCCTAGGAGGCCCTGCCCAAGGAGGGGCCCTTTCTCCCTCTCCTTGTTTTTCCTCTCTGTCTGCTTTGTGCTCTCTGGCCTCCTTGCATCCCAGCACCCTGGGAAAGCAGTGGCTGAAATGACAAAAGATGACTCATTTGACCCTCAGGGAAGGCTGAGCAGCTCTCACTCTGGAGCAGTGCAAGGCCTGAGTGTCCCAACTCAAACTCACTGTCCTTTCAGACTCTTCTTTCTAGTCCATGGACCACCAGACCAGTGTCCCACCCACAGTGGGATGTTATTACCATCTGGCATGAGCATGCTGATGCTGTGAATTAAGTTCCAGGTGTGTACTGGCCTAGTGTCAGAACCTTAGAACTGTAGTCTTTTATGGTTGGACGGGATTTAAGATATACTATATTGCGGAACTTCAGGAGTAAGCCCAGGGAGGTGGGTCATCTGGTAGAATGCTGGCCTACCAGAATAAAGGCCTGGGTTTCATCCTCAGCACTGACAAAAGCAAGCATGGTGGTGGAGATGGAGGCAGACAGTCATCTTTGGCTATGGTGAATTTGAGGCCAGCCTGAGCTACATGAGATCGTGTCTCAAAATAATATAACAATTTCAGGTTTAAGGTATGTGTATTGTTGTTCTATTCAGTGCTACCCGGACAAAGTCCATTGATTAACATTT
Source organism: Acomys percivali (assembly GCA_907169655.1). NCBI lineage: Eukaryota > Metazoa > Chordata > Mammalia > Rodentia > Muridae > Acomys > Acomys percivali. The sequence continues at coordinate 69,076,181 of OU015746.1, read as the reverse complement.
TAGGAAACATTCCAGCACTCGGGAGGCAGAGGCAGGCAGATCACTGTGACTTCGAGGTCAGCCTGGCCTACAAAGTTAGTCCAGGACAACCAAGGCTACACAGAGAAACCCTGTCTTGAAAAACTATAAAAAAAAATTTTATGTCCCCTGGAGGGGGAGACCTAGTGGCACTCAGAGGAAGGACAGCAGGTCACCGAGAAGAGACTTGATACCCTATGAGCATATACAGGGGGAACAGTCATAGGGGAGGGGAATAAGGGGAAAATGGGAGGGAGGGGAGAATGGGAGGATACAAGGGATGGAATAACCATAGAGATGTAACAAGAATAAATTAATAAAATAATAAAATAAATAAAAAAAAATTTGTATGGAGAATTAAAAAAAAATTTTTTTTTAGGAAACAAGGAGAGTTATTAGACACTGTCTTTGAATTCGGTAGTGTAAACCGATTTACATTTCAGACATCGGCAAACACCAGCGGGGCTTGTATCTCCCTCTCCTACTTAGAACTGACAGCTCCAAGGCCTGTTAGCAATTGTTGATCTTCTACAAACTCCTCATTCCCTTCATTCATAGATAAGAGTATCAGGGCCCATGAAGGCAAACGCTTTTACCCAGGGTCCCAGTATTCATTAGCCACAGAATTTAGAATCCAAGTCCTGTACATTGATGTCATCAATCTAAAGTGCACGCTGCTCAACAAGATTATGTTAAAAAGAAAAAAAAATCCATGAGGGCCAGGGAGTTGCCTGGATGGGTAAAGGTGCTCCCTGTGGCCTGAACTGAACACCCAGCACCCACATAAAGGCAGAAGAAGAAAAAGGACTCCGCCACATGCTTGCCATGGTACACACCCACACGCACCAACACATTCACCATGTGTGGCTACACACGACAAAAAATAAATAAATAAAAATTAGAAGGGTGGTGTTGCAATGGCCAGATGACATGAAAGACAAACAGCCACACCGGAAACAGGTTCCGGAGGGAAGGAGGTTGCCCATCGTCAGCCTTACAATTGTTTAAGCTGAATATTGAGCAATGCTTTTTTGGACACAACCATGAATTTGCAACGTCATCAACTACAGATCTGGTTGTGCTCAAGGAAATAGTGAATATCTGGAGGACTTGACTCAACAGTTTAAAGAAAACATAGTGCGTGAAAAGCCATCATGAAAGATATGTTACCAGAGCCCTGAATGGTGGTCACACCTTTAATCCCAGCACTAGGAGGCAGCGGAGGTGGATCTCTGTGCGTTTGAGGTCAGCCTGGTCTATAGAGCAAGTCCAGGACAGTCAGGGCTATTCGCCACAGAGAAACCCTGTCTCAAAAACCCAAAAAAGAAAAGAAAAAGGAAGGAAGTGGGGAGAGATGGCTCAGAAGTTAAGAGCACTGGCTGCTCTTCCAGAGGTCCTAAGTTTAATTCCCAGCAACCACATGGTGGCTCACAACCATCTATGACGAGATCTGATGCCCTCTTCTGGCATACAGGCATACATGCAGGCAGAACACTGTATATATAATAAATAAATACATCTTTTTTTTTTTTTTTTCCAGAGCTGAGGACCAAACCCAGGGCCTTGTGCTTGCTAGGCAAGTGCTCTACCACTGAGCTAAACCCCCAACCCCAAATAAATAAATCTTTAAAAAAAGAAGAAGATACATTATCAGACTTGCTCTCTTGTAAACATGAGTTTAAACAAAATCCAATCAACTTTGATGTTCTTCTTTCCACCACACCCCCCTCTCCCACTTTGTACTTGATTGGCTCAAGTCAACGCTGTGGCTTAGGACCTTTTTTTAAGGGTTTGTTTTATTTTTATTTGTGTGCAGAGGACTACACTGTATGTGTGGGTGTGAATGCTGTGTGTGTGGATGCCTGCTATGGTGAACACTAGATCAACTGGAGCTGGAGTTCCAGGCAGTTGTGAGCCACCAAGATGGGTATGGGGAACCGAACTTTGTTCCTCTGTTAGGAGCAGCACACGCTCTTAACTTCTGAGCCATCTCTCAAGCCCTGGCTTGGAACTTTTATTGGAGGAAAAAGGAAGAGAAAGCATGGCTAGGTAGTTAATAGACAAGAGAGCCGGCCCAGAGAGGAGGCAGCAGGGAGTGGGAGGGAATCCTGACCATTCTGAGTGGACCACAAGACTGGACTCTCAGAATGACAGGGAGCCAGTCTCCATCTCACAGAGGGCAGCAAGCCTGCGTGGAACACTGAGGCGTCCGCCTCTATATACTCACGTCACCTGGACCGGTGAGACCAGAGCAGGCGCTAGGAGCAGCCATCAAGCCGAGGGAAAGAGAAAAGAAAACGCCAAACACCTCCAGGGAGGAGGCTGGGATTGCGTTTGTTCCACTCCTCTGTGACCCTTGCAGTTACTCTGGCCAGACCCGCCTGAGGACAATGAGCAAAATGTGTCAGTGGCCACCAGCATCCTTTCCTCTTTCCCAGGGACCACACTTAGCTCCAGACCTCCCCATCGCCACACTGTCATGGGTGCCTGTGAGGCAGACCACTTCCTCTCTTCTCCCAGCAGCCTCGCCCCATGCTCCATGACTCTGGCCTGTATGATGCAGTGCTCTGCCAGAGCGCACAACTGCGTCACATCCCTAGGTCTGATCATAGCTGCTTTATCTGCCCTTGTGCTCTTGGTCTGATTGGAGGACTGTCATGATCCCTAATGGCCCTGAACAAGATAATGGAAAAACCAGGCCCTGGACAGGTCACCACTTTGTCCTGACCCAAAAGCCAACTGTAAAAGCAGGCACCCTGGAGTGAGGCCAACAAGGAGCCAGTGAGGTCAAAGCTGTTAAAACTCTGAAAAAGGAGAGTCCAGACAAATACCCCAAGGGGCCTTCCCACCCTCAAGGGAAGAGGGTGGAGAACTGGAGTGAAATCTATGAGCCCCATAGAGCATCCTGGCTGCACTGGCATTAGCTGTATCCTCGAGCCAGGTATGGTGGCAGTACTTGGGAAATGGAAGCAGAGGAGCCATGAGTTCAAGGCCAGCCTGGGCTACATAGTGAGTTCACAGCCAGTCTGAACTGCACAGTGGGGCGAGAGAGAGCCGTAGCCAAAAAAAGATTCATACGCAAAATCTCAAGTCTGGCTTCCGCTAAACTCATGTCACCATAAAACCAAAATTGAACCATATCACCATCAGAAGTCAGGGACCATCTGTATGTAGAAAAGCCCTTTTTAAAAAGATCACACACACACACACACACACACACACACACACACACACACACACAC
>OU015746.1:69062043-69072911 GCA_907169655.1 Acomys percivali | reverse complement strand
CACACACACACACACACACACACACACACACACACACACACACACACACACAAAGATCACACATAAATTATAGTGACAGGAAGTAGAGAAAAAGGCAAAATTTGATTATCTACCCTTTGACCAAAATATTAAAGAAATAGCAGCATGCTAAATGGGCAGCATTTGGAGTGATTTCTAGGTCGTTCCTCCTCCTCCTTTGACATTCCTCCATCCAGTTTCTGAAGCTCTCCACAGCCTCGTTCCTTCCCACAGCCTCTCTCCTTTAGCGTGTCACTCCTCTCACCCGTAACCAAGCTATTGCACCCGCCATGTTCTGAAAAGCCTTCCTGCCTGCCTCTTCCCTCTGCTCTCAGCTCCTGTCATTCACTGCCAGGATTTCAGTTGTAACCCCCCAAGATGACCCCCATCCCACCCCCAGCTAGCAAGGCATTTACCAAATCCTCAGATTTCTGGGCCATTCTCATTTTAGCAGACACAAGACTGATCAACTAATAGATAATTGCACTGTCCCTTCCCATAATTGATTCTAATTTAGCCAAGGTTAGCCCTGATGGCTTTCTACTAGCAAGCCCCACCAGGGCTTCCCCTTCTTTCTGCCATTCAAGTCAAGAGAGGAGCGGGCCAGTAACTGGACCTCCTGTTACTGTTCCCTGGTCGCAGCTGCAAGCTTCCTACTAGAGTTTTATCTAGAATGTTCCTCATAGGCTCATCTGTTAAGGGCTTGGTTGCTGGCTTTTAAAACATCTCATGTCACTGGAGGCATGCCCTCAAAACAGATCGTGGGACTCCCTCAGGCCCTCTTCCTCTGCCTCCTCCTCCTTCTTCTTCCCCTTTTTTGTTCCCTGACTCATGGTGTGAGTGGGTTTGCTCCAGCACATATCCCTGTCATGATGGGCTACCTCATCAGAGAAAGGCTCAAGGCAATGGAGCCATTTTGTCAAGATCTAAATCCTCCAAAACTGTGAGCCAAGAGAAACCTTTCCTTTTTATAAGTTGTTTCTCCCAGGCATTTGTTGTGGTGCTGAAAAAGCGACATCACTTTTGTTTATTCTTTCCAGATCTTCTCCACTGCAGCGTTGCCTGATGAGAGCTCGTGCATCCTCAGTCAAAGTCTATTTAAGTGACCAGGCTCCCTCAGAGCCTTTCTGATGGCCCTATCCAGAGGCCCCATGTCTCTGTCTTACTCAGGGACACTCGTCCCCTGTTGCCTTGTATCACAGCAATGCCTGCTCTCAGGGATAGTCACCAACTTTTAGGAGATCATGCCAGAAACTTCAGAATTTGCTCTGTCCCTTCTATCCCCTCAGATGGCATTCAAGTGTGCTCAGATCTGCCTGTGATGGCCTCTCTCCTCTCTGCCCCTTTTATTCAGCCTCCCTTTCCTGGCTGTTGCTCAGGTCCTCCTCACCCAGGGACCCAGAACAGGACTTCACACATTGGCTGAGGCCAGCAGCTTCATGTGTGCACACTGCTCACTGTGTGTGTGCCTCGGGAAGCTCTATGGTGTTTCTGAGGCACGGTTACCTCACTTCTGAAAAGGGCTTGGAGAATAAAACCCTCAGCACTCCCAACATTGGTACACGTTGAGTCATTCTCATCACTTATGCCAGGAAAGAGAAGTGGATCTGATTTTGGACTTCTTTCAGATTTTCGGGGTGTCAGAACATGTATACTAAGGAATCTTGGAGGTAGATCCCAAACCTCAACGTTAAACTAATTCATATGCTACATATACCTTGTCTACATAGCCCGAAGGTAATTTTATATATCTCTCCTATGACCATAATCATCACATGAGGCTGGGTGTGGAATTTTCTGTTTGTAGTATCATATTAGCACTCAAAAAGTTTCAGATTTGGAGGTTTTTTTAATTAGAGATTTTCAGTCCATGTGCCTGCATGTGTACATGCATGTGTATGTGCGTGGGGAGACACAGAGAGACAAAGACGGAAGTATAAGAAATGATATTTATTTAGTGTTTATCTTGGCTTAAAAGCTTCCTAATTGCTTGTTGCTGCTACCTACTTTGACACAGAAAGAAAGTCAGGTACCTCTGTCCTAGTTTGCTTTTCATTGCTGTGATAAAACACTGACCAAAAGCAATGTACAGATGACAGTCCATCATCAGGGGGAGCCCAGGCAGGCACTGAAACAGAAGCCACAGAGGAATGCTGCTTCCTTATACAACCCAGGACCCCCTGTGCAGGGGTGGCACTGCCCAGAGTGGGCTAGACCATTCTCCATCAATTAGCACTCAAGAAAATGCCCCACAGGCCTGCCACTTCTCAGCTGAGCTTCCCTCTTCCTGGGTGTGTTAAGTTGACACCCAAGAACAGCCATTACAAGTCCACTTTTGTCAGTTTGACACACAAACACACCACTTTAAGCTATTTCCTTTCCTTTTTTATTTGTTTCCATCATCTCAAATTAATACCATGTTATAAATACAGTAAACTTTAAAAGTTTACAAAGGACCTACACATAGACCCTAGATGCCTTTTTTCTTTTCTTTCTTTCTTTCTTTCTTTCTTTTTTTTCCAAAACAGGGTTTCTCTGTGTACCCCTGGCTGTCCTAGACTCACTTTGTAGACCAGGCTGGCCTCAAACTCACAGCAATCTACCTGCCTCTGCTTCCCAAGTGCTGGTATTGAAGTCATGCACCACCACTCCCAGCCTTCTTTTCTTTCTTTCTTTTCTTTTCTTCTTCTTCTTCTTTTTTTTAAAAGTTCACTGGGTTCTAAGCTTAGCAACCCTCAGTTTCCTGTTACTTACAGCACCGAATATAATAATATAAATGCTATGTAAATCCCAGTTCTACTTTTCTATTCCAGTAATAAGGACAAGAAAAGTGACCACGTGTTAGTATTGGTACAACTTTAAAACATATTGTTGCTCTGTTGCTGGTAGCATCTGTGGATCAGAACCCACAGATGTACAGCCTTTGGGTATGGAAGGCTGGCTTTATAGAGCTTACTAAAGGCTCCACCTACATCTCTTTCACTAGCACCTGGCAGCATGTTTTATACTAAACAATTTCTCAATAAGCACTTAACTATTAACAGAGAAGAACTGGGGACAAAGCTCAGATGGTGGAATGTTTGCCTTATGTACATGGGTTCTCAGGGTTAATTCCCAGAACCACACAAGAGTGGGCAAAGTGGCATATACCTATAATGCCAGCACTAAAGAGGCAGAGGCAGGAGAAACAGAAGTTCAGTCATCCTCTACTACATAACAAGTTTGAGGTTAGCCTGGGATACATGAGACTCTGTCTCAAAAAGCAAACTGAAAACAGAGAAAAGGACAGAATAGCAAAACTTGAGTGACTGAAGGGAGCAACAGAAGCTACCAGGCCTAGGTCACCATTGGAGCCTCAGGGTTTAATGAGATGTGTGGGCTTGAATGCAAGTATAACAAACAGGAAGCTCTTGTAGCAACTGATGTAGGAGATGGATTCAATTGGATGTCTGCTTTTAAAAGACAGATTTAGAGCCAGGTGTAATGATGCATGCCTGTGATCCCAGCACTCAGGGAGTCAGAGGCAGGTGGATCTCTGTGAGTTTGAGGCCAGCCTGCTCTACAAAGTGAGTCTAGCATAGCCAAGGGTACACAAAGAAACTCTGTCTTTAAAAAAAAAAAAAAGAAGGAAAAACAATACAGATTTGGTTGTTCAGGGTGGAGGCAGATCCAGAGGGTCTTGTATGATTTTATTCTTGAACACAAAATTCTGGTTCTTAGCTTCATTTATAAGGTGAAGGCAAGCTAGACTTGGTGGCATAAACCTGCAGCCTTGGCGTGGAGGAGACTGAAACAGGAGGATTGGAGCTATAAGGCTAGCCAGGGCAGTATAATAAGACTCTGTCTCAGAAGAGAAAAGAGTAACAACAAAAAGCTGAGGGTAGACCAGCTGTCTCCAACATCATGGTTACTTCCTTCCACATTTCCCGAGTCCTTGTTGCTAGAAAGTAACTGTGTATGGTTTAAGGAAGTGGAGTCAGGGAAGACACTCGTGGTGTCCCTGTGTCAGTGGCACAGCAACATAGTGGAAATAAACCTGGAGTGTGGGTCTGCCCTGAGCTGAGCATTTACTCCTGGAACAACCTTGACAGAGTCAGGAAACTCTTTGGCGTTTTGGTTTTCATCTCTGTGATTTAAGAAAATTGACATTGGGGTCTTCTCTGTTTAAAAGATGAAGGAACTGGTGGGGGATATACCTCAGTGGATAAAGTATGTGCCTCAGAGGCATGAAGGTCAGAATTCAGACCTCCAGCACCCACATATGTGTAGAGGCGCCAGGGAAGCATGCCTGTAGTCCCAGAATGCGGAAACAAGACCAAATGTGAGACCCTGCCTCAACATACAAGGTGGAGAGCAATGAAGGAAGATAGTTGACACGAACTCAACCTACCTATGTACCCATATACATACAAACACATTTACACACACACACACACACCGATGGATATACCACACAAACATATATATATATATATATACCTACTGAAAAGTAGATGGAAGAAGAACATGAAATGTTGTGCACACAACATTAAAAGGACTGCAGGAGATAGCATGTGTACTAGCATAGAAGATATGTACAAATACTGTTAAATTTAAAACTTCAGTTGTTGAGGCTGGAGGCACAGCTCAAAAGAACAGTGGGTATACCCAGCATGCGTGAGGCCCTGAGTTCAATTCACCAGAACCAAAAATTAAAATGAAATTCAAAGTTATATTACAAAATATATCTTACTTTTATAGGAACTAATATATGTCACTATAGGATAAGCTTGGCAAAGGGTCTGTGGTAACCTCCCAGGGTTGCCAAAACAAAGTACTGCACTGGGGCCAGAACCACTGATGTGTATCCTCTCACACTCCTGCAAGCTAGAAGGGCTGATTTCTCTTGAGGCCTCTTGTCATGTCTTGAAGATATTGTCTCCACCATGGCTTCTACATGGTCACCTCTGTGTGTGCCTGTGACCTAATCTTTCTATAAAGGCTAGTTATATCAGAAATGGTCCATGACAGATGACCTCATTTTAGCCTAATTATCTCTACAAAGCTGCTACCCCAAATCCAGTCGCATTATGGAGTACTGGAGTTAGGACTCCAACAGGAATTTGGGGGTTGGGACACCATTCAGCCTAATAGTAGCCTCTTACGTCCAAGAACCATTAGATGGTCAGGAAATCACTGAAAAGCAAATGAACAAAACAAATGGAGTTGCTTTGTTTGTGGGTGTAGAGGGAATTTGGTAGGATGCTTAGAAGGGGCAAACTCAGGGTGGGAGGTAAGCTTCCCAGCAGAGCGTTTACTTTTTTATTTTCTTTTTGGAGGGGGGTTTCTCTGTGTAGCCTTGGCTGTCCTGGCTTCACTTTGTAGACCAGGCTGGCCTTGAGCTCACAGAGATCGCCTGCCTCTGCCTCCCAAGTGCTAGGATTAAAGGCGTGAGCCACTGCCGCCTGGCCTAGAACATTTTCTTCCTAAACTTGAATTCAAAGTCCTGTGCAAGCCCCAGCACTATGAAGAGAGTAAGGGTTGAGGAGAAACATGGAAACCCTTGTGATGGCTCTAGAGAAAGAAGTCCTGTGTCCAAGCTGGACAGCCCTTGAGTAATGGACAACACTGTGTTGACATGGTTGTGGGTCCACTAGGCTGCCATGGGTTGCCCTGTGGTTTAGGGCAGAGGTGAGTCAAAGGGCAGGGAGGTCAGACAAGAGGCTATTTCAATCATTCCAGTGGAGAGCGATGAGCACCTCAGCTAGGGTGGTGGCTACAGAACAAAAGCTGGAGACTCGGGTGTGCCTGACGCTTATTCTCAGCTCCCGTCCCTGCTGACATGTGGTGAGAGCCACATTCCACCTTCCCCTTGGGAACAATGGATCCTCTGGGAACTGGAAAGACTGTGGCCAGCAGAGCTCTGTGAGGTGAGCCTGTAAAATCCTGCAGCACCAACAATTGCCGACAACTCCTTTTGATTCATGGCTCTCCACACCAGGCTCCGCCCTGGCTCTGCAGCTGGGGCCTCTCTTTTCCAGCAAGACTGGGTTGGTTAAAGTGAGACTGAGATTCTAGAAACTTCACAGATGTAGTCTGCTCACTCCCACAAAGTCTTGGACTTGGCTGCCATCCCTCTTTAACATCCCCTTTGAACCACTAGAATGTCTTCTCTTGTTACCTACCTCAGGGAAGCAGCTGTGGATTTCCATACAGTCTCTCATGTCACCTGATGATTGCTGTTCTCACATGGCAGCATCACTCTGGACCTTATATATTGTCTGAGAAAAAAAAATCATATTTAATAATACAGCATCTCCTCATGCAGATACTTACCATACAAACTCCCCCATAAACTTCTAAACTCTTGGAGATTTTACATTCGTTATATTGCCTGATCCAGGACATACTAGACATTTGGTAAGTTCATGATGAGAAATAGCCAACACCTCCAAAGATCCATGAGGAGGGATTTTCCCCTTAAGGAAGGAAATTGGATTAGTTGGCAAAGAGGACAGATATACAATATAAGCACACACATTTCAACTCATTGAAATGGCCCTCAAGGGCCAGCAAGATGACTCACTGGGTATAGGCACCTGCTGCCAAGCCTGATGACCTGAGTTCAATTCCCAGGACCTCCATGGTGGAAGGAGAGACCCTACTCCTAAAAGTTGTCATCTGACCGCTAAACATAGCCTGTGGAGTGCATGCATGCACTGAGAGGGGTGGGAGAGAGGAAGAGAGAGAGAGAGAGAGAGAGAGAGAGAGAGAGAGAGAGAGAGAGAGAGAGAGAGAGAGGAGAGAAGAGAGAAAGAGGGACGGAGAGAGGAAGAGAGGGAGAGAGGGAAAATGTCATTGAAATTTTTTTAAAAAAAGAAATTACCCTGAAGTCTCCTGCTTTCTCCTTGCATTCCTAACACAGCTGAATAAAGTTTTACCTCCATGCACAATAGGGTCTTAGGTTTCCAAAAGAAAAGTCCTGGGCAAGAGCTGCAGGTGGAGGTGTCCTCACATGCATAATGATAAAAATGGTGATCCTTGGGGAAGGAGGAGATAGCTGTGGTTGTTTAGGTATTTGTTTTGTAAAAATATAACAAACTCTCAGATTCGCTTGGAATTGCAAAGAACCCCAAAGAGACATCAGGGCAGTGAGAAAGGAAAAAACCCAGCACATTCCAATTTCAAAACCTACTGCAAAACTAAACTTGCTAGTGTAAACTTTACTGGAGAGATGGTTCAGATGTTAAAAGCACTTGCTGCTCTTCCAGAGGACCCTGGTTCGATTCCCAGAACCCACATGGGGTGCTCACCCTGGCCAGTAGCTCCAGCTCCAGGTGAGATGACAGAGTCTTCTGGCCTCCACCGGTATGTTACCCATAAGCACATGCCCCTACACAGATACACACATGTACACATAAACAAACCTGAAGAAAAATGTTTTTTTTAAATCTAAAACTTTGTGGTAATGGCATTAGTATAGGCACATAGACCAATGTACTAGAAGTGTCTGGAAATAAAACCACTTCAACAAATGGGCCAAACTCATCCAATGAGGGAAAGAGGCATCTCTTCAACATTGTTCTGGGGGGGAACAGGATTTCGACACGAATGGGCCCCTGCCTTTCACCACATTTAACTCTGATGGATCAAGGAAGGACCTAAACAAAAGCATCAAAATGATAAAACCCGGAAGAAAACAGAAGAGTCAGGCATAGGCTTGGATGTGGCTCGGGAGTCCTACACATGGTACCAAAGCATGAGCCACAAATGCGAAAATAGAACAGAGCTCAAATCTGTGTACATCAAAGGGCAGCACCAGGGAAGTAAAAAGGGAATCTAGACAATGGCAAGATGATTTGCAGACTACATATCTGAGAAAGATTTAATATCCAGGGTATATAAAGAACTCCAATCGCTCAACAAGAGAATACATAACACCATTTGTGGATCGGCGAGCAGGGTGTGGTGGTGCGCACCTGCCGTCTTAACACTTGGGAGGTGGAGGCAGGGTCCGGGGAGATCAAGTTTTAGAGAGCATGGGTTTCTTATTAACTCCTAGTCTCTTCAAACTCCTCTGCAGCTTTGCTAGGATGGTTTTAAACCTTCTACTGGATCAGAAAAGGATTTTTATGGACGTCCACTCTTAAACTGATGAGTAGGTGCCTGCCAACTGGATATGTCCTCAAAACCAAAACAAAATACCCTCCTAAATGAAATGAGCTTCTCCAAAATCATAAATAAAAGGGTGTGGTGCAATATTTCCCTTGCTTAAAAGTTAAGAGAGGGCCTTTAAATGGCACTTCTGCATAGCATCTTTGGGTGCATTTGACAAGACAGCACTTTCATTTAGTATTGTTTTCTCTTGGTTCCTTTGTTCTAAGCTGTATTCTGCAGCCACCCCATCCAGCTGGACCCAAATGCTCATTGCTAGGAGACAGTGCCTAAGGGGAAGTAGATTCAATTAGCATCCCATCCTTAATTGCAAAGCAAATTATATATTTCACATGTATAATTATTTATTTTGTGGCACCATGCCATCATATAGATAAACAAAGACTTTAAGAAAATTTACTAGCTTTTCTGGGAGTGTCTCCCCAAAATGGGAGTGTCCCATTTTTCTGGGAGTGTAATTTTCAGCCTAGGCAATTACTAGGCTGAGGACAATCGTACAAGTAGATTGCTAGCCTATTGGCATACAACAAGCTCAGAAATTCCCCTCGTTAATTTTTTTCTTCTTATGTAAAATTGCAATATAAATATATATGTGTGTATATATGTATATGTGTATATATATGTTCATCATACCAGCATGTGCAAAGGATAATTGTGGCATCTGTAATCTAAATGAAAACAATGGAGAGAGGGCTGGGGAGGTGGTTGGTGCTTGCTGCCCAACACAAGAACCTGAGTTAGGATCCCCAGTGCCATATAAAAGCCAGACATGGTAGCACATGCCTGTGACCCAGGTGGAGATGGCGGATCCTAGGGGCTTGCTGGTCAGCCAGACCAACCAAAATGGTGAGCTCTAGGTTCAGAGAGAGACTCTCCCTCAAAAACTAAGATGGAGAGATAGTGAGGCAGGTTGGCAGGTAAAACCATTTGCCCATAAGCCTGACAACTTGAATTCAATCTCCAGAATTCATGTAAAAAGGCTTTTTAAAAAACATTTTAATTTGTTTAAGGAAGGAAGGGAAGGAGGGAGGAAGGAAGGAAGGAAAACATCCTACCATGAGGTTGGAATAGGATAGGAGAGAGAATCCCCTAGAAGCTCATAGGCCAGCTAGCAGCAGGAACGAGAGAACTGTGCCTCACCAGAGTAGGAGAGAGCTGACTCTGGAAAACTGTCCTCTGGCCTCCATGTGCATGCCTTGGCACCCATGCACTCACAGTCACACACACACACACACACACACACACACACACACACACACACTCAGGCAGTGTGTGTGTAAATAAATAAATAATGTAGAGAAGGCAGCTCAGTGTTGTCCTCCGGCACTCACAGGACAGCATGTGAGACTCACTGGTAAGCAAGGGATGCAGACAGACTGACAACAGAGACAGACGTGAGAAGGGCTGGGACATGTGTAAGGACAGGGAGGCTGCCCAGGAGGAGAGAGAGGTTCTGAGTGAACAGGCCTTTCTCTTTCTGCCAGTGAAGTGTGAGTGGCTACAGAATCAGGAATGTGCTAAGCAACGGGAAAGGATGTGGTCGTTTGGGGAGCTTGAGGGAAACACTGCTGTGGGAGCAGAGCGGAACCATCAGGCGTGATATCAGGAATGCAGGACCATTTCTGCATCATATCCTCTTCTGCAAGCGAGAGTGGAAGCTACTGTGCAGCTAGCTCCCCTTCACCTTCAAATGTGCACCCTAAACAAGGTTATTGGATTGTAAATCTGACGAAGGGAAAGTGAGCGATCTCAAAAGCCACAGAACCAGGAGTCTTACAGCTCAACAGAAAGCCACTGGCATGAAAATAGTCACCCTTGACACCGCTCATTCCCAGTTTTCAAAAACGACCGATTTATTACAGTCAAATAGGGCATTTATCGTGTGGCAATTAGCAGTGGTTGCTCCCTGATGGGCAGTGAGTGACACCAACATTCTGTCATGGCTCTGCAGGCATCCAGAGCCCAGACTGAGGAGGTATGGCTGAGGAAATACTGGGGACGAGTAAGTGGGGCAGAGGACGAATGTGAAGGAGGAGGAAGATGCGGGCTGGAGAGTTGCTTCCTTCTTTGGGTTGGATTACTGAAGACAGGTAGCCAGACCTGACTTGGGGTGCAGGTTTTGTCCCCCAAGTTCAATAACAACGCCTACTTTCAGCATGTTCTCAGTGAATCCTCCCAGCATTCCTGCCAGATCAAATTGCTAACCCATGCGTCAGTTACTATTACTGTCAGCTTTCTGTTACTATAGCAAACATCTAAGCAAATCAATTTGTAAGAGGACAAGGTCTATTTTGGCACACCATTTTGGAAGCTTCAGCCTCTGATTGGTTGGTCATGTGGCTTTGGGCCTGTGATGAAGCAGCATCACAGCAGGAATGTATCTCGGAGAAACCGTGGTTCTTCAGTTTCCTTCTAGAATGTGCTCAGCATGTGTGAAGCCTTGTGTTTGAGCCACAATAAGGGAGAGAGAAAGCAAGTTGGAGGGAAAGAGAAGAGAAGGGAAAGGAAGGGAAGAGAAGGAAAGGGAGAAAAGAGAAAAGAACACGGAAGGAGGTGGGATGAAACTGGAGGAGATGGGGGAGGAGAGGAGAGGAAAGGAGGGGGGGAAAGGAGTAAGAAAGAAGGCAGAAGTGGAAAGAGGAAAGGGGAGGAGAGAAGAGGGGAGGGGTGAAGAGGGGAGGGGAGGGGAGGGGAGA
>OU015746.1:69041862-69061943 GCA_907169655.1 Acomys percivali | reverse complement strand
GGGGAGGGGTGAAGAGGGAAGGGGAGCTAGCAAAGTGGTTCTAACTCTAGGATACTGGTTATCTATTACTGTATTATAAATCACTCTAAAACTTAAGCACTGTTTTACTTGTTCATAATCCCTTGGCCAGCAACTTGGGCTCAACTTAACTGGCAGCCTTTCCACGAATATTTGGCCTCACATTCCAGGGGTTCTGCTTTCATTAATCTGTAAGAAAACCCATTCATTGGCAAAAAGCTCCCAGGTGGCATACTGCCAACCCTAAGAACGACTGATATACAGGGGAGGCATAGTGGGTGTGTAAACGTTTGAGTTGGGGTGGGAGTATAAAGATGGAGGTGACAAAGGGGTAGAGTGAGTTAACAAAAACTAAAGATGTGTGCCATATGGCAGAATACTGTTTTGTAAGCTTTTTAAAGATGTAATTATAAAGAGCTTGGATAGAGGTACTCTGTATGGGTGGATCATGCTGCTTCAAAAGCCATGAGTCATTAAATGAAAACCACAGTGTCAGGTTTGTGATAACTCCCTATGGGCTATTGGTCAGGGAGGCCCCAGAGAACCCCGAAACAACACAGGCCATTGCTCTTGGTTATCTACCACAACTAGAGGTCTTGTAGTTTGAAAGAAAATGCTCCCTCATAGGCCCATAGGAAGGGCATTATTAGGAGGTGTCACCTTGTAGTAAATGTGGACTTGCCAGAAGAAATGTGTCCCTGTGAGGGTGGTTTTGAGCTCTCAGACACTCAAGTGAGAAGCTCACAAGCCTTAAGGATCAAGATGTAGCGCTCTCAGCTCCTTCTCCAGCACCATGTCTGCCCGCATGCTGCCATGCTTCCCGCCATGACGATAATACACTAAACCTCTAAACTAAGTCAGCCCCAATTAAATGTTTTCCTTTCTAAGAGTTGCCGTGGTCATGGTGTCTCTCCACAGCAATAGAAACCCTAAGACAAGAGATGAAACCTACAGTATATTCAGTTGCAGAACAAAGAGAAATTGAGGTGGAGCTGGCATGGACACTTCCTGCTTGCTGAATGCTGGAAGGTGCTATACAAGCTACTAGGAGAGAAAAGGCATCAATAGTCTTACCCAGTTACAAACCCTGTCATGTAGAGGAATTTTTTGACAGGGTTTCTCTGTGTAGCCTTGGCTGTCCTGGACTCACTTTGCAGACCAAGCTGGCTCAAACTCACAGGGATCTGCTTGCCTCTACCTTCCGAGTGCTGAGACTAAATGTGTGTACCACCACATCCAGCTGTATAGAGGAATTTTAATCCAGCAACATGGCTGCTCTGGCAAGGGATCACATCCAAAGACCTTCAAGGTCTATGTGATCTGGATGAGATGCAGACACGCCCTGTATAACAGTATGATCTGGCTGGAATGCAGACACACCCTTAGTACACACCTTATATGCCAAACAATGACATCTATTGGAGGGGCAGACAAAGTGACAAATCAGAGAAAGATTTAACAGAATGAGTCAGAGATAGGATACTCTCAATTCACATAAGAACTGCACAGGATACCAAGAAGAGACTTGATACCCTATGAGCATATACAGGGGGAGGAGGTCCCCGTCAGTCACAGACATAGGGGAGGGGAGTAGGGGGAAAGCAGAAGGGAGGGAGGAATGGGAGGATACAAGGGATGGGATAACAATTGAGATGTAATATTAAATTAATAAAATATAAAAAAAAGAACTGCACAGGAAAAAAAAACAGCCGGGCATGGTGGCACATACCTTTACTCCCAGCACTTGGGAGGCAGAGGTAGGTAGATCATTGTGAGTTCTAGGCCAGCCTGGTCTACAGGTGAGTCCAGGACAGCCAGGGCTACACAGAGAAACTCTGTCTTGAAAAACCAAACACCAAAAACCAAAAAAAAAAAAAACCCAAAAAAACTGTACATAAAAGAGAAGCTACTTAAGAGCAGAGAGACAGAGACAGAGACAGAGAGAGAGAGAGAGAGAGAGAGGAAAGAGAGAGAGAGAGAGAGAGGGAGGGGGGGAGGGAGGGAGGGAGGAGGTGATATCAGGACAGTTTTACAGAAATAGGTTGCAGAGAGAACAAGCTAGACAGAAGAGAAGACAGAACGAGCAAGGGGCTGGAGAGATGGCTCAGTGGTTAAGAGCACTGACTGCTCTTCCTGAGGTCCTGAGTTCAATTCCCAGCAACCACATGGTGGCTCCCAACCATCTACAGTGTAGTCTGATGCTCTCTTCTGGCCTGTGAGTGTATATGCAGGCAGAGTACTGCAAATATAAATAAATAAATAAGTCTTTTAAAAAAAGAGAATGAGAAGGAACCAAAAAATTAGAACATATTGCCAAAGCAAATATGAGACCAGGTAAAGCAAGTCCTTCAGAAGCAAGGAGAAGCTGGATTGAATCAGTCAGCTTGGAAGGTTAGACTGTATGGAGGCTTCCAAGCCTAGGCCAAGTGATAGTTAGAAAAGGAAATGCTCCAGGCTCAGCCCAAGCAGTGTATTCACTCCTTCATCTGAGGAAGTAATTATAATACCAACCTGCCAAGCATGATGTGCCCACTGGTGCAATAGTGACATGACTGTTATGGCAGTAGCCAACCCTCTTCTGCTGGGATTTGAAGGAGGTCTGTTCCAAGGAGAGAATTCATGTCTGGTACTGAAAACTCAGTAAAGTTTATAGCTAGGAATGTCAATGACCGTAAGGAGGAATCTTTTTTTTTTTTTAAGGCTTTTGGAGATAGAGTTTCTCTGTGTAACAGCCCTGACTTTCCTAGACTCACTTTGTAGACCAGGATGGCCTTGAACTCACAGAGATCCACCTGCCTCTGCCTCCAGAGTGCTGAGATTAAAGGTGTGTGCCACCACACCTGGTAGGAACTTACTATTGTTGTTTTGCTAAGTAAACACGTTGCCAAGCTACCTTTTAAGTATTTACGTTTATACCCGTAGATTAGTGCTGTTCTCAGCCTTAGTAAAGAAGCTCCTCTTTGTCACCACGATGGCAGTTAATGCAGATACTCCTAGCTTGTCAAAGTGTGGAGAATAAGTCACTGTTGAGTGATCATCCCTAAACTCAACATTTATATCACGCCTTCCAATGCTCTGGAAACAAATCAGAAAATGGGTACAATGTAAGAGCCAGGGGATAAAGGGGGAGTGCTATGAAATGGTGTTTTCTGTACATGACATAGTCATTGTGGGCATGAACTCAGAGCAGCTGTGGTCACTTGCACACGCTGGAACCCACCAATGCTCTATTACGGATGGGGGTTGGGCTCACAGGGCCTACCTCTACTGAGGCACTTAATGGCTGCTGGTAAGGAGAAGTTATTTCCTTCAGGGTTACAGCTATCTCTAAGTTCACACATGCTTAAGTAAATAGCCCATGATTTGTGCTCCTGCCGGCAACCTTGATAAAGCTCAGTGGGACACACACACACACACACACACACACACACACACACACACACACACACGACATTAAACTAGAAAGGATAGTGGTTTTGTTTCAGGCAGAAAAACAAACGCTGGTATAGCATCTAACTGCAAATTGCAACCCAGGTGAAGTAAAGTTAAAAGACTTTAAGAAACATAAGATCCATGCCAGGGCCAGGAATTCAGACCTGTAAGCCCAGCACCTGGAGTTCGAAGCAGGAGGATCAGACTTTGAAAATCATCCTCAGGATACATAGTGAGCAGTGAGCTCAAGGTCAGCCCAAGATAAATAAACCCAGTCCCAAAGAAACAAAGAAAATAGGTAAAGCTGGGTGTGCTGACACGTGCCTGCCTGTCTGTAGTCCCAGCTATGGGAGGCTGAGGCCAGAAGGAAAACACGATGCTTCTCTACAAGTTAAGATCTGTCTGGGAAAGATAGTGAAAATCAGTATTTTAAAATGTGTGGCATTAAGTGTCGTCTCAACACTTAAGAGCACTTGCTGCTCTTGCAGAGGACTCAGTTTGGTTCCCAGTACCCATACTGTGGAATTATAACAACATTTAACTATAGCTCTAGTTCAAAGGGATTTGACACCCTCCCCAAACCTTCTCAGGTGCCAGGCATGTGTGTGCTGCACATGCAGACATTTTGGCAAAACACTCATACATAGAATAAACAAATCTAAAATAATTAATGTGTAAATAAATAGACGCATGTAGACGTAAATAAAATGGTGAAATACTTAATGCTTTTTCTTTCATAGTGGATAAGCCAAGCATGTCTGCTTTCCATGTTTCTACTCAACACAGCACTAGAAGCCCTTGACTTGAAAATACTGCAAGGAAAATACATTTTCAAAAACACAGATTTAGAAGGAAAGAAGAAAAACTGTACCCATAGACTACTTGACTCTGCAGATAGATAACCCTAAGGAATACATTTAAAATTCCTAAAATTAACAAGGCAGATCAGCATAGTCATGGGACATAAAGCTAGTACACAAAAATTGTTTTTCACTATATTAACAATGAGCAATCCAAAAATGAGCTCAGGGCTGGCAGTGACGCCCAGAGATAGAGCACATGCTTAGCACTTTTAAGGTCCTAAGTCCAATCTCTGGCACCAAAGAGTGAATAAAGAAAGAATTGTTTTCTTCAATTAAAAAACAATCCCAGGGTGCTGAGGGTGTCGCTCTATGGTGGAGTGCTTGTCTAGCTTGAAATGCGTAGTAAAATTACTAATGGCCAAGCATGCCTAATGCTCTGCAGATGCGACAAGGTCATGTGTCCGATAAGCTTTAGCATAGACAGGATGTAAACATAGAAACAGACCTATGTACACTCTTTGTTGAGAAAATACAGAGGTAAGCAGACAGAGGGAAAGATAAGAGGTACGTGATGTATATGTGATACGTATGTCACTAATGAACGCAATACTCCTTATTACTCAGCTATTGAAGAAAGGAGGAAGGGGCTGGCGTTGTGGTGATTATAAGACAAAAACTGTTCCCTGGGGATTGGGGTTATGGCTCTGCGTTTAAGATGACCCAAGTTCAGGTCCCAGCACCCATGTCAAGGCAGCTGGTCCTAAATCAATTCCCAACACTCAAAAGGCGACTGACAGCTGTTTCAGCACCCTCTTCTGGTGCACAGATGCACATTCAGACAAAGCACTCATATACACAAATAAGTGTGTTTTGTTTGTCTGGGTTGTTGTTTTTGGTTTTTTTTTTTGGGGGGGTTTTGGTTTTGGTTTTTTTAGATAGGGTTTCTCTGTGTAGCCTTGGCTGTCCTGGACTCCCTTTGTAGACCAGGCTGGCTTCGAACTCACAGCGATCCACCTGCCTCTGCCTCCCGAGTGCAAGGCTGCACCTCTTAACGGTTCCAGAACTTCCCTGAGCAGTGCCACCAACTGGAGAACAACTGTTCAAACACATGAGCCTATGGGGTACATCTCAAAGAACTGCCACACATACTGAAAAGTCATACTTTTGAATTCTCCAATGCACGATTCGCTCTGCCTGGAACCCATTACATCTGAAGTGAGTTTCTGGCACACCTATGCTGGGTTGAGCAGCATAATTCTGAAGTTCCCCTTTGGTGCTCTCTTGATCACTCTCAGCTGGGCTTGGGGTAGGGCGGGGCACGCTAAGGAGGGAGGATGGAAGCCCTGTAGTTCATGACCAAAGCAACTTGGGGATAAGGGGGTTCATTTGGCTTACACTTCTAATTATTGTTCATTATCAAAAGAAGTCAGGACAGGAATTCAAAACAGGGCAGGAACCTGGAGGCAGGAGCTGATGCAGAGGCCATGGAAGGGTGCTACTCACTGGCTTACTCTTCATGACTTGCTCAGCCTGCTTTCTTATAGAAGCCAGGACCACCAGACCAGGGTTGGCCACATCCACAATGGACTAGCCCTCCCCCATCAGTCACTAATTAAGAAAATGTCCTACAGGTTTGCCTACAGCCGGATCTTATAGAGGCATTCTTTTAATTGAGGTTCCTTCATCTCAGAGGACTTCAGCTTGCGTCAGGTTGATGTAAAACTATCCCGCACAGCTACTTACTGCATGGCTCACCGTGGCTTGCCCAACTTGTCGATTTTATACAGCCCAGGACCACCTGTGCAGGGCTGCTACTACCTACAGTAGCCAGGCTCCTCCTACAGCAATCATTAATCAAATGCCCTCCCCCCAAGACTTGCCTACAGGCCAATCTCAGTGAGGCATTTTTCTCAGTTGAGGTTGCCTCTTTCCAGGTGACTAACTAGAACCCTATTTTCTTTCTGTGTGTGGGACGTGAGAGCATGCATGTGTGTGCGTGCGCATATAAGTGTGTATGTGATGCCTGCACGTGGACTATACATGTGCATATGTACAAAGGCTGAAGCAGGACATTAGGTGTCCCCTTCTATTACTTTCCACCTTTTTCATCCTGAGGCGGGATTCCTCACTAAAGCTGACTGTTTTGTCCAGCGAGCCCTCAGGCTGTGCTTGTGTCTGTCCCCCAGAGCTGGTGTTGACAGGCATGCGCAGCGGTGCCCAGCTTTTTACACGTGAGCTGGGTCTGTGAGCTCGGGTCCTTGTGCTTGCACAGCAAGCATTCTCCTACACTGAGTCATCTCCCCGGCCTTCAGAAATCCTAACCGAGTTGGAAAAAAATTAGAATTTGTTAAGCTGACCTTAAAAGTTATAGAGGTGTCGGGGGGAGGGAGGGACACGGTGAAGACAAAGCTAACAATTTTAGAGACTGCATAGTTGTCTTTTTTGCTGGATTTTGAAGCTTACTATAAAGCTGAAGTAATCTAGACAACCGTGCTGGGACCTTCTCCCAGGAAATCCTTACCAAACGGCTTTGCTCACTCACTCAGGTGTCTGTAGCTAAATTTAGGCAAATGCCTTGCATAGACTTGTCTGCTATTTTGGATACCTTAGCCAAAATTTAGCGTTACCAGATTTATCAGGTTCTGAGCTTCTCTGAAGAAAGCCCACCCATCGCAAGGATAAGCATCTGCATTGCAGAGAAAGGCAGTGAATGTTGACCCCAGAGGGATTCAGCAGCCCCAGCTGGGGTCTAGGTTTGGGTAGGTTTCCCCCCTTTTTTGCTGTTGCTGCTGTTTCTTCCTCCTCCTCCTCCTCCTCCTCTTCTTCTTCCTCCTTCTCCTCTTCTTTCTTCCCCTTCCTCCTCCTTCTTCCTCCCTCCCCTCTCTCTCTCCCTCCCTCCCTCCCTCTCTCTCTTCCTCCCTCCCTCTCTCTCTCTTTTATTTTCTTTTTGGGGGGAGACAGGATGTCAGGATTGCTCTGGCTATCTTCAAGCCCAGGGCAGTCCTCTTGCCTCAGCCTCTGAAGTACAGGGATTATAGGCACTGGTCAGCCATACTCACCTCTAGATGGGTCCTGGACTTGGGTTTTGCTTTATACAACAGAATCTAGAGATTTTGAGTGCTGTGCCCCTAAACTCAGGTGTAGCTATGATTACCGTGTGAGAATCATCCCTGTTGAAACATTTACTTTGTGCTTTCTCATTTATTCCACTGTATGAACAAAAATAATTTATTTGCTTACCTATAGTCCTGTATGTGAGTATTTAACACATTTAAATTGGTGGCTGGAGAGATGGCTCAGCAGTTAAGAGCACTGGTTGCTCTTGTTGAGGACCTGAGTGAGTTCAATTCCCAGCACCTACATGTCAGCTCACAACCACCTGTAACTCCAGTTTCAGAGAATTCAACAACCTGTTCTGGCCTCTACTGGCTCTTCACTCACAGAGATACAGACATACCTATAAGTAAATAATAAAATAGACCTTTAAAAATAAATAAGAGCCGAGCGTAGTGGTACACACCTTTAGTCCCAGCACTTGGGAGACATAGGCAGGTGAATCACTGTGAGTTCGAGGCCAGCCTGGTCTACAAAGGGAGTCCAGGACATCCAGGGCTAACACAGAGAGACCGTGACTTGGAAAACCAAAATAAGTAAATAAATAAATAGTTTAAATTGTTCACTGTCACAAATGATGGCTCCACAAACAAAGTTGTGTGTATATATTCACAACTCCTGAAGATTTTTTCGTTGTTTTGTTTTTTTGAGACAGGGTTTCTCTGTGTAGCCTTGGATGTTCTAGATTCCATTTGTGGACCAGGCTGTCCTCGAACTCACAGTGATCTGCCTGCCTCTGCCTCCCGAGTTCTGGGATTAAAGGCATGTGCCACCATACCTGGCTTTTCTCTGTTTTTCAAGACAGAGTTTCTCTGCATAACTATAGCCCTCCTGGAACTCCCTCTGTAGACCAGGCTGGCCTTGAACTCAGAGATCCACCTGCCTCTGCCTCTGCCTCTGCCTCTGCCTCTGCCTCTGCCTCTGCCTCTGCCTCTGCTTCTGCCTCTGCCTCTGCTTCTGCTTTTGCCTCTGCCTCTGCTGGGATTAAAGGTGTGTGTCACCACTGCCAGGCTCCTAAAGATTTTTTAAATCCAGGAGTGAGGTTGTAGGGACATACGGAAGCTTATCTTTATCAATCACATACATCATTATCTCTTCCAGTATGAACCAACTTACAATTGCACCTAGCAGCAGGTGTGGTCCCTATCTGCCCAAATCGTCAATCTTACAATAGTGAGAACTTTTCTTTCTGGTCATCTGGTGGGAAGGGGAGGAAACAGCATCCCTCTGTGTGACTAGGTTTTTTATTAACTTTATACAAACTGGAGTCATTTGGAAGAGGGAGCCTCAATTGAGAAGATGCCCCTACTAGATTGGCCTATAAGGAAACCTGTGATGCATTTTCTTTGTTGATGATCGATATGGGGGAGCCCTGCTCAATGTAGGCACTGTCACCCATGAGCAGGAGATCCTGGGTACAATAATGAAGCAGGGTAAACGAGCCAGTAAGCAGCACTCTTCCATGGCCTCTGCATCAGCTCCTGTCTCCAGGTCTCTGGCCTGTTTGAGTTCCTGGCCTGACTTCCCTCAGCGATGGACTGTGATGTGGAACTGTACGCTGACATAAACTCTGTCCTCCTCAGGTTGCTTTTGGTCCTGGTGTTTATCACAGAAATAGGAAGTAAGACACCATCTCTTCTCTCCTCCCTCCCTCTCTCCCTCCCTCCCTTCCTCTCTCCCTCCCTCCCTTCCTCCCTCCCTCCCTCCCTTCCTCCCTCCCTCCCTCCCTTCCTCCCTCCCTTCCACCATCCCTTTCTTCACCGCCTCTCCTTCTCTTTCTACTTTCCCCCATTCCTTCATTTTTTTCTTTCAGTTAACTGCTTTTCCAGATTTATGCTGTCAAATATAAACAACACGTGTGTGGTAAGAACACTTGATATTCACTCTCAGCAAATTTTGAGTGTACAGTTCATGTATATTGTTAACCACAGTCACTGCAGGGCACAAGGGCTCTGTCTTACCCACCTGACGAAGCTATGAAGTGTACTTACAGTTGTGAATCCATCATCATGGGCTAATATAGTAGCTATGCCTTTTCTGAAGAAGTTTCTGCTCCTTTTGGCTGTCACCTGACCCTTGCTGCCCACCTCCCTATGATCGCCCTGGCCCCAGGAAAAAACTGATTTATTTTCTACATATTTGCTTTTTAGGCTCCCAGGCCAGGTCTCGCTGTGTAGCCCAGACTGGTCAAGAATTTCCTTTCTCTTCTTCAGGCTCCAGAGTGGTGGTTTAGATATGTATGTTCCACTCTAGCCAGCTTAGATTTGTATACTTTTGCTATTTCCTGGAGTTAGATCATACTGCCATCCTAAAACCTTAACATGCATTACTTCATTGCATTTTAGTATCATTTTTTGTTGTTGTTTAACATTGGGAAACATTTCAGTATGTGTTCGGTACTATCTTCATTTGATTTTTCTCTAGTACAAAGTCTAGCAGTGTCTACAAGTGCTTCAACATCATCTTCTACAAATTATTGATTTATATCACTTTATCCACTTTTCAAGCTGTTTTAGTTAAATATCATATTTCATTCTTTTTTGCTGCAAACTGTTGGAAAACCATCCTCCTTGGACCTTTCTAAGAGACAGGTATGGACAAGCTCTAAAGATAATGGCTGTTTCCCCCAGCACTGTACTCACTTTATCCTCCAAGGCTGATAAGTCCAGAGCCCTTTGCCTACATTCCAGAGGATGATAAGCCCGTTGCTCTCCTGCTCTCTTCTGGAGTGGATCTGTGGAGAGGACAAAGGTCTCCAAAGAGAGACAGCTCTTTCTGCCACTTTAGGCTGTGCCCTGAGCTCCATTCCCTGCAGGATGCAGCTGGGTCTCACCTAGATGCCCTGTGGGAAACTGGGGCACAGGAAATCAACAAAGAAGTCGTTGGTCTGTTCTCTGATCACCAACCTGCTCTTTCCATGCAAGACAGATGGATGGAGATGTAGAAATTTAACAAGTATCCTCTCTGAGCTTGTAGCCTTTTCTTTATCGTTTGTTTATTCTTTCTTATTTGCTTTTTTCCCCCCCTTTTTTTGAGACAATGACTTGCTATGTATGAAACCCTGGCTGGCCTCAAACTTTTTAGTCTCTTACTTCAGCCTTCTGTAGGTGTTACTGTGTTCAGCAGTAAGTTCTTTACTGTGCTACACATATAAATGTGCATTACCCCCTATCCACAGAACTCCTTTTTTTTTTTTTTTTTTTTTTTGGTTTTTCGAGACAGGGTTTTTCTGTGTAACCTTGGCTGTCTTGGACTTGCTTTGTAGACCAGGCTGGCCTCGAACTCACAGTGATCCGCCTGCCTCTGCCTCCCGAGTGCTGGGATTAAAGCTGTGCACCATCACATCTGGCTCCACAGAACTCTTTCATCTTGAAAAACTAAGATTTTTAAGAGACTGATCTTTTTTCTTAATGTTTTTTATTATCGTGTGTGTGTGTGTGTGTGTGTGTGTGTGTGTGTGTGTGTGTGTGTGTGTGTACACATCACAGCATGCATGTAGAAGTCAGTGGGTAACTTTAAGGAGTCAGTCCTCTCGTCTTTGTTTAGGTTTTGAGGACTGGGACTAAACTCAAGTTATCAGGCTTCCATCACTGAGCAGCAATCAAGGACCTTCGCACACTGAGCTATCTTGACAGTCCAGACAACTGAAGTGTCATACTCATTAAATGCGTTGCTTCCTTCTCTTTCTCCCAGGCTCTGGAACATTCTGCTTTCTGTCTTTATGAGTCTGGCTTCTCTTGGGAGCAACTGCAGCCAACCGGTGTGGTGCCTTGTGGGGGGCATGCCACTGAACAAGATGTCTCCAAAGCTCTACATGTGTCCAAATTTCCTTCCTGTTTAAAAAAAAAAAAAGGAGTAAGGGGGCTGGAGAGATGGCTTGGAGGTTAAGAGCCTTATTGCTCTTGCAGAAGACTGGAATTCAATTCGCAGCACTCACGTGGTGTCTCACAACCACCTGTAACTCCACTTCCAAGGGACCCAAGCCCCTCTTCCAGCCTCCACGGGCACAAGGCATGTGGATGATGTAGACACATGGGCAGGCAAAACACTTCTATACATAAAACAAAGTGAATAAATCGATGTTTAAATAATAATAAATTATGTTTAATGTGGTCAAATGAGCATAGCATAAAACAGATCGGTTTAGCCACTAGTAAATACATAGCTAGGTGGCACCAGGGGCAGTCTCCCTTATCCACTCAGTCAACTCTTTCTTATCTTACAAATCTGAAACATTGAGCAAACCCCTCCCCCCGCTTCACCCTTCTCTCCAGCTCATCCCTCACGTTTGGATGGTATTTTCCCCATGTGTGTGCACAGTGCTTTGTGTTTTCCCAGTCAGTCACTGGCAGGCACAGGCTATGTGTGCCTTTTGACTTTTGCGGGTGATCCTATGGGTGGAGCACAGGCACCTGTTTGAGTGCCCATGTGTATGTACATATATTAATTTTTCTAAGCTGGGATGGAACCCAGGGCCTCACACATGCTAGGCAAATACTCTACCAAGTCCATGCTCCATGCTCACTGTACAAAAGATAGAGAGGAAATTTGTCTTTGTCTCAACACATTTCCTTTTTTAACTTTTCCTTTATGGTCTTTTTATGTTGTTAGTGACAGGGACTCATGTAGCATAGAACGGCCTCAAACTCCATATTATACAGCCAAGAATGTCCTTAAACTTCCAATTCTCCCCTCTCTACCTCCTAAGCGCTGGGATCACCACTCCTGGGTTTATGAGGTGGTGGGGACTGACTCCAGATCTGGGTAAATAAACACTTACTGAGTACATTCCCAGAGCACCTGGTTTTTGTTTCCTGTCACAAAATATCTATCGTTTTTTAAATTGCTAAGCTTGCTAAGATGCCTGGCTTCTGGCTTCTGATTCCTATGGCCCTCTAGTTATAATGCTAGGGCTGTGTATCCCCAGCTGAGGCCCCAAACCAAGGAAGGCTGCCTAGATCGTGCTTATGGGCTGGTTCCATTTTTCTTTCCACTTAAGTAGATCTAGGAACCCAACTGCTGGTTAATAAAACTACATACATTTCAGTAATATTACATATACATGGGATCTTCATGTATGAGGTCCAAAGAAAGGACCAGAGCATCTTAGCAACAAGTTCCTATGTTAATAGAGCTCCTAGATCTAGCTCCAGACCCTGGGAAAACCCAGGCCCCTCAACACCGGAAAAACCCAAACACTTGGTATCAGGCCCAGACCTCCCACTTAGCTCTTTGTTTACCACAAGACAGCTGGTGGTTGTGAATCTTTCTTTACTCTGTCTTTTTGGAGTGTGTGTGTGTGTGTGTGTGTGTGTGTGTGTGTGTGTGTGTGTGTTTGTGTGTGTGTAGTAGGTCAATGGGGAAAGGCCTTTAATAGTGATTTATTCTGATGAGACCACCATTGTCTATTGTTGGCTGACGTGATTATTTGGTTATTTGGGATGTGAGCGTATGTCACATGAGATCAGCAAAGCATAGAACCAAGTGAAAGTCACTACTCACTTAAAAGGGGTACAGAATATTTCCATATGTACATGTATTTACTTATATACACAAAAAATCTGTGACTATGCATGGCAAACTGGTTTCCTTACTTTTGGAGATAGGCATGGAGTAGCTAGGGAAGGGAAAAGAGAGTTTTGATTTAATACATGTGATTATAATAGTATTTCCAGGAAGGAAAATAAACAAAAACAAAGTGAGCAAGGTCCAACTGAACATTGTAGTCATAGAAATGCATATTTTATTTGTGAATACACAATTACACATAAAATTGACCCTAAAGCCGGGTGTGGTGGCGCATGCCTTTAATCCCAGCACTTGGGAGGCAGAGGCAGACAGATTGCTGTGAGTTCGAGGCCAGCCTGGTCTACAAAGTGAGTCCAAGGCTACACAGAGAAACCCTGTCTTGAAAAAAAAATCACCCTGAAGTTACAGTCCAGTGCCTGTTAGCATGTACGCACCACCATCCCAACAGCACCATCTCACGTCAGCTCATCACCCCCAAGGGAAATGCCCCATCTTCCTGCCCTCTCATACTTGGCAGCCATTCTAATCTGAGTCAATAGATTTGCCCATTATGGGCGCTTTCTAAAAACGGAACCATGCAGTAAACTATGTTTATCCGCAAGCGAGGATGGATGCTTGGGTTGTTTCTATATTTTGACTATTGGAAATCTTGTTTCAGAAACACAGAATTTCCAGGCTGAGTGTGCGACACAAGCCTGTAATCCCTGCACCTGAGAAGCAGGAAGGAGGCGCTTGTCCAGGTTTCTGTGCCCAGACTATCCTGAACGTCATAGTAATAGCTTGCCTCAAATACCAGTAAGAAATGGAGAGGGAAAAGGAGGGGATGAAAGTAGAGGGGCCTGGGGCTTAGACTCACAGGCATTTCAAGATGTCTTCATACTCAGAGTAAAGGCTGCTCTTCATTTCCTGTCTGCCACAGGCTTCTGTACGTATTTAAAGACACCGAATCCATTCTTGTCTTACTGAAAAAAGTCTAATTTTCGTTTAAACTGATGATTTCCTTTCTGTGTACTTTTCACTTCTCCTCCCTGTTGCCGCTCCATCTTGTCACTTGTTCTCTGTCCCTTTGTTTTCTTTTTATTTGCTTACTTGCTGTGGTACCTGGGATGGAACCTAGGGCTTCACAAATGCTAAGCACACACAGAATGCAGAGCTAACCCAGCTCCCTTGCCTCCTTGTCTGCAGCTATACTCTAGTGTTTCCCAAAACCGCACAGGGCTCTGCTGTTCTCCCTCCAGAATACCTTTGTTTGCTCCCTTCAAATTCATTTTTATTTTTCCCATTCACCAAGACATGTAATCATCACTCCTGAGTTAAGTCACTATGGAAAAAATTAAGAAGCTGACACACCCAGGCTTTGCTTGAATAGTCATTTTTGCCATTAGCTCTTTGCCTGCAAGACAAGAGGTTTGTTGAAACTGGTCTGCACCTCCACCACTATCCCGTCTGGGGTAAATGTAAAGCTGAGCTAT
Source organism: Acomys percivali (assembly GCA_907169655.1). Lineage (NCBI taxonomy): Eukaryota > Metazoa > Chordata > Mammalia > Rodentia > Muridae > Acomys > Acomys percivali. The sequence continues at coordinate 69,047,575 of OU015746.1, read as the reverse complement.
TTTTCAAATCCAGGCTTACTGAGTTTAAGGAGACTGTCTTAATAGAGATTAACTTCAGCAGGGTGCTGGACAGTGTTATCTCCAGATAAGATCTGGAGAAGCCCTTGGCACACGGTGCACAAAAATGCATGCATAAACACATATGCACACATGGACATATATGCATAGGTATGTATATACTCATACAGATACAAATGCATGTACAAATGCACACACACACACACACACAAATATGCCCATGTGTGCAAAACACATGCACTTACATATGGGTATATACTGTGCACTCAAGCACACAAGTGCATACACATAAATAATAAATACACATGTACATATATGCACATGTACACACCATGTCTGTGTCCTCCTGGAGAGCTTATAAACTAAAGTGAATCCTCAATACCCCATGAGAGCTCTGACTCTTCTCCTGTCTCCTCCATCTCCAGAGAGACTCCCGCCCACACTGCAGAACAGGCTTATCAAGAGAGTGGCATCCCTGGAGCGAAAGGTCAGATGCACAGGCCAAGCCTTGCTTAGAAACTGAGGCTATTCAGCTACATCCCAAATGAAATTTGTTCAAATTTCTTTTTTATTTTTTTAAGAAAGTCTCATGATGTAGCCCTGGCTGCCCTGGAGCTCACTATATAGGTAGGGCTGGCCTCAAACTCCCAGTGATCTACCTGCCTTTGCCTCCTGAGTGCTGGGATTAAAGGTATTCATCATCATGCCCATTATAATTTTTGTTTGTTTGGGAGTGTTTGCTTGTTTGTTTAGAAATAAAGTCTCCCGCTGTAGCCCAGGCTGACATCAAACAGGCTGCAATCCTCCTGCCTCAGCCTCTGAAGTGCTGAAATTATGGGTGTGAGCCACACCACCCACCTTCCTTGGATTTTTAAAAGTATACATGTCCTCATTCTACCTTATCAGAACGTCCTTTAGTAGAACAAAGACACTATCTTTTCTTGATGCATCTTCTGCATCTCCACTCTGGGTAAGATACTGGCTCTCACTGGAGCGGTCCCCTCTTCTTGCGCTTTACCTAATCCACCCTGTACCCTGACCCAGATTCAGCCTAAGGCTTTTCTACCTTGGCAGTCCCACCTGCATTCCGTGTCCCCTGGTGCCTGCAGGACAAAGTCTACTTTTAAGGACATAGGATGTGCCATGATCAGGCTCTGTTTGTCTTCCCAGGATCCTCCCATACATCCCAGGACCCTCCCACACACCAGATTCCAGTCTAGCAGGTTATGCCCACTTCCTCTGAGCACCCCAAGTGCATTCTGGGTCCATACTCCCTACTCTTTGTCCAGAGTGTTCTTCAATTCCTTATTTAACAGACATTTACAAAGTCCCCTCCAGGTGCCTAGCGAGGGAACTTCACAGTGACACAGCTAGTGATGGTGGCTCACAGGAAATAGAGCCGGAAGTGAAGTGGGCTGCAGGGGAGGAGGTGGCCCAGGGTTGGAGGTGGCAGAAGGAGACTAGTTCCAGCTCTGTTGCTGAGAGCTTCCAGCTTCCTAGGCAGAGAGACTGAGCCAGCACATGCCACTAGTGCTCTGCTGCGATTTTTTATTTTAAAGATTTGTTTGTTTAATGTATACGATAATGAACACCAGAAGAGGGCATCCAATCACATTACAGATGGTTGTGAGCCACCATGTTGCTGGGAATTGAACTCAGGACCTCTCGAAGAGCAGACAGTGCTCTTAACCTCTGAGCCATCTCTCCAGCCCCATCTGCTGCAACTTTTGCTCAGAGCTTTCAGAGGTCACACAGACCCAGGTGAGCAGGCTTGGGGGAACATAAGCTCTTCTGTGTTTCATTTGGCAAGCAAGGATGCGGCCTTGTTCTTGCAAGCATGTTTTAAGTGGAGCATGCATGTTTCAGCTTGCCCTGGAGTTGGATACACTGTTCCTGTGGGCAGGGCAGTTTCATAAGCACTGGTTTGTACAGAGTAGGCAGTTAATAAAAATCTCTGCTGAGTGAATAAGTGTAAATGAAGGTAGTCACAGAGCCTTGTTACCTCTTCACAAAGAACCCTCCAACTTTCCCACTTCCCAGTAATGCTGGACAGCTTCATTGTATCCATAAGGAGACCTGAGCTCTTCAGGTGAAAATTATCTAATCTTACTGGCTTGGGAAGGGAGGGTACATATGAAATATACCTTACCTGGTAGTAGGGGTCTCTGACCACCTTTAGCATATGTGTGATGTCTCCTAATGGAAAATAAAAGCATACAAACAGTAGAGAATGAGGGAATCCCCCTCCTCCTTTTCTCTTTATTAAATGTCTTTGTTCTTTTTTGCAGCATCTAGAATAATCTTTGAGTACTGGGTGTGTGCTGCAAAACTCAGAAGAAATGTGTAAGAAAGGCAGAATTGAGCAGGCGTCTGCCTGAAGGGTGAGGTGGCCCGGCTTCTCCAACTGGCTCTCAGGGACACTAAAGCTCGCTCAGCAATTACTCCTACTGGAGCCACACCCAAGCCCAGAGCACCTTCCTCCCTTTGTCTAGGGGGTGGGGCTTGGGCTCCAGATGCTGCTGAGCACCAATGAAATCGTCAAGATTGCAAATAATTAAGGGAGAGGCACACTTTGACTCTCCTCCCCTTTTTCCTGGGGCCTGAAGCTAGGCACAGGGCAGGATGGGAGGCAACCCTCAGAGGTGAAGGCTGCCGGGCCTGCTTGACCACAAACTCTGCTTGGCTAAGGTGTCCTCACTGTCTGAGGGACACTAGGCCTTTCCTTCTTGCTGGCTTTATTGTGTAAGACAGGATCTCACTATGTAGCCCAGGCTAGCCGCAGAATCTCCATCCTCCTGCCTCCTACTTCTAAGTACTGAGATTATAGGTGCATGCTTGGGAAATAATCTTGTTTCCTTCCTGTCTGTCTGCACTTCTTCTTCCTTGTTTGCTTTGTAGCTTTTGCAACTTTCTGACTCCATCACTTTCATCTACCGAGTGTTTGCCCTTCTCCCGCTTTGAGGTTGACCTCACCTTCAATCCTCACCTTCACTCCGGGTCACTTATTTGTCTGGTGTCAAGTACCTTCTCCTCAATCATGGAGTCCTAAATCTTCAACTCTTCATACCCATTTACACACCTGCCTGTTCATGATGCCCAAAGTGCCATACGCACTTTCTCTAAACCCAAAGTTCTGTTTATCTGCTATCAGATGGGTTGAGCCACTGTTTGCCCTGCATCTACGCCAGAGACCCAGTCTCCTCCAGGAGATTGTCCTTCCTTCTTTATGGCCACTTTGATGAGCGGAGGGGACAATGAAACAAACCACAGGCCCATTCTTTCCCTCTCACTGTCCCCACCTTGTTCCCGCCTACAGTCTCCCTGTCAGGAGCCTCTCAACACTTTCCCCTTGTTTCAGCTTGGTCTCCCCACCCAACTTCACAGTCTGGCTACTGGGCTGACTCTGCATTAGTCTGATTGCACTCTCTCACTCCTGAGATCCTTTGGACAGAACCACACTGCCTGAAACAGTGGTTTCTACACCAAGTCCACATACTTGCGGGCTTTTAAAAAAGCACACAGTTAGAAATCCCAATTTCTAAATCAGGATCTCCAGGGTGGCTAGTGCAGTTAGCCCCACTCTTTTCAAATTCACTTGCCTGAAGACTCACCTTCAAATTCCATCATAGGCTCTTGGGCCAAGCACACACTCTCCTCTTTAGGCAGACAGAATGATGCCTCCCACACTCTGGGCACACACTGTCCCACAGAGCTACAAGCCTATATTGTGGGGTTTTAAAGAGATGTCTCTCTCTTCAGCTAAGCAACAGTCTCCCAAGAGACTTCTTAAATAGCTTTACTTTGGCTTTTCTCATAGGGCTGACTATAAATGGATATATATTTGGATAACAATAAACGAGAAAATTAACCATTTTCACAGAATTTTAGAGAGAGCAATATAGTTAGAAAACGTTATAGTTTCTAAAGGTTATTTTTGTTTTTGTTTTTTTTGAGACAGAGTTTCTTTGTGTAGCCTTGGCTGTCCTAGATCTGCTTTGTAGACCAGACTAGCCTTGAAGTTTCTGAAAGTTTTAAAACTCCTGAAATCCCAGAAACTTTTTATATTCTCACACACCATTATTTCTGAGTTCTTTTTCCTAGATCTCCCAAAATGATGGAGTCCTAAGGGCAGGGTCAAACAAGGGATGGCTGTAAATGAAGATGACTGTCCATAAGACAGCAGACCAATTACAGACCCCTTTGGCTTTAAGTATCAGCATGTGCCAACAACTATTTATTCCTGGTGCTGGGGACTGAACCCAGGGCTTTGTGCATGCTAAGCACATACTATGTCACCAAGCTACACCCAGCCCCACACTATGTACTGGGAATTGGAAACAATGTCAATCATAAAATTCTTCTGGAAATTCTTTTCCAAGTCAAGTGACCCTGTCCTGAGTGACTCTTGGTTTTCTGTTGTCATAAATGGTGAATCCTGTGGTCCTCAAAGCTTCCTCATTGTGTGTGTGAGAAGAAAAAGGTACAGATGACTGAAAACTACGTCACTTGCCTTCTGGACAGAGATAAAAGAATTAGACATATCTGATTTTATATATATATATATATATATATTTTTTTTAAGTGTAACTCCCATTTTATTTGTCCAAAGTATTTTTTTCTTCTGTCCTGTCATTACATGGGCTTTGGTGGAGGTCGTGGTGCAGCACCAGCGGGTCTAAAATGAGGTGAGGGTGTTGAGTCCTTCCGGGCCTCACGGTATTGGTTCCTGACCACCTTGCTGTGAATGGCACAGCTCACGCAGTAATGCAGCTTGACGTAGAGCTTGGGCAGCACGTAAGCGTCAAAGACGCTGGCTTCGGAGATGTCCCTGACAGCAGCGGCCTCTACAATGTTCCGGATGACGAACTTCTTAATGGCCTTGTCCTTGGGCACGCACCGGGCGCAGTTGGTGAAGCGAATTGGCTGCATGTGGCCTCGGCCCTTTTTAGCACGGCCGTTGTTTCTCCTTTTTTTGGTCATCTTGGAGCCAAGACCCGAAAAACTACCTGATTATATTTTGAAATTTCCTTTCTCCTAGGAGCACTCAGCAACAAAATAAAAATATTTCTAGTCATTTCTGCAGTGTTTGCGTCTGAATAATTCTGTTCAGATGCAGTTCTGGGTAAAGATAAGCAGCGAGCAGGTCCAATTTCTCCACAGAAATGCTAAAAACAAAACAGACCCCTATAAGGACGGGGAGAAAACCAGGGAGAAAGCCTCAAATTCTAGAAACAGATAATTCGGCAGTACAGGACTCAGCTGATGCTAATACAATCGAAGGATACTGAGAGGGGTGTGGTTTATACTGCAGAGTCCTCAGGGACTCAGGATGGAGACACCAGGCATCCCTGAAACCAAGGGAGGAGTGGCTTGCTAGTTAAAGAGGACAGCAAGCTGGTGGAGAAGAGGTTGGATCTGGGATTAGCCCTGCCCCATGGCCACAGAAGCCAAACATATACTGAGGGGAGGGCAGGACAAGGGGTCTTCAGGCTGGGGGTTACCAGGCAGAGTTACAGGCAAAAAAATGCTACTGACAGAGAAGGCGGCTGGCTGAAATGCTCACATTCAGCAGAGTGAGGTGGTAAATTCCACCCTCCACTCTTGTCATGGTCTTTGAGGGGATCTCTGTGTAGAGCGCGCGCACACATACACACACACACACACACACACACACACACACACACACACACACACA
>OU015746.1:69016533-69031988 GCA_907169655.1 Acomys percivali | reverse complement strand
ATGCATGGCTTGCCCTTGTGATTCTACACTGTACTCATGTGACTCCTCTTAGCCCTCAGGAGTATGAAGTTGACTATTTTCTTTCTTTTCTTTCTTTTTTTCTGAGACAGGGTTTCTCTCTGTAGCCTTGGCTGTCCTGGACTCGCTTTGTAGACCAGGCTGGCCTCAAGAAGTTGGCTATTTTTACATGAAATACTAGTCTGCTTCATTTATTGGCTCCATTCTCCCAGGTCCCACCACCTCTAGGTAACAACAGGTTGTGGTGACACTTGGGAAACAAAGGCATAAGGATCAGAAGTTCAAGGTCATCCTTGACTATGTGGATGCTTGAAGGGAGTTTGAAGCCAGTCTGGGCTTCATGAAAAACTGCAAGTGAATGAATTTTAGATGACGTTTTTGTAGTATTTGGGCCAAGTCCCACTATTTACACATGAAGACTTCTTCCCCAAAGGAAAGTGACTTCCCAGTGTCACAGCAGCATATCAGCATGAGTGAGGGAGCTTAAGACTATAGAGTTGGCCTTCCACCCCTCAGAAAGCCTTGACAATGTTACATGCCAAGGCATCTGAAAATGGGCTAGGCTGCCCCTTTTCTGCCTGCGTATGTACTGGGATTAAGTAACTCATTTTTTGTTTGAGCACTTTTACGCGGTAGTCAGATAAACCTATTACAAGCCTGGGAGTGCAGAGTGACACATCAATTCCTCACTGCCATCGTTATGAGTAAGAGGCATGAGTGAGCTCCTCTCCTTTACTTAGGAACAGATCATCCTCATCATTTAAACACAAGAGGTGCCTAGCTCAGCACATGTCAGGTACTGGGGTACAGAACAAGACGACAAGTCCCTGCCCTCGCAGACTTACGTTTTGATCTGAGCCTGGAGTCGATATACATAAGTAAATTCAATTTACAAGTTACGTTGTCATTTCGAGAGCTGAAGGACAGTAGCATAGAACAGTAAAGAGTGCAGGAGCTCATGGAGATAGACGTCCGTACTAAAGCAAGAGGGTAATGCCAGCTTCACTGAGTCAGTGACTTTATTTAGACAGGGTCTCACTATGTAACCCTGGCTGGCCTGAACTTGCTCTGTGGACCAGTCTGGCCTTGAACACACAGAGACCTACTTGCCTCTGCCTCGTCAGTCTTGGCATTAAAGTAGTATGTCACCAGGACTGGTCAACACTGTTTTAAAATGAAGATTTAGATAGAAGTGGATGCTATCAGCATTTTTGAACATACAAATTCCCTAGTTTTGTCCATAAGTAGAGTCTGAATTTTCTAATGCAAAGGGCATGTGTTAAAGCACAGGACAGAAACAGTTTAACAGTCACAGTGGGCACCTGTAGTGCAATGTGCCTGAGCTAAAAGTAGACGACAGGAAAGAAAACAAACCAAGAACAGAAATGTTCATTTTGACTTGTGAAGCCTGTGGTGACCAAAACATTAAGATGGTGATGAAAGAAAGCTATTGTGGCCAGGAAGCAGAGGAAAGAACCAGGATTCAATATTCCAGCAAGAACACAACCCCAGGGCTGGAGAGATGGCTCAGCGGTTAAGAGCGCTGGCTGTTCTTCCAGAGGTCCTGAGTTCAATTCCCAGAAACCACAGATGGCTCATAACCCTCTGTAATGGGATCTGGTGCCCTCTTCTGGCATGCAGGGATAAGCCTGTATACATAATAAAAATCTTTAAAAAAAAAAAAAGGAACCCCCCCCAATGATCTAATCCCTAGCCTTCCCCCCCCCCCCGGTTCTTCCCTTATTCAACAATCCCACTATCAACTTGGGACAAAATCTTTAATGCAAGGCCTTTGGGAAATATTTAGGATCTAAACGATAACAAGGTTTTTTTTTTTTTTTCCCCGAGATAGGGTCTCTCTGTGCAGCCTTGGCTGTCCTAGACTCACTTTGTAGACCAGGCTGGCCTTGAACTCACAGCGATCCGCCTGCCTCTGCCTCCCGAGTGCTGGGATTAAAGACGTGTGCTACCACCGCCCACCTTACAAGGTATTTTGAATGATGCCGTTTAGGCCACCTAGGGTAATACCAGCAGGCACAATTCTGCTTTCATGCAGCTTTGAGTCCACATGGTTTAACCTTGATGCTGAGACAACAGAAGGTACTTTTTAAAGATAAAATAACAAATATACATAAAGTTGCTTAAGTGAATCAAGATCTGAAAGATACTGAAATACGCACAGAGGTGATGAGTTTGCTGCCAATATTGTGTAGACTGGGCTTTTTAGGACTACTTTTGTGTTTCGCTGAAATCACATTTCACATTTTGAACTTTTTTTCAGGATGTATTTATTATGTATACAGTATCTGCCTGCATGTGAGCCAGCAGGCCACAAGAGGGCACCATACCTCCTTATAGATGGTTATGAGCTACCATGTGGTTGCTGGGAACTGAACTCAGACTTTTGGGAGAACAGTCAGTGCTCTTAATCTCTGAGCCATCTCTCCAGGCCTACATTTTGAACTTTAAAGCAGAAATGAGCGTGTTCTGACTTAAGATCAGAGTTTAGGTGGTCTCCACTGTAACCCATGAGACAGTAGCTGGAAGCTGCTGCAGTCTAAGTGAAAATTCTGGGTTGTTGCACAAGAATACCTGGTGCAATGATTAAAACAGCCATTTCTAACATAAAATGGCAAGGTTTAAAGAAAAAAAAAAAACTTGGTATTTTCTTCAATGGGTGTCCTGTAATTTTCTCTCCAGAAGTAAGTCTACTCCAGCCCCATGTTGCATCACAGTAACTGCAGTGGTCTCGGTAGCTTCTTGCGTCATGAACCTGGAAGTCATCTCTCATTATTACGTTCTAGCTCACCTATTGCTTTAAGCAACTTCGCATGCACGTTTACCATCCTGGGCCAGGCCTCAGCAGCCTCCATCTGGGCTGACAACAGGCACAACAGTCAGCTTCCACTTTTGCTTCAATTCTCTAGACGCCAGGGCGATGCTTTCAAAGTACAAGGCCGATGCTGTCTCTCCTCTGCTGTAAACTCTGTAAGCTGTGCACTGTCAGATCTCATGTTTGACTCCCACCTTGATTCTGCTGCTCCACTCCATTTCGGATCACTGCAGGCAGCCTTTCCCCGGGCTGTGCACTTTGCATGGGATATTCTTCCTTTTCAATGTACCTGACTCGGCTTTGTGCTCATATCCTCATCTGCATACGTAGTCTAGGCTGATCAGAACTCAAGACTCCTTCCTTTCAGCCACTGCAATGCCAGGAAGCTCAGTGCAACTCAACTTCAATATTCTGTCAAGTATCCCACTATGTGGCCTAAGGAATCTATTTTAAATTGCAAACCTTTGTCTCCCTAGGCATTCTCTTTATTCAGCATTATTTCTATATAGATATTAATTTATAATCTCTTAAAAATGCTAATTATTTTGTTTAATGTTTCATTTCCTTACTAGAATGCTAACTAGCCAAAGGAAGTTTTGTTTTGTTCATTGCTATATCCCAGTACCTAAAATACCGAAATAGCTGATGAACAAACAAATGAACATGCCAAATGGCTGGGTGTGAAATGACATAACAGTTTGAGAGGGGAGGCTGGGAAGGCACCTAAAGATGAAGCAGGATCCTATGGCAAACAAGCCCAGAACACACAGGAACAGAGCTGCTGTGAAAGGCAACATAAAGGCCAGATGACCTCTCTTATGAATGGAACTCCAGGCTATACGCTACAGTTGGTCATCGGTTGATTTCAGATGTGTCTGGCATACACAAAGAAGACAAATGGTCCCAAGTTTGTTCACTTGCCTTTATGCTCATCTTTAGAAAGGCTGTGGGTGTTCATCACAAACATTTATGATGCTTCTGAAAAAATGTTTGCAAGATAAAAATATAAAAATAAAACATATAAAGTTATTCACTAAAATAGTACCTTAATACTTAATAAATCTGTTAGAACAAGAGGCAGGACTAGATCCGACATTATGAGCTTTGGTCTTTTGAAGCAGTCACACGATCGCACCCCAGTCTTCCCCGACAGTGAGATGGTAAAGAGAGCAGCATGCCCCAGCTACCGCTTCTACTGCAGGGTTAAAAAGTAGCTGAGGATGTCTCCCTTCTATTTGCCTTTTTTGGCCTTGGATGTTTTTTCCTTTCTCTTTTTCACATGTTTAGGAATTTTATTTTTCCTCTTCTCTCTCTGAGCTTCTTTGACCATCTTTTTTCTTTCCTGTAAAAAACAAGCAACCCATCTCAACAAATCTTATTCATTCAGAGTATCCAAACTATTATTAGAACTAAATTAAAATTCATGTTAAATGGATAAAAGTATATGTATTTGCTTTAAAAATAACAATAACAGGGGTAAGAAATGGCTCAGAGGTTAAGAGCACTGACTGCTCTTCCAGAGGTCCTGAGTTCAATTCCTAGCAATCACATGGTGGCTCACAACCATCTATGTGATCTGATGATCTCTTCTGGCCTGCAGATGTAGCACTGTATAAATAATAAATAAATCTTAAAAAAAAAACAAAAAAAACCAGTAACAGATTGGTGAGTACAATCTGGGGGTACAACTTTTCTTTGAGGCTCCCTCCATCTCACATCTTTCCCATCTCTTTCTCTCTCCCCCATATCCCTGCCTTCTTCCCGCTCTCAAGAGGGTCTCACTTTATTGCCCAGATTGTTCTTAAAGTCCAGAGGCTTCGACAATCACACCTAACACACACTTCAGTTTCCAACGCTGGGACAGTAGGCACCTGTCATTTTATGCAGGCTATCCTTCTGCTCCCCCGACTCCCTCTCCCCAGGCCACTACTGAGTTGCACCCTGGGCCATGAACTCTGTTGAAATGTAGAAAGTCAAATCAATATCCCTGTATATGTTACTTGATGTTTACAAGTTCCATATCTTAAGATAAATAAAGGTTAGAAAGAAATGAGTATTTGCTTCTACTAGACATAATGTGTCATCTGTGCCAAACTAAAGAATCTCCTAACAGCAGCCTCTGACTTACTCCAAAAGTCAAGTTCACATTTAGTCATGGAAACTGCAGTTAGAAGCACTTCTGATCTCCGAGCCACCGCACCCAGGGGAATAAAGATCTCAGCTAACCTTCTTATCAAGGTCAGGGGCAGCAGTGTGGTTTTTGCATCGGGCATGATCTCCTTGTTCTTCAGAGTCTGTAGCAGAGTACTCAGAGCTTCCAGCATCTTCTGAGTCAAAAGCAGTCTCTTCTTGAACTTCATTTTCTAGGAGCGCGGGGACCTTGAAATTATTATAGAATCATATTACTTGAAGCCAATTACTTATCTATTTGTTAGTCAACATGTTAATGCCAGCATTTTATGTCAGTATACAAGATACACTGTAAAGTCAGGCACCAAAATACCAAAACAGCAGAATCAACATTAGGGAGAAAGATGGAAGACATTCATTCACTCCAGTAGGACTCAGGATCACACACAAATCAAGGAATCGGCAGGGGTGTCCAATCATCTGACACTGCAACATGATGCAGTCATCTACAGATGTGTTGGGCTCCATTACACTCTCCTGGCATGCATGCCTGACTGCTGGGGCTATATGGGTGGCCTAAATCAACAGCACAGCTCTGCTGCTGCTTTCAGCATGCCAGACGGTAGAGCTGGGATTTGGCAAGAATGTGAAATATAGAGGTGATGATGATGATGATCCATTTGGGTGACTTCACAACTGTTTTTCTGTGAACCACATTATTAACAGTAAGTTAATCTAATCAAAATGAACAGTCAACCAAAAAGAAATTATATTTCCCCTGAAATTTACCATATTTATTTAACTTTTTTTTGTCTTCTTTGAGACAGGATCTCATTACACAGTCCAGGCTGACCTTAAACTTTGCACTTTCTTGTCTTACAAGTAGGTGGGTGGTGATCACTGACCTCAGGTCTTCTGGAAGAGCAACAAAAGCTCTTAACGGCTGAGCCCTCTCTCTAGTCCTGACATTTTTCAAAACTGATTTAAAAACTACAAAAAAAAAAAAAAGTGTATGGCTATCATTAATACCTCCCACCAATCAAGACTAGGATTAGCAACAAATATTTCACTTTTAACAAAAGAATTCAGAGACAGAATAGGTATATTTCCAAATTTAATTTACTTTATAGTAAGTTTTGTATCTTTCAAGAAGAGTTTCCACAGTTTGGCAAGATGGTTCATCAGGTAGCCTGACAATCTACGTTGGATCTCAAAGAGCTGTGAGGTGGAGAAAACCAACTCCCCAAAGTTGTCTTCTGACCACCACACATGTGCTGTGACATACTTGTTGAGTACACACACACACACACACACACACACACAAACACACAGTAAAATATTTGCAGAATAAATCCTGTTAAAAGCAATAATAACATATGTTCTTTATACCTGCTGGACTCCTGATAAATCCTTTTTCAATCCCGTGACAGTCTGGTATAGAATCTTGTAAGCAAAAAGAAAAAGAATACATATAAAAATTGACAGTGATATGCACATACTACGTTTTTAAAAACGTATTTATTATTGTGTATACAGTATTCTGCCTGCATGTACACCTGTAGGGCAAAAGAGGGCATCAGATCACATTATAGATGGTTGTGAGGCACCATGTGGTTGCTGGGAATTGAACTCAGGACCTCTAGAAGGGCAGTCAGTGCTCTTACCTCTGAGCCAACTCTCCAGCCCACACATACTGCATTATTAAACACTGTATGAAACACTGTCACTTGTGATTCTGAGAATATACTTAAAACATATCACACAGTAACACAGAATGTAGCATGCATTATTCTTATGTTCCAGGTATGCACCCTCCGTAGGCCCAGACAATCAAAACCTAATAGTTTTCATATGAGCTTTGCAACCCACCAGGTAACAGCACATACTAACTTTGAACTTGGTTCAGTGAAATGTTACCCACTCCACAAACACCTCTAGTCAACTCTCAGCAAGAGCTGTAGTTATCACCAACAGTACTTTCAAGGGGCTGGAGAGATGGCTCAGTGATTAAGAGTGAATGCTGCTCAATCATGAGTTAGGATCTCAGCACCTATATTCAGTGGCTTAGAAAGCTCCAAGGTTTTTGCTACCAAGAAGAGACTTGATACCCTATGAGCATATACAGGGGGAGGAGTCCCCTTCAGTCAGTCACAGGGGAGGGGAGTAAGGAGAAAATGGGAGGGAGGGAGGAATGGGAGGATACAAGGGATGGGATAACAATTGAGATGTAGTATGAATAAATTAATAAAATATATTGGGGGGAAAAAAAAGCTCCAAGGGAACCAATACCCTCTCCTGGCCTGAGGGCACACATACAGATATACACATGCAATCATACAGACATATATAAATAATAAATCTATTTTTTTTAAGCACTTTTAGGCCAGAGAGCTATATATATAGGCAGATCAAGGTACCTGCCATGGAGAGAAGTGACCCGACAAAGCTGTCCTCTGGCCTTCCTACAGGCCCCATGGCATGCGTGCTGATGTACACGTCTAACACACACAGAAATTTCTTTTAATGCTTTTGTTTCATGCATGAAAACCTGGAGAACATTTCTTTGCTCTTTATATGAAAACTTACATAAACAGCTAAGCTTTGCTATGTGGCAGCAAACCCTAAAGTGTTTATACTCTATGGCCCATTAACAGAACAGCAAAAATTCAAGGGAACTGGTGTGATGTGCTGTGGCTAAGAACTTGTTCTGTTTATGCAGAGGACCCAAGTTTGGTTCCCAGCACCTGTGCAGGGAGGCTTGCAACCTCCATGGGGACCTAACACCTCTGGCTTTCGAGGACCCTCACATTTACTCATATGCACATACTACCACCATCCACATAATTAAGAATAATATAAATATTTTAAATATTTCTTCAAATATATATGGAAATGAAGCACAGCTTATCAATCTACTACAAACATTTTCATCCTAGACTTCCTTGTGGATCTGCCTTTTTACTAATTATAGTTCTCTGGACATATGCAAATACATTAACCCTCTCTTAAATGCAGGAAGTATTCCCCTTACAGCCAACAACATGTTTACACACAGGGAGCTGATCATCTCACTAGTACCAAGCCGGGATTAAGCTTAGGACAGTCTCCTTTGGGACAAGCAGTCCTGCATACAACCCAAGCACTCACGTTATCTTGTTGAGTGTTCAGAGCCATGTCGTCCTCCTTCAACCTCATCATTATATCCACGTCTCTCTCGTAATGTTTTACTTCATTTAAGGTCCTGGGAATATATGCTTGTTTGAACACCTAATAGGAGAAAGGAAAATTAAACTATTATTCCTATACTCCTCCCATCCCCTCAGTTAATCATGCAGAAATCTGTATTACCATTACCAATGCTGACTTTCAGTCAACCTGTGTACACACTGGAGTCATATCTGCTATGTGATAAGCTAACAGCAATATAGTAAGACTAACATACTAAGAGGTTGCTGAGTGCAACAATCTAATTGAATGTAAACTGTATACCATGTGTCTATAAAATCAACTTCATGCTTTACCAATAAAACAAAATCATGAAAAGCCCTGTAACACAAGAATTAGTTGGGAATGTAATTCTACCAATCAGGCAGCTGAATCAGAATGGATGCTAAGTTTGAGGCCAACCTGCACTACAAATCAAGTTCTAGAACAACCTGGTTTCTATAAGACCCTGGCTCAAAACACACAACAGAACATCCCAGAGTTCCATAGCAAAAGGCACAAGTATCCCCAAGTCTGTGAATACGTAATAAACTCACCTCTTCATCCACATGATCTTGGCTAGTCTTTTCTTCCTTGGTCCTTTGAGAAGCTATTGCCATAGCCTTTGGGAAAAAAAGACACATTTTCTATTTTGAAATGAACTTTTTTTTTGATCTTCAAAGGTGTCACATTTTCACACTTCTGAAAAGTACCTAGAGTGAGCCTAGAAATGTAACTTGGCTTTCTACTAAAGACTTGTCAGTCATTTAAAAAGATATAGAATAAATTTATCTCAATTTTTTTTTAAGATTTATTTATTATATATACAATGTTCTGCCTGCATGTACACTTGCAAGCCAGAAGAGGGCATCAATCACATTATAGATGGCTGTGAGCCACCATATAGTTACTGGGAATTGAACTCAGGACCACTGCAAGAGCAGCCAGTGCTCTTAACCTTTAAGCCGTCTCTCTAGCTCCTTAAAACTATTAGCAAAAATCTTTATCACAATAAAACAGAGACTCAATAATGAACCATTTCTTTTTTTGTTTTTGTTTTTCAAGACAGGGTTTCTCTGTTACACAGAGCCCTGGCTATCCTGGACTCTCTTTGTAGACCAGGCTGGCCTCAAACTCACAGAGATCTGCCTCTCGAGTGCTGGGATTAAAGGCATGCGCCACCACACCAGGCTCAATGAACCATTTCTTGATACTTGAAAAGTCAGTGAAATGAATCACAAGGAAGGTAAATTTGGCCCTAATGCCAGCACAATATAAATCACCAAGAAAGTCCCTTGGGCAGTGAGTGGAAGAAAAGTGACAAAGACTCTATATGGGTTCTTATGACTTAGTAAAACAGTTCTCTAGTTAAAATACATACAAGGGGAGGGCCAACGAATACACTGTTCTTCCAGAGGGCCAGAGTTCAATTCCTAGTACCCATGTTGGGGAGCTTATAACTGCCTGTTACACCAGCTCCAGGGAAATCCAATGCCTCTGGCTTATACAAGCATCTTCACACACAGGCACATACCCACATGCACACATAATTAAAACAAAAATATATCTTTTAGAAATAGAGAGAAGGAAAGAACATTTATTTTCTGTTTTATTTTTTAAAATACAGACACTAGAATCAATACTAATGGGTTAAGCATAAAAATACTTTGATAGTTACTCAGTCAAATCATGGAAATGGCAGTTTGAATAAAAAACGGCCCATACAGACTCAGAAGGAGCAGCATCACTTGAGAGGGTTGGGACATGTGGCCTTGTTTTACAAAGTGTGTCACTGGGGGTGTTGCTTTGAGGTTTCAGAAGCTCAAGCCAGGCCCAGTGGCTCACTCTCTCTTGCTGCTGTCTACGAATCCAAATGCAGAATTCTCAGCTCCTTTTCCAGCACCACGTCTGCCTACGTGCTGCCATGCTTCCTCCCCATCCCCATCATGATAATGGACTAAACCTCTGAACTGGAAGCCAGCCTCAATGAAATGTTTTCCTTTATAAGTGCTGCTATGGTCATGTTTCTTTTTCTTTTTTTTTAAGGGTTTAAAAAAATTTATTTATTTATTATGTACACAGTGTTCTGCCTGCCATGTACACCTGTACACCAGAAGAGGGCACCAGATTTCTGTATAGATGGTTATGAGCCACCATGCTGGGAATTGAACTCAGGACCTTTGGGAAAAGCAACCAGTGCTCTTAACCGCTGAGCCATCTCTCCAGACCTGTCATGTTTCTTTTTTTTTTTTTAATTTTTTTAATTTACTGTATATGAGGGCTTTATCTGCAGAAGAGGGCATCAGATCACATCACAGATGGTTGTGAGCCACCATGTGGTTGCTGGGAATTGAACTCAGGACCTCTGGAAGAGCAGGCAGAGCTCTTAACCACTGAGCCATCTCTCCAGCCCCCCTGTCATGTTACTTAACAACAATAAAACCTTAAGACAGGTCTAATTGCCTACATAATCAGGTACTGACAATATACAAATAAAATTTCTCCCTCAAGAGTTCATAATCTGCCAAAAATTGCAGCGCGCAGCTACGACCACGGCACTTATGAGACGACAGCAGGAAGAGCTAAGGTCAGGTCAGCCTACAAAGTAAGGCTACAAAGTAAGACCCTATCTCAAAGAAACAAAAACCTCACAGAGACCAAACCAAACAAACAAATCTATGGGCTGGAGATGTGTTCAACTGCACGAATGCTGGCACAGCATGCACCAAACCGCTGGTCTGATCCATGGTACTGCATAAACTGTTATGCATGGCACATGCATAAACTGCAAAACAGTTATACTCTTAGAACCCAGGAGACAGAAGCAGGAGGATCACAAGTTCAAGTTCATCCTTGGCTATACTGAGTTTGAGGCAGCCTGGGATACATAGAACACTGTCTCAAAAAATTATTATTGCCGGGTGTGGTGGTACATGTCTTTAATCCCAGCACTCAGTGGGTGGATCTCTGTGAGTTGGAGGCCAGCTTGGTCTACAGAGTCTAGGAGAGCCAGGGCTGTTGTTAACAAAGAGAAACTCTGTCTCTGGAAGCAGTTTCTCCTGAATCTCCCCTTGAGACAACTGTCTGACCTGAGTTTTAACGCTGGCCAGGCAGAGCAAGATGAACAGGGCCGAGGTGGAAAGGCACTTCAGGGGAAAGGGGAAATATGAGAATCCTGACTCAGAAGTGACAAGGGTAAGAACACATTCATGGGTTACATCAAATATAAAACTCCTGGGCCAGGCATGGTGGCGCACGCCTGTAATCCCAGCACTCAGGAGGCAGAGGCAGGCGGATGGTTTGAGTTCGAGGCCAGCCTGGTCTACAAAGTGGGTCCAGGACAGCCAAGGCTACACAGAGAGACCCTGTCTTGAAAAACCAAATCAATCAATCAATCAAACTTCAGTTTGGGGACCAAAGGGTGCACTCAACAACTACTACAACCACAGCAAGCAATGCACAGGCATGTGTCATGTTGTGAGGCCTGGTTGCTCACTTCCCATGAGCTGTGAGTTGGGCGTTTTCTACTGCCTCTGCATTGCTTTATTCCTGAGTTTGGCTCCTTACACCCACTTCAGGTGGCTCATAACTCAAGCTCCAAGGGATCTAATAACTACTTTTGGCCTCCTTGGACATCTGCACACACACAGCTATAGTCACACAAACACACATGTATACATATAAAGAATATTTTTTAAAGCACGTGGTTTTAGTTAATAGCAGAACCAAGAGCAGCTGAATGACGCCAGGGTGGTAGTTTCCAGGAGCTGTGGGGACTAGTAAGCCCAGTTTCAGTCTTTAATGATTGATGATTAAAGAAAAGGTTCTGAAGAAAGAAAACTAGTGGTTTGCACAATAATTTAAATTCATTTAATGCTTAGTCCTTAACGTCATGCATGTTTTACCAGACCCAACAGTTTTCTCACTCAACAGTATGGAGTGTGTCAGGAAGGAACACTGAGTGTGAGTCGAGACGGAAAAGTCTCTATAATCTTACCAGGTGAGTAAAGTCAAGAAACCTGGTTTCCCTGGCTTCTTTGCTCTTTTTTAAATTTCACTGTGAAATGACAAGTGCTAAGACGTTATCAAGATGAACAATGACTAACTAAGCAACCCGAATTTCTCAGATGTGCCACACAAAGGCAAGCCATGCATATTCCTCTCCTCAGCCCGTACCTTTTCCAGATAAGCATCTATGTTCTCAACAGTGATGGAAGGATCTGTGACAAACTCGAAGAGCTCCCGCACAGTCATCACAGCAACAGCATGTTTGAAAAAGAAATCTGTCAGAAGGAAAAACATTGATGGCAGCTCCACAGGGGGAACGGGTAAGACCCCAACTAATGAACAGAGCAAGAAATAACAATGCACCATCTCCAGCCAATGGCTTACGTAGCACTGTACTGAGCAATTCAGAGGCAAGATTTGCTGGTCAGCGCCAGGGATCAAATGCAGGCCTTTCCACACAGGAGGCAGGTGTAGCGTTCCTATGTCAGACTACATTCCCACTCCAAGTGACAAGACTTTATCTCAGTGGTTCTCAACCTTCCTAATGTTGTGAGCCTTTAATACAGTTCCTCACATTGTAATAACCAACTATAAAATTATTTCATTGCTACTTCATAACTGTAATTTTACTGTTATGAATCATCATGTAAATATCTGAAATGCAGGATATCTGATATTAAGCCCTTGTGAAAGGGTTGTTTGACCTTCAAAGGTGTTAGGACTCTGGTAGAGAAAATGCTAAGTTACCCCATGCATGCATGCACAGAGCCTGTCAGGAAATTCCATTTTCTACTCACCATTGACATTGGCACAGTCTTTTCTTAAGAACTCCAATGCATGTGGGTGGTCATGCTCCACAGACTGAGAAACATCAATGATGTACACATCTCCACCATGGTACCTTGTGGGCAAGAAGCACAGAGGTTACAGGTTATCACTAGGTTCTTGGTTTTTTAAAAAATATATTCTGAAGCAGGGCGCAGTGCCACTTGCCTGTAATCCCAGCAGAGGTAGAGGAAGGCGGATCTCTGTGAGTTTGAGGCTAGCCTGGTCTACAAAATGAGTCCAGGACAGCCAAGGCTACACAGAGAAACCCTGTGCTGAAAAACCAAAGCTGGTTGTGGTGGCACACACTGGTGGTATCTGCTGAAGGAAGCAGAGGTGGGAGGATCAGGCCAGAGTCTGAGGCCAGCCTGGGCTACACATGTTTAGCTGAATGTAGTGGCACATGTCTTTGATCTCAGCACTTGGAAGGCAGAGACAAGTGGATCTCTGTCAGTTCAAGGCCAGCCTGATCTACAAAGTGAGCTCCAGTACAGCCAAGCTATGTAGAGACCCTGTCTAAACAAAACAAAACAAACAAAGCAACAACAGTCTATTTTGTTCTTTGTTTTGGCTAAGTTCTCTCTATGTAGCACAGGGTAGCCTCAAACTCGCACTTTTCTTGCCTCACTTTCCTAAGTGCTGAGATTACAGGCACTCATTTCCATATCTGGCTTGAAAAAATAAAATCAACCTTAAGTAATTCATAAATGACTATAGCAGACGAGACATGGCTATCCTGACTAATGGAAAGATGAAAAACAGAAAATTTCAAAGCCTATTAAGTCAGCTACAATGAACTCTCTCCCGTGATACCTTGTGCTGGGGATGGAACGCAAAACCTCATAAAATGTAGTCTAGGCAACTGTTCTACTAACCAAGCCACAAACTCAGTCCTCCAAAAGCGTCTGTTCTGTGGCTAAGGTCATTGAAGGCAGTGACCACATCTTAACTCTTACACTGGGAAGCTAACAGCATACAGTATGACTTTGTAGACTGAGATTTTATTGTTTTGAAGTAATTTAACATGAAATAACTTGTGGGAAGTTTCCAGGAGACAAATCACACTCACAGCATGTTGAATTCACTGAGATCCGCATGGACAAGCCTAGCGTCCTGATACATTTTCCTCATGTACTGAATGACCTGCAGGTACAACTCCCGGGCCTTAGATTCTGACAACTGGACATTTTTCAAAAGCGGTGCAGGCCTTGAGTAAAAAGGAAATGAAAATAAAATCATCAAGATCAAGTTTTCTTGCCTCAGTCTACACTGTTACATGCATCTCTCTTCTATAATTCATCATGTGAACTGACGATAGAATATGAATGGCACTCCAAAATGCTGACAACTACAGGTACTTTCCCAGCACTTTAATAAAATTAGACATCCCTCAAAAGCAAGGTTACTTTTGCTATTCTGAAGCACTATGAAACTTCACAATGGTAAATCATAGCAGTTATGCACTAACATAGCAGGAAAGAATCGTGAAGGGAACAATGGGAAATAACCACCTAGTGCACATTTCATAGGACTTCATGAAATTTTTTTGACAGTCCATATACTTACATGTCATCTTTGCCAATGAAGCCCATGAGAAGAACATGACTTTTTAATCTGATTGGCTTTGGACATGGTATGTCTGCTGTTCTTAGCCTGTGATGTAGATAAAAGGACAATTAGAAAATCAAAAGGCATATAACCAATTACAGCAGCTACAGACCATGGCATGAATACTGCTGTTAGAAACAGCACCAGGTCGCTCCTACATTGCTATTTCATAAACCAGTGGGGTTTTCATTTTGTTTTGTTTGTTCAAGACAGGGTTTCTCTGTGTAGCTTTGACTGCCCTGGGCTCGCTTTGTAGACAAGGCTGGCCTCAAACACAAAGCGATTTACCAGTCTCTGCCTCCCGAGTGCTGGCATTATGGGTGAGTGCCACCACGCCCAGGTGACACAGGAAGATTTCAAGACTTCCAAAGGAAATGGTACCAGCTTAATAGCAAATTATACCTATGGATAGCACATGAAAAGTTTAATGACACTGGAAAGAGGAAGGAAAACTCCAAAAACTTTGAGAAAACTTGGTAAGTATCCTTTCTTTACAGTAGTTATGGCAAAATGATTACACGTTGTGCCCTAAACTGGACTAAGTAGGAAAAGCAAGTGAACAGCCAGAGCTTAGGGCCTGACAAAATCTATCTAAAACCCTGTAATAAACAAACAAACAAATATTGGTTTTTCTGCTTAGCCCTGGCTGTCCTGAAACTGGACTGAGTAGAAAAAGCAAGTGATCAGCCAGAGCTTAGGGCCTGACAAAATCTATCTAAAACCCTGTAATAATTAAAAAAATAAATAAACAAATACATACACACACATACACACACACACACGTGTGTGTGTGTGTGTGTGTGTGTGTGTGTGTGTGTGTGTGTGTGTG
>OU015746.1:68966905-69009395 GCA_907169655.1 Acomys percivali | reverse complement strand
AGGAGGAGGAGGAGAGAGAGGAGGAGGGAAGAGAGGAAGGAGGAGGAGGAAAGTACCTATGGAAGGCAATGTATTTTTTAAAAACTTACTTAAGTTGATTTTATTTTCAAATTTTCGCAAGGACTTGTCAATTGGAGTAGACATTTTGGCTGAGTTGTAGTTAGACATCTGTCGATTTGCCTACAAGAAATTAGTTTTTAAAAAGGATTAATTGTAAATTCAAGCCTAAGGCTCACAACGACATTCTTTTTTTCTTCTTAGTTTTCTTAAAAATGATATTTTAGGGAGAAGGGGCACCACACATATGGAAGTCAGAGAACAACTTTTTTCTCTGTGTGGCCTTGACTGTCCTGGACTCATTTTTTAGGCCAAGCTATCCTCGAACTCACAGAGTTCCACCTGCCTCTGCCTCCTGAGGGCTGGAATTACAGATGTGTGCCACCACAGCCGGCTCAGAGGACTATTTTTTTTTTGTTTTTCGAGACAGGGTTTCTCTGTGTAGCCTTGGCTGTCCTGGACTCACTTTGTAGACCAGGCTGGCCTCGAACTCACAGCGATCCACCTGCCTCTGCCTCCCGAGTGCTGGGATTAAAGGCATGCGCCACAACACCCGGCCCCAGAAGACTACTTTTAAGAGCTAATTTTCTCCTGCCACCCTGATGGTCACAGGAATTGAACTCGGGTTGTTAAGCTTCCCACCAAGTGCACCCCCCTGCTGAGGCACCCCCTGCCAGCTCACTTAGTAAAGCATCATTACCTACAGGAGCTTTATACTAAAAAGAAACAACTTTTCTAAGACTTTTTTTTTTTTAAAGAACTAGGTTTGAGTCTCAGTACCCGAATGGCAGCTCACAGCCATCTGTAACTCCAGTCCTATGAATTCAGAACCTTCTTTTGATCTCCTGGGGCAGTTCATGAACTGTATGCACATAGTGCACAGATACATATGCCGGCAAAACACACACACACACACACACACACACACACACACACACACACACACGAAAAAATAAAAGCATTCAAAGAGAAAGCTAAGATTACTGACTAGAATATAGGCCACAGGTTATTTACTCCTTGTCGATGTATTTTTTGTTATTAAGAATAAGTTAGATTTTTTAAAAATTTGATTGGCTTGTAGATTTGATACTTGAGAATATTCATTTAACCTAAACCTATCATTAAATTCATTCTAAACATTTCATTCTAATCCTGACACTTCAAGAAAGGAAATTGGGAAGGGTACTTACAAGCACTTACACTGATGTTCTGTTCAACCTTAAGTAACAGCAAAGGAAGCAAAATCAATACCAAAACCCACAAAGAGTGTGCAGCAGAGATTTTTAAAAGGGGCTTTCGCAGGGTGCAGCAGTGTATGCCTGCAATCCTGGCACTTAGGCAGGCAGATACCTGAGTTCGAGGCCAGCCTGGTATACAGACTGATTCCAGGACAGCCATGGCTACATGAAGAAAGAAACCCTGTCTCAGAAAACCAAATAAATATTTAAAAAGGGCTCTCAGTCAGACAGTAGTGGTGCACGCCTTTAACCCCATCAGTCAGGTGAAACTCTGAGTTCAAGGTCAACCTGTTCTACAGAGCACATTCTAGGACAGACAGGGATACAGAGAAACCCTGTCTCTAGGAGAGAAAAGATTTTGTTTTTTTTAAAAAGGCTCAACAACTGCTGATTCAGTCTTATTTTATCTCAGCATGAAGCTGAGACATGGTTGTCTCACGTGTAAAGAACTTAAAAGGATTTTCTATTAAATTTAATGTAAATTTTCTTTAGATTTAGTTATCTCACCATATAGGTATTAATGTTTTGCCTGCATGTATGAATGTGCACCATGTGGTGTCTGGTGCCCACAGACGCCTAAGAGGGCATTGAATCCCCTGGAGCTGGAGTTATAGATGGTTGTGAGCTGCCATGTAGGTGCTGGAAATTTAACCCAAGTCTTTTGAAAGAGCAACAAGTGCTCCAAACCACTGAGCCATCTCTTCTCTAAACCACTGAACCAACTCTTCAGCCTCTTCAACTTTAAAAATAACTTTTGGCTTTAGGATATAGATCAGTACAGTACTTGCCTAGTATGTGCAAGGCCCTGGGTTTGATTCCTAGCCCCACAGTAAGTATAAATCAACCCTGTTTCATATCACATACATGTTTGACTAGCTGATTTGACTTTTGTAGTGCTGACATGTGTTGGGGACAATAGGCCATATAGCCAATATTCAGCCATCTTGTCAGAGTCTACACCTTTAAGTCTCTGTCTTTCCCAGAGCTTGCCTTTCACCAGAAACTAGCTGACCCTGTTGTGGGTCAGCAGTTAGAGTAAAGACAGATAGAGATGGAGCGACCCTGTTATGGTTTAGCAGTTAGACTAGACAAAGATGGAGCCAGATGCCCTGTGTGGCAGGACATTATGACCCTGCCTGGAATTCCCTGTGTTTTGAGAAAAGCCTGCAGCTGGGTTGCTATAGCAACATGCTTCCCTGCCTTCTGACTATAAAAGCTGCTGCCTGACTAATAAAGACTGAGAGTTTGATCATCAGACTTGCTCTCTGTCTGTGTCTTGCATTCCAACAGGTGGATCTCCTCCCGAGTTTTAGTCAAACCCCGCAGGCCGGGGCAGACATGCACGGTAGGCAAGTGCTCCGACAATGCACTGCATCCCTAACGTAACATTTGCTATGATAACCAGCAACCAAAAGTAGCAGTTAACATTACCTACACATACATTATATCACAATCCATGCTCAATTACCCAGTCTCACCAGTGACTCAGTGGACGAGTTATCAAAACTTACTTTGTATTCCAGGCTGGCCTTAAACTTGTAATCCTCCTGCCTCTGCTCCACAGGTAGCTGAGGCTAAAGAACTTTATCAGCTACACTTCTTAAGTTACCAATGAGTTCCAACATTTTTTTTCCTGCTGTGCTGGGGAGCCAAGGATGAACCCCCAGAATCTTTTGTACTCTAGCCAAATGCTTTACCATTGAGCTATAGTCCCAGCGTCCTTTTTGTTCCTTAAATGGTCTGCAGGTAACTGCTCAGTCATGGCTTCTCCTTCGCACATTTTAAAATTCATGCATCCTATGACACTCCAGGAACTCTTAACATTTATTGATTATTGAAAGAATTCAAATACAGATAATTATGAGAAATATGAAAAGTACAAAGAAAAATCAATAAAAGCTGGGGCCACAAGACTATATAACTTATACAACCACAAAGTCTTTAAAAAAATACTGCATGAATGGCTCAGTCCTTAAATTACTGTCTTTTAAGCCTGGGATTGGTGTTCAGTCCTCAGCACCTGCATGAAAAGGCAAGCTCAGTGGTATACCATGACCCTAGCACTATAACAGCTGAGAGAGGAAGGTCTCTGTAGGTCCCTGGCAGTGGCTAGCTCAACATGAGCTCTGGGTTCAGTGAGATGTCTCCAAGGAGAAGGTAGAGCTGGCTCAGCAGGAATGAGAACTGGAATTGGATCCCAGCAGCCACATAAAAAAATCTGGCGGTCAAGCTGGGCATGGTGGTGCTATACGCCTTTAATGCCAGCACTCGGGAGTCAGAGGCAGGTGGATCTCTGAGTTCGAGGCCAGCCTGGTCTACAAAGAGAGTCCAGGACAGCCAAGGCTACACAGAGAAACCCTGTCTTGGGAAAAAAAAAATAGGGGTTCATAAAACATCTGTAAGTCCAGCTCCAAATGACTGGTACCCACTTCTGCCTTTTCCACATGCACACAGGTATGTGCACATGCATGTGCATATGCTCACACACACACAAAGCAGATAACACAGATTTACAGAATTTCTTACATACCTGAGGGTTACTGCCTCCATTCCAGGTACAGCTCTTGATGAGTTTTCCAGTCCCATCATCCCAGTACCAATCAATGTCATCATCATAGCTGTCTTCCTCCTCAATCTCATCTTCGCCCTTCACCTCTGTCACATCATTCTGAAGGTTTTTAAGTAGAATGTCATCTTTTGCTTGGACTGATTTCACTTCTATGTTTTCACTAGAAATAAGAATGTTCTGGCATGCTTATATATCCTCTAAAGGGAAAACACACATGTACATATGCCTAAAGATTCTGTTACATTTCCCAATCTGCTACATCTTAATATCAAGTTCTCTTGTTTTCCAGATTGCGGTAATGCTTTACTCTCCATGCCCTCACACTAGTCTCATCGGGTGTTGGTTTTGCTTTTGCCTCAAGTAAAGCTAGAGTTTACATTATCCTCTTTGGTAAATGAACTGACTCTGATCAGTGCACAAGACTACACTCTGTTAAATCATGAAGCTACTTTACGGCGTTCTGTGTGTCAAAATCTACCTTTCCTTGAATTTACTGTAACACCAGGAACTGTAGCAAGACAAATAACTTCAAACCACTCTTGTTTATAAAAGGAGGCAACGGTGAAGAAAGGCCAACACCACACCATGAAGCAGGCCAAGGACAGGCCAACGAAGAGGAGATTATCAGAAGAGGAGGCCTAGAGGAAAGAAGTGAAGCCAGCTGTGCTCCCAGCACTCAGGGAGGCAGAGGCAGGTGGTCCTCTGAGTAATCTGAAGCCAGCCTGGCCTACACGGCCAGTCCTGAGTTCAAGACAGCCAAGGCTGTTACACAGAGAAAACAGGACAACAAAAACTAACAAATAAAAAGACAAGGTCTCACTGTGTAGCCATGGCTGGCCTGGAACCTGCTATGTAGACCAGGCTGGGCTTGAAAGCACAGATCCAACTGCCTCTTGCCTCCCAAATTCTGAGACTAAAGATGTGTGCCACCTCATCTGACCATATAAATAGCCATTTTTTTCTTCTAGTTCTGAGGGCTGAACTCAGAGCCTTGTCCTTTCTAGGCAAGCACTCTACCCTAGCACTAAATCCCTAGCCCTTCCCTCCCACCCACCTCTCCTTTTGTTCTTGTTTTGTTTTTGAGACAGGGTTGCACTGTATGGCTCTGGTTAGCCCGGAACGCACTATGTAGACAGCACTGGCCTTGAAGTAATAGAGATCTGCTACCTGTTTCCAGAGTGCTGGGATTAAAGATATATGTCACCACACCTGGCCCATCCATTTTTTAAAGAAAGAAATAAATTCAGTAATCAATTCGAATGTATTAATTGGCTACAGCTCAGAGCTTTAAACGCCCACGGGTATGAATACAAAGAAGAGAGGTAATCATAAAATAACTGCAGGCTACCAGGATTTTGTAAGTATAAGAAAGTATAAGACATAAATTACCCTTTCACTTCCCAATCTAATAATCTAGAGTAGTCTGTTAGAGTTACAACTACGCAAATGAACCTGGTGTCCTCAGTCTCAACTAGCCAATCCTTCGCTGTGAGAATGTCTTGTACAGGCAGCACCACTGGCCTCTACCTTCCTACCAGATGCCACTAGCATGCCCCCCCCAGCCCAGGTGTGACATATAAAAATGTCTCTGGAGGGTGCCAAGTCTCTTTGGTGTGGCAGCAAACTCACATCCATCAGAAGATGGTGTAGTCTCCCAGTGTCCTCTGTGTTTGGGGACAGTGGCTAATTGGTACACTGTCATTCCCACTACACACTGACTAGCAAAGCAGGCTTGTTTCTTCTTCCCACTTCAACTCTTCAATGAGGTCTTCTGTGAGATGATCTGTAACCACTAGACTGGAAATCTCTCTGATTCCTCTTGCCAGTCCCTACTATCCTCTATTTACCATATATGTTATTGCTTACTCATATTTCCTTTGTACCGCTCACCATTTCATTTTAATGCAAATAATTTGCCTAATTATCAATACCCGTTTCCCCTAGCAGAAAGCAAGGCTTGTGTCAATCAAGGCAGAAAGGAGACCGGCCTCAATTCTCCCCACCGTGCTCTAGGCGCTGGTCTGCCCTTCTTTCCAAACAGCAGAGACTTGATTTGTCTTTTTCATCACTATCTCCCGCGGAGGTCAAATTTTTGCTGAGTGTGTGGAACCCTGTTTGTAGAATAAAAAAGCCCTACGTTTTTCAATTATCCTCAACTCTGCTTCTTTGCTAGTCATTCTGGGAACCCAGACTTCCCAGACAAGTAGCTTTCACGAATGTTCAGCCATGAGGACAGAGCCCGAGAAACGTCCAAGGCAGCCAGGTGTCAGCTCCCGGGGCGGAATGGAGCTGCAGGAACCTGAGCAGCCTCCACCGCCTACCTGTCCGAGGACTCCGCGTCGTCAAACTGCCCCGGGACCACCGCGGACAACCTATCCCGACGGCAGTCCATGATGCCTGGGTTGAGCCCCGCGCCTCTCGGGCAGCGAGCGGAAGAGACGGCTTTTGACCTATCGAACCCAACCGCGTCTCCGTGGTTCCCGCCTCACAAGTCGCTCCGCAACCGCCGGGCCCAAGGAAACAACCAGGCGCCACGGAGGACACACGACTTCGGCAGACACAGCCACGGACAGACCGGAAGTTCAACGCCGGAAGTATGCCACCAGCCGCACCACGCCCACACCGTAGTGTCCTCGGGGAGCATGCGTATTACGGTAGCCGAGAGAGGCCAATTCGCGGTGTGAAGTGGGCGTGTTGCGTTGTTTGAGGATGTGGTTGAGTAGGGTGTGTGGTGTCCGTTTTTCTCCAGCCTTTACGTTCTTGCTCCGCCGTGGTGTTTCCATTCTTAGAAAGTCAGGCCTGTTATCCCCTGGCTGCTCCTGAAGACTTGCGTCCTCTGACCTCCTTCCTCTAGACTCCAGTGCGGGCAGCGGACGTCACACTGGGACGTTCGAGCGCTCAGCGACGGGGCCAGTTGGAGCCAGCCCTCGGTGGGGGCGGTTGGGAGGTGTTCTCCTTCCGGCGGGGCCGCTGTGCCGGGAGGAAACTCGGAGTCCTTAGCCTGGGTCACAGAAGCTCTATGGATCATGGAAGTGAGCACAGTTTTGCTCCCTAGAAATGTTGGTGCGTTTTTCTGAGATGCGAATGAGACCAGTAATCGTTTGTTCTTTAAAGTTGGCGTTATTCCACTAAAATACTAAACTCAGATTTTTACGTTGGCAGGAACTCTTGTGACATCTCTCACTGCTTTTCATAATATTTAAATGTTATGTATTATCACGCGCGCGTGTGTACGCAAATGCACGTGAATAATTTTTGAGAGTCTTCGCTCCTTTTGCCAAGGGCTCCCGGAACTGAACTCGGGTCGTCAGCGCTTTTCTCTCTTCAGCCGAGATCTCACAAGCCCTTATTACTAATTATAAAATGGCTTTAGCTCAAGCCGGGCGATGGTGGCTCACGCCTTTAATCTCAGTACTTGGGAAACAGAGGCAGGCGGATCCTTGTGAGTTCTATGACAAGCCAGGTTTACACAGAGAAACCCTGTTTCGAAAACAACAAAACCAACAGCAACAAAACGGCTTTGGATCTAATAGCTAACCAAACATTTAAGTGTTTTGAAATTTTAACGTAAGCCGTGCGGTGATAGCACACGCCTTTTATTTAATTCCTGCGCTTGGGAGGCAGAGGCAGGCAACTTCCAGGACAGCCAAAGCTACGCGGAGAAACCCTTTCTTCAACAACAACAAAACCATAAATTTGCTAGGGACCGAAGTGAAATATGGAAATGAAGTCTTTGGTTTGCTGGGGTGGGGTGTTTGTTTTAAGTGCTGTGGCAGCTTATATGTACTTTTTCTATTTTTGGTTTTTCAAGACAGGGTTTCTCTGTGTAGCCCTGGTTGTCCTGGACTCCCTTTATAGACCAGGCTGGCCTCAAACTCAGGGTGATCTGCCTGCCTCTGCCTCCCCAGTGCTGGAATTAAAGGTGTGTGCCACCACGCCCCGCACTATGGCAGCTTATACTGAGCCATAGGAGGCATGAACAAACTTTGAAAAACGCAATTGAACAGAAGGCTCAGTGGTTAAGAGCATGGGAGTTCATGGAGGTTTGGTTCCCTGTACCCAGTTGGGCCACTCACAAATACTGTGACTCCAGTCCCAGGGGATCCCTCACATACATGGTGTTTATATACTCAACACACACACACATAAAAACTTAAAAGTTAATCACAGGTCCATGGAAGATGATTTAAGGATTTTCACATCCCTGTCATCATCCCACAGGTAACATTATCTGCAAGGTGGGAAAGATGAACTTAAGATTGCGCCTGTCAGCAGCCCTGTAGCCACTTTGCCTACTCGCTTTTTATTATACTTTTGTACTTTTCAATTTGAAAATTTCTTCAGTAAGTTAAGTAACTTAACAAAATCATCACCAGGCAGATAGGTACTAACTGTAGACTGAGACAATTTGATATTAAGTCACTAGGATGCAGGATGTTTTTCAGTCGGTGTTTTAACTGTAGACTATAGTTAGTTTTGTTTCTTAAAAAATTGTTTGTTTATTATGTACACAGTCCTCTGCCTGCAGGCCAGAAGGGGGCGCCAGATCACATTGTAGATGGTTGTGAGCCACCATGTGGTTGCTGGGAATTGAACTCAGACTTCTGGACGAGCAGTCAGTTCTTTTTGTTTGTTTGTTTAATTTTCTGTGTAGCCGTGGTTGTCCTGGACTTGCTCTTGTAGACCAGGCTGGCCTCGAACTCACAGTGATCCACCTGTCTCTGCCTCCGGAGTGCTGGGATTAGTCTGCACCGCCACGCCTGGCCTGCAGTCAGTGCTTTTAACCCCTGAGCCATCTCTCCAGCTCTGGCCATAGTTCCCTAACTGAGGATCGTGGCCCCATAATGGGAGTAATGATGAATTCTTAACACCCAAAATTTGATTCATAATAAAATGTGTAATTATTCTGAAAATCCTCTGGCAATATTCACCCATGATAACGTCACACAACTTGCACTGTTTGTGCCACTATTCCAACCCACAGCAACAGACTACCTGAAATACCTTAAGACTTGAGACTCACATGTTATAAACTGCAGTGTTTTTACTGTACATGCAGTTTTCTGGTCTTACAGAATAATCATTTCATTACAGAAAACAGACTTAATATTTTCCTGATGTCATTTCTTGGCATTTAAATTTCAAAGTAGCATGCATATCTTTGAATGGTATGTCAGATGAACATCTAGTTAATATGTAAATTTGCTTTCCTATTTCACAAGTGGTAAAATTATATGTATACCAAAGAATTGTTTTAAAATAAATTTCTTTGATTTGTTATCAGTGTTTTATTTGTAGGCCTATGTTGTATACATGTAAGTTTTACAGAGTGAGTGGGAAAAGTCTAAAAATTCCTGGTCTAATCTACTTCAGTTGATTTAAAAAGAAAAGACTATAAAACATAAGGCCTGAGTTGGGTTCCCAGCACCCGGGCCAGGTGGCTCACCTCTTCCTGTGACTCCGGCTCTAGGAGATCTGACACCCCTTGCCTCCAAGGCCACCTTGAATCACAAGCACCTACCTACAGAGATACAAATACATACACATAATTAAAAATAAATAGGAAAGTTAGTGGGGCTAGAGAACGAAGAGCGCTGACATAGGAAACACTGGCCAGTTTGCAGTAGGAAGTATTGAAAACTAAATAGACTCCTTGTCAGACAATTATAATGTGTATATGGAAAATGAGTGACACTCTTGGAGGATTGGTTAAGACTAAACAGTAAACAAATAGTGATGAATTATGACAGAGCAGTACAAAGACTAATGTAACATAGAAACTAAAACTAGGTAGATGGTGCGCTGGCTTTTATCAGCTTGATACAAACTATTGGAGTCGCCTGGGGGAAGGAAACCTCACGTGGGGGTTGCCTCCCTCACACTAGTCCTTGGGCATTTCTGTGGGGCATTTTCTTAGAAGTAGCTGAGCAAACCAGTAAGCAGTGTTCCTCCCGGTCCCTACTTGAGGTCCTGCTCTGCTTCCCTCAGTGATGGACTGTGAGCCATAAACCCTTCCAAGTTGTTTTTGGTTATGTTTTTTTTGTTTGTCATAGCAACAGAAAGCAAACTAGGAGAGGTCCCAGGAGAAGCACAGGCTCGGGCGGATGGCTGGGGTGGTAGGACGCATTCCTTGGTAGGGAGAGGAGCCTGAGCTGCCAGAACAGGAAGCAGTGTTGGGTAAATAATGTGAGCGTAGGGTATCAAATGCCTCCACGGACAAATAGAAGAATTTGGAGTCTGTGGGCTCTGTGGTTGGACCTGCTTACCCTATCTCCTGGCAGGAGGTGGAGTGAAAGCATGGATAGGTACAAATAGGAAAAGCGGGCTCGATGGGATGACACTGACTGCGGGTGATGACATAGCCCTGCTAAGATGCCTCCAGGTTTTCAGACTCTTGCCCAGTGTGGTGAAAGTAGACCAAAATGAAAACAGAAACAGGCTGAATGTCATGGTGGCAGCAGTCAGAAGGCTGAGGCAGGATGTCAGGAATTTAAGGAAGCCCAGGCTACATAGCAAGACCCTCTCTTAAAAACAAACAAAAACAAAAATTCAACCCAACAGGTGTGATGTAAGAAAAACTGTACGACGTTAGATTTGATTAAAAAATCAGTGTAGTATTGAACCAGGTCCTACAGAACTGGAGTTACAGACAGTTGTGAGCTACCATGTGGGTGCTGGGAAGTGAACCCAGGTCCTCCAGAAGAGCAGCCAGTGCTCTTATCCACTGAGCAACTTCTCCAGCCCCCTTGGCAGCTTTCCTATTGTGAAAAGGGATATGGAAAGTCTTTGCACATACAGATTGACACTAAAAATGTGTCTTTCTCTTCTGTTTGCTTGTTTTAAAGAGGCCTTCCATCACTCAGCAGTTAGAGATAAGGACTCTCAAAAGTTTTGGTCATCGTCCCTGGCAGCGCAAAACAAA
The DNA here is from genome assembly GCA_907169655.1 of Acomys percivali. Lineage (NCBI taxonomy): Eukaryota > Metazoa > Chordata > Mammalia > Rodentia > Muridae > Acomys > Acomys percivali. The sequence goes on along the minus strand of OU015746.1, from coordinate 68,998,609 downwards.
AAGGAACAGTTATTGTCATCTTCAGATCCTGTGCGTTTTGAAGTGGATACTTCCATGAAAATTTAGAAAGTATGTCAGAGTCGGAAACAATAGATGCCAAAGGTCCTTCTCCAGATGTCTCCTACCCAGACTCACCCTCCTGTTTAGAAGCCAGCTCCATCGCTGCAGACTTGCCTCAGGTGTGCACTCTACAGTAGTAAGTTTGAGGAGATAACCCAGACTGCTCTCATACGAACATTTTTTTTCAAAGTTATGAGGGATAGTAAAAGATCTCTAGTGTACACAGAAGGAAGGGCATGTAGGGCCTGGTTTTCTTAATGTGCAAAGGGTGGAAGAGTTTTAGAGATGCTATGCTCTAACAGTCCCTTTCTGTTCATGAAGTTGTAGGCGTGCAGCTCGGGACATGGCTGTAGTGCAGTCACAGACGGGCTAAGAGCTGAAACAAGGACATGCCTCTTACTCTAGCGCATTTTCCACTGTTTTTGTCTGAAAATGACCAACTGTCATGCGTGGCATTGACAGCATCCACCCTGTATTTTCATGAGAACTCCTAGTGTTCTTTCTCATGAAATAAGAGATCATGATGTCTCAAGATCATCAAGAATGTTGTTTTGTAACTGTTAGCAAGAGTATAGGAAGATAGTAGAAATGTGTTAAGTTGTACTATATTAAGTTTTTTTTTTTAAGAAAAAAAAAAGGACAAATAATGAAAAATTCATGTAGTCCAGAGTATAAACTGGCGAAAGCTTCCTAAGGGCTTGTTTAATGTTAGGGATCTAAGATAAACCATAATTTAAAAGTCTATCTCTAGAAAATATTTTAAAAAGATACTTAAAGAATTATCAATAATAGCGTAGTGAGATGGCTCAGCAGGCAAAAGCAATTGCCACCAAGCCTGATAACCTGACTTTGATCTCCAGGCTAGCCAATAGAAGAGAACTGACCCCCTGCCCGCTGCCTGTGGCCATCACATGAGTGCCTCAGCACACAGATGTCCACACTCATGCACACAAAAATTACTAAATATAATTTTAAAAGAATTATCCATAAATTAATGGATTAAGCCAAGCATGGTGGTGCATGCCTTTAATCCTAGTACTCAGGAGGCAGAGGCAGGTGGATCGCTGTGAGTTCAAGGCCAACCTGGTCTACAAAGTGAGTCCAGGACAGCCAAAGCTACATAGAGAAACCCTGTCTCAAAAAACAAAAAAAAAAAAATTAATGGATTAAAAGAATTCATAAATTAAAAAGATTTATCCATAGAATGCATAATTTCTAATTGGATTAGAAACAGTTTTTTGAGTAGGGGATAGTTGTTATGAAATACAGTAGATAAATTATTTTATAGATGTGGCCTTATATGCTGAAAATATATACTTGCTGACAGAGAAGTAGTCACACTGGCCAGGAGTGGTGGTACATAACCTGTAATCCTACATCATAGGTGTGGACTCAGGAGGACCTTAAATTTGAAGTCAGCTTGGGCTACATAGCAAAGCCCTGTCTCAATAAAACACTTTTAAAGATCTATTTTATTATGTATGTGTCTGTGTCTGTGTGCAAGTATAATGCCCCACGGAGGCCAGAAAAGGACAACAGGTCCCCTGGAACTGGAGTTAAAAGTAGCTGTGAGCTGGCCAGTGTGGGTAGTAGAAACCGAACTTGGATCCTCTGGGAGAGCAGCAAGCGCTCTTAACCGGTTACTAAGGCATCTTTCCAGCCCTTCTGTTTTTTTTTTTTTTTTTAAGGAAAAGAAACAGAAAAATAGTCACATTGGTTTTTCAATGTACTAGGAAGGGGCTTCTTATATAACATTTATATAATGTTCACATAATCTCTCTTTATATAATGTTCGGGATTTTTTTAAAAAGTTGTTTACTTTATGTGCATGGGTCTGTTGCCTGCATGTATGTCTATGCACCATGTGCATGTAACAACCACAGTAGCCAGAAGAGGACAGCTGATCCCATGGGACTGTAGTTACAGGCAGTTGTGAGCCATTCACTGTGTGGGTGCTGGGGATCAAGTCTGGGTCCTCTGGAAGAGCTGTCAATGAGCTTAACCACTGAATCATCTCCAGGTCCCAGGGTTATTTTATATGTTTTTTCTTATATTCTTTTCCTTTGAAACAAGATCTGATTATGTAGCTCTGGCCAGCCTGGAACTCACTATGTGAATCATGTTGGCTTGGAACTTTCAGAAATCCACTTGCCTCTGCCTCCTGCACTTCTAGGCTTGGAGATATATGTGTGTTTATGTGTGTATATATATACACACATTCAAAAATTTGAGTCATAATCTAGTGTTAATCAGAGTCCAAGATGCTATAGTTCTGTATTTAGATAAATTAATGGTTTAAATTATATAAGGAGCTATCCTGAGCATTTTATTTGTTATGATAAACTTGTGGACCATGGGAACAAAATAAATGTTTAGTTGAGAATAATAAGATCAGGACTTTACACTGAGTCCTGCTCTTGCAGAGGACCTGAGTTCTGTCCTTGGCATTCTGGCAGCTCACAGCTGCCTGGTGATGCAGACCAAGATGCCCCTGCTAGCCTCCTCAGGCACTGCACTCATGTGGACAGCCCCCCATCCACCCCACTCCACCACGTATATACATAATTTAAAGATTATAAATACTCGAGCATGATGTCCCACGCCTTTAATCCCAGCACTCTGGAGGCAGAGGCAGGTGGATCCCTGTGAGTTTAAGGCCAGCCAGAGCTACATCGTGAGACTCTGTCTCAAAGAGACTGGAAAGATGTCTCAGCTATTAAGATACGCTGTTCTAGAGGCCCTGGGTTCAATTCCTAGCAGCCACCTGGTGGCTCATAACCATTTGTAACCAGTTTCAGGGGTTCCAACACCACCTGCTGGTGTTCACAGGCACTGAACTCTCATGAGAGACACAGACACTCATCTGGGCAAAAGACCCATACACACAAAGTTTAAGAAGAAAAGGAATTTTAAAAAGAATAATAATACAAGAGAAAACTGGAGCTCAAAACTATTGTGAAACTTTGTGATAATCAAGATCCCAAGAGGATGGTGTGAAATACAACGTGGAGACGTGACAGTGGTCCTGTTTGGTTGTTAGCAATTTTAAGTAAACTCGGAGGAATGGTCCAAGTAACAAGCTATTATAAGCTGCAGTTCAGATTTTAATTATACATGGGGCAACTCTGAAAAAGTATTATTGAATAGATGTTGACAGCAGTAAGAGACTTTCTTTAAGACACTATATAGTCTTTGGCTTTTTGAGACAGATTTTCACTCCATTGCTCACTGCCTGCTTCTATGTAGTAAGGCATTCACATATTGGAGATACTATTTATGATAAGACCAAGTTTTTCCTCAAAAAATTAAACATTCACTATGCTATCTTATTTTAATGCTAATTTAATATTCACTTTTATCTTATATAACATTAAGAATACTAGAGAACAAGGCCTACACATGTTTATAAATTATTTAGTGCAATCGGGTGTCATCTCATTACTAGAACTCTTATCTTCAATGTAAACAAAACAAACAAAACAATAACAGCAATAAAAACCCAACCCCTACTCTAGTTCTGTTTAGATAAGATTTAATAAACATTAAAGAATTGTCTGAGCTGAGGCTGGCAAGGTAGCTCAGCAGGTAAGATGCTGCTGCCCAAGCCTGGTGACCTGAGCTCAGTTCCCCAAGGCCCAGGTAAAAAGCCACATTTGCCGGTGCCACGTGCACATCTGGAATCCCAGCACCCCTGCTGGGAGATGGGAAGCCGAGACAGGAGAATTGCCCAGAAACTCACAGTCTGAGTAACCTAGGGGACTCACCTGGCAGAAAAAGCAGGAGAGATCCTTACTCAAAAACAAGGTGGGAAGAAGGAACCAGCTTCCCAAAGTTGCCCTCTGACCGCCACACTCCCCATGGTATGTGTATGCCTCCCCAAAGGATATAATAGATAAAAATGATCACCGGGCTGGGTGAGATTGCTTACGGGTATGCTCCAGCACTGGAGAGCATGAGGTAGGAGAATGACCGTGTGTTGAAGCCTAGGGTCTACATGATGAATTTCAGGAAAGTCTGAAAGTACTATTTAGTGAAACCCTGTCTCTGAAAGCCCCCTGCCTACCGGGAGCAACAAGAGACATGAACAGTCTCATATGGCCCTGTGATTAGAGATACATAATATCACTTTAAAAATTCTTATAAAAACCAACACATTGTATACCCCTTTAAGAGAAGCTGATGTTTTCATGGAGTGTTAATGATGCTTTTTACATTATTATACAGAATGAAACAAAGAATGTAAAATGGGGAAATGAGTCTGCACACACACTCTCTGAAGATATTTATAGCACACAAGACAGTTTGTTAGGCGGTAAGTATCCCTTTGTAGAAATATACAGAAAACTGTGTGTTCTGTGATAATAACAATAATATCCAGGTACTGGGTGGGATAAGCACTTTATTCATGTTATTATTGTAAACCCACAGGTAATCCTATGAAATGATGGTGATTTCTTTTTCTCAAATGAAAGTTTGAGATCCTTACTCAAACCTTCCATTTTGCATTAAGGATCTGATTGACCAAGGCTGCAGATCTTTAGTCAGTGAGCTGGGATTCAAGCCATCTCAAACCCTAGAATACCACAGTGGTGGTCTGAATGAAAGTGACCATCATAGGCCCACAGGGAGTGGCACTATAGGAGTCCTGGCCTTGTTGGAGTAGGTGTGGCTTTGTTTAAGGAAGTGGCCACTGGTGGTGAACTCTGAGGTCTCAAATGCTTAAGCTATGCCTAATGGCTCAGTTTTCACTTCCTGCTGTTTGCTGATACAGATATAGAACTCTCAGCTCCTTCTTCCAGCACCATGTCTACCTGCACACTGCCATGCTTCCTGCCATGATGATAATAATGGACTAAACCTCTGAAACTGTTAGCCAGCCCAATTAAATGTCCTTTATAAGAGTTGCCAAGGTCACCAGGAGGTGGTAGCACATGCCTTTAATCTGGAGGCAGAGGCAGGCAGATCTCTGTGAGTTCGAGGCCAGCCTGGTCTACAAAGTGAATCCAGGACAGCCAAGGCTACACAGAGAAACCCTGTCTCGAAAAACCAAAACAAGCAAACAACCAACAAAAAACTCTAAACAAACAACAAACACACAAACAAAAGAATTAGTTATAAGCAGGTGGATATTTGAGGCCAGCCTGGTCTACAAAGCAAGTCCAGGACATCCAAGGCTACACAGAGAAAGCCAGTCTCAAAACAAAACAAAACCAAAAAACAAACAAACAAACCAAAAAACAAAACATAAAAAAATGAAAAACAAAAAACAAGAATTAGTCATAAGACCTACTAACCATATTAACACTACAAGCCCAAACAGTATATAGAAATTACTGTTTTTAATAATTATAAAGCATAGTACTTTTGTAGTAATAATTTCTTTTTTTTCTTTTTGGTTTTTCGAGACAGGGTCTCTCTGTGTTAGCCTGGGCTGTCCTGGACTCACTTTGTAGACCAGGCTGGCCTCGAACTCACAGCAATCCGCCCACCTCTGCCTCCCGAGTGCTAGGATTAAAGGCGTGTGCCACCACGCCCGGCTTAGTAATAATTTCTTAACTAAAGATAAGAGATTTTTTGTAAACATGATTTTTCTAAATTGGACATTCATAAGACCTTACAAACTCCTTGAACCAATATAAAAGGTTAGAAGAATTGATTGATCAATTGTACTAACAGCAATTTCAAAATAAAATTTTAGGTCTAGAGAGATAGCTCAGCAATTAAAAGCACTTACTTCTCTTCCAGAGGACTTGGGTTTGGTTCATAGCAAGCACATCAGGGTTCACAACTGCCAGTAACTCCTGGTCTAGGAGATCCAACACTCTTGTGGTATCCATAGGCACCTGTATGCACATAAACTCATGTATGCACTCACATACCCATAAATGAAACACAAATAAAATCTTCTTAAAATTCTTAACGATTGGGGGCTGGAGAGGTGGCTCAGAGATTAAGAGCAAGAGCTGCTCTTCCAAAGGTCCTAAGTTCAATTTCCAGTAACCACATGGTGGCTCACAACCATCTATAATGAGATTCTGGTGCCCTCTTCTGGCATTCAGGCACAAATGCAGGCAGAACACTGTATACATAATAAATTTTTTTTTGAGACAAGGTTTCTCTGTGTAGCCTTGACTGTCCTAGACTCACTTTGTAGACCAGGCTGGCCTTGAACTCACAGAGATCCACCAGCCTCTGCCTCCTGAGTGCTGGGATCAAAGGTTTAAAGGCGTGCGCCACCATGCCTGTCTTAAAATAAAAATATTTTAAATGCCTTCATGACAGTAGGAAAGAGAAATGTTTTTGACACTTAAACATAAACCATAATCGATACATTTAACATTATCAAAATTAGAGACTAGGAGCTGGAGAGATGACTGAGAGTTTCAGAGCACTGCCTGCTCTTCCAGAGGTCCTGAGTTCAATTTCCAGCAACCACGTGGTGGCTCACAACCATCTATAGTGAGATCTGGTGCCTTATTCTGTTGTGTACATGCAAGCAGAACACTGCATACATAATAAATAAAACAAATCATTATAAAAATTAGAAACTAATCAAAGTGTAATCAACCAGGTAGAAAGAAACCACAGAGAGGATATCCACAGCGTATATAGCTAGCAGTAGATTGACTCCCAAAGTAAGGAATTCCAACAGGAAAAAGAACGCAAACTCAATAGAAACTCTAGACAGTATGTGTCTCCTCTAGGGGTGACATGACTAAGGCCAGGTGTGTGCTTTGCACATCAGGAGCTGCTTCTCTGATTGTCCTGGAGGCCCCAAGCTCAGGTTCAACAAGCTGGAAGAGTTACTTTGTCCTCAAGTCTCTCCCCTGAAGGACAGTGTGTGTGTGTGTGTGTGTGTGTGTGTGTGTGTGTGTGTGTGTGTGTTTGTATGTGTGTGTGTGTCCAGTTCTAGGCCAGTCAAGATTTACAGAGTGAAACTCTGTCTCAGAAAACAAGAATAAATAAATGGACAAAACCAGCCCTAACAAAAGCCACTTAAAGGAGAAAGGGTTTACTTAGAGCACAGTTCAGTGTCTAGTAGGAAGTTGAAAGCAGCAGGAACGTGAGGCAGACATTGCATTGCATCTGCAGTCAGGAGAACAATACATGCTTTCTGCTTAGTGCTCAGTGTGTTCTCATCGCAACACACAGCCTACGATTTTTTTTTACATAGCCAGGTGTGGTGGTGCACACCTGTAATCCCAGCACTCAGAGGCAGAGGCAGGCGGATCGCTGTGAGTTTGAGGCCAGCCTGGTCTACAAAGTGAGTCCAGGACAGCCAAGGCTACACAGAGAGACCTTGTCTCAAAAAAACAAAAATAAAAACAAAAAAGATGTTTTTTTACACTTGGCATGGTGGCAGATGCCTTTAATCCCAGAACTTGGGAGGCAGAGGCAGGCAGACCTCTGTGAGATCAAGGACAGCCTGGTTCAGTACAGCTACGACTACAAGAGAAACCCTGCCTCAAAAAACAAAAACCAAAAAAAATTTTTTCTTTCTGTTACTGGCAGAAATATATACTGATAGAACTGTTTAGGAGACTGATTTTACAATATCTTTTTTTTTTTTTTTTTTGGTTTTTCGAGACAGGGTTTCTCAGTGTAACTGGACTCCATTTGTAGACCAGGCTGGCCTCAAGCTTACAGCCATCCACCTGCCTCTGCCTCCCAAGTTCTGGGATCAAAAGCATCCACCACCACACCCGGCTACAATATCTTAACAAAGCTTAAGATGAGTATTTCCATTTCTATATACCTGGAGATTATTAGACATGCGGTGTGCAAGGATGTTTAGTTAGGAAAGTTATGTAGTCAGTAAAAATGAAAAAAAAGGTTATCTGTCAGCAGAACGAATTAGATTTATATGATCTATATGGCTGATTCACACAAGAAAAATCTGGAATAATATGAAAACTGGAGGGTTTTGTGTTAAAGTGCTGGAGGTCAAGCCTAGTGGCTCTAACATGCTAAGTAAATTCTCCATTGCTTTTAAAAACTGCCTTTTAAAGTGTGTATTTGGAAGCCAGGCACAGTGGTGCATGACTGTAAATCTCAGCACTCTGGGAGGCAGAAGCAGGCAGATCTCTGTGAGTTCCAGGCCAGCTTGGTCTACAGAGTGAGTCGAGAATAGCCAGGACTATATAGAGAAATCCTGTCTTGGAAAAACCAAGTAAATAAATAAATAAATAAATAAATAAATAAATAAATAAATAAGCAAGCAAGCATTTGGAAGCATGTATATGCATGTATCCGTGTGTAGGCCAGAGGACAGTCATAGGTGTTGGACTCAGGAAGGCTGTCCGCCCTTTTTGAGACAGGGTGTCTCGTTGTTCTGAACTTCCCAGTTAGACTAGACTGGCATTCCAGTAAGCCCCACTCACGCTGCTGCTCCTGCCTTCCCAGGGATAGGGTTGTAAGCACATGCCATTGCATGCAACACCATACCCAGCAGTTTTATGTGGGTCCTCGGTAGTGGACTCAGGTCCTTGTGTTTGCAAGGCAAGTGTTTACCACTGAGCCACCCCCTTAGTCCTAAAAGGCTTTTAAAAAGATACAGTCATATTATTTTTGTAAAAATGGTATAGTTTGTAGTTACCATAGTTTACCTAGGATATTGTATGATATTTTGAAATTTGAGGCTATCTTGAATGCTGTATATAATTCAGACTTCATTTTCTAGTTCAAAATACTTCACCATTTCAGCAACCTTTTTTTATGATATCTTACTTGAAAAGCTAGGTTTCTGAAGCTGCTGTGATAAAAAGTAAGCACTATGTAGAGGAAACAGGGATGGAGGTGGTGTCCTGTAGGATTCCAGGGCTTGAGAAATTCTGTATGGCATCCAGCAGTGCCTGCCTAAGGAGTCAGTATGATTGTTAAAAATAATACCAAGCCCTGTCTTTTCCTTTCAGCAATACAGATATTCAGAGAGCTGGCAAGTTACTAGTTATGTGGGCTACGTGTTGTTTTATACGGCTGAACTGTGAACACGTTAACAGAAAGACAAGAAAATGTGTTTATACCGCCTTTTATTCTACAACTGCCTTTTCTGTCCCCCTGCAGGCTGTGCGTGTGTGCTCGCACACACAAGCATGTGTATACTAGAGGTTGACTTTGGGTGTCTTCCTCAAACGCTCTGCACCATGCCCAGCTGGCACTGTCAACTTTTAAAAGCTAAACACATTTATATGTTTGCAATTATGTTATCCTATGCTTTAAAAATCCTTCTTCAAAGAAAAAATATATTTTATTGTTGTTTTAATTGAAAATACTTGATTGAGGCTGGGCATGGTGGTACACGCCTTTAATCCCAGCACTCCAGAGGCTAAGACAGGCGATCACTGTGAGCTCCAGGCCAGCCTGGTCTACAAAGTTAGTCTAGGACAGCCAAGGCTACACAGAGAAACCCTGTCTCGAAAACCCAAAAAATAAAAAAATAAAATAAAATAAAGAAAAAGAGAAAATCCCCAATCATTCTATTTTACCAATAAAGCCTCAGGAGCCAGATGTTGTGGCAAAAAAAAACCCTGCTAGCTCAGAGAGGCAGAGAAAGCATGCAGCTGAACTTCCTACTCAGCTCACATCCCAATGGAGAAGGCCCAAAAGGCTCACCAGCTCAGCTGACAGCCCAGGAAGAAAAGGCCAAAAAACCCAAGGGTTGCTAGCTCAAAGCCCAAAAGCCAAAGGCCAAGGAGCTGAGGTGCTCAAGAGTAGAATCCCAATCTCAAAGAAATGCCAAAGCCCCTTTTACTTCTCCACGTTGTTTTAAATACACCTCAACTCAAAGTCTCCCCTACTCTTTAACCCTGTCAGCTGGCTTCTTGCTCAGCCTCTTGACCTCAGGTTAACTTTATTAAATCCTGTGTACAGAAAGCTCTTGGATTAAAAATGTGTATTAGGGATCAACCATGCCAAACAAAAGACAGGTTTTTACAGTTCACAATCTCAGGGATCACATTGGGATCAAAGATCCTGTAACATTTTATTGTTTTATATGTATGACTTTTTGTCCACATGTGTCTCTGTACACCAGGTCCAGCAGTGCCCTCAGAGCCCAGAAGAGGGCGTCCGATTCCCTTAGCCTGGGGCTAGACAGTTGTGTGCCTTCATAAGGGTGCTAGGCATCAAACCTAAGCCAAGCACGGTGCACACACCTGGTGCACACACCTGTAATCCTAGCACTTGGAGGTAAAAGCAGGAGGATCATAAGTTTGATGCTGTTTTGAACTAATTACTTAAGAGGTATTTTGTTCATACATTTATTTGCAATCATGAATCTCGCCTCTTTTTGGCATAAGACTCTTTTTTCTTTAAAATCCAAGGATGCTAAAATAGTTTAAATGAAAAAAATAAGAAAAAGTTATTTCATTTGAAAATACATGTAATTATTAAAAGATTTCAACATTTAGTTTTAAGTATAAGTCTAACAGTTATTGTGTAAGTTTATGGTGACTCCTTGTCTTCTTTCTTTTTCTAATAAGATATCAACCTTGGTAATTATGCAGAGAGTATACAGAATCAACCAGCTAACACTAGAATTTCTTCCTTGAGACAATTTGAACCCACTTGCAAATTTCACTGGATAGAAGCATTTAATGATGAAATGACATTTGAAGACCTGAGGGAGGCCTTTTCTGACTCTGAGAAGCTAGAGCTGCAAAGTCAGACATACAATGATACAGCAGATATCAGCGAAAAGTCAGATCCACTTCAGGAAGACAGTCCAAAGGAAATTAGCATTTTCAAAAATAAAGATCAACTTGTTTGTGAGCACGTCAGGACATCTCCTAGAAGTCTGCCTCTAAACTACTACAGAGGAGAGACACAGCCGTTCGTGGAAAAGCCATTGGTGAAAAGTGCTATTGTAGATGTTGCCTTCAACATGAGTCATCCTCAAAGCTTTCTGGGTAAAGAAAATGTCTGCAGCAGTGGCGAAAATGCATTTGATAAAGAGAACAGCTTAGACCTCCTCCACTTGAAAGCTGATGATAATGCAGAGGAGGTAAGAGTGACTGTTGGTGCCATTGAAGGCTGTGGCATGTTAAAGGATGCAGGGTGCTTTAACTGAAAACACATGATCTGAGACTTCTTCAAACAGCATTAAATCATCAGATTAGTACAAGGGACATTGCTTCCATGGGGATCTGAACCAATTAGATACAAATTTTCCTAATACAGTCAGGCCATACTCAGAGATTAGCTCTACCAAATGTTTCTCTCTCTAAGGATTATGGGTGTCTTGAACTCTTCAATATTTATATGGCACAGCATCAACATGGGTCCTTAAGTATGACCCATTTTTATGTGAGTTGCACCAAACCAGCTTGAGAGCTGGCCTCTGAGGGAAAGTTGGGAAAGGGACATTTTACAGAGGTATTTACTAAATTACATGACAAAACAAGCTGAAGATGCTTCTATTTTGTTGGACTTCAGTCAAACAAATATCTACATGCCTTAGGTTTTACTGGTTGTGGTCACATGTTTGATATCCTAACATCAACAATGTATATCCTATGAATTCTCTAGACAACTACAGCAAAGAAGAATAGTGTAAAGAATTACTTCTTTAATGGAAGTTTCATAAGAAAAGGTATTGCTCATCTGTCTATGATTATGAGGTGTTTTCCCCCACTTGTTTGGAAAGAAATAGCAGTATTTGAAAGAGATCTTAGCTTCCCCATGTTGATTTATAGAAACCAGCATTTCAAAGATTAATCTGGGTTTCCCAAGATTGCTAATACCCTTTCCATTGCATTTAGTATATTTTTTCCCCTCAGTAGTCAATAGGTACTCTTGAGAATCTATTGTGAGCCTGGCATGGTGGCACACTACTTTAATCCTAGCACTCTGGAGGCAGAGGCAGGTGGATCACTGTGAGTTCGAGGCCAGCCTGGTCTACAAAGTGAGTCCAGGACAGCCAAAGCTACACAGAGAAACCCTGTCTCGAAAAACTAAAAAATAAAATAAATTAAAAAAAAGAAAACATCCTAGCAAGGTAGGTAGATATGAAGAAGTAGTCTCCCACGTCAATGTGCACTTGACTCTTAGGACTACACCAGCTGGAATGGTTGCCTCTGCCGAGGGGACATCTCCAGGCAGAGAGATGGGGAGGTTTCCTCGAAGTAGTCTTCGGACTGAGCTCTGATGGGTGAAGAGAGGCCCACTGGGCAACCATGGGGTGATAAGCATTCCATGAACAAGGAGTGGTATCTCTGGACACCCTGCACCTGAGTGGTCTATGATATTTACTAGAACATCAAGAAAGCCCAGTGTCCAGGAAACACATGCCACCAGGAGCAGGAGGCATGGCAGACAATGATGGCAGGGTGGTAGGGGAAGCTATCAAGAGCAGTTAGCGGGACCTTGGAAGCCTTGCCTAGATAACTGACTTTATCCCAGGGCAATGGAAAGCCACTAAAAGTGCAGGGGCTCAGCATCTCTAATTTGGTACTATACCACCTCTACAGACATTTCTTATGAGGGGGGTTAATGTCATTGCAATTATGTAGTCTTTTGTTACATACACACCCACTACAAACATGTATTGTGGGCATAAAGTCAATCATGAAGTATTTCTGCCGTTCGACTATTCATAAGAAGCAGCATGGATGAAGTAATGGTCTGAATTTGGATATTTAATTAGAGATTTTTATTCAAAAGACCTTATAATCTATAGGGTAATTAATACATTTTTAAAATTGCTTTGAAATAAAAAACACGTTATATGTGACTGGGAAGTGCACATCATGGAAGATGATGAGTCCAGATATTTTTCTTTTATCTAAATAAATATGATACACATGTCTAGCTTATGCTTACTGCTTGTGTTCTGCCCTGCTGTTGGGAGTTATACTCAGAAGTCTACTCATTCATATTTATTTTATTTATTATAACTTACAGCCTGAAGTTTCTTCAAAAGAAATACAGAATTCTGGGGAGATTTCTGAGATGTCAGTTAGTCACCAGGAGGAAGTCCCAGAAGACGGTATAGACATCGTAGCCATTACCTCACCTTGGTCTCCCCACGGCATCTTCAAGAGTAGACCTCAGGGCAACTACATGATGCCTGATGGGGAGCTAGGCTTTGAAAGCTTGGAGCCTCTGGAAGAGGACATGGCTTTAAACGAAGCCTTACAGAAGTTAAAACAGACTAACAAAAAACAAGAAATGCAGATCCAAGACCTCCATGGTAGGAACTTGCACCTGGAAAACAGAGTCAAAGAACTACAGACGAAGGTCACCAAACAGCAGGTGTTGGTAGACATCATCAATAAGCTAAAGGAGAACATTGAAGAGTTAATTGATGACAAATACAACGTGATCCTAGAGAAGAATGACATCAACAAGAAATTTCAGGATCTGCAAGAGGTGTCGGCTAACACCAAAAAGCACCTTCAGGAATCCAAGAAAGACAAGGAGACCCTACAGCTCCAGGTTAAAAAGATCAAGGTCCATTTCGTTCGTTTACAGGAAAGGTACATTGCTGAGATACAGCAGAAAAATAGACTGGTCAGTCAGTGCCTGGAGATAGAGAAGACCTTAAGCAAGAAAGACGAAGAGCTGCAGAGGCTGCAGCGACACAAAGGAGAGCTGGAGAAAGCCACCAGTTCTGCTTTGGACTTGTTGAAGAGGGAGAAGGAGATCCGCGAGCAAGAGTTCCTGTCTTTTCAGGAGGAGTCCCAGAGGCGGGAAAAGGAAAACCTAAAAGAAAGACGGAAATTGAAGTCAAGAGTGGAGAAGCTGGCCGCTCAAGTGAAGAGCTTACTGCTCACCTGTGAGAGCGAGAGGGCAAAAACCGCAAAACTCCAGCAGCAGGTAGACGAGCTGAAGCAGGAGAGCGCAGAGCTCCAGCAGCAGGCTGCAGAGGGGGAGGCACAAACTTGCACCCCTAACTTTGAGATAATTCAGTCAAAGGAGCAGGTGGAGGAAGTGATGGAGCCAGATGTCACTCAGGTATTGATGCAGATGCTGAGTGTCTAACATGATCCTCAAAGTGTCAAGTAGCCTGGTGATGGACATTTAGACTTGATACTTGGATATAGTGTTTATTTGTAGGAAGAATTATTCTTAAAAGAAACAGAAGGGGAATGCACTACAGATTTAGATAAGTTTCTACTGGTTGCTGGGCACTCACTTTACAGAACAGTAATTCTTGGCTTGTGATGATTTTAGTAAAAATAATTAACCTGGGAATTTTATGGGTACCCATGACCAATGTCTAGAAGACTCCTTTGAAAGAGGATTTCTTTCTTTTTTGGTGGGAAGGAGGTATTTGGTTTGGTTTGGTTTGATTTTGTTTCAGGATTGTGGGTCATGTCTAGTTTATTTTAGCTGGGTGCCAGAGAATTTTTGAAGTGTGGTTCCAAATTCAATTTAACAATAAACAAATAAAATTACTCTTTTTCTTACAAAGTAAAATATATCCTATAGTACATATTACTTGTGAAATTATGAAGCATTGAAAACAGCATTAGAACCTTTTATTAACACATTTGGAGAAACTGAATTTTAAAAACATCATCTAAAGCTTTGTTTTGTTTGTTTGTTTTAGCAAAGTACCTAAAAGCACATCCAGGAAGGAGTAATTTTCAAAAGTTAGGGCATATTTATTTTATTTTATTTATTTTTGTTTTGTTTTGTTTTTCCAGACAGAGTCTCTCTGTGTTAGCCTTGGCTGTCCTGGTCTAGCTTTGTAGACCAGGCTGGCCTGGAACTCACAGTGATCCACCTGCCTCTGCCTCCCGAGTGCTGGGATTAAAGGCATGTGCCGCCACGCCCGGCTTGTTTTGTTTTTTTTTTTTGGCATATTTATTATATTTCTTCAAGTATGTGAATTTTAAGCAAGTTGAGTGTCTATTTTGGTTGGCTTGTTTGTTTGTGACAGGGTCTTTCTACTCAGCCCAGACTAGCCTGATACTATGCAGTGGAGGCTGGTCTTGAAATCAAGATGCTAGTGCCTGAGTGTTAGATCTGCAAGTATGAGTCACTGTGCTGCCTAGGTGAAGCAGGCTGAACTGGCAGCTGTGGTGATGTGTGCTAATGGACAACTTGCTGAAGAAAGCAAGCCAGTTTGAGCTAGAAAACTGGACAGGTTTGTTTTACTTTGAAGATTGTTAGTTGGTTAGTTTTTAGATCGTCTTGCTATGTCGACCAGGCTGACATCCTATTTCCTGCCCCTACCTTCAAAGTAGGACATTACAGGCATGTGCCACTGCCCAGCTATGTTTATTTCTCATGCTGCACTAACTAGGACAGAAGCTGGGCATGGTGGTGCACGCCTTTAACCCAGCACTTGGAGGCAGAGGCACACAGATTGCTATGAGTTCAAGGCCAGCCTGGTCTACAAAGAGTCCAGGACAGCCAAGACTACACAGAGAAACTTTGTTTTGAAAAATCAAAACAAAACAAAATAAAAAAACCAAAAAGCCAAACTTGGACAGAGCTGGTAAATTGCCCTGAAGGCATCATGGAGTCATTTTCATAATCATTATAAGTGTTATTTGAAAGTGAATCTAGTTTTTATTTTTTGGAAAATACCGTTGCTATCTTAGTTTTTCAAAAAGCCAAAAACAGCTGGGTGTGGCAGTACATGCCTTTAATCCCAGCAGTTGGGAGGCAGAGGCAGGTGTATCTCTGTGAGTTCCAGGCCAACCTGATCTACAGAGTGAGTCCAGGACAGCCAAGGCTGTTACGCAGAGAAACTGTGTCTTGAAAAACCAAAACCAAAACCAAAACCAAAAACCAAAACACTAAAAAGCTCTCGAAGTATTACCTAGATTAGTGATTCTCAAACTCAGACACGTGCAGGGTTTGTTGACATGCAGACTTGTTGTGCTTGAGAGCATGCAGTTCTAGCAAGATCCCAGAGAGAATAGATGATGCTCTTCCAGGGGCCACACTTCCCAGAGTGGCTGACTTTACCAGATTAGTTTCTCCCATACCTTTCCAGAATGTTTGACTATAGAAGTTTAACATGACATAGATTTTTTTTTCCCCTTACTTTTCTTGTTAAGAAGTCAAGTTCTAGCTGGGCAGTGGTGGCACATACCTTTAATTCTAGCACTCGAGAGGCAGAGGGAAGTGAATCTCCATGAGGTCAAGGCCAGTTTGGTCTACAGAGCAAGTTCCAGACAGCCTGGGCTATACAGAGAAACCCTGTGTAGGTTTGGGAGAGAAGAAGAAAATAAGGAGGGGGGGAGGAGAGAAGAAGAAGAGGAGAAGATAGAGGAAGGAGAAGAAAGAAGAAGAAGAAGAAGAAGAAGAAGAAGAAGAAGAAGAAGAAGAAGAAGAAGAAGAAGAAGAAGAACTACAACAACAGCACTTGTTTTTGGTCTTTCTTTATTCTAGGTCCTTTTTCTCAAATAGAGGTCTGACAGCATCTGTAATATCTAAAGTACTTTATAATAATATTAAGATGTTACTGGTATAGTGTAGCTATTTCTTCAGCTTTTTATATCTGTGTCTTTTTTGGTAATTCAATAGAGTCATTCAGGAGCAGAGCATCAGAACTTTTGTGATGAGGGCTCCAGGAAGTATTTACTGTTCTCAGTGGAAAACAAGTGGCAATTATTGGCTATGATGGCCTTGGTCTTTGGATCTGTATCTGCTACTCTTTCCCTCTCCCTCCGTTTCTCTTTCCCTCCCTAACTTACTTCCTCCCTTCTCTCTCCTCCTTTAGTTTTTGTGGGTTTTTTTGTTTTTGTTTTTGTTTTTTGTTTGTTGAGACAGGGTTTTATTATGGAACCTAGGCTGGTTTCAGACTTGTGGCAATCTTCCTGTGGCTTCTTGGATTAAAAGTATAAGCCACCATACCTTGCCTGGTGGCACCTTTTATAGTACACAAGCTGATTAAAAAATAAGGTTGTCCCTGGAGACATGGCTCAGAGGATAAGAGCACTGGCTGCGCTTCCAAAGGTACTGAGTTCAATTCCCAGCAGTCACATGGTGGCTCACAACCATCTATAATGAGATCTGGTGCTGTCTCCTGTGCAAGGGTACATGTAGACAGAACAGTCTATACATAATAAATAAATCTTAAAAAAACAAAAACCAAAAACTTTGCTGGGCATGATGACACACGACTTTAATCCCAGCCCTGGAGAGGCAGAGGCAGGCGGATCACTGTGAGTTCGAGGCCAGCCTGGTCTACAAAATGAGTCTAGGACAGCCAAGGCCACACAGAGAAACCCTGTCTCGAAAAACAAAACAAAACCAAAAAAGAAAGAAAAAATAAGGTTGTTTTGGGACTGGCAAGAAGGCTTCATGGGTGAAAACACTTGCTATCAAGCTTGAGAACCTGGGTTTAATTACTGGTATCCACATGGTAGAAGCAAAGATCTGACTCCCTAAAATTCTTCTATGACCTCCACATGTGTTGCACACACAATGTAACAAATAAAGATATTTTAATTCATTTAACAGATACAAAGAGTATTCTTAAATGGAACAATCAGTTTGAGAAATGATTCAGACTCTGGAACTCATGGAGTGTACTATGTGTGCCTGTAACTAAGCTAACAGCACGGTACAAAGACATCGCTGTTGCTGGGTACAGTACACATGCTTATAATCTCAGACGCTTGGTTTCTGAAGCAAAATGACCCTAAATCCAAAGCCAGCCTTGGCAACATTGTCTTAAAATTTTTAAAGATGAGCAGGGGCAGATAATTGGTAAAGAGTTTGCCTGTGGCATGTGGGAATACCAATTTTGATATCCTCCTTCGAGAGACATTATTGATTTTCCCATTGTTATTTCACATGTATAGGTACTTTCGAATCTCTGTGGTAACGTAACTGTCCTCCTGACTAGAGAACTAGTCACTGTTCTGTTGCTGTAAAGAGACTCCATGACCACAGCCTCTCTTATAAGGACCATTTACTTTGGGGCATGCTTACAGTTTCAGAAGTTTAGTTCATTATCATCATGGCGGGGAGCATGGTGGCTCACAGGCATGCACTGAAGCAGTAGCTCAGAGCTACA
Organism: Acomys percivali; assembly: GCA_907169655.1. NCBI lineage: Eukaryota > Metazoa > Chordata > Mammalia > Rodentia > Muridae > Acomys > Acomys percivali. The sequence goes on along the minus strand of OU015746.1, from coordinate 68,980,569 downwards.
TCTTGATCTGTAGCAGAGGGCGAGACTCTGGACCTGAAGTAAGCTTTTGAAACCTCAAATCCTACCTCCCTCAGTGACACACTTGCTCCAACAAAGCAACATCCACTAATCCTTCTAATCCTCTCAAAGAGTTCCACTCTCTGATGACTAAGCATTCACTCTGAGGAGCATTTTTATTCAAACCACCACAAGATGTGTGGATCAAAGATGAAAATCCCATTGCCTTTCAACTATAAAATTAAAATTAGTTGAAAATGATCCAGGGTGCTAAGTATAAGTAGGAACCTGAGCCCAATCCTGAGTACCATCCTCTGTCCCCCACCCCCACCCAAAATGGCGAAAACTGAAAAGCTAATCTTTTTATTTTGGAAAATAGAGTCTTAATAATAGGCCTCTTTGTGTTGAGACATAATGGATTGTTAGCCAAATAAATTAGTGAACAAATACTCTACAATATTGTTTCAATTTCTAATGTAACAAATATGGTGCTCAATTTTTTTTTTTTAAAGTGTGCTTTCTTTTTCTGGATAACTTTTAAGAGTATAAAGGGTTCCCAAAGAAAAACACTTTAGAATCATTGCTCAGAGCTTTTAAGCATAGTGTTTTATCAGCATTTTATTTAAAAGCTAGCTTGGGTCCTTTGACTTTATTGTGATGAATCTGAATTGTGTACATATAGGATACAAAGGGGACACATTCTAATTTGTTCCTGAATTGCTCATCTTGTAAAGAAAACCTGGAACTCCAACCAATGAAGAGAGCGTCTCCACTGGCCTCTAGAATTCACAGTCTTTTGGCCCTGACAATAGGACTGCTCACATATCAGGTAAAAAACAAAAGCAAAAACAAAAAATTAAACAAAATAAAAAATAAATCATATCCTTCAGTTAGAGTGAACTGAGAGAGGCTGTGAAAGGTCACAGAATTAAGCTACAGGAGAAGACAAGACAGAAGAAGCCGTCCAGCCACCCAGCCCTGCCCTGGTCCCCGTGCTCTGCACTGTTTATCGTTGACAGCTAGTCCTAACAGGTGCATACAGACAGACATATGATAACGTGATATGGAGTAAAGATAGTGACTAGCCATCTGGGGCTTCTGCTTGCCAGAGTCTTATATTCTGAATCAGTCTGTGTAGATTGATAGAAATTTAAGATTTATTTTCCTTTTTCAACTTTTGCTTTATGTATTTTATATGGTATGTTAATGGAAACTTAAATTGTATCTTGTATGTTGGTAGAAACTTAAGATCATTTTACCATATGTGGGAGATTGGTTGTTAACCAGCTAAAAAACACCCTTGAACAAATTCTGAGAGGAGATATAAATGTGAGCCAAAAACAGGAGGTGGGGCCTTTGGAGACTTGGGATAGTTTCCTAGAGAGAACCGCTCGAGGGAAGGCTTCAGGGCCCCTGCCTCAGCTGAGGTTCCGGGTCATGGTTGCTCCAGCTTCCAGCAGAAGAAATCCTGATTGTGCCAGGAGAATCGTGGTTTCATTATTGTATTCTTTAATCTCCTTTTCCTATTGCTTAGGTTAGTCAGGTTATAAGTGAGGTACACTCGGTTAATAAGTATCTAATAAAATATGATTGTTAAGAAAATTGGCCAGGCATGATGGCACATGCCTTTAATCCCAGCACTCGGGAGGCAGAGGCAGGTGAGTGGCTGTAAGTTTGAGGCCAGGCTGGTCTACAAAGTGAATGCAGGACAGCCAAGGCTACATAGAGAAATTATTTATTTATTTATTTATTTGTTATTTAATAAATAAAAATTATTTATATTATGGCTATATGGATGTTTTGCCTGCACTTATGTCTGGTGCCCACAGAGGCCAGAAGAACAGTTAGATCCCCTGGATCTGAAATTACAGGCAGTTCTGAGCCTCTATGTGGACGCTGGGAATCAAACCTCAGTCCTGTGGAACTCTTCCCCCCCTGCGCTCCCACCCCCACCCCTGGTCTTTCAAGACAAGGTTTCTCTATGTTACCTTGGCTGTCCTGGATTTGCTTTGTAGACCAGGCTGGCTTAGAACTCACAGCAGTCCACCTGCCTCTGCCTCAGCCTCCCAGAGTGTTGGGATTACAGGTGTGTGCCACCACAGCCGGCTGGAAGGGCAGCTATTAACCCCTGAGCCACTCTCCAACCATTGCTTCATTTTTCATTCTATTCATGTATACAGATGTCTGCCCCAAACTATTTTTTAACTAGGCAAACAACTCATTAATGTGACCAATCACTCAAGGCAGACTTGTAGGCTCAATTTTCTTTCTTTCTTTCTTTTTTTTTTTTTTTTTCTTTTCTCTTTTGGTTTTTCGAGACAAGAGTTTCTCTGTATAGCCTTGGCTGTCCTGGACTCACTTTGTGGACTAGGCTGGCCTCGAACTCACTGTGATCCCCCTACCTCTGCCTCCCGAGTGCTGGGATTAAAGATGTGTACCACCATGCCAGGTCTCCATGTTTTTAATATAGGACAAAAACCTTCGTCTCATCTAGCTATAGGCTGTTGAACATTAGTATCTGTTGAGTGCCAGATAGCATGCTGTCTTTTGTGTGCAGATCATAAGATCATAGATCACAAGGTTATGGCCCACAAATACGCAACTGTTTTTAAAGGTTTGAATTAAATGTGGTAAGACCCTTCTTGGTTACTAGCTTTCTCATGCCATCCTTCCAACAGTTGCTTGTGTATAGTAGTCACATAGATGTCTGACAGTTCTACTGCTAGGGGTACCAATTTATAGAAAGGTTGGACACGTAAACTGGCCGGGCTAAGGATCAATATGCATATGAATGTGTAAGCATGCATTTATCATAGATGAGGGTTAGCAGCACACTTCTCACTCTTAACAGCAATGCTTGTGCACTTGTGAATCCACAAGCAGGCTTTCAAATTAACTCTTAGATAATGAGGAACATTCGAAGCATGGGACTCAATATGATTTATCTCCTTTCACCTCTTATGTCTCAAAAGAGGTTTCCTTCATTTTAGCTTCAGTAGAAATCCTTCAATCTAGTTTCTCAAACCATTATCCTTAGGATATCACCATTGCTGATGCTGAACACTGCCAAGAGAGTAAGAAAGCTAATGATGTAATGCTGCAAAAATTGAAGAACTTTCAGATTAAAAAGAAAGATTTAGATAAAGAGGTACTGTGGTTTTTATTCTAAAACTTGTTTCAGTTTGGTGGGAAGAAACAGCTAAAATACTACAGAACAGTTACCCCTAAAGTTGTGTATTTGTTAAAGAAGTGTTTCTTAACCACTAGTTTCTTATGCCTCTTAGAAGTACATACAATATCCAGCATTTAACTTTGTTGGTTGGTTGGTTGTTTTGTTGTTTCATTTTTTGTTTTTGTTTTTTGTTTTGTTTTTTGAGACAAAGTTTCTCTGTGTTATCTTGGCTGTGCTAGACTCACTTTGTAGACCAGGCTGGCCTCGAACTCATAGTAATCCGCCTGCCTCTGCCCCCAAGTGCTGGGATTAAAGCTGTGTGCCACCATGCCTGGCTCCTTGTTTTTTGTTTTTTGATTCAGGGTTTCTCTGTGTAGCCTTGGCTGTCCTGGGCTCACTTTGTAGACCAGGCTGGCCTTGAACTCACAGAGATCCGCTTGCCTCTGCCTCCCACAGTGCTGGGATTACAGGCGGGCACCACAGCACCTGGTTTAACATTTGACTTACAACGTAAATCTGTATTGGAAAGTTTCATTCACAAGGGCTGATAGGATGGCTCGGTGGCTAGGGACACACCCCACCATGCCCAGTGACTTGAATCCCACCCCTGGGACTCACATGGTAGAAGGAAGAACAAACTTTGAGAAGTTTTCCTCTGACTGCCACACAAGCACCCATAAAACACGCACACACAAATGAAATAAGTAAGTATAATACAATTTAAAGTTTTACAATTTTTAAAATTTCATACGGGATTACTGATTGCTAAAGAAGAGATTCTTTTGACACACCTTATAGTGGCTTCACTTTGTCGCTTGGATGCATTTTAAATAAAATCCTTTATTTCTTCATTGGATAGAAGGGTCAGAACAGCTGTACCTAGATTTTCTCCATTGCCTTTTCCAAAAATTTAAATTAAATTGTACTTAGTAACGGGGGGAGGGGGGAAGCACATGTGGACCACAGTACATGTGTGAAGATCAGAAGACAATTTTCAGGAGTTGGTTCTCGCCTTCTGCTACGAACTCCAGGGATCAGACGGGATTCAGCATCCAGCTGTATTCCTAACTACGATGTCTTACATCAGAAGGCAGGTAGGGAAAGGCACAGTGGGGATGTATCAGAAGGAAACAGGTTCCCACGTGTCCTGGGGGAGTCACAGAGTCTGTGCATCAATTCCCCAGCACTAAAGAGTGATGACCGGGTGAAGGGCCATCCACCAGAGAAGTTCAGTAAAACCGTTTGTCCATATAGAATTTTTACTGGGGAAATCAGGTACCAAAGTTCCACCCAGCAGAAAGCAGGCAGGTGTTCAGTCTGAACAATGTGCTGTGGCCCATGGTCAGTCATAGCAGGGACCAAAGAAGCAGACAATTTGGGGTTCTCGGTGACTTGCCAGCTGGTCTTGCTAATAAGCACAGCAATCTTAGGCTGCTGTAGGAAGTCTTTTTTTTTTTTTTATCAGGAAAGCGGTTAAGGTCATTACATCATTTAGGCATTAAAGAGTAGACTTTGCATGATTGGATGACTTTATCATAAATGTTTTAGTAGGCAACTTTATTTCTTTCCCTCTAAAATATAAAATGCTTTTCTTCTAGTTATTGAAACATAATAACAGAATTGCAACTCTTAAAGAGTTAATTGCTAATGAAAAAGCACTTCAAGATCACACCATTGAGGTGAGTTTAGCATGCTTTGTTTTCAACATGCAGATATTTATATTCTCAGCAAATTTACTAAAGTTCTTCCAGTTCTAAGTTCTGTACATTTGTTTCCTTCTGTATTTTAAGACAGTGTCTCTTTGTGTGGCCTTAGCTGTCCTGGAACTTACTTTTTGGACCAAGCTGGCCTCGAACTCACAGAGCTCTACCTGCTTATGCCTCCTGAGTGCTGGAATTAAAGGAGTGAGGTACCACCTTCCAGAGATTTCTGTACTTCTATGACTCCAGCTTCATATCATTCAATCTTCTCTTTGAGTCTTAAAAAATTATGTATATGAATGTTTTGCCTGCACGTGTGTGCACCACATACATGTATATAATGCTTGAGGGGGCCAGAAGTAGACATCAGATCCCATGGGACTGGAAGTACAGACGTTCGTGTAGCCACATGGGAACTGAATCTGGGTCTTCTCTAGGATCAGCAAATGCTCTTAACTGCTGAGCCTTCTCTCCAGACCCCTTTGTTTGATTTTCAAACTAAAATGATATTGTGAAATGATAGGAGTGGGTAAGTACTGAAATATGTCCAAACATATTTAATCTCAGGTCACAGATTTTGAGGCAGAAGAAGCCAGGAATGCCAGAGATGCACCTGTGTTATTGGCAGACAAACTGGATAAATACCACAATCTAAATGAGGAGCTTGATTTCTTGGTAAGACAGGCCATTACCTTATGGTCCTTTTTGTACCCAATGCCATCCATTAAATTTTAAGTTATCAATCTCCAAAGTATTGTTCATTAAAATATTAACACCAGCACTGTGGCATTATTACCAGCAAAAAGTATGGAAGCATTTTCATGTTTTAAAATTCTACATATCAGGCCAGAGAAATAGCTCATTGCTTAAGCTGCAATTCCAGAGGACCCAGATTCAATTCCCAGCACCTACAGGGCAGCTCACAACTCTGTAAATCCAGTTCCAAGAATCCCAATGCCAGGCCAGGCATGGTGGCGCACGCTTTAATCCCAGCACTTGGGAGGCAGAGGCTGGTGGATCAATGTGAGTTCGAGGCCAGCCTGGTCTACATAATGAGTCCAGGACAGCCAAAGCTACACAGAGAAACCCTGCCTCGAAACAAACAAATAAACAAATGAATCCCAATGACCTCTTCTTGCTTCTTCAGACACCAGGCATGCAAGTAGTATACAGACATATGCAGACAAAACATCCATACATATAATATGGATGAAATAAATATGAATTTTTGAAATGATTATAAATAAATATTGCTCAATTTGATTTGTTTTTAGATTAGTAAAAATTATGTATCTTAAAATGCAAAAGCCAAAAATTAAACATTTTTTATTTTAAGAAATGCTATTTATTTGTGTGTATGTAATCTATGCTAGTGCCCTCAGACCAGAAGGGGGTGTCAGATCACCCGGAGCTAGAGTTATAGTTGATTATGAGTGTCCTGATGTGAGATGCTGAGAACCAAACTTGAGTCCTCCAAAAAAGCAACAAAAACACTCTTAACTGCTCGGCCATCTCTCCATCCCCATATTTATTCTTTCGAGATAGGATCTTACTGTCTGGTTCAAGCCAGCCTTCATCTCACAGTGCCCCACCCCAGCTTCTGAAGGTCTGAGCTAACAGGTATACACCACACACAGCTCCCCAAAATATGTGCTACTTTTCACTGTGGATAAGGCACACTTATATTTTTGTGTATTCCACTGTAATAGCTGCATTCAATAACAATGGTTGGAAATAACTCTTAGTTTACCTCAGGTGAAACAAAACAGTGTAGGAAAATAGAAGAAAATGAAAACATGATTTTGGTGTTAAGACAGCTATAGAGCATTTTTTGTTTGTTTGTTTTGAGATAGGGTTTCTCTGTGTGACCTTGGCTGTCCTGGACTCTCTTTTGTAGACCAGGCTGGCCTCGAACTTGCATTGATCTGCCAGCTTCTGTCTCCCGAGTGCTGGGATTAAAGACGTGTACCACCATGCCTGGCTTGATTTTGGTGTTTAGAGAGCTAAAGAGAATTTTAAAAAATGGGTTGGTACAGTATATTTTTCTATTTCCCATACTATATTTTAATATGCATATACAATGTGTATTAATCAAATCAATCTCTTCTTACCATAACCTTGTGTTTGGAATCTTGGGCACTCCCCTTCTGATTATTTATAGTCTATGTCACATGATACTATGACACTAGATCTTGTTCCTACTATCTGTGTCTTGACACCTGCTCCCCAATGCCCTGCTAGCCTGTCTCTCCCCTAGCCTGCCCACCCTCTAGATATCAATACTGCACATTCATGTCGACTGTTTAGACGCATCTACCTCTGAAACAGAACATGCAGTGTTTATCTTTCTGGGTCTGATTTATTTCCTTTACTATAATAGGGCCCCTGTTCCATTCATTTAGCTGCATAAATATGTATAACTTGATTGATAATCAAAGTTTTTTAAAGTCTGTGGAGATGGGAATGTGAACTGTCATGATTTTATCACTATAGCTTTTGTGTGTGTGTTTGTGGCACAATTAAAATAATACTAGAAATCCCTATAGGTCTCACTATAATGAAAAGGTCTGATGATGTCTCTGATATAGCTCAGAAGTCTACCCTTGTCTTTCTAAATAACTTAAAAGCAGAAATACGCACCATGTTAATTACATAGCCATTCACCTTCAAACGAGAAGAAAAGTGGAGATTAAAAAGAAAGAAAGAAAAGTGGAGATAAATGCCTATAATTCCAGAACCCTGGAGGCTGGGGAAGGAGTTCAAGACTATTTTAGGCTATATATAAAATTCAAGGCCAGCCTGGTCAACTTAGGGAGACTCTGCCTCACAATTAAAAAAAAAAAAATAGTAAAATAAAGTAGCTCGGAAGTAGAGCTCATCTGTCCCACTCTAGATTGTTTCCCATCCCTGGAATAGAAAGAAAGGAAGGAAGGAAGGAAGGGACAGTGCAGAGAGGAGGACGGAGAGGAAGCGATGGTGCAGTTCCTGGCATACCACTTTACGACCACTTCATAGGTCCTTCTCTATAGACACGTAAGTGTACTTAAGGTTGAGAAGACTGAAAATCACTTTTGCACTGCTATTTAGTGGGTAGTGTTTTGTAGTTTTTCTTCTATAGCTGCTTTGAAAATTAAAGTAACTTTCAGAGAAAATTGTTAATAAGCTTTCTGATGAACCTACATGCCATTCTATTTAAAACTTTTATTACATTTGTGTGTGTGTGTGTGTGTGTGTGTGTGTGTGTGTGTGTGTGTGTGTGTGCGCGCGCGCGCGCGCGCGCGCGCTCGTGTGTAACCATTTTGGCATGCAAAGTGTGATGGCACTCATGGAGGTCAGAGGACAACTAGGACTTGCTTCTCCCTTTCCGTATGGGTCTGGCAGATGGACCTCAGACCATCAGCTATGGCTACAGGTGCCTTTGCCCACTAAACTATCTTGCCAACCTACATAAAATTTAAATTCCAATAGTATTCTTGCAAAAAAATGAACAATAACCTAGACGATGAAGTACATTAGGCTGAACCTTTTGCAAGGGAGGGTGTGTCTCAGACTTCTGCATGCATGCATCACCACAGACATCCTGCTTTAACTCACACTTGGACATGTCTCTGCATGCATTATCTATGTGGGGAGCAGGATCTGGCGCCTGTGTCAGGACTCACTTTATAAGACCTCAATTTCAGAGAATATTGGAATAAAACATAGCTTGCTTTCATTTTTTTTTTTTTTTTTACCTGTTTCATGGTGGTTTTCAGGTTACATTTTCACTGATGTTTCTCCATAGATCACAAAGCTGGGAGGCCTTCTGGAAAGCAAAGAAGACCACTACAGCAGACTTATTGAGGAGAATGACAAGTACCGGAGACATGTAGGCAGCCTAATAAATAAGGTACAAGTTTTCTAACAGGGAAAAAAGACTTCAAAAATGATGTCAGGGGCTAGGGAGATGGCTCAGAGGTTAGAGCACTGACTGCTCTTACAGAGGTATTGAGTTCAATTCCCAGCCATCACCTGGTGCATCACAACCATTATAATGTGATCTGATGCCCTCTTCTGGCCTGCAAGTGTATGTGCAGACAGAGCACTGTATACATATTACTAAATAAATAAATAAATCTTCTTAAAAAATTATGTCAGGGTGGGGATCCAGCTCAGTTGGCAGAATTGCTGCCCACAATGTGCCCTGGGTTTGGTCCTCAGCATAAAAATCAAATCAAATAGCCAGGCATGGTAGTGTACACCTTTAATCCCAGTACTCGAGGAGGCAGAGGAAGGTGAATTTTGGTGAGTTCAAGAACAGCCAGGTCTACAAATCGAGTCCAGGACAGTCAAGGCTACACAGAGAAACCCTGTCTCAACAAACAAACAAACAAACAAACAAAACCAAATCAAACAACAATAAAACTCAGCAAAAACATCACATCACTAACAGAACTCCAGTACTAAAGGGATCTGAGGTTTGCTAAGCCACATTAGACTGGTCCCTTCTACCTGGCAATGCACATAAGTGCCCCCATTAGCTGGAGAGCTGGAAAGTGGCCAGGGCACTGCTACAGGCACTTTATAGTCTTAACTGCACTACTTTACCTTCAAGGTAATTAAGTATCTTGCCAACTTAGTGTTTTACTTTACTTTTTGTTTTCATTTTGGTCTTTTAAGACAGTGTCTCCATATGTAGCCCAGTCTGGCCTTGGAATGTCAAATCTACTGCCTGATTCTAGATTTAAAAAACAAAAACAAAAAACTGCATTAACTTTAATGAGCGAGGCTATAATCCTTAGTTGACCCCTTAGTGTGGAAGACAGTTGATTGTAGTGCACTCACTGGAGCTGTCTAGCCTCTGGACTCACATTTCCAGCCTGATGAGTGTGCCTAAGTCTACTGCTATTCATATTCCTGATATGCAAAAAGAAAAAGGATGCTTTGTCTGTTGTAAAATTTTCATTTATTGTAGTCAACTAATTAAACTTTAACTTGTAAAGATTTTTAAAAGGAGAAAATAAATATAAATACTTTTATTTTCTCAAGGTAACATCATATGAAGAAATTATCAAATGTGCTGACCAAAGACTTGAGATATCTCATTCTCAGATTGCACAGTAAGTTGATAAAACTAATTTAAAAAATTTTTGTGACTATTTACTGTCTCATTTTATTCTCTGGCTTATCTAAGATCTTTTACTTTGACTCTTAGAAATAGGAAAATAAGGCTGTGTGTAGTTTAGGATAGCCTAAAACTATGTCCCTGGTTCAGAATAAGCTGCTTTATTGCTTCTTTCCTCTGGGCGACACGCTGAGTGAGAGCCCAGCCTTGCCTTCTGCTGTGTTCAAGGGTTTTCAGCTTTCTGGAGAATTTTGGTATATAAAACTTTCTTTAAAAGGCATCAGTACTTTATATTTAATTCAAAGGAAAAGAATTTTAGGCAATTTGGAACTTCTGGTCTTGGGTTTCCTTTATGTTTTAAAATCTTCCCGGGCCTTGGGCTTCAGGCTGTGAGTGAGGCTCTTTTTCTGCCCTCCTCACAGTCCAGTCACTGGAAGAGCTCTTACAAAAAGATCATGGCCCCAGACCTGAAGGGCAGTAGAGCTGTGTTGATGAATGGGCCGCTGGCCCCAGAAGAGACCCAGGAGTTCAGGGCTTTATTCTCTCCAACTGGAATTCTCCACCAGAATCAGTGGCTGTCACAGCATCCTTCAGCTCCATTCTCCTCTTCTGGGTAGAGTTTCCACACTGCCAGTGCAGTTGATCCACAGAGCAGGCCTGTGCTTTGTGCTTGTTGGCACCACCCCCACCCAGTGGACAGACAACTACCACACAGTAGACTCCTGGCAGCAGGGAGGGGGGCAATGGGCAAGTTGATGCTGAGAGCCTTGATAGCGAGCATGGCAGTCAGTTGGTCATCAACTTTGGTGAAGGCCACCCTGTGCCCCAGAATTAACAGGGCAGTACTCTCTTGCACAGTTTGTGGGCACCTATGGGCCCAAGTGGAAGCTGGACCACAGCTCAGCAATGGGAACCAGCTCATACGACTTCCCCTTACAGCGACAGCTGTGTAGCAGGTTTAGTCCCACATGGGGAAGAGGAACTGCGAGCACCAGTGCCCCAGGGTGCCACCCCACAGCTACCCATTTCCTGCCAGGGCATCACCTGCCCCACAGCTCCACCACTAGGAATTCATGGCACCTGGTTCTACCTGCCAGAAGACTCCTAACCAGAGAGGGGAAGAACAGCTATCCATGCTGGAAAACCCACACAGGTGAGGAACCTTCCAGCTCTGATGGGGCAACTGTGGTTAGCCACACCAGCTCCAATGAACTGGCCTTGTCACTACTGCAATATACAGTGTCAGAAGTATGACCCAACCTTCTCATGGAACTGCCTCACCTTATATTTCAAGAGTCATTTTGCAGCCAGGAATGGTGGCATGCCTTAATCCCAGCACTTAGGGGCAGAGTGGACAGATCTTTGAGTTTGAAGCCAACCTGGTCTTCAGATGAAGTTCCAAAACAGCCAAGGCTACACAGAGAAATCCTGTCTCAAAAAACTAAAACCAACCATACCAACATTATTTTGCAATCCCAAACAACGGATCTGCTAGAAACAACTCAGGGTGTCCCCCAGACCCCAGCCTTTCACACTTTTCCCAAGAAGGGAGGAGCCTAGCTGGCTTGTGAGCCCTACAACTAAGGCCTATCATGGTCCACTGGACATGCATAAAAGTGGAGGCAGGAACCCAGCAGACAATGATCAGCAGATGGGGGCTGAGAGCCATGCCTTCTTGTTACTATTCCAAACCCAACCTGAACTTTGGCTTTACAAAATACCAGCGGTGGCTGGGAGTTTGGTGTGTCACGGTTTATATCAGATCCAAGTTTGGGAGAGGGAAGACAAGAAATGACTTAAATTGTTTCTATGATACAATGTAAATACAGAGATTGTCCTGTGTTCTTGTCACTTTCCAAAAATGACTAACTTTAGAAAAAAGAAATTCAGGTATAGAAAATGTTCTAAAAGCCTAAATGATGGTAGTAAATGGCAGTCGTGGGTCTAAGAGCACAAAATGAGGATGGAAGTAAGTGATCTACATTATGACCAGGTAAACACATTTCCTTTACATTTTTAGCATTTTGTTTGGGTTTTTGTTCTCTCAAGATTGTTTGTTTTATATTTCTATATGTGTATAAGCTTGAGAGAGAGAGACCGACAGCTTTTGGGAGTTATGTCTTTCCACTGTGGCTTCTGGGATAGAACTCAGGTTGAAGCTTGGAAGAACTTTTGTTCACCGACCTCTTACTTTATTCCTACCTTTGGTCTTCCCTGAACTCTGCCAGGGTTTTTGACTTTCATTTGCTTGATAGATTGATTTCCATCCTGTCACTTTCAGTCTGTGACTTTTTAAAAAAGATTTATTTATTTATTTATTTATTTATTTATTTACTATGTATACAGTGCTCTGCCTGCATGTACACCTACAGGCCAGAAGAGGGCATCAGATCACTTTATAGATGGCTGTGAGCCACCATGTGGGCGCTAGGGATTGAACTCAGGACCTCTGGAAAAACAGTCAGTGCTCTTAACCTGAGCCACCTCTCCAGCCCCTGTGACTGGCTTTGTTTTTTTGTTTTGTTTTGCCATTGAGATGCATTTTCTAGAGACAAAAGAAAATTGGATCGTCCTTTTTAACCCAGTCAGCTAGTCAGTGTCTTGTAATTAGCTAATTGGACAGTTTAAACCACTTAACTTAGGGTTCTTATTAGAGCTATGTGCTGACTCCTGTAATTCGGTTGGTTGTTTCCCTAGTTAATTGGATTATTAGTTCTTCTCTCTCTCTCTCTCTCCTAGTCATATGAGGGGTTTGTGGGTTACTGTGTTACTTGGTTCAGACTCTTCCTCTTTATTAGGGTTCCTATAAGTACCCTTTGCAATGCTGGTTTGGTAGCCCTGAATTGTTTTAGTTTGTGTTTCTCTTGAAATAATCCGTATTTCTCTACCATTTAAAAAGACAAATTGCTGTATATAACAATCTTATTTGGAGGTTACTTGCTTTTAGGATGTGAAACATACCATTCCATTTCCTCCCCTGGATTTCCTTTGAGAGGTTTGATATGCTGTTTGCCTTTGTAGGTGAGTTGGCATTTCCCAACTCCCTTGTAGCTTTTAGTAGTGTTTGTTTTCAACATGTTGACTATGTGTCCTGAAGAGTGTATTTGAGATTCTAAATGTCTCATTTGCTTGAATCTTCTCTTTCTCCTTCTAAATGCAGAAAAACAGAAAACAGGCACCTCTCTAACAGGCCATCAGAGTGCTGTGACCACACAGTGACACCACTAAGCATTTATCTGTGGTAATGCAGCCGCAGATGAGGGGCTCTGTTAACACACACTGCTATGGCTGTATTACAGTGCACCATATATCTTTAGCCCCAGAACATATAAAGGGAAAATTTGACCAAGTTCTGAGTTGCCAGGAAAATACCCAGATTCCCATATTGTGTGATGGACAGATAGCATATGATTAGCTTTGATTTAGTGTTAGTTTTGAGAAAATCTGATCATAAAATATGTAACAGGGTAATTTTATTATAGATAAAAATCTTAGCAAATAATTCTTTTAGTATCTACTCAGAGTTTCTATGTTGGTTTGAATAAGAATGGTTCTTATAGGCTCATATGTTTGAATGATTGGTTCACTGTTGGTGGAACTGTTTGGGAAGGATTTGAAGGTGTGCCCTTGTTGGAGAAGGTGTGCCCTTGTTGGAGGAGGTGTGCCCTTGTTGGAGGAGGTGTGCCCTTGT
>OU015746.1:68936958-68966895 GCA_907169655.1 Acomys percivali | reverse complement strand
CCCTTGTTGGAGGAGGTGTGCCCTTGTTGGAGGAGGTGTGCCCTTGTGGGAGGAGGTGTGCCCTTGTTGGAGAAGGTGTGCTCCTGTTGGAGGAGGTGTGCCCTTGTGGGAGAAAGTGTGTCACTGGTAGTGAGCTTGGATGTTTCAAAAGTCATTGCTAGGCCCAGTCTCAGTCTCTGTCTCTGCCTGCTGTTTATGGATAAGGATGTAGAACTCTAAGCTACTGCTCCAGTGCCATGCCTGCATGCTTCCTGCCATGATGATAATGAACTGACCTTCTAAAACTATAAGCAAGGCCCCAATTAAGTGCTTTTGTAAAAGTTGCCTTGGTCATGGAATCTCTTCATAGCAATAGAAGAGTAACTAAGACAGTCTCCAAAGAATGTGCAAAATATTCATGTAGAAAAGTCCATTTTTGTATAAAACGCAATTGTTTTTTCCTTCAGTTTGGAAGAGAGAAATAGACATTTGGAAGATTTAATTAGAATGCCCAGAGAAAAAGGCAGAAGACCAAGGTAAGTTTTCCTTCCATTCAAAGAAAAAATATCTTTAAAATACATATAGTAAATAATGTTTAATTTTTCTCCCCTTATATTTTTATTTAAGATAAAAAGATAAATATGAAATTTTGTACTTTCCCAGTATAAAGTAGTTGCTTGGTCACAGTTTTTTTGTTGGCCTTGCACATTGGCACATACCTAAAACACCCAGCTATCCTAGAGGCTCGCTGAAAAGTTTAGCAAGATCCTGTGTCAAAAATAGGTTTTGTTTTTTATCTTATTTTTGAGATGGTCTCACATCTGTTTTTTTTTTTTTTTTTTAATTTTAACTATATTTTGCCATGCAGCACAGATTGCAACACAAAATCCTAGACAGGCGTGGTGGCACACACCTTTAATCCTAGCACTTAGGAGACAGAGGCAGGTGAATCTCTGTGAGTTCAAGACCAGTCTGGTCTACAAAGCAAGTCCAGGACAGCCAAGGCTACACAGAGAAACCTTGTTTCGAAAAACTAAAAAAAAACAAACAAGCAATACAAAATCCTTCCACCAAGTGTCCCCTAGATCTGAACTACAGCCATGTTCCACCTCCTTGTTATGTAAGGTTTTTGTGGAGTCTGAATTAGAGGCCCAGGCTGCTGCCCTCACAGGAGCTGTAAGCCAGATATGACAAGGGTTCTGAGCTGAGGTGCTTGTTTTCAAACCAACTCCCTCCACTCACGTGAAATCTTAAAATCTGTAATTTTAGAAGCGCCTCAGCCAGTCATGTAGCCAAGGGCTGTATGCACCCAATCTTGTGGGCTGACTGTAAGGACAGTGGTATTCTAGCTTCAGCAGTGCATACACTAAAATTGGAAAGGTAGGAAAAATCATAGTGATTTCATATGATCTCTTTGCAAATACTAGATTAAATCATAGTGATTTCATATGACCTCTTTGCAAATACTAGATTAAATCTGTTCAGGGGTTTTGATTTCTAAAACAGCATGGACTTTCTCTGAGTTGTAGAAGCAAACTATGAAGTTTATTTCTAGAATTATTTTAAATTTTTTATATAATCTTTATACATTTACCAGTTGAGACATTTGTTTACTCACACATTTACCTTTACACTGAATTTGAGGCTTATGTATATGGATTTGTTGAATCCATATACAAGGGAAACAAGGGAAAGAGGTCACAAGGTACTCCTAGCTGGTGAGTCCATTTGTGTGCAAACTCCAGAGCCCCTGCAGGCTTCAGCCATGACTAAGCCGGAAGCCTTGATTGACCTGCTAACCTCAGTGTACCCATCATCACAAGTTCAGCTTGAACTTCCTCTACATCTCCTCAAAATTATGGTGCTGATCTGTCCAGTTGTCTCTGGCAGTGGAAACACTGGAACTCTGGGGTTGAGAACAATCCCCGATGTCTAACTTTTAAAAATGTTCTTATTTCATGTATGTATGTGTCTGTGTGTGGGTATATACATGTGAGTGCAGGTGACCACAGAGGCCAGAGGCTTTGACAACCTTGGAGCTAGAGTTACAGGTTGTGGTAAGCCGCATGACATGGGTGCTGGGACACTGGTCCTCTGCCAGAGCAGCGAGAGCTCTTAAGTCAATGAGCCATCCATCTCCACCCCCAGGTATCTAATTTTTGCTTCATCATTTGCAAGAAAATTTTGTAGGTTTAATTTCAAAGCTGAATCTTCACTTAACTAAACTAGGAGCCTATTAAATATAAGAAGACTGTGGTGTAGTATTTTAATCACTTGCATTGAGGATGGTCCACACTGAGGATGGTCTGCACTAAGGATGGTCCACACACAATGTGTTGAAAGGTTTCATCTTTTAAGGGTCTCATAGTTTGATATAAATGACAAATTCTTGACAGTGACAGGCAAATATGCCAAGTAATGGTGTATTTTTCACCATAATCCCTATTTTAGTCTTTGGTCCCTATTTTTACATCATTTTCTTTCTTTCTTACAGACCGAGATTAGAAAATCACCCAAAGTCCATGACCTTGGTAGGGCATCTTGATGGCCACTATAAAGAATGCTCTATTTCCATGTGAACTGACAGTAATACATGAGTAAATATTCAGTTCTGAAGTTAACCTATTTGTATGTGTGCGTGTGTATATGTGTGTTTGAATATCTAAGGTGGAGGACAAACTTGGGTGTTCCCCTCCAGGAATAATCCACATTGGTTTTGATACAGGGTTTCTCACTGGCCTAGAACTAACCAAATAGGCTAGGCTGATAGGCCAGTGAGCTCAGGGACCCTCCTGTCTCCATCCCCACAGCACCAAGACTGCAAGCACACAGCACTACACAGATCTAAAAATGTGGGTTTGGAAATGTGAATCAGGTCTGTGTGCTTACACACCAAACCTGTGACCTACTGAAGTTATATCCTGTTTGGTTTTCTGTTTGCCCTGCCCCCCCAATCCATCCCTTTGTCAAATCCCCAAACAAAGCTGAAAGTATAGTTGTTGATCAACAAGGCCTGTTGGTGGAAATGTGCCAAGTGTTTCATCTCCCAAAGTCAGCGTTACACCTAAATCAGTCAGGTGCAAGGAGTGTGTGTGGAATGCATACCTTTCCAAGAGACGTGCCACACTTCTGTCTAATGGAGAACGCTATAAGGCAGGTCCTATGTGAACTTGGAAACAGAAATGTGTTGCTTGCTTGAGACTTAGAACACTTAGACAAGGAGGTCCATCATTACCTCCCACAGGGGTTCAGACAGCCCTGGTCTTAGGAAGGGGTCTCATTACCTGGCTGGGTGGATGACCTGGCAGGCTTTGGACAGGTGCAGTACAAGGGGAGGGGAGGCCCACACAACACTGGGTCAGTTGACATTGACATCCTCAGCAACTCAGCTAACTCATTTTAAGAAAAATAGGAATGTGGTAGTGGTGGTTTAAATAGGAATGGCCCCCCATAGACTGATAGTAAAGCTACTTTTTCAGGCAAGGGAAACTGTGGCTGAGAACTAAAACAGTGACTGTGGACATAAGGGAAAATGAGGTTGCACAGTGATCTCCTGGGTAAGGTAAAGAGTATATGGGAACTGGTTAGCTGTGGACATGAGGAGAAGGGTTCCAGATGCTGAACAGAGTTCTGATGGATGGTGATCGCTTTAAGACAGCAATAGTAAGAGCTCACAGCCAGGTGTGGTGGTACACGCCTATAATTCAAGCACTCTGATGGTTAAGGCAGGAGGACTGCCATGAGTTTGCAGAGAGGACGTTGAAGAAACGTGTTGAGAAGCCATGTGCTGGGACTGGAGCTAAAGGAAAGAGCAAGGAATTCTTGATGGCGCATGGCCTTGGAGAGAAGTGACCAGCACAGCCTAGGGACAGGCTGTAAGTCCTGATATCCAGGCTGTGAGATAAGCAGGGGCCAGAGGGTAAAGGTTTGCCTCTCACCTGGGGTCTAAGTGGCTCAGGGACAAAACAAAGGTTGGCTGTGGTACCAAGCTTTGGGTGTACCCTAGGAGCCCCTCCCATACCCAGTCCTGTTCCCTCACCATGCTTTCCCCTGCCTAGTCACTTGTCCCTTTGATTCTGACCTTCTATGTCTCCTTGATGACTTACTCCACACCACTTTCACTATCTCGCACTCATTATTACTGAACACTTACCCTGCCTTTAAGAAGAAATTCTTCCCTGTCTCAAAAACCCCAAAAAAAAAAAATAATAATAATAATAAAAAAAAAAAAAGAAATTCTTTATGGTGGGTGTGGTAAAGCACGCCTTTAATCCCAGCACTCAGGAGGCAGAGGCAGGTGGATCCATGTGAGTTTGAGGCCAGCCTGGTCTACAAAATGAGCCCAGGACAGCCAAGGTTGTTACACAGAGAAACCCTGTCTCAAAAAACAAACAAAATCCTTCATGAAGTCAGGCATCGTGGCGCATGCCTTTAATCCCAGCACTCAGGAGGTAGAGGCACAGGTAGATCTCTGAGTTCCAGGCCAGTCTGGTCTACAAAGTGATCCAGGATAGCTAGGGCTATTACACAGAGAAATCCTGTCATGAAAAACCAAAAAGAAAAAGAAAAAAGGAAATTAAAAAAAAAAAAAAAAAGGAAAGAACTTTGTGCATGTTTCCCTTCCTCTGCATCCCCATTAGACCTTCAGGGACTGTTACAGCCACAAAGCACTGTGGGATAGTCTTAAGTAAACTACCTAAATTCAGGATGTTTCTGTTAAATATTTTCCCATACTGTCTGCCAGTCTTCCTAACTCATTCTGAAGACTATATAGTATCCCATAGAACACATATATGTATATTTACTTACAGAATTCTATTTTGTGGACATATTTTCAAGTCTTTATTTCATAATCCAATATCTACCACTTTCAATGCTCTGGCTCTAAGTGATGTGTATATACTTGTATCAGGTGTGGTGGCATACATGTTTAATTCCAGCACTCAGGGAGGTAGAGGCAGCTGGATCTCTGTGAGTTCGAGGCCAGCCTAGTCTACAAAGCGAGTCCAGGACAGCCAAGGCTACACAGAGAAACCCTGTCTCGGAGGGGAAAAAAAAAAGTGTCAGTGTCAATTACACTGAGCACGGGTTGTTGTGGTTGTTGTGGTGTCTCAAGGTTGTCACGTGAGCCTGGCTCCTGCTTTCATCACTGGGTTCTGGCATTGGGACTTGGCTCAGGCCTAGCTGGGGTTGGGGTGGGGTGTTTGCTTTAGTCTGGGTCTGCTGCTACAACAAAGTATCTCAGGCTGTTTGATTGGTAAAGAACAGAAACTTATTCCTCATTTAGTAAAAGATGGATTTGGTGTTTGGTGAGGGCCCAGTCTCTGCCTTCAAAATACTTTGATGCTGTGCCATCTAGATAGGGTGAATTCTCACCTGGCACAAAAGAACAGAACAGCAAAGGAGCCAAGCTAGATCCCCCGCCATCCTCCTGCAATGTCCACTAACTGCATATGCCCATACGACTTAATCACCCCTAATGGCCCCAGCACTGCATAAACTGGGTGTGGTGATACACACCTGTAATCCCGGAAATCAGGAAGTTGAGGCAAGAGGACCAGAAATTGAATGTCATTGTCTTAATTGGGGCTTTTTTTGGTTTGGGTTTTCAAGACAAGGTTTCTCTGTGTAGCCCTGGCTGTCCTGGAACTCACTCTGTAGACCAGGCTGGCCTTGAACTCAGAGATCCATCTGCCTCTGCCTCTGGAGTGTGCACCACCACCACTCGGCTTAGTTAGGGTTTTATTGCTGTGAAAAGACACCATGGGGAACTCTTATAAAGGAAAACATTTCATTGGTGCTGGCTTACAGTTTCAGAGGTTTAGTCCATTATCATCGTGTCAGGAAGCATGGCAGCATGCAGGCAGACATGGTGCTGGAGGTGGGGCTAAGAGTTCTGCATCTGATTCTGCAGGTAGCAGAATGGGACTGTAAGCAACATTGGGCATAGGAGCATAGGAGCCCTCAAAGGTCACTTCTACAGGGACATACTTCCTCTAACAAGGCCCACCTCCCCCCCCCCAGGCTGACCCTGCAGCTCATTCTACCATCCCCAGGCTATTTCTTCCTGGCCTCCATTTTCATCCTCTACTGCCACTGGCCCCATTCTGTCCAGGAGTTCTTGCACTTAGCTCTGGTTTCCAAACCGCATCTGACGACTCTCTTCCCGCAGCCTCTCACCAGGGCCTCATCCTGCCAGGGAATGTCCTGAAAGCCCTCATATAGAACCAGAGCAGGCGGGTGGGGACGACACTCTCAGGTCATGTATCCATTCTCAGAGGCTTAATATCACTACTTAGTAGTCCTATAGACAAGGGGCCACAGAGGTGGAAGCCTACAGCCTAGAATGAGAGTGAAGTTTCACCGAAGGGAGAGGCCTCGGAGCCCTCAGGTTTGACAGGGGGCAGGGGAGGGTAGCATGTGCTGATGGGAGAGACGCACTGAGAAGCAGTCACTGTGGCCTGCAGAGGGATGGCCCAGAATCACATGTTTACACAAGTGATGGGATCCAAACCGCACAGGATGACTGGTTTTTGACAGGCCTATAAATATTTTACTGTAAGACAAAGGAGGGCAAAGCCCGAGGGGACAGAGGTGAAGTGATGGGTTTTGCAGTGATCAAGCTGGTGGCTGTTCTTCTGTAGTGTGAGCTGGGGAAGGAATAAGGAACGGAGGCTCTTCTGCTGAGGAGCTGGCCAGGACAGCCTGGTTTTCTGTAGCCTTTCCCATGCTCCACCCCCCCCCCAACCCCCTGAGGTATACAGCAGGAAAAAAAATTCTTTCCTGGTCCTTGCTACACGAAAGAACACTTAAGCATCTGTTCATACACAATAAACACAACAGTTTTGATATTTTATTAGACCTACAATGAAAAGTGGGTTTCAAATTTGAGTTAAGATGTAATGATAGCAAAAGCACCTCTGGGCACAAGCTGGGCACGAGGGCACACACCTGTAGTACTAACACACCTGGGAGGCTGAGGCAGGAGGGTCCAAGGCTTAAGGACAATCTGGGCTACACAAGCTGGCCCTGTCTCAAGACAAAACAAAGTTCTCTGGTGTCGGACTATTTTCTAACAGCGTCAGTGGTTTTGTGTGTGTGTGTGTGTGTGTGTGTGTGTGTGTGTGTGTGTGTGTGTCGTTACCCACATCCTTTCCTTTCTGCATTTCAACTGCCACACATGCATAAAGTTTACGTCCCTTACGTCACCGTTACTTACGAAGGGTGGTCCCTCAAGGTAGCTACTGAAGGAGCTAAGCTTCTGGAAGGGGGACGACCTGCTCAGCAAGGTTCTCGCGGGAGCCCCGAGGCCCCACCGCGGGCCACGTGATCTCGCGGACCCCAGGCTCCGCCCCTCGGCGCCCAGAGGCCACGTCGGCGCTGGCGGGGAGGGGCGACGGCTGGCGCGCGCGCGTGCGTGCCCCGCCCCTCCTGAGGGCCCCGGATGAAGAGTAACGCCATTACTGCCCGAGCTGCTGAGAGCCCTAGCGGACGCGCACTGGACGCTGACCGGCGGCGCCATGAGACTCCTCCCCCGCATGCTGCTGCTGTTCCTGCTGGCCTTCCCCGCCGCCGTGCTGCTTCGCGGTGGTCCCGGAGGTGAGGGGCGCAGGGGATAGCCGGGCACCGCGACCGAGCCCCCGGGATCCCTCCCTGGTCAGGCTTTCGGGTACCGTGCAGCCCCCCCAGGGCCCGCCCGGGCTTGGCACCCTCTGCGAGCGCAGCGGGCCCGTAGTCCTCCGTCCGAGGGACCCACGCGGGGACCTGCCTCACCTCTCCACCCGCGCGAGCCGCCCGCCCCCCGGCCCCCGGCCTCTGCGCTGACGTGTCGCTAGCCCCACGCCGGCGCGCCTCCATTCATTCGCCCAGAGCCGATTTTCCACCTCGGCCCCTTGGACCATCTTTGCTTCGTCCCCTCTCTCGCCTATCACGGTCTCTGGACAGCGAGGCTCGATGTCACAAAACGCCCCCTTCTGCTGCTCGTCAGCCTCAACGGAACAGTCCTGGCGGGATGGCCGCCTTGTTCCTTTTCGAGTTTTATCCCCCTTCGCCTCTCCCTTTTTCCAACCAGTTTTTGTTGGTTGGAAATGTGCTGGGGAAAAGTTACTTTTGAGTTTTTTAAGTTTATTCATTCTAACGATTAGCCTGGGATTAAAAAAGTTGACAGAATGTGAAAACGTTCAGACTTTATCCTCTGCCCCTCATGAACTTTGATTCTTCTAATTTGCAAAAAGAATTAGTTTGGTCGTCGAAAGTCCTTTCCTATCTCTCTTTTTTTTCCCCTTTCCTATCTCTTAAGTTTCTGTGGCCGAGGGCATAAGAAATGATGATCCGTGTTCACGAGCTGTTTAGCCAAACAGAAGTGATTGGCTTCTATTTAGTGGCTAGTATGACTTTGAGTTATGACTGTTAGGGATGCGGTTGGAACGCAGGACTGATGTTGAAACAGAGTCTCATATAGGTAGCCCTGCTTGGCTTCAAAGTCTCTGTAGCTTAGCATGACCTTGAACTTGTGATCCCTGTGCCTTTACCTCCGGAGTGCTGGGTTTCAGGTGTCTGTCACCACACCCCAGAATGAGGTGGTGGAGATGAACCTAGGGATTCTAGCGTGCAAGGCTTGCAGGCTAAGAACTGAATTGCATGCAGCCCTTGGGGTTTTCTTTCTTTGAAAACAAAACAAAGCAAAACTCCCCCCCCCCCAAAAAAAAACTGGCGTTTGAAAATGACGTGTAACTATAAATGAACTGTTTTAACTCAGGAAAGTGAAAAGACTTAAATGCATGTTTTTTTTTGTTTTCGATTTTTTGAGACAGGGTTTCTCTTAAATGCATGGTCTTAATGACATTGTTTGTCTTGGGTATCACACATGTGCCTCTTCCCACATTTTCCTTCCCTACTGAACTGCCACATCAGCACTCTCTGAGAAGTGGAAAGGACTGCTAGAAGTTTGAAAGGCTTTTGGAGAGTTTTGCCCGAAATTGATGTAGTATGACCTGTTGAGAAATTTTTGTCTGTACAACTGTGATTTATAGATTAGCATATGTTTATGCTTTTTAAAAATTTTTTTTTCCCCGAGACAGGGTTTCTCTGTGTAGTCTTGACTGTCCTGGACTCACTTTGTAGTACAGGCTGGCGTCGAACTCACAGCGATCCACCACCTGCCTCTGCCTCCCGAGTGCTGAGATTAAAGGCGTGCGCCACCACGCCCGGCTTTTTAAAAATATCTTAAACCTGTCTGAAAATCTGCCTGAAGTCCATTGCTACTAACTATGAAGCTATTACATTTAGTGTGTGTGTCTGTGTCTTTGTCACTGTCAGTCTGTCTGTGTCTTGCACTGCATTTTCAGAGTCTAGAGGATAATTTGCAGTGTGTCATGGTTGGCAGCAAGTGCCCTTACCCACTGAGCCATTTGGCCTGTGTGTGTGTGTGTGTGTGTGTGTGTGTGTGTGTGTGTGTGTGTGTCATGTGTGCTTTTTAGTATTAAAAATATTCCCGTTAAAATTATCATGCAGTAGTTAAGACTACTAGTAAAATAATATAAATATTTTTATGCAGTGGCGTGTATCAACTGCCATAGTAATACAGACTGTGTGACTATAAGTGGAACCTTTTCTTGTCTAGACCTGATGTTTAAAGACACTGATGAAGGGCCTGGAGAGATGGCTCAGAGGTTAAGAGCACCATCTGTTCTTCCGAAGGTCCCGAGTTCAATTCCCAGCAACCACATGGTGGCTCACAACCATCTGTAACGAGATCTGGTGCCTTCTTGTGGGCAGGCACATGTGTGGGCAGAATACTGTATAAATAATAAATAAATATTAAAAAAAAAAAAGACACTAATGAAGCTTAACTGCTCATTTTTCATTTTATTTTCAGGGTCATTAGCTGTGGCTCAAGATCTTACAGAAGATGAGGAAACAGTAGAAGATTCAATAATTGAAGATGAAGATGATGAAGCTGAAGTAGAAGAAGATGAACCCACAGATTTGGTTAGTGCTATATACTATATTTAGAATATATATAACATTCTGAGCTAGACACTCAGCTCAAGAATGTATAATTTTATAGACAAATTTGGTTTTTGGGTTTTGTGGGTTTTTTTTTTTTTTTTTTTTAAGACAGGGTTTCTCTGTGTAGTCTCGGCTGTCCTAGACTCGCTTTGTAGACAAGGCTGGCCTTGAACTCACAGCGATCCACCTGCATCTGCCTCCCAAGTGCTAAGATTACAGGTGTGCATCAAAATGCCCGGCCCTTGCTAATTATTTTTTAAGTTATATGCATGTATGGTTTTCTGTGTGGGTACTTGGACGTGTGTGCAAATGCATGAGGAAGCCAGGGTCATTGGATCCCCTGAAGCTAGACTTAGAAACAGTTGTGACCTTTCAGATATGGGTCTCCTACAAAAACAGCATGTACTCTTAGCATGTCCCTGGGTTCAAGTGGCCTACGGGCAAGTCATTGAGAATGGGCCCAAAGGTTTTCTGGAGTAGGGAAAACATGATGCACTGAACAATTTAAGACCACTTACCTGTGAGTGTAGGAGAAGAACAGGAGATGGGGCTAGCACCAGGCGTGAGGCTATTAAAGTTGGAACCTATGGTGCTTCGCTTTCTAGGCCTGTCTTTTCTTTTTGGTGTTTGCTTTCATCCAGTAGCCTGCCATTGACTCTGATGGGCCACCTCTACCACATAGCATACTGTTCAGGGCACTAGATTGAACAGATGAGCTCTTTCCTCTGCTTTCCTAAGCTCATGTTCTTGTGGGTAATGAGTGTTGAGCAGGGGATTAAAATATGAATAGTAAGGGTTAGAGAAGATCTCTTAGAAGTTAGCTCTGAAATTTGTACTCTGATAATGACAGTGAGTTAAGATGCAGGCTGCTCTTCCAGAGAACCTGGGTCTCCCACCCACCCATATAGCTGCTCACAGACATCTGTAATTCCAGCTCCGGGGGATCTGCTGCCCTGTTCTGGCTTTTGTGGACTCTGTGCATGTGGTCCATATACATGCAGACAAAACATCCATACACATAAAGTTAAAAAAAAGAAGCTGGGCGTGGTGGCACACATGTCTTTAATCCCAGCATGTGGGAGGCAGAGGCAGAAGGATCTCTGTGACTTCAAGGCCAGCCTAGTCTACATAAGCAAGTACAGGACAGCCAGGGCTACACAGGGAAACGAGGAAGAGGAGGAGAAGCAGCTGCTGCTGCTGCTTAACTTGGTGTCATTGCAACATGCTTTCTGCTAATTTGCTACTTTTATTTCCTGCCCAGGAGAACTGTGGTCTGTCCTCCACAGATTTTTTTTTTTTAGGTTTGTTTTCATTTTTATGAATGTGCCTACCACTTAAGTTGGTGGTTTGCTCTTTTGTTGCCTTTTTAAAAAATTTTTGTTTTTTGAGTTAACATTTTGATATATAGGCGTAGTGTTTTATCTGAGCAGAATACCTTTAGTTTGTATACTTTTCTGGCTCCCCCACCTTTAAGAGACCTTAGCTGGCTAGGTGGTAGCGGCACACTCCTGTAATCTCAATACTTGGGAGGCAGATATAGGTGGATCTTTGATTTCAAGGCCAGCCTGGTCTCCAGAGTGAGTTCCAGGACAGCCAAGGCTATACAGAGAAATCCTGGGGGGCGGCGGGAAGGGGCGGGAATGACTGGATTCAATTCCCAGCATCCAACTCCAAGATCTGACACCCACAGACATAACATACAGGCACATAAATAAAAATAAATTATTATTTTTTAAGTTGGTTCAAACTTTTCTCATTAGAAAAATAAACGGTCAGGATGGACTGAAAAAAGAAACAGTGTCCTCCGTTATGTGTCATGTGTAGGCTGTTGATGAAAGATGGGCTCTTAGAGCTACAGCCGCTATGAAAGTTACTCCAGAACCAAGAGCTGGAGCTTGGGGTGTAACCATTCCCCAAATCTTTGTATCAGCAATTTATACTCAGCTGTCAAGACATGGAGGAATTGGGAGATTATGGCAGAATCCTGAGTTGTCTTTTTTTTTTTTTTTTTTTTTTTAAGATTTATTTATTTATTTTGCATACAGTGTTTTGCCTGCATGTACCCCTGCAGGTCAGAAGAGGGCACCAGATCTCATTATAGATGGTTGTGAGCCACCATGTGGTTGCTGGGAATTGAACTCAGGACCTCTGGAGCCATCTTTCTAGCCCCTGAGTTGTCTTGAGATTCACACACACAAACATCCTTGATTACATTTCTAAAGATAGAGGTTAGCGGCGCGGTGGTGGTGTACACCTTTAATCCCAGCACTCAGGAGGCAGAAGCAGACAGATCTCTGTAAGTTCGAGGCCAGCCTGGTCTACAAAGCAAGTCCAGGACAGTCAAGGCTATACAGAGAAACTGTCTCAAAAGCAAAAACAAAAAAAACCTAGAGGTTAAGGTGTAGTTTGCCATCACCTTGAAAATTTGTTTTTGTTTTGTTTAATTAACCTGTACTAACACTAAGTGTCCTCTTTCAAATAGATTTGTACTGTAGTCCTTTCATGCCTGGCCTCTGGCCACTGCACTTGTCTCCCTGCAGGTAGGCCACCCATGCTACCTGCTCTCCCTGCTTATGGAGATGGTCTGAGATACACAGACTAGGTTGTTGTGAGTTACAATCTTACTTTCTGTGTTCACAGCAGCTCTCTAAACAGTGTTTGCCTTAAGCCCTGTGTCAGTCCTCTGGCAGCAGTGTTGGCTTTGGTGTCAGAAAGTGAGTGCTTTCAGCAATGAACTCTATCAGAATCAACACCATGAGGTGTGCTTGCCCTAGGGATCCCCAGCTCACCCCGTGGGTCATACAGGAGTCTTTGCTTTTGTAACTTCTTGGTCCTCGCTGGCATTCAGGTCTGGAGCTGCACACATGCAGGTGTGCTGTCTTTCCACCTTCAGTCAGTTACTACTCCCTTTTAAACCTTTGCTTGTACTAGGTACTTCCTGAGAGAGTACTCTGTAGTTTTCCTCTCCTTGAGCTTCATATCCATTGCCTGCCAGGATCTGCTGTGTATGAGTGATGGAAGTTGCTAAGGTCACCAGCAATCTCCTTGCCATTTTCCTGCTTATGTAGTTCAGGCCCTTTTTGCCATTTTCTGTTATTTGAATCCCTTTGCAGTGGCTTCTGTGGCACCCTGCCCCCTTTGTCTTCCCTGCCTTCTTGCTGTTGGGATTCTCTGCTGTGTTTTCCTGCTTGCTCCATAATGTTGGTGCACGTTGATTTTTAACCACCACAGCCTTATAGTGATGGCTTTCAGTTCTCCTTTCCAGACCCAGCCTTGAGAGGGCCGCATTATATTTCCGCCACTTTGTAGGCTAGCACAACCTCCAAGTTTGTATGTGTACAGTGGAGTCTGGCACTTAACCGTCTGTCCTACCCTGATAAAGACTTGTCTGCTGTTATATAGCTCCAGTGGGTTGAACTGTTTGATATCACAGTCTTTTGTCTATTCTGAAGTTCATTAATCAAATCTTAGCTGTGGTTTTGCTTTCTCTCTCTCTCTTTTTCCTCAAATATATTTTCTACTTTATCCTTACAGAATGTTTTTAGCCTCTCTGTCTCAGGTATATTTGCCTACTTGCATCTTATATTTTGGAGACAAGTGTTCACTTTATTGCCCAAGCTGGCTTCAAATTCCTATACAATCCTGCCTCAGCTTGCAAAAGTCATATCCCATCTTGCAGATTTTTCAGATTTGGGGATCTCTGTCTTTGTAGGTGTGTGTGCATGCATGCACATGTATGTGCATGTGTATGTGTGTGTGTTTATAAGTGTGTAAAATACATAACACCATATAGCACCATTATACTTGGCCGGAGATGCTGTGATCCAGGAGGTGGCTTTACCAGGGAGAGGCTCATCCATTGCATTCAGATGTACTGACTCCTGCACTGTATACATTGTGATTATGAGGGACTGTGTTCATGCCCTCCTTAACAAAACAAATTCATACCACTAGTACCAACAAAGCAGTATTTTATCCCAGTCTGGTCAAGTCTGTACTGCAGTGAGTTTTCACCTTTCTCACAGTTGTTTTTAATGCTGTTTCCCTTAGGCAGAAGATAAGGAAGAAGAAGATGTGTCTGGTGAACCAGAAGCTTCACCGAGTGCAGACACAACCATCCTATTTGTAAAAGGAGAAGGTAATGCAGAATTGTTTTAATTCCTATCTTATATACATGTACAGTAATGTTGGTATTTAAATGGAAAACTAAATTTTTTTTTTCAAGACAGGGTTTCTCTGTGTAGTCTTGGCTATCCTAGACTCACTTTGTAGACCAGGCTGGCCTTGAACTCACAGCGATCTGCCTGTCTCTGCCTCCCGAGTGCTGGGATTAAAGGCGTGCGCCACCACGCCTGGCCAGGAAAACTAAATGTTAATTTGGTTTACTAGAAATTAAACATTCTCTCAAAGATACTTTTTTTAAAAAGTATGAGCCAGGAGTGGTGCATGCCTTTATCCTAGCACTTGGGAGAAGAGGCAGGCAGATAGCTATGAGTTTGAGGCCAGCCTGATCTACAAAGAGAGTCCAGGATGACCTAGGCTATACAGAGAAACCCTGTCTTGAAAAAAAAGATTTTGTGTGTATGTGTGTACACATGTGCCACTGGGAGCATGTGGAGGCTTGAGGACAGCTTGGAGAAGGCTTGCCCTTCCATTGTGGGTTCTGGGGATCGGACTCAGATTTTTAGGTGTACACGCTTGTACTTTTACCCACTCAGCCATTTTGGCAGCCCCAAGTACCATTCTTGAAACCATTTCCAAGCTGTGTCAGTGTCCATAATATCATTTTGTTTTGTTTTGACAACTTGAGTTTAATTCCTGGAACCTGTGTTAAAGAGCCAGTAATCATGAAAAGCCAGTTAAGGTGGTTCATGGAGGATGTGAGGCAGCTAGCCTGCAGTAGGCAACACTGCAGAAACAAGAGAGCCCTTTCCTCAGCAAGTAGAGAACTGACTCCCAGAAGTGGTCCTCTACTCTGTGTGTGCGCATCCACACTCACACACATGATAACTTGTAAAAGGCATTGAACTCAAGATCCTTCTGCCTGAGACTCCCATGTGCTGAGATTACAGGCTTGTATTATCAGGCCTGTCTGGTGGTATTTTTGAATGTTTAAATGTGAAATATTAAATGTCTACAATTGGGGCTTGGTTATAGTATAGCATTAACTTAAAAAAGAAAGTTAGCTGTACATGCCTTTAATCTCAACACTCAGGAGGCAGAGGCAGGCAGATCTCTGATTCCAAGGCCAGCCTGGTCTACAAAGGGAGTCCAGGACAGCCAATGCTACACAGAGAAACCCTGTCTCGAAAAACCAAAAAAAAAAAAAAAAGAAAACAAAGTTGACGTGTCGTTCTTGCGCCAAATGCGTAGAACCGAAGTGGTTTGGGATTTTTTTTTTTTTAATTTTAGAATATTTGCATATATATAATGAGCTATTTGGAGGATGGCGTTTGTTTATTTTGTGTATACCTCATCACTTGAGACTTGGATTTTCCACTTGTAACATCTTGTTTTCCTACAAAGGTTTAGACTTTGGAACATTTCCAATCTTGCAGTTAGGGCTACTCACATTCTTGAGTCCATTTGTTTATTGGGCTTTGTGCATGGCATTGTTCTTAATACTTTGCAGTGCTTACTTAATCTCAGCAAACCCTGAAGGTTTAGTTACTGTTGATCTTGAGTTTAGAGGGATTAAGAAACTTGTTCTATGGTTACCCAGAACATGAAACAGATTGCAGAGACAAGATTCAAACCCAGATCTTGTCTGTGCATAGCCTGTGTGGTACTAAGTGAACCTCAGCCATTGGACTGCTGTACAGTGTTATGGAAGACAAGGTCAGAAACTGTTCTTGGTCGTCAGTGTTCTGTTTTCTATATATTCCAATTTTATGCCTTAAAAAGTGTTATACTCAGAAGTTTTCCCCATCCCTAGGATGTACAAAGCCCGTTCTATTCTCAGGACTTAAGAAAAGGGAATTTGAGTTTGTGATTCCTCCCCATTTATTTTTGTAGTAGTGACATGCTGAATTGTATAAACCTCTTTGTATGATAATTTTGCTGCCACAGTTTTCTTAAGCTCTTAATCTGGATATGATTTGGCTGAAATTGTAATACGCAGTTTATCTCCTAAGTTAGAACCCAGAGAACAGACAAAAGACTGAGTTTAGACGACAGCTCCGATTAGTCGGAGCTTGTGTGCAGTCCCACTAGAGTGCTCTGGTGAAGAGAATTCTGAAAGCAGTCTGTATTTCATGTTGAACTCGGAATGTGCTTTAACCCCACCCCTATCCTTCCTGTTTTGTGTCTTAGATTTTCCAGCAAACAATATCGTGAAGTTCCTGGTAGGCTTTACAAACAAGGGGACAGAAGATTTTATTGTTGAATCGCTAGATGCTTCATTCCGTTATCCTCAGGACTACCAGTTTTACATCCAGAATTTCACAGCTCTTCCTCTGAACACTATAGTGCCACCCCAAAGACAGGCAACTTTTGAGTATTCCTTCATTCCTGCAGAACCCATGGGGGGACGGCCCTTTGGTCTGGTCATCAATCTGAACTACAAAGATTTGAATGTAAGACCTTTTGAGTTGTGTTTTGTTTTTGTTAGAGACCACAGGGGACAGTGCCATTGTCGAATATGTGATTCAAACTGTAATAGACACCAGGAATACAAAATATATTGCCTATCTGACATTAACTACATTTACACGGTGGGGAGTGAGATGGCCAAAAATCAGCAGTAGCATAGTACAAGGGTGTGTACCTGAGCTGTGTGTCACTCGGTGCTGTGTATGTGTGAGGAAAGTGACTTGAACTGGATCTTGGGAAGGGCAAGTAAATGTATGGTGGAGATGCTATTGAATAGTGAGGCATTTGTTCTGTCCCATTTTGCTGTAGACCTTTCGCTCATTTAAATGCTTCTAAAGACTTTGTTACTCTTTTGGTCTTGTATACTTATAGGCAAAATACAACCCAGCTTTAAGTACAGTTTTAACAGCAAGGTTTGTGTGTTAATTTCACATATGCCTGAGAGGAATCTACTGCTGCAGGGAGTAGACCCCAAGTGACAACTCATATATTCCCTATCAGATGAGGGTGTGTTTATACCATTCCCTTTCCCAAGAGCTTCCTTTGAGGAGTGGGTTCACATCTCCCTCACCTGATGTTAACCTTGTCTCTTCTGCCAGGCCCTGCCTTGTGATACGCTTTCCTGTAAGTTAGTACAGAGGAAAAGCTTTTCTTCATTCTGTCTTCAGTGTGACATTTAAATAGATAGTTATTTCATTTCGGTGTGTTTTTCATTTTGTCCTTTTCAAGTAGGCTTGAACTGAGGTCAGTTTCAGTTTCAAAGGACTACCATCATATAAGAACGGCTGTGTGTCCGGGCGTGGTGGCGCACGCCTTTAATCCCAGCACTCGGGAGGCAGAGGCAGGTGGATCGCTGTGAGTTCGAGGCCAGCCTGGTCTACAAAGGGAGTCCAGGACAGCCAAGGCTACACAGAGAAACCCTGTCTCAAAAAAACAAAAAAAAAAGAACGGCTGTGTAGGGCTAGTGAGTTGGCTCAATGATTAAGAACACTGTCTGCTCTTCCAAAGGCCCCGGATTCAATTCCCAGCACCCACATGGCAGCTCACAGCTGTCTGTAAATCCAAGATCTGACACCCTCACACCAATGCACATAAATTAAAATTAAATAAAAATATTTAAAAAAAAAAAAAAAGAACAGCTCTGTATTGGAAAACTAAATTTGCTAAATTGTCAAAATTGTTTTAAGACGATAAGCAGCTTTGTGGGCTCTGTGACTTTCACTGCTGTCCTGGCTCCTAAAACCACCACCTCCCTGCAGAGAGCAGAGAGTGATCTTGGCAAGCATTTAGACATTTTTATTTTATAGGAGAAATAACATTATAAGGTTATGAATAGTATAATTACATGTGGCTTTGCTGTCTTAAGAGTAATGGTGGGAAAGTTAAGGCTACTAGGATAACAGTTTTAAGAACACTTGTAATTTTTATTCTTTCAGCACATCTCACGTGTGAATTTTAACATGTTTCTTAAACAGGGCAATGTATTCCAAGATGCTGTCTTCAATCAGACAGTCACAGTTATTGAGAGAGAGGACGGGTTAGATGGAGAAACGTAAGTAATGCTGCACTGTAGATGTGGAGCTCACAGACTGAGCTGGAAGGTGCTGTGCTCAGATTGCAGAATGTCTAAACATGGTCAGAGTGTCATGGTCTCTACAGATTTGGTGAAATACTGACCACAGAGTCCATACATTATGTGGGTTTTGTGCCTATTAAAACACATCAGGAGAGATGGGTGAAACTGAAAAAATGTTTTTACAAATGCAGTAGCTGACTTTTTCTTCTCCCAAAATCTTTTCTGCCTCGTGCTTTAAGCTGAGCCTTAACCCATCTAGTTTACATGCTTCTAAGATAGTTACATAAATTAGAAGGTTTTTCTTCTTGAAAAATGTCTTCTCTGAGTAAAGAATTATCTGTGAACCTAAGTGTGACTCACTTGAAAGGATTTATAAGTGCAGTTATGAAAACTGATATAAATATGAGGTGAACAAAACTACTGAAATTGTCTTAAACTGAGTTTGAAATAAAACACATTTTAGATGGTAGAATTTTTTAAAAAGATTTCTTTATTATGTATATACCTGCATGCCAGAAGAGGACATCAGATCACATTATAGATGGTTGTGAGGCACCATGTGGTTGCTGGGAGTTGAACTCAGGACCTCTGGAAGAGCAGTCAGTGCTCTTAACCTCTGAGCCATCTCTCCAGCACCAATGGTAGAATTTTTTTTATTGACTGTTCTTAACTAAATAAAAGGAAATTTGTAAAGGTCGTTGCCTGGAATTAATTAAAATGATATATTTCTTTTTCCTACAAGTTCTTTGGAAAGCTGTTGTAGCATGTGTTAGGATCTTGCTTTAAGATATGGTACTTATGAATTAACATCAGCTCTGTTTTCTTTTCCTGTGCCAGAATTTTTATGTGTATGTTCCTTGCTGGTCTTGGACTTCTAGTTGTTGTTGGCCTTCATCAACTCCTAGAATCTAGAAAGGTAATTATGAAGGAACAGCTCTGAAAGCTGCATTCAGACATTTCAATACTAACCACAGTGTAGTTCCTTAGGGGCCTCGCTCCTATTGTACATTTGTGACTTGGAACTTTGTTGTACCTTTTAAAAATAGTGCTCAGAGATAGGTGACTTGAATTTGCTGAAATGTGTTGAAATGTGTTTACCCTCTCTGAAGTGATCTTTACGTCTTAACGTATTGATGTTCCTTGAGTTCAGAAATATTTTGTTGTTCAAGTTCCTTATTCTCATGAATAGGTTGTATTTTCTGTAATAAACCAATTTATTTGGGTTATAATTCATAGTGGGGGGGCTACTTTTTTGTGTATTCAGAATTTATGGACCATGTAACTGTTTAGTTAGATATCAGAGTTTCTACCTGCTAGGCAAGCATCCTACACTGAGGTTTTTTGGTTTTGGTTTTTAGTTTTTCAAGACAGGGTTCTCTCTGTAGACCTGGCTGTTCTGGACTCACTTTGTAGACCAGGCTGGCCTCGAAGTCACAGCAATCAGCCTGGCTCTGCCTGGGATGCTGGGATTAAGGGTATTCATCATCACCACTGGTTTGCCCTTGGTTTTTGAGACAGGATTTTGCTGTGCAGTTGTGGCTGGCCTTAAAATCCAGTGTAACTCAGTCTGGCCTTTCATGATCCTCCTGGGTCTGAGATTACAAACTTTTACCAACCTTCCCCCATAAAATTTAGTATGTAGTCTATAGATCTAGCTGGCCTGGAGTTCATGTAGATCAGGCTGGACTCAACTCAAGAAGATTCATCTGCCTCTTCCTCCTGAGTGCTGGGATGAAAGGTGTGTATCACTATACCCAGGTCCTGCACAGATTTCAGTTTTTAAATCTCAGAGCAAGACTAAAAAAAAAATGGAATTAAATGGGTTTTATTTCTGTATTGCAGCAGATAGGCTACAGAGAAAGTCTCAAAATCAAACCCTCCCCCACCCTCATTTGTTTGTTTTTGAGATAGGACAGCTCAAGCCTGGCCTTGAACTCCTGATACTCTGCCTTTCCCTGCAGTGTACAGGGATTATATGTACACACCACTGTGCTTTGAAATGTTCACAGTCTTAGGTGAATTCAATGTTGTTGGGTTATATGAAGACTTTTTCTTTTCTTTTTTTTTTTTTAAAGATTTAT
Organism: Acomys percivali; assembly: GCA_907169655.1. NCBI lineage: Eukaryota > Metazoa > Chordata > Mammalia > Rodentia > Muridae > Acomys > Acomys percivali. The sequence continues at coordinate 68,946,657 of OU015746.1, read as the reverse complement.
TTATTTATTATGTATACAGTGTTTTGCCTGCATGTACACCAGAAGAGGGCACCAGATTTCATTATAGATGGTTGTGAGCCACCATGTGGTTGCTGAGAATTGAACTCAGGACCTTTGGAAGAGCAGATGGTGCTCTTAACCTCTGAGCCATCTCTCCAGCCCTGAAGACTTTTTCTTTTAAAGAAATTTCCTATTATGGCATGTGTATGCATGCATTCACATTTATATGTTTTGGCACATGTGAGGAGGTCAGAGGTCAGCTTGGAGTTGATTATTTCCTTCTACCCTTTGGGACCCTGGGATCAAATGCAAGTCTAGGCTTGGCGGCAAAGCATCTTTACTCACTAAGAAGACAGTTGGAGTATTTTAAAGCAGGAAAAGAATGTAATTTGTCTGTTACACACTCAAATTAGAATATGTAGCCAGGTGGTAGTGGCATACACCTTTAATCCTAGCACTTGGGAGGCAGAGGCAAGTATATCTCTGAGTTCAAGGCCAGCCTGGTCTACAGAGCAAGTTCCAGAACAGCCAGAGCTACACAGAGTAACCGTCTTGAAAAAAACAACAAAATTAAAATAAACAATGCTGTGATATGTCTTTTAAAAATTGTTTTTTATTTTCTTATAGCGCAAGAGACCCATTCAGAAAGTAGAAATGGGTACATCGAGTCAGAATGATGTTGACATGAGCTGGATTCCTCAGGAAACTTTGAACCAGATCAGTAAGTAGCCTTACAAACTTGGTACAAACTTGGTGAAAAGTTTTTTCTAAATCAAAATTAAATACTATCAGTCAAAAATGTTTGGTCAGTACTATTATTTACCATTGATTGTTTCCATTACTTGTGTAGAATGTAGTATGATTGTTAGTGAAGCATTTAATGATTTGTTGTGTCTGCAGCGTTTTTAGGATTTAATTTACACATGATCAAGCATGCAGATTATTTGTAAATGTTTGACTTTTCTTCCTAATCTTTCCTGTCCTTTTCCTTCCTGTTGCTTCAGTGCACAGCAGAAGAGGTGAGGTGATTAATTTCTTCAGTGCTCTCTGCTACAGTTTTGGGGGGGCTCTTGCATAGTGCATGCATAAAGCAAGTGTAATTAATAGCACTGTATTTTTTTGGAACTACTACGAACTACTTTTGAAAGACTGAATCTAAAATATTACTTAATATATTGTGTTTTCTTTTAATGAGAAGTCTTTTTTTTTTTTTTTTTGGTTTTTGAGACAGGGTTTCTCTGTGTAGCCTTGGCTGTCCTGGACTCCCTTTGTAGACCAGGCTGGCCTCGAACTCACAGCGATCTGCCTGCCTCTGCCTCCCGAGTGCTGGGATTAAAGGCGTGCGCCACCACCACCCGGCTGAGAAGTCTTAAAAACTAAGGAATATAGAAAAATATTCCCCTTTGGCGAGGACTTTTATAAAAGCACTTGTGGGTCTGGGAAGATGACTTGGGTTAAGAGAGGTGGCTGCTTTTTCAGAGGACCAGGTTTGATTCCCAGTGCCACGTGACAACCTACAGTCATTTGCAACTCCAGTTCTAGAGGATCCAACCCCTTCTTCTGGGCTCCATGGGCAGTGTACACATGTAGTGCACAGACATTGTATAGACAAAACCACACATATTAAAAAAGAAAGAAAGAAGGGAGGGAGGAAAATTGGAGGTGGGGGGAATCAAGATAGCCTCATTGTAGGAATCTTAAATTGTATAAAACTATGAAATTCTGTCCTTCTAATCCCATTTTATATAGACAATTTGTACTTCTATATTAAGTCTGTTTTCTGTACATACTTCTTTCTCTGTAATGCTGTGTGTACACGGGGATCATAGTGTCCGTGGCTGACTTTTCTTGCCTAGGCCTCGTGTGCTTTCAGAACAGTTTCCCTCAATATAGGGTAGGGCATTTTGAGGCTTTTCAAGCTTCAACTAATTAGATTTTCTGATATTTTACATTTTAAGTATTTTTTTAACCTATGAACTTAAAGGTCAGCTGATTTTTTTTTTTTTCTCAATAGAAAAGAACTAGGGTCTTTGCTCAATAATGTTTTCAATATATACAAAACCTTGAGCTGTAATTAAAAAGGAAACTTGTTATGTAAACACCATTAAGTGGGTTGGGAGGATAATCAGTTGGTGATGTGTGTGTTGCACAAACATAAAGACCATTACTGTGATCCCAGAACCCCGGGCTTTGGCACGGGGGTGGGTGTGGGGTGGTGGGGCAGGGGGTGGCGGCAGAAACAGGTAGCTGTCTTGAGTTTGCTGCCCAGCTCAGCCTTCTGGTAAAAGCCAAGGCCAGTGAGAATCCCTCTAAAATCAAGGTTGATGTCTCCTGAGGAACAACACCTGAAGTTGTCTTCTGGTCTCTACCTAAGTGCACATGCAATGCACACACACACAGCTTTAGCACACACACAAAAAGGATCACATACTTCTGTGTGTCATTAATTTAAAAAATAATTCAAGCGAGGTATGGTGGTAAATGCCTTAATTTCAGGACCAAAGAGGTTGAGGCAGGAGAATCACACTTCAGGGTCCTCCTGAGCTCTAGCCTGGGCTCTAGTGAGATTCTCCCCTTAAAACCAAACAACAGCCGGGCGTGGTGACGCGTGCCTTTAATCCCAGCACTCGGGAGGCAGAGGCAGGAGGATCGCTGTGAGTTCGAGGCTAGCCTGGTCTATGAAGTGAGTCCAGGACAGCCAAGGTTAACACAGAAAGACCCTGTCTTGAAAAACCAAAAGAAAAGAAAAATAAACAATGAGCAGAAGTTGCTTTCCATGAGCTCCTAGGTGAGGCAAGAACCTAGAATTTGATGCTGTCTTGAGGCAGGGAAGCAAGACTGATCTTAGTTTACTAAAAACTGAGAGAATTACCCTGGTGCAGTTATCCTACCATTTGGCTTGGCTTTGTTTAGCAATCCCCGCTCCTCCCATCTGAGACAGGGTTTCTCTGTGTAATAGCTCTGGCTGTCCTGGAACTTGCTCTGTAGTTCAGGCTGGCTTCAAACTCATGGAGATCCTCCTGCCTCTGCCTCCCAAGTGCTGGGATTAAAGGCGTTGACCCAGTTTACTCTAGAAAGATAAACTGTTTCGACTTTAAGTGGTTTGGAGTTGGGTTTTTTTTTCTTTAGGTTTTGTCTGTTTTGTTCCACCCCCCTTTTATAGGGAGTAATGGTAAATTTTTGTTTTTGCTAGCTGAAAAAATCATGATGCACATCTGTGATTACTTTTTGTTTAAACACAGTGCTTTTTCTGCTGTTAAGGTATTTGATACTACTTCTCCCAACGCCAAATGCCTCCAGTCCTGCAGACTGCTGTGTCTGTCTGCTGCCTAACCCAAGCAGCTCATCACTGGGAGGGTCAGCAGGACTGGCCCTTCTGAATGCAGTGCCACTCAGGCACTGAAACACACATCAAGAATCCTCCGAAACGCCGGGCGTGGTGGCGCACACCTCTAATCCCAGCACTCGGGAGGCAGAGGTGGGCGGATCGCTGTGAGTTCGAGGCCAGCCTGGTCTACAAAGTGAGTCCAGGACAGCCAAGGCTAACACAGAGAGACCCTGTCTCGAAAAACCAAAAAACAAACAAACAAAAAAAAAGAATCCTCCGAAGGAGGCCCCTTACCTTGCTACAAGTGGTTAGATTCCTGGGATTTCATACTCACACACTGTCATTAATGCTCACGATGATGGCTGTTAAATTAGGAGGCGCTTTTTGATTCTGCAGAGATTATATGTACAGCTTGTTAATTATTTTTTTAGACTTTTTGGAAATTGGTCAACTGGAGACATTAACACAGACTTAAGAGCATTCTTAGTCTTTAAATATTCTTGACAAATGTTTACTATAAAGTGCATCCTAACCTAGTGACTTTTTAGGAAAAAGCGTATTAGGCATATTCTTTTTCATTTCATAAATAGCCAGGCAGTGGTGCACGCCTATAATCCCAGCACTTGGGAGGCAGAGACAGGCAGATTGCTGTGAGTTCAAGGCCAGCCTGGTCTACATAGTGAATCCTAGACAGCCAAGGCTATACACAGAAACCCTGTCTTAAAAGACAAACAAAAAAACTTGTAAATAAACCTCATACCTTGGTGAAAGTATCTTTTTCTGGTTTTTACTTCTTAATATACAGAGATCATTTGGTGGTAATAGGGAGGTCATAGTGCCCAACCTGGCCTTGCATATGGGTTCAGATGATTCTCCTGCCTCAGCAGTCAGGCTGCATACCTTTCCCTTTTTAGTTTTTAATGATAACTTTCACAATGAGCTATTCTTCCTGGTGTGTTATAGAAGGATTTTAATTCATAACATGGCTGGTGTAGCTAGAGGTCACATCCAAAGACCTTCTAGGTTTGTGTGATCCAGCTGAAATACAAACTGCTTTCTATCCAGGAGACAGAGCCCGGGCAATCAGATCTGAGATCAGAGCAAGCCTGGTAGAGAGCACGTTTCAGGTAAAAAAAGATTAGGTCCAGGGGTAGGTACATGCCTTTAATTCCAAACAATGAAGGTAAGTTAGTTTGTAAAAGAAAGCACCCATATTTGAAAGTGATGTCTAATTGAGTGGCAGAAAAAGAAAGTGATGAATCAGATTTGGCAGAACAGGATATGCTCAGCTCTCATGAGAAGAGAGGAAAGGGGAGCTACTTACTGAAGGAGCAATGCAGAGAGACCGGAGTAATAGAGAGACAGGTTGCAGAATGAGAACTCAGGTGAAGACCAAATGAGCTAGAAGATTAGAGCAGATTGCTGGAATTAGTTTGAGGCCAAGCAGAGATTCAGAGGCCGAGAGAATAGCCAGATTGAATCAGTCAGCTTGGAGAGGAGTTTGAGCCAGAATAGCTGAGTTGAACCAGCCAGTGGAGCTCACAAAGAACAAGAAAGGGTGAGCTTATTAAGCAATAAGTCTCAGGGGCCAAAAACATTCTAGGCTTAGGTTAGCAGACAGAGGCTATAATCCTTCAAGACAACAATTACCTCAGGAGAATAAAAGTTCTTTTTACAGTGTGTAGAATGCACCTAGACAATACAGAGAAGATATATCATACTTTTTTTTTTCCTTTTTGAAACACTTTGACTAGTTACAGCCCAAATTATAGACCTAGCTGGCTCAAACTCAGCTCCCGAGGGCTAAGATCACAGGCATACACCACTATGCCCATCTTCGACCTCTGTTTCTAAAAGAAACATATAGATCATTTCTTTTATAGAGTAGAAGAAACTCAAAATACATCTATGTCTGTTAAATTCCAAAGAGAGGCTGTTCTGGGGTGGTTTTAGCACTAATGTACTAATGTCCTTTGCTTGCCTCTTTCAGTTACATTTGTACAGTTGCCAAAACTTAGAGACCCACAAATACTAAACTTTATATTAGTGCCCAGCATAAATATGCTCCAAATGTGTCATCTCTGTTAAATGTTTGTATTTGTTTTTGAAGCAGACTCTCATAGTAGCCCTTGCTAGTTTTGACCTCCTAATCCTCCTGCTTCCCATGTCCCAAGTGCTGGCATTAAAGTTCGTACTTTTGTACTTAAAAGCATGCCATAGAATATGCATGGTGTTTGCAGCAACACGGCCACCATTTCCTACATTAAACATGAAAATTTTATTTTAGTTGATATTATCCTTGCAGCATATCTTTAGGTATTTTAAAAACCAAGAACTAAGTTCTCTGTGTCTCTCTGTCTGTGTCTCTCTCTCTCTCTCTCTCTCTCTCTCTCTCTCTCTCTCTCTGTGTGTGTGTGTGTGTGTGTGTGTGTAGTTTACTGTTGCCTGAGAAGGCAAACCCTCTTGAGTTAGTTAGCTTCATACTTGCTCTTTTCTTTCAGATAAAGCTTCTCCAAGAAGGGTGCCCAGGAAGCGGGCACAGAAGAGATCGGTGGGATCTGATGAGTAAATGTTCTTTGTGCAGCAGTTCAGTCTGTGCTTCCCCTGCCCTAATGTTTTTCGGCCTCATGGAAATTAGTGCAGCGAAGCCATATCACCATAGAAGGCAACTACTGCTTATGTGTGGACTGAGCAGTTAGAGTCTGTGGCGATAATATTGCTAAAAGTGCACTGCATTCGTTTTTCTAAAGTATCAAATTTGGGTTTTTTTTTTTTTTTTTTTAACCATTAAACTGTGTGGGTGTGAATGTCTGTGAGCAGTTGTCTTACCAGAATCATTGTTAAACTACCTGAAACATGCCTTTAGAATACTCAGCAAAATGCTGTTGCTGCTTCCATTGTGATATTTTCTGAAATTTGCCCTCAAGCTCAATTAATATTTGTCTGCAATGTGGTTTTAGGTGCTCTGCTGTGAATTGTTTTGAAGAATAATTTATTTCTTGGAATTGATCAAATCCAAATTGATGGCATAAACCAGCCTTTTGCTTGCTGTCTGTACAGCGATATTCTAAAGGCACAGCGGGAGTGGCTGCCGGGGGAGCAGCAGAGGCATGTGGGTATTTGCTGCTGTTCACTGTGTGCATGCCTTCAGGAACTTGCCATGGAGTCAAGGAATGTTGGAATTTCTAGCAACACAATTGTGAAACCTGACAGTTTTACTGACGGTAGTATATAAATCCTAATTCTGTTCCAGGTTTTTTTTTTTTTTTTAAACAAAAACCAGTATGTTTGTGCAAACTGGGTCACTGTGTGGTCTGTTGTTCTGTGTGCCCTAGGAGAGCTCTGGAGTGACTTTCCTCGCTTGTTTGTTGTTGGCTTTAAGCGGAGCATATTGTTCTTAGTAGAAATAATCTTAAGAAAAATTGTCGTGGTCTATAGACCAAGGGGATCACATTTTAGGGGCAGAGATCCATTTTGATTACTCCTAATCTACAAAAATCTTACTTGGAAAGTTTTAAAGTAGTTACAAGGTTTATCTTTTATCCTGATCTTTTGGGGCTTTTGACCTACTTTCTGTCTTTGTTAATGTGAAAAATTCCTAAAATTCAAGCAATTTAAAATTTCAAGACCAGCTGGGTGCTGTGGCATGCGCCTTTAATCCCAGCACTAGGGAGGCAGAAAGAACCAGGTAGATCTCTGTGAGTTCAAGGCCAGCCTGGTCTACAAAGTGAGTCCAGGACAGCCAAGGCTACACAGAGAAACCATGTGTGTGAGGGGTGGGGGGCGGGTAGTAGATTTCAAGACCAAAATTAAGTTGGGTTTGGTAAAATCCCTTTAGTTACTTTTACCTGAACTAGTGAATTAAGATTGGCGAGTGTGAATGTTAAGAGGTTCCCCTCTGTATTTAAGCCATATTCTCCCTGTGTGTATTATAAGAAAATGGTCATTTCAGTGGCTCTCTTATTCCTGGCCTCTTCATTCTCTGTGTTCTTGTGATCCAATCTCTTCCACACACACCTAAAGGAAAACAACAAAACAAAATACACACGGAAACAAAATTTGCAAGCTGTTCAACTTGTAAGCCAAAGCCAGTGATGATGGAAGGTCTTCTGTAATTGTTAATCACTTTGCCAAAAGGGGCTGAAATGTCAAATTGCCTGTATTTGAATTGCTGGATTGTAAACATTTTATACCTGTAATATAATGTGTGTGGGTTTTTAATTGAGCTGTACAATCAGTTTATTTTGAAAAGGTTCTTCGAGGCCTGTGAAACTGTATGGATTTTGACTTGATGCAATATAGGAGACCCTTCTCATTCTCAAGAAACATTTTCCAGAACCCTCTGTGAATATCTAAGTTTGGTAAGCTACTGTAACACATTACAGTAAGGTATAAGAAATTAAAACCTTTAAATGGCCTGTAGAGTTTGACTAATCACCTGATGAAGCATGGGCAGTTGCAGCAACCACACTTACAGCTACTACGTTCGTATTTCTGAGTAATTGCCTTTAATACCAGCTCTTTCATTTCTGAGGCCCAGATTAGAGCCTTGGGAGTGTAGAATGTATTACTTTTTAGTGTAGATTGGGAACAGTTGAAAACTTGAGTCTTCAGGTGCCAGGCGTCTACTATAGCATCAGTAAGTATTTAGCAGAAACTAGCTCCATAATGAATGGAATTCAATTCCACACATGGTTTGTTCAAGCACACTTAATACGTAGTCTACTTTTAAATGTCTTTTAAATGTAAATACTTAGATGAAGCTTTTCTTTGTTTCACTATAGTTATTTGCATCATCAGCCTTGGTTTTAGCATTTATCTTTTGAACAAGTTGGTTTTATAATCTGTTAAATGAATTTGAGGATCATGTGTATTAAACCCTGTTGCCCAGACGTGTGGGAACAGTGTGTCATAAAGCATGGATCTCACTCTGGTTGTATAGCGTCGTCATTTGAATCATGTGCTGCAGTTAGAGACTGGGAACTGTCCACTAAAATTTGGCCTGAGGAGTTTGCAAAGGAAAACTGAGACTCATTGTAAATGGCTAAGGGGAAAGGATCAGGCAGAAACAAGAAGTAACAGTGACATCAGAATACGGAGCCTTGATAGGCAGTAAAGGGCTGCTGTCTAGTTTATCAGTCTAGAGTTGTTAGGGAGCGGTGAGGGATAGAGCATCCAAATGGTCCTGCTGATACTGTGGAGGAATAGTAGATGATGTTACATGCAGGAATATGCAGCGTTCATCTTCGGTGCTGCAGAGATGGCCATACTCTTGGTATAAAGGAAAATGTGCTGGGTAGTGCATTTGAGTCATGAATGTTATCTGTTTTTACATGGGGTCTTAGCAGCCATGCTCAGGATGGTCTTTAATTCCTTCACTATGGTACAAAACAATTTCGGTTTAACTCGGAGCAATACATATGTTCTCAGCAAGATTTTGATAGACTAGACCCTTGATTTTTGAGTTCCAAAATTGTATGTTAGCTTAAATTAAGACTATTTCTCTATACAGTTAAAGTACTTACACAATGATGGATGGCATTTACGACCATAGTACTAGTCAGTAACCTTGGTCTGTATTTCTTAAGTGAATCCTCCCTCCCTCAGCTTAGTGAAAAGCAACCTAATGGTCATTTTTTTTGTTAGTAGTGTGCATGTGATGCTAGGTTTCATGATTGTGCTAATCTGTCCCAGAGTAAATAAGTCAGCAGAGAACTTCCTAAGAGGGTGAACGCGACTTAGCAGTTACTTGCAGATAACTAAGCAGTAGTTGCTTCAGGGCACTAATTTTGTTGATATTTGCATGTTTCTGTTTATTTTTTATTTACACAAAACCTAGACCTATGATTATATCTGAAGTTCTAGGGATCTTTTCTAGATCTTAGAATGCAAGGACATAAACTGAAGCTGGGTACCCTGCAGTTGTCTTTAGAAGGAAGAGGAGCTTGTTTGTTAGACATGAGTCAGGAGCTGTGTTCTGTTGGGGGCCCTCCTGTTTATGAACTTTAAAACAGCGGCTCACCGGGGCAGGTGCACTGGTCTCCCTTTGTACATTGAAGAAAGCCATTGAAATGAAAGTCATTGGAGGCTGTTAAATATGCTTCAGAGATGTCTTTATTAGAAACCGTCATGTTCATTCCTTAACTACATACAACATCCCAGACATTTTGTAAAGCCAAGCATTTTGGGCAGCTTATAAATATTCATTTTCCAGAAGCCAACAACAGGAAGTTGAAATCATTTTTGGTACTGAATATACAGATGTGCACACATTGAACACATTTGCCACTTAGCTCATAGGCACTGCAAAATGTATCTCTATACTGTGTGTGTGTGTGTGTGTGTGTGTGTGTGTGTGTGTGTGTGTGTGT
>OU015746.1:68920785-68936948 GCA_907169655.1 Acomys percivali | reverse complement strand
TGTGTGTGTGTGTGTGTGTGTGTGTGTGTGTGTGTGTGTGTGTGTGTGTGTGTGTGTGTAGAATTACTTGAACTGGAGATTTAAGTTTTATAATTTAACCATAATACCCCCATTTAATCTTCATTAATATGCTTTATATGGCTCTCTAGAAAACAGTCATGTACTTTTTGTTTGTTTTTTAAGATAGGGTTTCTCTGTGTAGCCTTGACTATCCTTGTAGACCAGGCTGGCCTTGAACTCACAGTGATCTGCCTGCATCTGCCTCCCAAGTGCTGGGATTAAAGACGGCATGTGCCACCACACCCAGCTAACAGTCATATTCTTTAAAACCATCTGTCAGTGTGTGATGGTACATGCCTGTAATCCCAGCACTGGAGAGGCTAAGGTAGAAGGATCATAAGAAAGGCTGGCCTGGCTCCATTGTAAGTCTATTGCAAAAAACAAAAACAGTACGTTTGGGGCTAGGGAAATGGCTCAGAGGTTAAGAGCACTGTCTGTTCTTCCAAAGGTCCTGAATTCAATTCCCAGCAACCACATGGTGCCTCACAACCATCTATAATGAGATCTGGTGCCCTCTTGTGGAGTCCAGGTACATATTCGGGCAGAATGCTGCATAAATAATAAACAAAAACAAAAACAGTACATTTGTATTGTTTGATTAGATTTTTTTTAGCTGAAATACCCATATTCATGTTAGAGATGGAATATCTGCTTGTGTTATGCAGGTAGGTCGGACAGGTCTGAGGTTACAAGACTTCTGATCTAGTTTGTATTCAATTTGGATTTTCTTTTGGGCACAGTTAGACATTGCAAAGAAAATCTAGTATGCCTGGAAAGCCCAAAGAATAGCTCTCTAGTCTTCAAGGCACAGGTAATTTGTGTCTGTTTTGTCCCTTTGCTTTCCTGTTTATAGTCTTCTGTAGGCGCCTGTGACATTTGGTCCTCCTATTAGCATATCTCCCTCCCTCTGCTGGGTTGTGAGCCCTGAGTTTGTGAACTCACCGTCCCTAGCTCGTGATTGCATAAAGAAGCAACAGGGCAAAGGCAGGTGGATCTCGAGTTTGTGGCCAGCCTGATCTACTTAGTGAGCTGTAGGCCAGCCAGAACTACAGAGTGAGACCATCTCGAGAAAAAAGACAACAAAGACTGGGAACAGCTCAGTTGACAATGGCCTTGCAAGCACGAGGGCTTGGGATTGATCTCCAGAACCCATGTGAAAATGCCAGGTCTGGTGGCATGTGCTGGGGAAGTAGAGGGAACAAAAGGCTCCGGACATCATGAGCCCGCGGCTGTCCTTCTGGCCGCCACACACCTCATAAGAAAAGTAAATGCAGGCCCCTTTCACTTGCCAGGTGACTGGTGTGGTTCATAAATCCTTTGGTGGGGCTGGAGTGATGGTTAAGAGCACTTACTGCTCTTGCAGAGGACCCTGAGTTCAGTTCTAGCATCCGTATCGGGTGACTCAGAACTGTGCCCATACACAGTCATATACATGGTTAAAAATAAGTAATTCCTTGTAAAATAAATAACTATTCCTAGTGATGAGCTCATTAGCCAAGAAGCTGAATGGAGAGCTGGTACAGTGTGATCTGCCCATTTGGAAACTAGGAGACCCCTGGGTGTTAAGCTGTGGGTGCTGACCAAAGGTTTGTCCAGTCTCTGGGTCTTGATGAGCTGAGTGCAAACTTGAAGGACTGCTTTTTAATTGTTTGGCTCTGTTAACTACAAACCTCTAGTTGGTACAGCAGTATCATATGGTTTTTCAGAATAGCTGCTTACTTAGAAAAGGGAGTGGAGAGTCACATGGCCAGAGGATTTGGGTCCAGTGTCTCAGCTAGAGGCAGCTTTGGTGTCCTCTCTGACAGGTTGCTATCTGCCCCCAGCATGCTTAAGGTTTTCTGGAGTCAAGTGCTCTCAGTGCATCTGAAACACAACCTGCCACGACTGGTGGCTCTTCCTGTGAATGTGCGGTGCTTAATGCTACCCATAAAGCCAGGGAAGCGGGACAGTGTGCTGCTTGGACTTGGATGTGAAGTAATACAGTCCACCAAGTATGCAAGGAGGGGTCTTTCTTGAATGAAGACTAAAATGAGATGCTAAGGGTGTGTGGCTGGGGGGCATTTGATTAGCATGGGTGAGGCCCTAGTTTCGGTCCCCAGTACAGAAGGAAAGGAAAAAGACGGAAAGTGCTAAAAGGGCAGGCAGTGTGCTAGCCTGGTGGCTAGTGATGAGCCAGGGCTGCCAGGGCGGGTCTGCTGACCTGTCAGCCTGCAGACTGCTGTCAGTCAGGACATTCTGAACTTACATCTTAGACTTTCTTTCAGCACCGTGTGGATGCAGTGGTGCACACCTGTGATCCCAGCACTTGGGAGGCAAAGGCAGGCGGACCATTGTGAGGACAGCCAGGGCCATGCAGAGAAACGCTGTGTCAAAAAAAGAGAGAAGCCTTTGATCATCAGATCCAATTGTTCACCCAGAAACAGTCTCTCTGGCTTGTGAGGGATGCTTTTTTTGAAATCAAATTAATCAACCATCTTAAACTTGTTGAAGAGGTGCTTGAAGTCTGCAGGCATTTTAGACAACAGGATGAGAAATACTGAAGAATGGTGGTATATAGCGTAGCGCTTGCCTGGTGTGCACTGAATTCAGTTCCCAGCACCAAGAAATAAAAGTGTTCAAGTTGGAGTTATCAAGCGCTTGTTCCATGTCATTCTCAGGCAGTGTTCAGCCTGCAGCACAGCCTCGGGAGCTGAGACAGCCACTTCTGTGCTCAGTTGCTGCCCTGAACCTTGTTGGCGGTGTCAGGAGTCCTTTGGTGAGCATGTGCTCGCACAGGAAGCTCTCCTCTCACCCTAGTGGCAGTCAGCTGATGACTGTGGGGACCCTAATGCTTCCCAAGGGCTTTCTTTCTGAATTGGACTGTTAAGAGACCAGATCTAGCTACATTTATAAGTCAATATTCCTCTGGGTGGGTTTTTGTTTTCTAATTTTTAAAAATATTTTATGTGTATGGGTGTTTTGCCTGTGTGTGTCTCTGTATGTGTACATGTGCACATGCAGTCTCTACAGGCCAGAAAAGGGCGTCAGACTTCCTGGGACTGGAGTTAGAGACAGTTGTGAGTTGCCTTTTGGGTGCTGGGAATAAAACCTGGGTTCTCCACAAGAGCAGCCAGCGCTCTAAAACATTGAACCATCTCTCCAGCCACTCTGAGTGGCTTTCTTTTCTTTTCTTTTCTTTTTTTCAAGACAGGGTTTCTCAGTGTAACCTTGGCTGTCCTGGACTCACTTTGTAAGGCCTCAAACTCAAAGCAGTCTGCCTCCCTGAGTGCTGGGATCACAGGTGTGTGCTTGGCGCCCTGTGCTCGGCTTCTGGATGAGTTATTAGCATTGTTTACTGTCACCCCGGTGGGAGGTTGAAGCTGTCAGCTCCTGGAATACAGGGGTCGGGCTTCCATCCTCTTGACTCTCCTGAGCAGCTTGTCAGAGTTGCATGTGTCTACTTTAGGTGATCTTGTATTTTACCTTCATCACCTCTTCTGCCTGTTCATTCATACTGATACTTGCTTGTCAGGCCTCCATGCTAGGAGCTGTAGCAGGGAATGAGACCTGATGCAGGCTTTAGGCTTGAAATTGAGGCTGCAGCTACTACAGGGACTGAGGATCACAATGGCGTCAGCATGAGAACATTCTTGGCTCCTTTTTTTTTGTTGTTGAAGTCTACCCATCGCATGCGTGCGCGCGCGCACACACACATACTTTATACTGAAACCTTGCCTAGAAGTCCTTGAATCTCAGGAGCCACAGAGAAGAATGAGCCAGTGGTCACCATGCTGTGTTTTCACACATGGTCTGATAGCCTAGGTAGGGTTTCAAGGGATATCCCTGACCAAGCACTTGCCCTGTCCAATGCCAGGATGCTGACAGCAGGCCACATGGAACACTTCGCTGCTGAGCCTTGTAGCTGAACCCCTGCCTCTCCATCTCTGCCTCTTTCCTTTGCTTCTTGAGAGCCTGATCTGAAGTCCTGCAGGCGCTACAGCTTCTCCTAAGTCTGTGTTTTCTCCTTTGTCAGAATGGCCCCTGGGTGCCTGGCTACCTTGGTTTGTTTGTTTGTTTGTTTGGTTTTTCACCAGGCTTGCCAGCGAAGCCTGCTCCTCTAGGATCTTGTTGCACCCTACGAGCCCAGAAGCTTCACCAACCCTAAGTCAGCTGTCCGGTGATGGCTGGCTTTGGAGCTTCGGCATTTCTCACATGTGGTTGCTTGCTTCAGTCCTGGGTTTTCTGGTCTAAGTTACTTTCTCCTGGGCCACTCTAACTGCCTGTGGCACGTTAGTCTTTTCTATTTCTCGATTCCCTTCAGGAAGCTTGGATCTGCTCTTGTAATTTAGCACTTCCCCCACTGGGAAAGCACCTGTGCAATATGAAAGCTTCCTCAAGTACCAGCCCATGTCACAGGTTGGTCTGAGAGATGAGACACATAAAGGCATCTAAAATACTAAACAGAAGAAAAAAGAAAAATAGTTCAGGCATGGTAGCTCACATGCCTTTAATCCCAGCACTTGGGAAGTACAGGTAGACGGATCTCTTGAGAGATCAAGGCCATCCTGGTCTATGTAGTAAGATCCTGTCCTAAAAGGAAATAGAAATTTCATCATATGTTTGCTCAAAGTTATGTTTTTTAATGGTAATATACTCACTACATAAAAAAGTGTTGCCATTTCAAATAACAGTAGTGTAGAACCAATAATGAATTCCACACTAAGCTTGATGACGTAGGCCTTTAATCCAGCCACTCAAGACCAGCCTGGGCAGCTGGGGCGTTGTCTGAAAAGAGCTCAGGGTGGAACTAAGTAGTAGAGAGCTAGTTTGGTGTGTGTGTGAGGCCCTGGGGTCCATCCCCAGCACTGCACATGTGAGTATGTGCACACACACACACACTTCACATGTGTTTTGGGGCTGTTGAGTTTGCAGACCATGGGCATAAAAGGCGTTTGAAGATTCTAAGACGCTCCCTCCTCCTGTTCCCACCTATGCTAAGAATTTAGGTTTCCAACAATCACACATACACAAACCAGCCAGTTAAACATCCCGTCAACTGGGTACCCACTGAGGCAGCAGCACCTAGGTATCTATCCAAGCTGCACTCTGCGAAGTCTCACTGTGTATGTTCCTCACAGAAAGGTCACTTGACTAGAGGCTGCAAACTCGGAGAATGTAGCTTTATCACTAATGATTTTAGTCTTTTCTATGATGGAAAAAAAATGCTCTGAAGAGTTAGAACAAGGCCTATAAGAACCAGTATTTTCATGTTTTCTTTTAAATACTTGGAATAGTATTATATTTCAGATTAGCCTTTAAATGCTAGATTTGAGAGACATATCGAAATGCTGACACAGACTTTGTGCTAGGGTGGTAAGTTATTCTTTCCTTTTCAAAATGTTTGTAAAGTGCTTATATTTTATAATAAAAGCAATAAATATGAATGTTGAATTTTTCTGGGCCTCCAAAGATGAGTGTGATCCTCAAAGCAGTTGCAGACAGCTTTCCTATAGCCGCCCCCCCCCCCCAAAAAAAAGAGAGAGAGAGCCAATGTGTGTTAACATGCTTCCTGTTTGAAGGTCAGATCATTATTCACAGAAGCCCCCTGTGAGCTGTGTCCCAAGCAATCATGTGAGTGCTTGGTATTTCCCCCTCCAAAACCAATCTACCTCCTGGACACTGCCCACTGAAAAGAGGGGAGGAGGAGTTTGCATGCCCTGCTAGGGATTGACAGGCAGGACTGCTTCAGGCAGCTGCTGCCCTTGAGTCTATGCAAAGAGCTGGCGATGTCTGTTGTGTAGACTGCTCCTTAGCTCTTGTTTGTAAGGGCCAACAAAACAAGAGGAAATGGCAGCCAAAGTGCAGTGATTTTTGATAAATGGTTCCTGTGACGTGCCATCAGGTAGATCTAAAAAGGCATGAAAACAGCAGCTGAAGCTTCAATATGAAAGGCTTAGCCAGGCGTGGTGGTGCATGCCTTTAATCCCAGCACTCAGGAGGCAGAGGCAGGCGGATCGCTGTGAGTTCGAGGCCAGCCTGGTCTACAAAGCTAGCCCAGGACAGCCAAGACTAACACAGAGACGAAAAACCAAAAAAAAGAAAAAGAAAAAAAAAAAAAAAAAAAAGAAAGAAAGGCTTGTTGCTAAACTGACTTGTAACTGGATACTTTCTTAAGGCATAGTGACCAGGCATTACCAAATAGTGCCAAGCAAAAGCCATAGCCTCTCATAGACTACACAAGCTGCCCACCAGCCATGACTGCATTGGAAGGAGAGAGACCAGGAATGCTGCCTTCTGCCAGAGCAGTGGTCACCACTGACAGTTAACAAGTGGTGTCACTAATAGTTAAAACTACGTACCAGCTGGTCAGGGATGAGAGTCCGAAGCCTGATGCAGGCGTCTTACCTGATATTTGAAGGACAGCCTGGGCTACACAGACTGAGTCCTGGTCTCAGAAAACAGTTAGGGCCGGTGAGATGGCTCAGCTGATAAAAGTGCTTGCTGCACAAGCTAGCACCCAAGGAGAAGCAGAGAGCCAACTCTCCAAAGTTTAACCTCAGACCTTTACATAAGTGGTACTTGCGCACTCGCGCCATAAATTTTGTTTTAGTAAAAAAAAAAAAAATGAAAATGCACACATTTATAAATGAGACAGGGTTTCTCTGTGTAGCCTTGGCTGTCGTGGACTCACTTTGTAGACCAGGCTGGCCTTGAACTCATAGCAACCCACCTGCCTCTGCCTCTTGAGTGCTGGGATTAAAGGTGTGGACCACTACACCCGGCCTTTTTCTTCATAACTTTAAAGAGATGCTATCCACCACCATAGGGATTGTCCAGATAAGAAAGTACAGCAACAGGCAAAATGGCTCCGCAAATAAAGGCATTTGCCACCAAGCCTGAGTTGGACTGGGGCACTTACATGGTGGAAGGAAAGAACTGACTCCACTAAGTTGCCCTCTGATCATATATACACTATGGCGCTGCTGGACGCGTGTGCACACACATACACACAAATAAAATACAAAATTTTAAAACATTTTAATGGGGGAGTTATCACAGACTCCCTTTGAAGCCAGTCTGCACAGAAGTGCTTTTGCTGCCCTCTGCTGCCTATGGAGGGTATGGCGGTGTCTGAACCGCTGGTTCCCAGGGCCTCCCAGCCAACCTGAAAGAAAGCTGGAGACCCTTGGGAAGAGTTCACTCCTGAACACGCAACTTAATCCAGTTGGCCCTTGGCACAGCATGCCCGTGACACACCCCACTCCAAGCTACACATCACAACAGAACGGAAAAGACTTGGATGGTTAATGGAAACACACACACACACACACACACACACACACACACACACACGCGCCACCCACAGACCAACCCACGACACTCAGCACGTTTGTCTCCCCAACAGAAACAAGCTGGAAAAAGAAAGCCGACTCCTCCGCTTTGCCTGCTGCAGGGCCTTACTTATGCACGTGGTGGTGTGAGAGGAGCAGAGCAGTCGTTCCCACTCAGTGGGTGACAGTACAGTATGATTGAGCTAATGGGATGAACCCTTACCTGGATCCATCCACACACTTAGGCCTGGATAACCTTGCCTTAATCCCCTGACTTGTCTTGCCTGTGTCTTCACCTGCCAAATGGAGATAATGGTAACTAGAGTTAATCCAATGGAGATTTCTAAATCCGCATGCCTAGCCTATGTAACCTTCTTTGCATAAGCATCATGTCTACCACTAAAAACACTTCGGTTTTTTTATCCAAACCACGACCTGTTTCAAAGTTCTCCAGCCTCCCTCATTTCATCCGTCTCCAAGTAATCTCAGATCTTCCTCTTGTGCATGCAGCTGGCCCCACTGCTTGCTGCTGGACCTGCACAAATGTGCACAGATGCACCTGGTTGCTGCATGCTTATACAGCATATGTTAGTGTCCTCACGTGGACGTGGTGGTCCCCTGCCACTCTAGTTCCTTCTGAGTTCCCCCAGCATTATGTGGGTTCTGGGGACCCAAATCCTGGTCCTCACACTTGCATAGCAGGCCTTTTATGCACTGAGCCACCTCCCTACTGAGTCCTCAAGGCGTGTGTGCTGCCATTGACCGTGAGAGTCAGGTCTTGCTCCTGAGAACAGCAACAACACCTCCTAGTCCGCAGGCTGGCACACAGCAGGAGCTCAGATGTGTTGAGTGAATGAAGGATGAGAATGGAAGCTGGCACACAGCAGGCGCTCAAGTGTGTTTAACTAGATGAAGGAATGTGAATGGTCGGGTGCTCCATACCTCTCCAGAGTCCTCTGTGGCGTGGTGAAACTTTTGTGTTCACACCATGTCCCTCCTGGAGCAGGAAAATTTGATGAAACCCCGGTGAAGAGGCACCATTGTTTGGCCTTCTTTCTGGGAGGGACACATTCTGGCCAATTTTAGTGCCTTTGAACTCCCAGCTTAGACTTTCTTTTTGGCTCTTCATAGGATGATGAGCCTGGTGTCACCCATCCCTGATGGGTGAAATGTTTGGAGCCACACAGTGGCAGAAAGCCACCCCTGTAATTAGATGGCCCCAGGCCCCATTGTCCTGTCCTACAAGCCTCAGACACTGGGGCAGTGACTGGGAGAGCATTCAGCATTCAATCTCAGGTCACTGTCTCCTTTTGCTCTTTTCAGGCGCAGAAAGAAAGAGGCACACTGAGGGGACAGGACCCTGCAGCTCAGCCATCCTGTGGTCTCAGGTGCAAGATGTGCTTGCTTCAACTGCTTCAGGAAGTTGCCTAGGCCAGTGGTGCCTATGGCCTGGATGTCATCTCTGCCCCAGCTTGCTGTTTGTGAAGTGTAGGAGAGCACCAGCTGCTCAACGGGACCCTCATGTGGGTCTTCTATAAAGTCACCGCTGGAGATGGCTGTGTCACTAGGGCTTTGTGGCTGATGAGTAACAGCTGCTTTGTCTTCATGGGGTGTGTTCCCAGGAAACCCTGTGTCTCTTACAGCTAGTGTGTAGGAGGGGAAGGGTCTAACTAGCCAGGAATGGAGGCACCTCAGACCAAGTTCTAGGGCCACTTGGGTTAGCAGGCTCTCATGTCCCCACGTCATCTATTGCCTCATGACAAAGATGGCAGGAGACAGGATTCTGTGGGGGAGCAAGCTAGCATACCTCCTTGATTGAACACACCTCAGAGGCTTCCATGACCATGCGAGGAAATGTTTGCTGGTGAGTGTTCTTGTAAACATCAAGTGTATGCCAGGCATGGTGGCCCATGCCTTTAATCCCAGCTCTCAGGAGGCAGGGGCAGGTGGGTCTCTGTGAGGCCAGCCTGGTCTACAGAGTGACTCCAGGACAGCCAAGGCTACACAAAAACCCTATCTTGAAAAACCAAATAAATAAACAAATGGCCGAGTGTCCCCCCCCTGCCCCCCCCCAGTCTACAGCCCTCTAGAGGAGGTGAGCCAGGCACCCATGCTTCATGCCAATGTGAGTTATACGGAGGCAGGTGGATTCCCCCCGCTGTCCATCAGAGGATGGTTCTGTGTGTGGATGCTCACTATGAGCTTGAATTGTGCTAATGTAAATTGAGTTGAATTGCTTTGAATCAAATTGGATGAAAATAAATTGATGTGAAAGGCTTATAGACATGTATGAATCTTGCTGGGGGCCAGACCTCGGGAGGTCAAAGGTGAAGGCAATCACCCTGGCCTTCCCAAGTGTATCCAATGACTGTGCTGTGGGACTTG
The DNA here is from genome assembly GCA_907169655.1 of Acomys percivali. Lineage (NCBI taxonomy): Eukaryota > Metazoa > Chordata > Mammalia > Rodentia > Muridae > Acomys > Acomys percivali. Next base: position 68,927,193 of record OU015746.1, on the reverse strand, counting down.
TGGCAAAAGCACATGTGAAACTTCAGGTGGGAATGTAAGAGCAGGTGAAGGCCGCAGGAAGCAGCCTTGCATCTGGCCCATGACACAGGCTCACCTTTGTTCACACAGTCACATACAGACAAAGCGAATCCAGTGAACCGCTGCATCAGAATCTCCTGGGAACAGCCCCTCTCCTCCCCCCCCCCCATCCTTCCTCCTCCTACCTCACCAGTCTAAGTCAAACACTGGAGTCTCAGGGGGCTGGCTCATGAGTCTGTACCAAACAACAACAAAAACAAAAAAGCAGGAAAAAAAATTAGAATCCCTAGGGAGGTGGGGTGCTGCTGCATCTCAGCAAGGCCGCCGGCACCCCATTTGCCTTTCCTAACTTCATGAACCACTTTATCTTGGATTCAGATGAACATATGTGCATCTTCCAAGATCTCGAGCATACAGAGAGCCCTTCCACTTTGTTTTGTTTTTTGATTCTGAACTGGTTCTTGAGGAGCCGTACTCTAGTGCTAGTAAAAAATTAAACGGGCTGGGCGTGGTGGCACACGCCTTTGAATCCCAGCACTGGAAGGCAGAGGCAGGTGGATGGCTGTGAGTTCAAGGCCAGCCTGGTCTACAAAGTGAGTCCAGGACAGCCAAGGCTACACAGAGAAACCCTGTCTCGAAAGACAAACAAACAAACAAAAATTAAACTCAGAAACAAGGGTAGTGCCGCCGGAAGTCCGAGGTAATGCTTGAGCTCAGAAGTTAGAGGCCAAAGTAGGCTATGTAGCAAGACTCAACTAAATGAACAAATAAACACTGAAATTTGAACTCAGGACCCAGCAGAGAGTGTGATAATATAGAGGACTGTGGGACACAAGACAGATCCCTATTGGTCAGTGATCCTTGAACGTTGTGTTGGGTACCTTCCCTCTCTGAGTCTGACTTGTGAAGGGCTCACACCCCCTATGGAGAGGTGCAGAGCGCCATTGGATGGGGTGCAGTTCCAAAAATGGCCGAGAGGGGGCGTCAGCATGCAACATTTCAAGAGGAAGCCACACCACAAACTGGAGTGCCGGTTTCCCCACAGTGTTGGGGGGTGGACAAAGGATAATTTGGTGGGAATCCCGTTTTCTTTTCCTTCTACTATGTGGGTTCCTGAAATCAATCTCGTCGGGCTTGATGGCAGATGCCCATATCCACAAATCATCATGGTGGCCCCGGCCCCAGGTCATTGTGTTTGAAAGGACCATGTTATCCCCGTATGTCCCTGGAGATCGGACGTTGGAGATCTGTCTCTTAAACTTATAAGCCCGTGGGTACATGCTTGCTTGAGCTCTGTGTGCTCAAGTGCTGGGAAAGACAGTTTATACCCATTTTAGATATAAAGATAATTGAAGTCTAGAGGACCTGAACGGTTTGAATATAATAATGAGGCTGGGATTTGAAGCCCGTTATTTGGCTTCAGTTATTATCAGCGTCTTACAATCTCCCGCTCCATGGTTCCTTTAGGTAGGAGGGTCTTAACTGACACCACACCTTAGAAAGCTCTTACTGCGTGACTCCACCCCACAGGCGCTGACCAGTTGGCCTGGGGAGGCACCCACACCATCACTGTTCTGGGGGATCTGGATGCCCCCAGGTGTCAAATGTGTGGCCACAGGGAGAGGACCAACCAGCCTTGGAGGAAAAGGCTTGGGAAGGAGGGTCAGAGCTACAGACACGTGCTCTGTGAGCCCCACACAGATTACTGATTAAATTCCCAGGTCACCTTGACCACAGGTGTGGTCATCCAAGAGCATCAGGTGCACCGGAAGGCAAGGTGGGTGGGGCCAGGCTTGGGAAGAAGATTTAAGGTGTCAGTCTCCATTGAAAAGGCATGGAGGCTGGGCGGGGGTGGTGCATGCCTTTAATCCCAGCACTCAGGAGGCAGAAGCAGGTGGCTCTCTGTGAGTTCAGTCTAAAAAGTGAGTCCAGGACAGCCAAGGCTACGTAGAGAAACCTTGTATAAAATAAAATAAAATAAAATAAAATAAAATAAAATAAAATAAAATAAAATAAAGAAAGGAAAGGCATGGAGGACACAGGAGTGAAGCTTGCCTGAGGGGGATTTCTGTAGATTCTTTGGATGTGTGCCAGCCTCTTTGTCCTGTCACCCTACTCTGCAGGGCCCTGGTAGTCTGGTGCTCTTTTATAGTGACAAGGTGTCTTTCAGGCCCCCTGTTCCTCAAAATCTCCCTCCATAAGCAGGGCATGGTGGATGCACACCTTTAATGCTAGCACTCGGGAGGCAGTGTCTGGTGGATCTCTGTAAGAGGCCAGCCTGGTCTACAAAGTGAGTTCCAGGACATCCAGGGCTATACAGAGAAGCCCTGTCTCAAAAAACCAAAAAAGAAAGGTGGGGGAGAGGTGTATGGATGTACACACATTTTTACTTTGATCCCAAGCGTGGGACTTGTGAAAGAACAGGCGATGTGGACTAGAAGACGAACCACCTCGTGTGGGGGCTTGGTTTTTGCCAACTGAAACACATCTTAGTGCAGACTCTGAGAGGAGATACATATATGAGGCCAAAACAGGAGGCTGGGGCTTTTTGGGTCTTGGTATTGTTTGGCTGCTCATCGCTCCACTTTGAGATGCTCCTAGAGAGAACCATCCAAAAAACAATGCTTCAGGGCTCTGGGTCCCTGCTGCTGCTGTTCCAGGTTCCTGCAGCAGCTTTGGTTGAATTGCTGGTCTGCTGAAATCCTGCTGTCTACACCAGGGGAATCACTCCCAGGAACTGAGTCCAAAAAGGTCTATTCTCCCGTTCCCGTAAACCTCCCTTCTCTCCTATCTAGGGTAGGTGGGTTGGAAGGGAGGTATTAACATTAACCTCAGATAAAGTAGGTTTGGAAAAAGTAGAAGCCTACGGGGGGGGGGGGGGGGGGGGGGGGGGGGGGGGAGCGGCGAAAAAAAAAGGAAAGCAAGCAAGCGAAGAATCCCTTCTATGGCGCCTTCAAGGTGTGTGCCTTTGTTTCTGCTTTCTACAGGCAAGAAATGGGCTCCTTTGGTCTTTGTGCCCTAAGGTAACCCTGAATAAAGCTATTTCAGATCCTTCTGGGGGGCAGGCTCAGGTGAAGCCTCACACAGCTGCCTCTCAGAGTCCAAGGCTGGCTGGCCACCCCCTTGCAGGTGGCTGGCCTTCTTGGGATTCTGGCAGCTGTGGCTCCCGACCAGATTACAGGCTGATAAAATTCACTGAGTGGTGGGACAGCCCCAGAGTGCACGGCTGTGCTGCTGTCAAGAGAGACCTGCACTCCAGGGCCACACCTTCAGAGTTGGGTTGGGGATATTTTTCCTTAGTCTATTTCTTGTTTTGCTTCCAAAGGACCTATTCAATCCCACTGCTCCCTCCAGCCTGCTCCTGCCTTTATTATCACTGCCTGCAGACTCTCCTTAACCCCCCCCCCCCCCCCCCAATGACTGGTGCACACACCAAACAGCTGCCTTTTGTTTCTCGATGCTAAGCTGGTTTTCATACCTACAAGGTCATGACCCGGTTCTGCTGTCCCTCCAGCTTTTCAGGGGCCTCTCTGGCACTACACTGTCCTGGGTTCCTAAACTGGTCCTGGCCCTAGCTGGCGCTTTGCAAATAACCACCTATATCCCTGAATCCACCAACAGTGGCATCCCTTTTTATCCCACTGACAGACTTCTGTTCCTCCATTTTCTTCCCGTGTCCCCCTCTCTGGGGGAGGCAGACATCTGTTTTCTCTAGGTCTCCTCGCCACTGCAAGGCCGTCCCTTCCTCTCTTCCTTATGGCAAAAGCAACCAATATCCCTTTCTCTCTTCACTTGCCTCAGTAACAATTCTGTTCTCTCGGATTCTCTTATCTGCCCCTCCAACACGCTCCTGTCCTCTACTCCTGGAGGATCCCCCAGTTCCCTGCACCCCACTGCAGGTGACAGTTTAATCTCTCCTCTCCTTTCTTGTCAAACTCTCAAGTTTCACTTCTTTACCTCCTCCTGGAGCCTGGTGTCAACCTCTACCCTCGGAGGCTGGCTCATGGACCACACACTGCCCCCCCCTTTCCTTAGGTGATGGTTCTCGCACAGCTCTCTGGTCCTTATCATCCCGCCCTCAGCTCCTGCTTTAACTGATGTAGTGACTCTTTCAAAGTCTTCTCCGCCCCGCCTCTGTTTCACCCTTCTTTCTCTTTGTCCCTTTCTTCCTCTTCTTCCTTCTCCTTCCAAGTCCACTTTAAACTACCTCACTCCTGGCTGTGGCTCTCAAGAGCTCCCTAGGCTCAATCGCCGGACCTAGAGCACTTTCAGGGAACCGTCGTTGTTTTAGACACATCATACCAAAGACACGTCACTAATGAGCTAGCCCATTGCTGCTGATGCCCACCATGGCCAAGTGGCTCAGTAGAGTTGTCTCCTTCCTGGTTCCACTGCCAAGTTTTCTTGGGGACCACCCTCCTACTGATAACCTTCCCAGGGAACACTTCTGGATAGTGACTTCTTCCTGAGGGTCACTTCCTGGCAGTCACTTTCCTGGGGCCCAATTCCCAGGGACCCACCTCCTGGGGTCTACCTCCTTTGGACCACTTCTCAAAGACACACCCTGGGGTCCACTCTTCTGGGACTGAGTCCTGGGAACCATCTCTTAGGGAAAGAAAAATGATTAAGATTAAGGCTCAGTCAACATACCAATGTTATAATTTGGGGACTGGGAGAGGTGACAATTCTGCCCACTTCTATGGTTGTTTCAGGTAGTGACAGATATCTGCTCATCTACCACCCAAATGGCTTGTGGAGTGACATGGGGCCCAGGTTCATACTGGCCGGGAAGAAGAGACCCTGGCCTTTTAGCAGGACAAGCTCCTAGGTTTGCTCAGCTAACTCAGTATCAAAGTGGCCTGGTGGGGCCACCATCGATGCCACACTGGGGACCTGCAAAGACGGCGAGGAAGGGAGGAAAGCAGGTCAGGAGTGTGGCAGAAGGCTCTGGAGCTAGCCCCAGAGTATCTGGGTCTGCCTGCACACAAGGCCACTGTCGTGATAGAGGTTGACATGTGTTCTCATTTGTGTCAGAGCTGGTCTGATCTGGATTCCCCGCACTTGCTAACCAAGGCTCACTGAGGTACCTCAAACAAGACAGAACCTGCAATTTCATGATCCATCAAGTCAGGGCCGCTGTAGGCTTCCTCAGCTTATTATCGCCTCATCTCTCCCAGGCCCCAAATTACAACATTGATGCGTTGACTTACCCCTCATCTTTTTTTTTTTTTTCTTTCAGCCAAGCAATGATGAGTTTGAGCTTGCCCTTGCTCCTTTTAGCACTGTTCCAGTCCAGCCTCACTCCCTCTTGCCTCAGCCGATGGCAGAATGGCTAATCTTGGTTGTCAGTTTGACTGGAGCCAGGATCAACTACAAGGCAGGCTGCTGGGAACCTGCTGGTGGATTCTCTTAATGATTTGACATGCGAGGACTTGCTCTAAGTGTGGACAGCACCTTCTGATGGCCGCGCAGATACAAGGATGTGGAAGAAGACTCTCCATATTTGCCTGTTTGCTGTTGCTCTTGATGCCCAGGGCATCTACCCTATTGCTGCTCCTGCTGATCCCGTTGCTGATGTTAGAGCCAGGTTGTTTGGGCTTCCGGTGTGGACTGAAGACCAGCGGCTCTCTGGAAATCCCCCAGGCCTTCAGAGACAGATTAGGAGTGTGGAGGCATCCAACCTCACTGTCTGAGCAACTACTGGCCTCTCTGCCTTTCCAGTGTAAGATAGCCACTGTTGGGTTACTCCAACTGTAACGCCTGCGTTGTCTAGAGAATGCTGATTGGTGTAGCTAGGATGCACAATTGCTAGAGCTCAGTTCGGCCCTGTGCTAACTGCTGTGCTCAAGAGCCTCCCGTGGCTGCTCCCAGCAGTGCAGATGCTCAAGCCTTCTGTGCCTGACTCCTGAAGTCCTTCCAGATGACTTTCCCTATGAGCTTGGTCTACGAGTCCCTCCTCCCACCGCTGACTGTCTTCAGTGCCTGTGTTGGCTCCTCAATGGATAGCATCTCTGCCCTTCTTGCATCAGCATCAAGGGCTGCTCATCCCTCCTGACCTGCCAAGAGGTCGGTCTCTCTACTCTCTTTACTTTCTCCCCTAGTCCAGCTCCCCGTCTGCAGGTGTTGGTGCTTTGCAACGTGTGCTGGGAAGTGAAGGACTGGGCAGGCTTTACCACCATGCCTCCAGTCCCCAGCTCAGCTCTCCGTCTCCTGCTGGCCTCATTCCTGGGGGTTCCAGCATTTCACAGGCAGGCCCAGAGCCTTTTGCTTCTTGTCACCTGCCAGGCTCCTGCTCATCTCTGGAGGTCATTTTTAAGCTTTCCTACAAGAAGCCAATCTGCTAACACACACACACACACACACACACACACACACACACACACACACACA
>OU015746.1:68871461-68913164 GCA_907169655.1 Acomys percivali | reverse complement strand
GTGCCACCACACCCTGCTGAGCAGGAGTCTTTATAAGCATCCATCATGATGCTTTGCCTCACCACTGGTCTAATCTTGGCTGTCAACCTAACATGTTTAGGAAGAGGGCTCCTCAGTTGAGCTGCTTCCATCAGGTAGACCCATGAGCATGTTTGTGGGGGGTTTTCTTGATTGCTGGTTGATGTAGGAGGGCTCAGTCCAGTGTGGCCAGTATTATCCCAAGCTAGGTAGTCCTGAGCTATACACATAAGAAGGGTAGTTGAAAGAGAGTCAGCAGTGGCATTCCTCCATAGCTTCTAGTTCAGGTCCTGCCGTGAGCCCCTGCCCTGGCTTCTCGAGTGTGGACTGTCAACTGTGAGACGAACAGATTTTCCTCTCCAAGTTGTCTGACTGCTAGGCTCACTTGAGTCAGCTTACCTAAGTTTTCCACCTTCCTAATGCTCCTCACATTGCTGTGACCCCCAACCAATTATCTTCATTGCTACTGTTATGAATCATAAAGTATGTGTTTTCTGATGGTGTTAGGCGACCCCCCTCCCAGGTTGAAAACCACCGCTCTACACTTGGACCCTTACAATTGCAGGAGGGAAGAAAGGCCAAGCGTTTTCCTTAGGAGTTACTAGTCCACAGGAAATGGACCCGCTGGTTCAGCTGCAGCTAAACAGGAGTCAAAAAGAGCCGTGTGGGCCACCCCAGCTTCAGCCATCATCTCTTTTCCTACCACGTGGGTCCCAAGGATCAATCGCAGGCTGTCAGGTTTGATGGTGCCTTTACCCACCGAGCCATCGTGCCAGCCTCCCGCCTTATTTCTTGAAGCAGGACCTCTCATGGAATCTGAGATCCCCAGACTGGCTGGTCTAGCTGCCTAGAGAGTTCCCGGGGTCTGATTGTCTTTACCCGCCCCTGCCCTGCCCCCCCAGCCACCCATGCTGGAGTCAGACACGTGCCACTGCACACATACAGCTTTTACGTGGGTTCCGGGGGTCTGAACTCAGGTGCTCAGGCGTTTGTGGCAGGCACTTTATGGGATGGGCCATCTCTTTTTAAGATGCCCAGGGTGCCCAGGCTTCTAAGGGCATCAGTGATTGGAGATGAGCCCTTGACAACTCCATGACCCTAAGACCTGGCCCGAGGGGGCTGCAGGCTTGGAGACAGGACCAGAGGAACTCATGGGTTGGTCATGCACCATTTTTTTTTTTTTAAATATAACATTTATTGCTTAGATGGTTTGATACAGAACAGCTTTCTTTTCATTCTGAATTTGGAAGTTCTATACAACTGAGTACAAAGAGAAACAAAAAGTACCAAAACCAAACTTGTGATTCTGTTCATGTGGCATAAACCGGTTTGTACATGACATGTAGCAGCAGTTTTTAAGTTCCCTTTAGAAAAATATGAATTCTAGACAGTTACTGTTGTTTCTGTTTAATGCATGGGCTGAAATCATCAGGGTCAACTTCCTTCTTGAAGAAAGAGAGGAGAGGAAAGAGACGAATGCGGGATGATCTGTCTGAAACCGGCATCTCGTTCATGGAGCTTCCCCAGAGCTGCTTGGAAAACAGCGCTGTGGGGCCTTTTTGTTTTGTTTTCACAGCCAGGTATTTCATGTAGTGATTGAATCTCAGCATTGTGTCCATTAAAGAGAAAAACAAAAAAAGAACAAAAACAAAACAACAACAACAACAAAAAGAAAAAATTTGCACCTCAAATTTTTTTCAGAAGATCCATATATATATATATATACATACACATATATAATATATATATTTGTAAAAGCCCTGAGGAGAAAGAGAATCAAACAAAATGTATAGAAACAAATTAGCTGGACATGCAAACTACACTATGATTCACCCAGCGTTTAAACAAATCACAAATTTCACAGTTTAATATTGGGGAAGGAAGGCGGGCAGGACAACAAACAAATAATACATCTCTCAATCTCACTAATAAAATGTGGCAAGACCTTATTGACTATGAAGGAACAGACCAGACTAAATAAAGCTTTAAATCAATAGTGATTATTGCCAGTTGCAGCCCTGGCTACGGCCGCTGCTGGGAGCCAATCCCTGCTACATCTTACCGCAGCGTAGAGTTCAGTCATGGCTTCTCCCCACAATATTATGAGTTTAGTGTGGAGAGTTGCAAAGGAAAACAAAACACAAGAAACCCCAAATAATAACAACAAAAATAACAATAACAATGTAATAATAATAATAATAAAAAAACAACTAAGGGATGTAGGAGCTGGCTTTAACTTAGAAGACCATGGGGTCACTGGTTCTGATCTCTCGCTCTACAGTAAATAAAATCTCAATTTTAAACTGGTTCATACATCCCTAATACAGTTAAAAAAATCATATATACCTCAACATTTTTTCCATATGTAAATATATCACTTTTCATTATCTCTAGAATACCTATCTTCCATTGAAGTCAGGGTGGTTGGATTTTAGCCACTAGAAGCTGGTGGACAAAAGGGTATGCCCATCTCAGCAGAGGAGCATGTGGAGCCCCAGGGCGAGGGGAAGCCGCAGAGCAGAGGAAGGCCTCGACCTCCCCTACAGAAGCCCGGAAGCTGTGCAGGCGAGAGGGACAAGCACAGGGGCTCTAGTAGCAGTGTGGCTCAGGCGTCCTCTGGCCTTAGCTAAAGGACAGGGTGCTGAACAGAGCTCAGCTACAGGAGGAGAGGTCTCTCTTTGCTGACGAGGGAACTCTACTGCCTGTGCAGAACGCTCAAATAAAAGGAGCCCTGCTTTTGTGCACCAGGGGCTTGGGCCAGTTAGGGGGTTGAAAGCACTTCTCTCTCCAGGCAACAAGCCCACCCTGCAGGAAGGTGACGGCAACCTTCTCATCTAAACCTTTGCACGTGTGGTCTAGCTCATCACCGGCAGTAGTATCTCATTGCTTTCCAAATGACAGTAGCGCAGCTGGGGGGATGCTTGGGCCCGGCTTAGCAGGATGCTGGGATGCCTTGCAAGCCCCAGGTATGGCCTGGTGTCTCGGATGCCTGCTTCCCACCACTCCTGCATCCTTGCTCTTTCCTCTGAGCCACTCCTTGGCCATGCTTGGAGGACCACTCCTGGCCCCTGCTGGATTCTACAGTCATGGTAGAAAGGCTTGTCTGAGTACAGTAGAAGAGCCATCACTGGTGTGCCAACAAAAGCTCCAGGCACACAGTATGTGGGGACCAGGTCTCCCAGGGCAAATATTGCCCGTTTGTTTCTGCTGAATGCAGAGCCCAGCAAACTGATGAACTAATAATAATAATAATATTAATAATAATATTAATAACATATACCGAATGGGGAGAAGGGAAAATGAACATATGCTGTCCAGGCATGCCCTCCATAGGTTACAATGCTGGGGAGGCCACTCTTCTCTGAGAATTAAGAATCCGAACAGTAACCATTGCTAACACGGAGAGAGTGGGGACATGAGGTTGAAGCTGAACTCTTTCCTGGCTTTGGCCGACACCACACTGGGACCCTGCCTCGGCCATACCCACTCACAGCAAAGGCCAGACCACAGCTCCTCCACCAGGTGAACCAGAGGAAAAAGGGCTAGCTTAGAAACCAGCCCCACACCCTCTTCCCTCTGGTCACGTACATGAAATTCACATCATTTTCTTCCAGTTATTGGCTACGGGGATCCAGGGGGAAAAGGTTTTCTTCTTCTGCTTCCAGCTCACAGAACAAACAGTACTATCACAGATTCACAAAAACAAGCTCAAACACACCAATATGAAAGGTAATGTTAATGCTTAAACAAAGAGGTCCTCTGAAAAATTCATTAAAATAGTCATTTTGGGAGGGACACACCCACAGCGACATGGGAGGACCCATAAGTAGTTAAGGCACTGGAGCCGGCCACACCGGGGGGCCGGGTGCTTGCGCACTGGGTTAGGCTAGTATGGCACGAGCTGGTTGGCCGCACGCCTGCTTGTCTCTCTTTTGCTCTCTTTCCCCTCTCTCTCTCTCCAGACAGCTGAAGGACACCGAGAAAACTTTGTGAAATCTATATTTGGGATGCTCTGCTAGCTTTCTCTGTGTGCTGATGGGACGGGGAAGGCTGTCATTCTATCCCCAAGAGCTGCGAGGCACTGTCGGAGGCCGCCAGGATTGGGGCGGGCCTCTTGCCACACAGCTCCAGCAAGTCTTGCACGATGGCTGCTGGGCTCTGGGGGTCTGTGTCACCTGGAGACACCTGCTCCTTGGGGGCGCTGTGGCTGGGCTCAGCTGCCCGCTCTGCTGCAGCCTTCTCTTTCTGGCTACAATCCTTCCCAGAGTTGGCCAAGCTCTCTTTCCGGCTCCTGGTGACGGCCACATGGTTGCTGGTGCTGGGAGTGGATTCCGCCTCATTCTCTGAGACAGGGTTGTTAGCACTGTGGGTGGACTCGTCCTCACTGTCCTCCTCAGCCCGCTCGTCCTTGTCGCTGTCCTTCCCGTGGTGCTTGCTGTGCCTCGCTTTCTGGTGAATCCTCTGGTGTCGAACTAGGCTGTGCTTTAAAGTGAAGGTTCGCTCACAGGTCTGGCACTTGTATGGCCTTTCTCCTGAGCAATGGGAGAAGGAGAGAGATGTCCATTAACACGAAGGCCTCTGGTTCCCACCTCCCCCATTCCACATGAATCCAGCATCCAGAACTAAGTAAACAGGCACAGGACCCACTCCTTACTGCTCAGAAGAGTCTTCTTATTTGCCTGAACTGGCAAGGCTAAGGGTCACATTCTTTCCCCTGTACCTCTCAGCATAGGTCTTCTACAGGCTGACAAATTTCCCCCCTACAAGCTGATCTTAAAAGAACTCCAGAAGTAAAGTCCCGCAGGAAGAATGATCTGTCCTCATCCATGCTCTATAAGGCCAGCAACAGCCACCTAATCAGGGCACAAGGAAGGACGTACAGCTCGGCTTTTCCTGACAGCTGACATGTCAAGTTTCCAGCAGCCGAGACCATATCTGACTAGAACAAGGTCCCAGCACGCCACACCTCAGTGCAGGGCCCCGCTGGCTCTGCCAAAGCTGCTGTGCATGGGACGCCATGACGGTGAGTTCTCTTTGGAGGGATGGTGGAAGGATCAGGAAGCTCTTTTTGGCTTCATGGTTCTAACCAGATTCCCCTGGCCCCTGACCAAATAACAGAACCTTCTTTGGGGGGTCTTTCACAACACGGGCCGGGCAAGCACCTGCCTTTTCTGGCATATCCCTGTGTGTCTCTCAGGACCTGGCTGAGGACTACCCTGGATGGACATATACCCACTCTTCTTGTTCTAGATGCTTATGGACAGGGTACTCACCCTCCCTATCTATAGGACAAGACTGGGGCTGAGTGACAGGGGGACCACCCTCCTGCCCTGTACAAGGCTTGTGCCACTCCCAGGACTAAGCAGACAACTCTGTAAGACCCCCGGTTTCCTCAGCTCAAAGGACAGTCCCTGCATCCTAGGCACTTCTCTAGCCCCTGGCACTGACGATGACCACGGCAGGCCACCCATGCCTCTTCCGGCAGATTGAGTCTGGCCTCTCATACCTGTGTGTGACCTCATGTGCCGCGTGAGGTCCTGCAGGGACCAAAAGCGCTTGTTGCATACACTGCAAACCTTCTTCCTCTTGTCCGCCTTACTGGCCATGCTTTTGGGGGAGTCTGTCTTTGGTCTCTTGTCACCATCACCCCTCTTCTCAGCCGTGCCTTCCCCATCAGAGGGACCCTCTGTCTCTTCATTCTGTTTCTCCACAGAGGCCTCACTGGTTCCTGGTGTTGGATCTATCGGTGGGGATTCAGCAGGTTTCTCCTCAGGCTCGGGGGAAGGCGAGGGCCCCTCGACTGCTCTGCCAGCACTCTCATTCTCCACCGAAGGTGCCTCCTTCTCCTCCTTCTGCTCCTGGCAGCTGTGTGCCTTCCTGTGGCGACTCAGGGTGCCCAGGAACTTGAAGTTCTTCCCACAGGTACTGCAGCTATGCTTCTGCTCTTGCTGGGCTGAGCCTTGGCTGTCCACGGTGCCGGCCTCGCTCTCGGCCAGCTTGAAGTCCATCAGCTTGCTGGCAAAGTCAAGATCTAGGCTCTGGTTGCTGGCTGTGTCTTCCTCTGGGGCATCTGCATCCCTGGTGCTCTCTTCCACGCCACACTCTTCCTCTGGCTCCGGGTTCTCCTCAGTCCCTCTTTCTTCCTCCTTCTCAGGAGGGGCTGCCTCTGCTTTGGCCTCTTTAACAGAGAGGTCCTGAGTAACTGGGCTGAGCTCCACAGCTCCCTCTGATGGTGGCTGCTCTTTATCCCGTGCTGTGAGATCCAGCACCTCACCTGGGGTGATCAATGTATCTGTGTCTGACTGGCTGTCTGTGTAAGCAAGCAGAGTGGGGAAGGAGTTCAGATGAGGTGACAGTGAGCATGCCCTTTTCAAGGGCTCTCCTGGGGCTTGGCTGGACCCACCCTCATATCCTGGATACTAAACCTAGCGAGGACTTTTTGAATCTGGAGTTGTAAGCCTTCACATCTACAAGCCTCAGAACTCCTGACCTCCACTGTCACACCCATGTACACTCAGCTGTCCCCACCCCCAGGAAGGTGTGAGTGACTCAGGCAGTGCAGACAGAGAGGGCGTGCATTCCAGAGACTTGCAGTACTAGGGAGGTTGAGAAAGCCAAGTCGTAAAGGTTATCTTTCCAGTGCAAAGAACTTTTGCAAACATGCAACACACACAAGAACACCACCACCCTCTTCCCAATGTGGTCCTCAAGGAGTGTCACAGAAATGACCCCACGTCCACCAGCACATCTCCAGGTAGAGGCCAGAGGCCAAGGATGCTCCTGTACCTGTAAGCGATGCTTGGGAGGACCTTTAATGCAAATGTGGTCAAGAGCACGTGGGGAGGGATGACCGGTAGCTCGGAGGGGCTGTGGGAATGTGAGCGAGCAAGAGAACAGGGATCTATAGGGTGAGCATCTGGCAGACAGTGACTTCTTGCTTCTATGTGTCTACCCCCCACCGCAAAACCAGACACGAGAAGTCCACTAGCTTTCAGTGACATGGCCAATGTCAGTGACACCAAGGCCAGGCACATTGGCACACACCTTTGACCTCAGCCCTTCAGAAACTAAAGCAGGTAGGTATGGTTTGAGGCCAGGCTGAGCTGCACATTGAGTTCAAGGCCAGCTTGGGGTTATGAGACAGTCGGGGTGTGAGTGGGGGTGACACAAGAATACATGAGAAAAAAAAAAAGCCCATACCAAACAGTATCGGGAAAATTACCCTTTCCTTAGGAGGATTGAACAAGGACTAACTGTTAAGTGGAAGCAGGCTGAGAACTGTTTAACTGCAGGGTTAATGTTCAATTTACTACTAGGGGTGTTCAGGGTTTCCTCTGACTCCCCCAGGGGTAGCACATCCCATGCTAGGCGCATCACTAATCAATGCCTGAGACTCTTTCTTGCTGTGTGGAATAAGCCAGAAGGCTACCACATGCCCATTATTTCTTCTCAGAGTCAGATGCAACGTCATGTGCCATCAGGGCAGGTCTTAGGCTGGGGAGAGGAGCTGTTTCAGACATGGTACCAAATGGGCCCATTTCTACCTATGTCAATTTACTGGTTTCATTCTCACAGTAGTAGAGGCTACTGTTTGGGTATTAAGAGACTTCAGAATTAAACAAGTTGTTATGGTATGAAGATAATTTGTGACAAGAGGCAGGAATCCTGAGAGATGTATACTAATGTACAGGCTGTGCTTTAAGGGAAACATCTATGTTCATCTTCCAGAACCACAGAGAGCATCTATGGAATGGATTCTGGCTTAAACTCTAATATAAGGAAAAGCACAGAATGCTTAAATTGCTTACTTTGTGAGTAATTCTGTACGTGCATGTATGTGCTTGTGTGCACATGTGTTTGGAAACCAGAGGTCTACATGGTGTCTGTCTGTCTGTCTGTCTATCATCTATCTATCTACAGACATAGTCTCTTACTAACCTGATATTTGCTGATTGGCCAGAATGGATAGCCAGGAAGCTCCAGGGGTCTCCTTTCATCTTGCTCCCACAGTGCTGGGATTTTAGGCATGAGCCAAGACTACTGGATTTATTTATTTATTTATTTATTTATTTATTTGTGTGTGTGTGTGGTTTTGTTTGTTTGTTTGTTTGTTTGTTTTTCAAGACAGGGTTTCTCTGTGTAATAGCTCTAGCTGTCCTGGAACTTGCTTTGTAGACCAGGCTGGCCTCAAACTCACAGAGATTTACCTGCCTCCACCTCACAAGTGCTGGGATTAAAGGCGTGCGCCACCACCGCCCAATTTATTTATTTTTTAATAGTACTAGGGATTGAACTCAGGTCCTCACACTTGTAAGCCAAGTCCAGTTTAAAAATAAGGTTAATTTCTGGCTAATTCTACTTTTTTATAGTATACCCTAAGCTGTTCCTATTATTCTTTTTTCAGCAAGAACTATTTATTTATTAGAAACAAGAGCTTGTGATATGTGTCCTAGGCTGGTCATGCTTCTCCCATCTCAACCCTAGAGTAGAGTGGACTAAGCCAGCCCATAGGCTGTTCCAATTGGAGAGAATATATTTAAAATAATAAACTTATGAAAATAAAAATGAATTTTGAAACCCAACCCAAGTACATGCAATAAGAGTCATCCCATTTGTGACCCTGTTCTGAGAGTAGATAAACTCTCCACGTGTAGAGTGAGGCCCAGGTTTTTGATCAAAGGTGGCTTGGTTGCACTCCAGACTTCCACTAGGGGGAGTGTTTTAGCAGGACGGCCTGGGACCTGTTTTTGACACAGACATAAGGAGAGTGAGTGGTCAACTTGAAAGGACATGTCCTACTATGCCCTCTCCTCAAACCTTCACTTCTAAATGGAAGTGACCCAGCTCATCACTCCTCATGGGCAACACACTGTTTCTCTGTGCCCAGTACTCCCCACTTAGTGCCCTTGACCCTTGGGAAAATCACTGGAGGAGGCAGAATGAACGCTAGTAGATAATGCGTGCTCAGCTCCTCCATCAGGGCAGACTCTGCACAGTTAAGGATTACTTCCTAGAAATGAAATGTCACTCAGCTAATGTGACAGATGCAACTGACCTGCATAACTAGACAAACAGAGGTACCTTTGCCTGCACTTTGCCTGATGTGTTTAAGCTTGGGAAACCCAGTGCTAAACTGGGTTTAGGGGAAAATCTGGGTTCATTTTCATGGGAGACCTCATGCGGTTGGAAAAGTCAAACTGACATTACAAAACATGTTTAGGGATTTTAAAAGAATTTAACCTACGCACATAAACCAAGCCTCAAAAACTTGAGGAACTTCCTTGTCATTTCCTGTCTCTTTAAAGTCTGTTTAGGACTGATGAGATAGGTCAGTTGGTAGAGTGCTCGCCTACCCAAGCTGAAAGGCTTGCAAAGCCCAGGCTTTGCCCCTAAACACTACATAAATTGGGTGTGGTGATGTACTCCTATGAGCACATCAGAGGTAGGAACAGGAGGATCAAAAGTTCAAGGTCATCTTAGAGTTTGAGGATAGCCTGGGCTATCCTGTCTCCAAGGTCAAAACCAGAAAATAAAAGAAACACCTGTCCCTCTACCCACCGCACCCCACCCCACCCCAGCTAGTATCACATAGACAGGGTTTGTAAATTTCTCAAATTCCTTAGCTCCTGTGTCTCGTGTTCTGCTTTCTCTCCCTCCTAACCCTGTCCTATCTCTCACCATGGGATGTGCCTGCAACTAAACCAAACACTCTTTGCTAGTTTCATAACTTTCAGTGACTTCTTTTCCCAGAGGTTTTGTCCCTTTAAGAAAATCTATATAACTTCTGGCACAGAGCCTTGGAAAAAGAAAACCTGTAATTGTAAACTTAAAAAATAAATACTCCCATAGGCTAATGCTTGTGCCAAAGCTAAGCTCAGACCACAAGCTCTGCCATCAGCAAGGCTCCTGTGAGCGTCCCCCAGGAGAAGCAGGATGCTGGGACTGGGACTTTTCTGAGGACGTGGGTTTCCACCCCAAAGCAACCCCCCTCCCCATGTCAACTGCCTTCCCTCTCAAACTGGTTTGGGGAGAATCACAGGACCATTCTGTACAGCAGGCTGTAAGAGAATGTTCCAGTCTAATAGGTACTGTGGCAATGATGGTTAAACATTAACCGGACAGTCTGAGGCAAAGACGGCGGCCCTGGTGCCTCCGGCTTCCTGTAGCCTGGGAAGCAGATGAGGCCTGCCTCACAGGGACTCAGCCGTGGCAGGATACCTTTCTTTACTCATAGATCTGGAGAATTACGTGGACATGGAAGTCCGGGGTGTCGAAGTTGTAGAGCTAGCAAACCGGCTGGACCATTCCTGTTCTTAGGGGGTCTGACTTGGGCAGAAGGACCCAGCAAGCCAAAGGCATTCCATTGCTTTCCCCAGGCAGAGTGAAAAGTGTAGGGAGGGTAGAGGGGGCTCCCCACTGGGGTCAGCTCTCCCGGAAATCCGGTCCACTATGATGTGTCATCCTTGAGGTTAAGGACAAGGGGGTCAAGGGTTGGGATCAATGGCTGTCACTCTGTCCACAATGACTCCTAGGGCTGGGGTGCTTCCCAAACTACACAGCACAGCACTCTATCCCACCCAAGTCTGAGGAGAAGTCACAAGACACAACTGCAATCCTAGATAAACACATCTGTGGCTTAGATTCAAGCAATAGGCAAATGCCAACTTCCAACGCCCACAGAGCTGAAGCCTGCATTTGCAATGCCTGCACTGCTACCTGGCTGGACTACGTGGCCCTCTGCAGCTTAGTTTTTGTCTGGTGCGTTCCAGGGGTAGGGACCAGCGTACTCGAGCAGTCGAATTATGGAGCGTATTAAATAGAGGTCACGAGCCAGTACAGAAGCTGAAGGGGTGAGGGTGGCATAAAAGGAACGGGGCAGTGTTAATTACTCTGTAAGGGTTGGAGGGAGGAAGCACACATCAGCACAGGAGAATAATACCCGGATCCAGGTCAGGCAGAGTCGTGATTAAGAAAGGGCATGCAGAGTGCTTTTTCAAACAAGGACAGGTTTACACTGGGAAGAGTTATTGAATAGAGATGCCCCGCCTTGCCCCACTCCCCCAACTAAAAGCTTGGGGTTCACAGTTCCTGCAGTACTGAGTCTGTTGCTCAAGTACAGCTCAAGGAGGCTGCAGAAGCTGGGTCCCCCAAACTTCAGAGCTTCCTGTTTCCTTTAGCAATTTGTACTAGGAGCTAAAAAACCGTCCTGCTCATCCCACCTTCCAGGGTCAGAGCAATGGCAGTTTCTGGAAGGAAGGTGCTGGGTCTCTCCGCCAGCAGCTCCAGGGTCCCCTAAGCACTGACACTATTTCCCCAACTCCACAGGTCTTGGTGTCAGGCGGTCTAGGCAAGGATTAGGCTCCCGATCCCCTACGCTGCGACTGCAGTGGTCCAGCTCCCACAGCAGCTCCCACGGAGCCCTGGGGAGCGTCCTCCTCTCACTGTGTCTCCATCACCGGGAGGCTCTACCTGTGCTATCATGGGATGATCCAACATCACCCTCTTTTGGGGGAATAAGCCCGTTTCTTCTCAGGGAGCAGGTGGTAACTCCGTGTTTGCGCAACTGGTGGCGTTCACAGTTAGATTTGGTAGAAAAGAAGGCGTCGCATTTTTGACAAGGGAAGGGTTTCTGACCTGAAGCAGGAAAAAAAAATATGTATTTATCTGGCTTTCTACTGCAATAAAAAAGAAAAGCTTCTTTTTGATTTACTCTCCTCAGATTGCTGGCATTTGTTCACCCCTCCACCCTTTCCTTTTAAGACAGCAAGAGAAACAAACTTAACAAAATCAAAAACCGAGAAACAACGGCAAAAATAATCACTTTCCCTTAACCTTTATGCAATGGAAGGAGCCGTCAGTCCAACAACTAAAAGAAAGTTACCAGTGAAACCAAGATACATGTGTTTGAAACAAGACAATAACAAATGTTAACACCACCACAAGATTTTTAAGGCCCGGCAAGCAATACCTACGCAACCAGGGGAAGAAACAGCCTGGCAGGCAGCACTAAAGGCGAGGAGAAAGGAACAGGGAAGCAGGCTCAAGGCCCCCAGGGGAGATCATGAACTCCTGACAACCTTCAAGGCACATCTTGAGAAATCAGAGTGAGCCTTTCCTCCAATGTGACAGGTGTTCCCCTTCTTAACAAGGTCGATGGGGCCTCCCACGGAGGAACTTCTGCAGCCACTGCTACCTAGGCCTTACTGGACAGGAGAACGCATCCCACATGTTGCCAGGTTTTCTTATTCTTGCTGTGTATGGGATAAGTATTAAGTGACAACACAAAGCTGGGCCTGCAGCAGGCTATTTGCTCTGCTCCACAGAGGCACAGATGCTAGGCCAGCCTGGCTGGCCCACGCCCTGTGCCAGCGCTACAAATGGGGTGATGCGCTGGTAGGAGAGGCCTGCCTCCTCTCCCAGGGGAGGTTTCAGCTTTGGCCTGCTTATACTCTTCCTTTATTCGATTCTCTGTGCATTGTAAACATTGTGTTTCAAAATGCATTGGAAGGTCTCCTGTGGCTAGTCCTGGGCTTGCGTGGATTGACGGTGGAGGGGAAAGGGCAAAGGGCTGGGGGGGAGGAGTGTGCATGACAAAGTAGGACAGGAGAACCGGGAAAGATGGAGGTAAAGAAGGAAAGGGGGAGAAACAGAGAGGGATGAGAGAAAGGAGGGAAGGGGAGGAAAGAGGAAGGAGAAAGAGGAGGAAAGGAAAAGGGGGAAGGAGAAAGAGACAAGAGAGAAGGGAGGGAGGAAGAGAGATGAGGGGCAAGAAGGAAAAATAAAAGGAAGCCGAGAGGTAGGAGAATTGGAAGGGCAACGGGAAAGGGCAGCATCCCCAGCTTTAGGGGAGAGAGGGCAATGGTGGACTGGCCCCGCTCCCAGTCCCCTCTCCCCGCCCCCCAGTTGCCAGATTCCAGGTCTCAGTTCCTGACTCCACTAGGGATGAGGTATTGTGGACTTAAAAAGAAAAAACCAACAAAAACCTTAGAGTTGTTGCCTGGCGCTGCTATCTTGGAACTTTGACCGTGCAGGCAACCGTCCCTACCTAACAGGAAGAGCCACATGGCATAGCTCCCAAGAAACACAAACCAGGGACCTTCCCTTTACATTAATACTTCAAGCCTGGCAAAGCTGGTGCTGCTCACTGCAGAGGCCCCCCAGGGCTTGCTGCTGGGACCAGCCAGGAAAGGCTTCTTGTTTTCCAGGGTAAGAAAGGCCCAGGGTGCCTATGACAATGCAACTCATACTGTCATCAGGATCAATCAATCAATCAAAGGCAAGGGACATTTAATCCCTCCTGAGAGCACACACCTTTTTTTTTTTTTTTTTTTGAGGGGGGGGGGGGGGGAGAGAGAGAGAGAGAGAGAGAGTAAGTGAGTGAGGGGGAGAGGGAGAGGGAGAGGGGAGAGGAAGAGGGAGAGGGAGAGGGAGGGAGGGAGCAAGCACACATCCTTTAAAAGGACACTCCCAGACCTCCAAGGGAGCCATATGACAGTCAAGATGAACCAGGGATGCAGCTCAAAGACACAGCTCTCAGCTGGTGCTGATGAGGCCCTGGGTTTCAACTACACCATTGAAAAGAGCTGTGGCAGCAACAACCACCCACTAAACGCCCTGACCGTAGCATACAAGAGGTGTATGTGGTTGAGGTGACCAGAGAGACAAATGTTTGCATCAATCCAAGCATATTTAGAGACCTTGGAAAGACCATATGAAAATCCTGTCATGTGTACAGACAAGGGACCTTCGAAAGCTAGTTGAGAACCCATCAATTGCTTGGTGAGTCCTCTGACATAGGTCTGCAGGAATTTTCTGCTAAAAGCATAGAAAACACCCTCATTTAAGGAAAGAAACAAAACAGAAACAAAAAAACTTGAAGCAACTGGTTGTAACATTTTGCTCTGTATTTTCCAGGTGGCTCCTTTTGCTTTTCATTAACAACTGAACACAAGTGGAGAGTGGGATATGACCTTCTCATGTACTCTGGTGCCTCACATTTGACCATGTCCCCTGGAGGGGGAGACCTGGTGGCACTTAGAGGAAGGACAGCAGGTCACCGAGAAGAGACTTGATACCCTATGAGCATATACAGGGGGAGGTAATCCCCCTCAGGAACAGTCATAGGGGAGAGGAATAAGGGGAAAATGGGAGGGAGGGAAGAATGGGAGGATACAAGGGATGGGATAACCATTGAGATGTAACAAGTTAAATTAATAAATTAAAAAAAAAAAAAGAAAAAAAAACCAAAACAAAACAACTGAACACAATATTTTAAAATTTCCTTTGTCAAAAAGCGAGATGGCAGCTTCTTCAGGTCTGGCCAGAAGGGCGTTAGAGAACCAGGGAACAAGGAGCTGGGGTGCAGCTGGTGGCAGAGCATGTGCCATGCAGCATTCTAAAGCACCGAATCAAGTACCAGTACCAAAGTGGGGGAGGGAGCTAAAAAAGAAGAAGAAGAAGAAGAAGAAGAAGAAGAAGAAGAGGAGGAGGAGGAGGAGGAGGAGGAGGAGGAGGAGGAGGAGGAAGAGGAAAAGGCTAGAAGCTACTATACTGAGATTTTTAAAGTTATTATTATTATTATTATTTTTTGAGACAGGGTTTCTCTGTGTAGCCTTGACTGTCCTGGTCCTGGTCTCACTTTGTAGACCAGGCTGGCCTCGAACTCACAGCGATCCGTCTGCCTCTGCCTCCCAAGTGCTGGGATTAAAGGCGTGCGCCACCACGCCCGGCTAGTTATTATTATTTTTATTTGTGCCTTTGTGTGTATGAGAACTCAAGCTTTCAGAAGATGACCAACTTATTACATGGATGCTGGGATCTAGACTCTGTTCTTAGCCACCCAGCCAGTTCCCTCACTCATTATGCTGGGATTCTAGATTTCAAAATAAAATGGTAGATTCCTATCTATTAAGTGATTTATTTATTTAAAAGTTTTCACATGCTTTTTGTTTATAGGTGGTTGGGACAGCCTGGCTGTATTCCATGAAGGAGTCATATTGGTGGTAATTTAAAAAAAAAAAAAAAAAAAAAAAAGATAGTTTGGTGGTACCCAAGCATTAAGTCATAGGAAGGAACTCAAACTGGCAAATAACACAATCATTTAAAACTCACATGTTTATTGGGGAAAAAAAAAAAAATTAAAACAGCAGTATAGGGGCTGGAGAGATGGCTCTGCAGTTAAGAGCACTGGCTGCTCTTCCAGAAGTCCTGAGTTCAATTCCCAGCAACCACACAGTGGCTCACAACCATCTATAATGGGATCTGATGCCCTCTTCTGGCGTGCAGGTGAACATGCAGATACAGCACTCACATACATACATTAAGTAAAAACAAAAACAAAAACACACAACAACAACAACACCCCACCAATATGCTTTTTGCCTTGTGGAGATGCAACAACTGGTGACTTTAAAAAAAAAATCATTTCACAGTAGATCTGAAAATCACAAGTAGGGCTCTACCTAGTATATCATGATTTGGATTGCCACTGGTAGTTGTCATATTGTGTGTGTGCACGCGCGCCGTGAGAGGGGCCGTAATCATAAAGAACTAACTTTATACCCAGGCCCTGGATGTCCCCCACCCCAGTGTGAACATTAAAGCCACCAGTCAGTCAATATTCATTCATGCAGAGCAGTCGGAGAAGGAAGAGAGGCAGTGTCTGAAGGGCACTGGGGACAAAGCCAGGCAGAAGGGACAAGAGTTTTCTGAGGACAACAGGACCTTGTTTGTCAAGTACCAAACAGACGAGCTGCAAATGTTCTCTGAAGAGAATCAAGGTTAGGACTAGCCGGTGACTGACTCACATGGAGTTTTTTTTGTGGTGACAAGACTGTTAAGAGCTCAAGCGTCCCTGAACATTCCACAAACTCTAGGGCCAAGATGTCGTTCTTTTGGTGCCTTTTTTATTTCTTCTTCTTCTTCTTCTTTTGCAATCAAAGCTATCACTTAGCAAAGTGGTAAGGAGTACTTGCTGTTCTTGAAGATCTGAGTTTGGGTCTCACCACCTACATGTGTTGGCTCAAAAACACCCATAACCTAGGCTCCAGGTGATCCAACAGGTACCTGCACACATATGTGCAGCATACATATAAGCATATGTACACAAGCATAAATTAAACCAGCCAGGCACAGCTGGTGCAAGTTGCTTTCTATACTGTTAGGACATCTCCCGCATTTAAACCTCAGTGCTTGCTACCCGTTAGCAGTGGGTAGGAGGTGAGAGGGAAGAGCCCAGGAGCTGGCAAAGGAGCTCAAAGCACCCATGAGAAAGTGGGCGAGCTAGGGAATCCCAGATGTTACAGCTGGAGGGGTTCTCAGCGATTGCACCATCCTGACCCGTCACTGTGGAACAAGGAACCAGAGCAAAGGGAAGGAGGAAGCGATGAGGACAGAAGCTGAAAGGGACTAGCTGTGTTTGCTGGCCTCTGTCCTCCTGTGGCCTAAAGACGCAGGCTGAGATGCTCAACAGGGGAACTGGCACAAACAGTGCAACCTTGTCTCATGAGGTACAACGCGTTCAGGGAAAGAACAGTGAGTGAGCCACAGGTTGGAGAGAGCTGGAGGAGGGAGGGAACTGAGTGTGTAGAAACCACACAAGAGGATATGAAAGACGACAGCTTCCTCCTCAGATGCAGATCCTGGAACCTAAGCAGGGGAAAGGGCTGAAGCCCTGTTTGTGCTGGCAGCCAGCATCTGGCCCCTCTGCTCTGCTGCAGGGAGTGGGTAGACTGGAGAAATGTGTGAGGCAAAGCACAGATGCCAGGATGATAATTCCATAAAGTAGTTTAGAGGATGGAAAGACGCCATCTCTCACGATGTAAACTGAAGATGAAACTGGCTTTTGCTCAATGCTACTGGTTAGAATTTATCTATTATTTATTTTAAAATTAATTTTATTCTCCTCCCCCAGCCATGTGCCTGTGTGTGTGTATGTGCGTGTGTGTGTGTGTGTGCGTGTGTGTGTGTGTGTGTGCACATGCCATGGCATGTGTGTAGAGGTCAGAGAACAACTTTTGGGAATTGGTTCTTTTCTTCTACTATTGTGGGTCCTGGGGACCGAACAGGCTCAGATGCCCCTAAGCCTGCAGTGGTGGCCTTCTGGCAACCAAAACCCAGGCAATCATAGGGACTGGACTCCTGAGTGGGGACACGTCTCTGGTGTCTACAGACACCAGCACAAATGGAAAAGAAATGTATGGGCATTTCAACTTTCAAGAGA
The DNA here is from genome assembly GCA_907169655.1 of Acomys percivali. Taxonomy (NCBI): domain Eukaryota; kingdom Metazoa; phylum Chordata; class Mammalia; order Rodentia; family Muridae; genus Acomys; species Acomys percivali. The sequence goes on along the minus strand of OU015746.1, from coordinate 68,895,925 downwards.
CTGTAGGTTTGCTGGGAGATGGCCTATCCACAGAAGATCTGCAGCGTCTACCAAGAGCTCTCATTCACCTAGGGAAGAAGGCAGGGAGGGTCTGGGAGAAATCACAAGGCCAGGATCGCCTTAAAGACACAGCTGGGCTATCAGCTCTGCCTACTCTGTTTCCACCAGGCACAGAATACGGCCCACACTCACTTTCCACTATTTTCCTTTCACAACGCTGCTGTAAATCTCCTAACTGCCTTGAGTTTCTATAGTTTGCAAACAAAAATGACAAGACGCCCAGTTAAATTTGAATTTCAACAAGTCATGTTTTCTATAAGTACCTGTTTTCTATAAGTAACAGATCACGCCACTAGAGCACTAACAAGTCATGTTTTCACCTGTCCCAAATACCAGAAAAGTTACTTGTTGGTCTGAAATTCAAATCTTGCTGGTGATCTATACATTATCTAGCAATCCTGTATTATACATACAGTAAGAATAATTTTTTTCTGGTATAATCTGTTAATACTTGAATTGCAACTCCAAAAGGGTAAGGATCTTACTTAATGTATATAGCCCAATGATCAATGATACCAGTCCTGTGAAATATTCAGAAAATTATAATTATGATGAAAGGTATGTGGCTACTAAAGTACCAGAAGTACCCGGCATAAAATAATTTAATAAATACTCTGTATCTTCAACTTCTAAAATTCAACTTCTAGCAACTGACATCTGAAAAATATCTATGGAATATCATCTTGGTAATTTAGCTCTGTTATTTAAAACATTCAAATTATACTTACGTTGTTTTCCTCAACAGTTGACAATTTTAGGATAAATAAAACTTACAACCACTATCAATCATCTATGATAGATATTCAAAACAGGCAAAAATGTTAAAATAAAATAAAAATTAAAAAGAGGGGAAGATGTAGCTACCGTGTGTGTGTGTGTGTGTGTGTGTGTGTGTGTGTGTGTGTGTGTATGTGTGTGTGTGAAAGGCCAAATCACACTTTGCAGTATTTCCTTTTACGTGTATGGTAGGCTCAAGACTCCATAGAATGTTCGAAATAAAAAGGTGGCACTGAGGATACCAGTTCACTCCATTGCATCTCTGGTACCTTAATGCAAAGCCCTGCTTCTCTGGCATGGCCTTCATTCTTAACTTAGAAAATATTGAAACTTGTCAGGCAAAAGATGTAGGGGCGGAAGTGAGGGAGCCTATGGCCACCGTCACCTGTGTCTGATACGTTTGTTTACCAATAACCCTTGGTGGCTCGGACCGCTGGCGTAGCAGCCTGTGACTTACGAGGCGAAGAAGAATGGAATGCGAGAAAAGGGCCCCAAACATTAGGACCACCCCTACCCCTCTGCTTTCAAGACTCACCGCCTGGTGAGCCCTGAGGGCCTTCTTACCAGTGTGTGTAAGCATGTGCCTCTGGAGGGAGCTGGCCCAAGGGAAGACCCGAGGACAGTGGGGACAGTTGATCTTCTGCAGGCAGTTGGCGTAAGAGTTCCGCTTTGCTCTCAGCAGCCTGTCTTCTGCAGGGCTTCCTTGCTCCTCATCACTGGGTCCGTGGTGGTCTGCAGGGCCTCCAGCCACCTCCTCCTGAGTGTCATCCTCCGCAGTCTGCAGAAACGGACTGAACTTGTTGGTGTCTGTGGTGGCCAGCATCTTCTCGATGCTAGCGAACTCCCCACTGGAGTCCAGGTCCACACCAGTACTGTTGGCGAGGGGTCGGGTTCTCGTGCCCCTCTTTCTACCCCTCTTCCTGGATGAGGGGGCCGGCCCCTGCTCAGTAGGCACAGCTTCCTCTGGGCTGCTGGCTGTAGCGGGTGGGTCACTGGGTTCTTTAGAGCTTGTGACGTCGGTGGGGGTGGAGGCAGCTTTGGGGACAGAGCTCCCTAAGCTGTCTGTGGCCGTAGTGTTACTGCTGGTGATGGATGGAACAGGGTCGGCTACCTTTGTTTTCAGCAGAGTAGGGGCCGAGGACACGGATGAGATGATCTGAGCAATGGAGGCCAGCGGCGGCAGCTCCTCTGTCATGGGGGGCTTTGGCAAGAGGAGGGGAGGCTTTGGACGTAAGGGCCTAAGCAAGGCTGGGTTGTTCAAGAGGGCAGAGTTGCCCAAGAGGGTTGGATTGCTGATGAGGGCTGAGGAATAGATGGGGACAGCCAGCTGCACCGAGCCCTGGAGGGGCTGAGCGGGGGGTTCCAGGTTGGCAGCTGTGGTGATGGCCGCTGCAGTGCCTGTGGGGTTTTCCAGGCTCCCTCTGGGCTCCACAGTCACTGACAAGGTAGGGCAGGGTGGTGGGCCGGGAGAGAGCTGCTCGGCTTTCCCGGCTTCTGGTTCCGGTTTCTTGCCGTCACTGGGTACATCTGTGTCCGTGTCTCCTTTCTTTACACTCTTGGGGATGGACAGGTCAATGGGCTCCATGGAGCAGTCATAGAGGGCAGAGCAGGAAGAGTTCAGCAGGGACGACATGCTTTCCTGCTTCACTTGGACCAGTGCCAGGCCTTTCTGTGAAAAGTCAAGGGGTTCATTGAAGTCCACTGCAAAGCTGCTGGCTGGCTCCAACTTGACAGAGATGTGGGAAGGCAGGGGCTGAGTGGGGCTCGAGTGAAGAAAGCCATTTTGGGGCTCCAGGAAAGTGGCGAGGGGCTTGCACTCACCGAAAGCAATGCAGCTGCCCTCTTCTCTAGCAGAGGCCTCTGTGGGCATATCTGTGAGGCCAAGGCCACCGTCTGTTGCAAGCACATAGCTCTCAATGTCACGCTCAGGCACGTGCAGGTGCTGTTTCAGGATGTGATGGATGCAGTTGCGCTTGGTCGCGAAGGTGGCGTTGCATTCCTTGCACTCAAAGGGTTTGCGGCCCTTGTGGCAGCCACCCAGGCCTCGGCTGCAGTGTGTACGCATGTGGATCCGCAGCGCACGGTAGTGCTTGAGATCCTCGCCACACAGCCTACATACGGTCTCCGGGGAGCAGAAGGCGTCCACCAGCTCCGCTGTGCTGCTGCTCACGTACTCTATGCTCTTCTCGATGTCCTTCCTGGTGGCCTTGAGGTGCTTCTTGCGCAGGTGCCGCTCACAGTTGGCTTTGACTGTGAACGGGTAGTGGCAGATCTTGCAGATGTAAGGTCGTTCCCCGCTGTGGGTGCGGAGGTGACGGATGAGCGCGGCTTTGTCGGCGGCGATGTAGTCGCAGATGTTGCACTGGTAGGGCGAGATGCCCAGGTGGGAGCGGACATGGGCTCGGAGAACCCCAGAGAAAGCAAACACCTGGTTGCAAAAGCGGCAGGGGTAGAGCACCTTGCGCATGGCGGGGGCCTTCTTGCCACTGGGGCCTGTCATGATGGCCTTGAGGTCGCCTTCCGTGATCTCCTGCTTGATCTTCGCCTCCATGTTCAGGGGCAGCAGGGCCTCGATGATGCTGTCCTGCTCCAGCTGCGTCTTCATCTCAGGCTGGCCTGGCAACTCCACTCCAGGTTGCTGCAGGAAGAGCTGTGTGGTGGTGGTGTTCGCCTGGAGCCCAGACTTGGCCTGGAGCAGGTGGGCACTGGGGACTGCCTCGACTGGCCCCTTGAGAAACTTCAGGGACTGTGGAGGAAGGCTGGGGCTGACACAACCTGGGGATGCCTGCTGTGCATTGATGAGAGGTGGGGGTGCAGAGGTGGCTACCACTGTCCGGGGTGTGACCAAGGGCTTTGGCTTCAGAGGAGGCATGTGCTTGAAAATTGCCTGAAGGGGGGTGGCGGGAGCCTTGGAAAGCGGCGGAAGACTGATCTGTGGAGGAGCTGAAGCTGCCATTTTTAGAATCTGCTGGATATCTGCCAGCTCAATGGCTGACTCTCCCGAAATAGGCTTAACCACAATACTGCTGTCCGGCTGGATGACGAAGCCCTTCTGGAAGGGCTGCAGGGACAGGCGCTTCATGTTCTCCTTGGTAGCTGGGAGGACCGTCAGAGCACCACCTAGAGAAGCAGCTTCAAAAGGGGACAGACTCAGCACGTTGGCGCAGCCAGGGTCCTGAGGTAGCTGACACTTGAGGGTCTGGAGCTGTATTGCCTGGTTGTCGTCCGGCAGAAGCTCCTCGGCAGGGGCAGGCCTGATGTCTTTGGTGTGCTGAAGGCCCAGCAAGGCCAGGAAGGCCTTCTGGTCCAGGGTATCATCACTTAGGGTCTTGGTCTGGAGCTTCTCCTGTCCCTGATCGGCAGGAACATGGGTCTGCCTGTGCAGGATGAGTGAAGACAGCATGGGGAACGCCTTGTCGCAGGTGTCGCACACGAACCGGTGCTGCTCACTGATGCACCTTCGTAGGTTTGTTTCACACCAGGCCTAAGAGAAACCCATAAGCAAAACCAAGGGAAGAAAGATGAGGGTTTAAACACGGCTCTGAAGAGAGGCGGGAGGAAGTGTCTGGCGTGACAACAGCCTTTTTCATTAATACAGACTCAACCTTTCTGAGTGTGAACCTGAGATGGAACTACGAGAGCGACAGAGAGCGAGCAGGCGCCTGGCCTGCATATAACCTGTGGGCCACATGGGGCCACGGACAGCTATGGATGCAGTCCAACAGAAAATTGTAAACTTACTTAAGACATTAAGAGAGACTTTTGTCACTCAACTGCACAGTTCATACGTGTGAACTCTGTAGACAGCAACGTCAAGAGGTTGAACAATGACACCCTCACTAGGGATATACGAAAGTAAAGTGAAATAATATCATGATGGAGTTCAAACTAAGCCTTTGCTTACACTGGGCGTGATAGCACAAGCTAGCACCTGGCAGACTGAGGCAGGAGGATTGCTAGCTTGAGCAGTGCCTGACTATCTGAGAGGGCGAACCAGGATGCCTTCTTCACAAAATGGTAAGGACTGGGCCATCAATCAGCTGGAAGAGCCACACACGCACACATGTGTCAAGTCCACTGCATCTGAGACTTGTGTACCTCAAGAGCTTCAAGGTGGACACTTCCTATCTCAATTTTACACATGGGAAAAATTAAAAAGTAGTCCTGGTAGCTTTTGTATAGGCAGAGAACAAATAGGCTCATTTTTTTGTTCAAACCCATAATGATCTTAGGGACAGGAGAAACAGCTCGGTAGTTAAGAGTGCTCTTCCAGAGGACCTGAGTGCAGTTCCCAGCACCCATCAGATGGCTCACAACCACTCACACCTTCAGCTCCAGGGGATCCAAAGCCCACTTCTGGCCTTCAGGAGCATCAACATACATATGACATTCTCCTTCTCCCCTCGCCCCGCCCCTCCCCCCCCCCCACACACTAAAAAAGAATCCAAAGTATTTTAACAGAAACTGCTAAAAATACCTAGGTGTGATGCAGATACTAAAAATTGCAACAGGGCATTAATAGGGGTGGTGAATAAACAATTTTAAACCTTAAAGTCTGAAGAATGGGCAAAAGGTACTAATGAGCTGGAGTTACACGAAAACTCATGGAAAACTCAACAAAAAGAAAAGACCATTGACCTCTCTAAGTCCAAAAGCCCCAAGGAGGACAGACTGGACCATGCTGGGTTTCAGTGAGAGAAAGAAAGGGCATTATAGAACCCCCCCCCCCCCCCCCAGAAAAGGGGGGAACCCCCCCCCCCCCCCCCCCCAAGGTGGCTGCCCCCCCCCCCCCCCCGCCCACCCTCCCGCCACACCCATGTCAAGGTGGGTTGAACAGCTCCATCAGCATACCTGAGAGATTCGAGGAAACTTCCTACAGGAGAAGTCAGTAAATCCTAAGTCATGGAAGCCAGCGGGAATGGAAGGGTTGTTCTGGATGAACGGTCTTCCCATGGCATCTCTGGGAAGCTGCTTGTGGACAAGTGCATTGTGGCGCAGTAGTCCTCGGTGTGTGCGGAAGGTAACACAGCAAATGTCACATCTAGGAGGAGGGAGTGACAACTGGTCTGTTAGCTCTATTGCTTCATTTCAGTTGACTAAAAAATAAAGTGTAGAGGAGCCACCTTGCTAGTTAGCTACACACACTCTCCCTTCACTTAAAAAAAATGATATATTCTAATTATTGTGGATATCAAGTCTTTGCAGGTGGTACAAGATATATGTCTGACACCATCATCCAAAGTGAAGACAGGTGGGATCCTGAAGCTACCATACTGAGACCTTTGTCTCAAAAACAAAAACAAAAAAACACAAAAAAAGCCTATAGTGCTGGGCATGGTGGCACACAGCACTTGAGAGAGACACAAAGGGAAAACCCTGTTTCCAAAACAAGCACCACATGTCTACACAGCACTAGAGAAATCATATAGCACTCCTGGCGCTTAACAGAGATAAACTAATTATATCGGTAGTACCAACTGACTTGGTAGTAACTGTACTAAATTCTCGCTTTACTACCACTATTATCTGACAAATAACCATATACTGAGCCCACACAAGTGCAAAGTCCTGCCTGGGAAGTAGACAGGAGGCCAACAGGGTAGGGCCCCATGGTCTCCAGATCTTCACTGAGAGCGAAATTTCCAATGCTGCAATCATGGTATTATAAGCATCCCCCAGGTTGGACTTATAGTCACTGGAGCCCATGTGGCTATTTAAATGGAAATTCATCAAATGAGGCAGGGCAGATGTGCACATATACATGATGGCAGAGAGTTCCATTCACCTGTATAACCACATCTCACTCTCACAAACCTTCCAGTGGGTGTGGGGCGGGGATGTGGGGGTGGGGTGGGGATGTGGGGGTGGGGTGGGGATGTGGTGGTGGTGGTGTCCTTGCTGCCACTGCTTTTACAGAGGTAAAGCAACTTGTTTCCATTTACAGTACATGCTTGGTAATAGAAACTTTGTTGTTCATTCTCTTCTGGATAGAAAAGACAATGAAATCACTGAGCCCATGTGGATGAAATGCTTCAGTAGAGTCTGCGTAGCTCTGCTCATCACTCCCTAGTGGCTGCAGCAGACTGTAGCATTGTCCCCAATAGCCACCTCTGTTTATCTAGAAACATCCCCTAAGCAAGATTTGGAATAACAGGTTCCACTGGAAAGACAACGCTCTTCTTGAGGGCAGCCGACTGAGCTTCCCGACAGTTGTGGTCATGGGCCTGGTGGGCTCAGACAACCCACAACACATAAGGATTGGACATGCTTTGCTAATGGGTTCCCCAGGTGTAGCTCCCACCTTGTGGGTGGGGCATGTCCTGGGGGAGACATTACCCTATAGGATCCATCCCATGCCATAATACAAAGAGGGCTAAGTCACAGGTTAGGGGACAGGTAAGTAGGACAGTGACACAGACACTGGCATTTTAGGCCGGGCTCTATTTTTGGCTGGAACAGGTTTGAGTTCTGAGAGCACACATGTGATGCTGACCTTGGGAGGCTGATGACATGGGACTCTAGCCTTTAGGCTTTCTAGGTTCAAGTTAATCGGACATGGTTACCAGCCCACCTCCTAGTGTAATTATTTTTTGATTTTTGAAAAAAAAAACTTCATTATGTTTATAATGTTGTATCTGCATGTAAATGCACACCAGAAGAGAGCACCAGATCTCACTATAGATGGTGGTGAGTCACCATCTGAGTGCTGGGAATTGAACTCAGGACCTGTGGAAGAGCACCCAGTGCTCTTAACCTTTGAGCCATCTCTCCAGCCTGCAATTCTGGTTTTAAAAGATGAGAAATAGCTGGGCATGGTGGTGCACGCCTATAAACCCAGCACTTGGGAGGCAGAGGCAGGTGGATCGCTCTGAGTTCGAGGCTAGCTTGGTCTACAAGTGAGTCCAGAACAGCCAAGCTACTCAGAGAAACACTGTCTTGAAAAACAAAACAAAAAAAAAAAAACCAAAAAGAAAGAGAAAAATATCAGAATTAGTAAACTGGCATCTGACCAGATATTACTAAATTGCTGTTAAGCTTTTCGCATATGCTTTATGTGCTTCTTAACGCACGCATAAGAAGGGGAACACCTCACCTCAACTAGTGAGGTGATATTCTTTATCACTTCAAGTTTCAACAATGATGACCTCCAGCAGGTGTTTAGTGTAGGGCAGGCCTCAACTGACAGAAACTAAGCCTGATTCCCTTTGGCACACGGAATATGAAAGGGCTCCTTTTCCACACACTTAGGAGACTATGAGAACTTCTGGAAGGAGTGGGGAGGATCCCGGGAATGGAGGGAGGTGCTAAGTCCAGTGCTGTGGCTCAGGCCTATGGCTGTGCATTGGTCTCCATGAACCAGAGATGACTGAAGGGGATATGGAGGAGAGAAGTTACACTGTGCCTTCCCTAAGAGGCGGGAAATTGGAGGGCAGCAGGAGAACCATCACTGGGGCCTTCTGTAGGCATTTCCACTTGCCATCTTCAATAACTAGCTGATTCTTCCTGTGGTAACTCATTACATTTTCTGCAGTATTTGCAGAATTTTAAATTAATCTTTTCTACTGCTCGGCACTATATATCTGGGCTCATTTTATTCTAATTACAGTAGATACAGGAAGTAAGAATGGGAACCAGTCACTCCTGGGACAGAGCATTTATTTGCAGCACATGTCTAGTTTGTTTAATTTTCTTTCTTTCTTTCTTTCTTTCTTTCTTTCTTTCTTTCTTTTCTTTTCTTTTCTTTTTTTTTTTTTTAGGCAAGGTTTTTCTGTGTAGCCTTGGCTCTCCTAGACTCCCTTTGTAGACCAGACTGGCCTCGAACTCACAACGATCCACCTGCCTCTGCCTCCTGAGTGCTGGAATTAAAGGCGTGCAGCACCACGCCCGGCCACATGTCTAGTTTGAAGCCAGCAGGCTTATACTTAGCAGAAGAGCTTGTTAGTCAGGTAAAGAGAGGCCTCCAGGGAGCCCTGTACCTCACCTGGGCAGCAGGATAACTGGTCCTGGTTGCAGAAGTTGTCTTGAGGGTGTGAGAACAGAGAGCCAGAGAGCTGACCAGCTCAGATACCTCTCAGGCCCAGGTCCTAGAGACACACCTAGTAGCTCAGACAATAGGTACTTCATTTCCCTTCTGGAAAGGTTTAGAGCAGTGGTTCTCAATCCATAGGTCGCAGCCCCCTTTGGGAGTCCCGGATCAGATATTTACATTATGGTTCATAACAGTAGCAAAGCTATAATTATGAAGTGGCAACAAAATAATTTTATGGTTGAGGGTCACCACAGCATGAGGAACAGTATTAAAGGGTTGCAACATTAGGAAGGTTGAGGACCACTGATTTAGAGTAGTTCATGAGCAAGCTGCTTGAAATGGCAGATAAAAAAAAAGCAAACAACCCAAACCCACACATAACCCCTCAAACACAACCCTCCAAATAAACCAATCAAAACCCTCAACATAACATGCAAATACAATACCTCCCCAATAAATCAAAACCCCCACCATAAACCCCCTCAACAAGACACACACCCCTAAATCAACCAACCCAAATCAAAAAGCTTCTCTGCTTTAAAACCATAAATATATTGTGAGGCTGGGCATAAGGGGCTTCTTTGCCTAACACTTGGCACCTATTGATAGGCCTTAACTAAAGCTGGGCAGGAAAACTGTCCCCTAGAAAAGTAGGGCCTTTATCAGGGACAAGGGTTTAGCAGCCGTCCCCAGGCTGGGACCCATGGCTTTGCAACCTTGTCTCTAAGTGCTTGAAGGACAAGGGAGGTCACTGTAACTCTGTGTAGCCTGTGGCAGCAGGCACAGCCTGCATCTGGTGCTATAATCAGGGCATCCACAGATCTGGCTTGGGTTTGTCACTCTTCATTAAGGCTACAGCCATTGGCTGGGTGGTCCCCGGGACCCTGTCATCCTCAACCCGGGTTTGTGGAATATCTCAGCCCTGCCAGGAACCCATAAAGAAGATGATTGCGAAATATTTAGAAGAGGCAGAAATGCAAGAGTCACAGCGAGGGGAAGCCGTAGGAAAATTTCATTTTGTAAAGGACCCTGACGACGTGCCAGAGAGAACTTTTGCACACCAGATTGGCCATCTTTTGATTTTCCAGCAACAGAAAAGGATCCTATGTTGGAAAACCAACTTTACTGTCAATAAAATAAATGTATTTGGGAGAAAGTGGACGTTTTGTTGTAAAGCCCAAAGAAAATGTAAGAACTCACACTTCCAAAAACAAAACTGTCTTTTCAAAATAGGGTTATTCCCACAGCGGGCTGAGGGGGTGGGGTGGGGTAAGGGAATTCTGTGGAAAAATTGCCAACAGACAGTTTAAGGAAACATATGGAACACACAGATAAACACAATGGCAGCCATTTTCCTGTACACAGTTCTATAGGCATGCCCAATATATTGACCGACAAAGCACGGTGCTCAGAGAAAACAGCCTTCTGCACCCCAAGGCAGAACACAGGTACTGACTCACTTAGAAAGCACCTGAATTAGCACCGTGTTGGCAGTATAGCTAAGAATATGAGAATTGGAATTTTGTACGTTAGGACAGAGTCCAGCAATTTCCCCAGTCCCTGAATCTGGGGTCTTACCTCAGTGGGGAGGAGGAGAGAGCTGTGTGTTAACAGAGGAAAGCTGCCTGCAGCTTATCTCTTCTCTCCTAGCCTCCCTTAGTACCACTTGTAATATCACTAATGGGTACCTGGTAGGTGTGAAGCACAGATAGGGGGCGGGGGTGGGTCCCGTGGACTGGAACCTCCTCCTAGTACCAGGCAGGATAGGCTAGCAGTGCTTTGATTGTACCTGTTAGCATGTGAAGTCAAATGTTTTGTTTTGTTTTTTTCAGTTGTCAAGGGCATGGGGAGGCACTGTCCTAGGAGAATTGGTTCTATAGACTGGGGGTGTAGCTGAGTGTAGGGCAGTTGCTTATCATGTGTAAAGTTCTGGGTTCAAATCCCAGTCATAGAAAAAAAGATGGATATAGGCTCTGGACCCCCTATATCCATAGTCCACATCCTTTCTCTTGCAAGCACCAACAAGTAGAAGACCATCGCTATTCTATCTGTGACTTTGGCTAGGTTGGAAATATTATATTACCAATGTGCCTGGCTCCATGGGAACTGATCTCTACTTCAACCTCAGGCCACCAAGTTACAGAAGAGCCAGCCCTGACAGCCAGCACTCAACCTACTCAAGTCAAGGAGTGGGCCAGCAGATCCACCAGGACAAGGAAACACAAGTTGAGGTCTTGTCAGTTCTTTTTTTTTTTGTTGTTGTTGTTTTTTGTTTTTTTTTTTGGTTTTTCGAGACAGGGTCTCTCTGTGTTAGCCTTGGCTGTCCTGGACTCACTTTGTAGACCAGGCTGGCCTCGAACTCACAGCGATCCGCCCACCTCTGCCTCCCAAGTGCTGGGATTAAAGGCATGCGCCACCACGCCCGGCTCGCTCTGTCAGTTCTTAAAAGACACTGAAGGGAACAGTGTTAGTGTCCATACTCAAATCTACTCAGTCATAAAGGAAAGGTCCACTAAAAATTTAAAAAGCATTGGAGTGTCAAGCATGGTGGCGCATGCCTTTAATCCCAGCACTCAGGAAGTAGAGGCAGGTGGATCTCTTGAGCTCAAGGCTAGCCTGGTCTACTGGACAGCCTAGGCTATACACAGAAATCCTGTTTCAAACAAACAAACAAACAAACAAGTAAAAAGCACTGAAACATTTTGGGGATGCACACTTGTAATCTCAAGTACTTGAGTGGTGAAGAGAGGTCCAGGAGTGCAAGTTGAAAGCCAAGCCATCTCTAACAAAATTGCTAACTGCTGCATGCCACATGTGTATTAGGAAGGGAACGGAGGTATCTCTTCTGATGGCAAGCATTCTTGTTAAAAGGCATCCTTCTTTCACTTAACTTTTTTCTTAAGAGAAAACAGCAAGGCTAAGGTAGAAATGTAGTGGGTTGTTATTATGGTGTGCATATCTACTACAGGGACTCAATGATCCAGCCCAAAGTAGTTTGGAAAAGAAAAAGAAAGAGAGAGAGAAAGAAAAGAAAGGCCAGGTGTGGTGGTGCACGCCTTTAATCCCAGCACTCAGGAGCCAGAGGCAGGCAGATTGCTGTGAATTCGAGCCCAGCCTGGTCTACAAAGCAAGTCCAGTACAGCCAAGGCTACACAAAGAAACCCTGTCTCAAAAGAAAACAAAACAAAACAAAACAAAAAGAGCAGGTGTTTTTCCTTTGTTGCCTTTGTAGCTATCAGTATTGGGAAGCACCTCTCCCCGTATGTGCTACAGTAGTATTCTTTTCATCTGGTGACCTTATGTTCTAGAGCAAGTTGAAAATCCTGAAGTCAGCAGAAAAGTTTCAAAAAAAATAACCTAAAAAGGTAAACCACTCAGATGCTCCCCCATGGCCTCTTCAGTCTTTTGCAGTCCCAGCAAGTACACTTCTTGGGCAGTGTGGTCTTAGTCTGTGTGCCTGTAACAACAGCAGTACTCAGGAGGCTATGGCAAAAAGATTCTGGAGAATTTGAGACCAGTCTGGGGTATATGGCAAGACCCTGTCGCAAAAGAAAACAATAACACCCCTAACAAACAACAAAAAACAATACCTCTCTCCAAATAAAAGCAGGGCTGCGGAGATAGATGTCTCTAGGAGGTGGTATTGTTCTTATAGAAGAACTAAATTTGGTTCCTAGCACCCATGCCAGCCAGCCCACACAACTGTAAGTCCACCTCCAGGGGTGCTGAGACTCGTGGCATCTGTAGGCACTGGCACTCATGTGCACACACATACTGAAAAATAAATCTTGAAGAAAAAAAAAAAAGCAAGTTGGGCATAGTGGTCCACTTTTAATCCCAGTATTCCTGAGGCAGAGGCAGGTGGAACTCTGCAAGTTCAAGGCCAGTTTGGTCTACATAGCAAGTTCCAGGACAGCCAGGGCTACCTAAAGAGATCCTGTCCCAAACAAACAATCAAACAAACAAGCAAGCAAACAAACAAGCAGAAACTGGGATAGTGGAGGGATTAAGGCAGATGCCCTCTCTCCTCTTAAGCATAAAAGGTTAACTTTGGAAAATTAACTACGAAAACATTTTCAAAACACTTCAAGGACAGATATCAAAATTAAGAAACTTTATAATTGCAGGTTTCCCCCAACACAATAAAAATGATGTGTGGTTTGTTCTCTTATTTGTAGGCATCATAACCCTTCAAGTTGCTAAATCTGCCTGTCTGACAGTCTCTGTAAGGGTATTAACACTCTCAGGAGGCAGGATTCAAATCCCATTTAAATAGCTGCTCGATGCCCTAAACGTTAACAAAAGCAAAACAAGATAAAAATGGCTCTTTATGACCATAGAGAGCAAAGGACAAATGCTTTTATGCTCTGTCAAGTACATAGGACTTGGGAGAAGAAGTCCTGGAATTTGACTCCTGTGTCACTGGAATGGGATAGGCGAGAAAGACAACAGCAAATCGTTAACTGTTATGTGGGAGGGCTTAAAATTCTAAAGCCCTGACACAGTGGGCCAGGGTCGGCTCAGTGAAGCCCAGGCTGCTCAAACATGAAGACCTCCCACCCATGTACCCACATAAAAGCTGAGTGTGATATCAGCTTTCACACACGTAAAAACACATTGCCACTCAAACACATACATACATAAAATAAATAAAAACCCTTCAAGAAGTAACATGTTCTAAAGAAACAGAAGCAGAACAGAAAACTCAATATTTGTCACAGTTCCAGGCCTAGACCACTCTCCTTCATACTCACAAATCGTCAAATCTATTTTCCAGATGGGGAAACCGAGCCTCTGCTGGCCTGAGGTCACAGAGGTGCCAGGCAGCCGGCTGGGGCAGCAGCGCTGTCTACAAGCCTGTTTGCTCAGAAGACAGTCATTTACTGAAGTCCTGGCTCCTTCTTGGCCCATGCATGGCACATCCTCAATGCTTGGGCTCTTTCCCTGACGTAATGACTCCCCACTCTCTGCAACAGCAGTGAGCAGAACCTATGGAATACCTGCTGGGAGGGGCACACTCAGCCAACCTGATTCCCTGAGACATCCGATTCCTCGCTCATGGTTGAGTTTTGATGGCATTCCTTTTATAAAAAAAAAAGGGGGGGGGATTTCATGCTTCATTTTTCCTGCTCTGTCTCCAGAGGCTGAAAGGACTAAGTGCAAACAATCCCTCCTCTAGAGCCCCACCCCACCCAGGCATTCCTCTTCCCTCAGCCCACCCTCCCTGGCCCATCCTGGGGCAGAGAACTGACATCCACAGCTGCAATAATCTCTCCCCAGTTGTTATGAACAGCAATGACTGGCCTGTGTCAGAGCCCTGGCTCAGTAGCCTTCCCTTGCCACATCCTAGGAACATGCCCAGGCCGTCCACCACAGACCAGCGCCCAGCTAGGCCTGTTCGATCAAGCTGGCATGGCGTGAGGCAGGGAGCACTCTAAGGGGCTCGTAAGAGACAGGAACAGAAGGCTCTGAAGCCAAGTGAACCTAGTCTTTACCGTGGTGAGGAGGCTGTGAAAGGTATGACTAAGGCGCCTCCAATTGCTAGGCTGGCAAGGTACCCTCCCCTTACAAGTCGTCCACTACCAGCGCCCACATGCTGATCCTTGGACCCCTGGAGTCTTAACAAAAGACTCCAATACTCTGTCTACCTTTACCCAGTGTTTAGTATGTTGAGAATATGGGGCCAACGATACACCAAGAGTCTCAGGGTCTCTCTGCAGGTGATAGGTCAGCAGTGAAGGGAGCTGAATAGTCTTTACAACAATCAAGAAACAGACACTGGTTACTAAGCGGCCCCATAGCCAGGAAGCACAGGCTGGCTCGCAGCTTCCCCCTCAGAGCCCTGGGCTCCTGCCAAAGACCCTGCTAGCTTCTCACAGCCTATTTCCTAACTGATCTGAGGACAGTGGCTTAAACTTTAAGTTGCCCCAAGGTCAATGATGTGACTGTAATGAGGACCACAACCTGGAAGGAAAAAAGTGAGCGCCGAGTGCCGCAGCATCCAATGTTAGACCTAAAGCTCTTAGCCACGATGTCATTCTCGGCCCTGAACTTGCCTCCTTGTTTTTTTCTGACCAGCCCCTGGGTCCCACCTCAAACATTCCTGCTTTTCTCCAGACTGGTCCAATGCCTTGCACTGTCACAACGAGGACTCAAACATTTGTTGGATATATTTGAACTGAAATAATGTTAAAATTACTTATTACCCAATCTCCTTTAATCAAGAAGCCGCCTGAGATTATACAATAACTTGCGCCAAGTTTGCTTTTGGCAGCTCCTTCATCAACACGGTGACTATCCAGCTTCACTGGCCCCTGGCTTGTCTTTAACCTGTTCTGTGGGCTGACAGGCACCTGGCATGGGACTGGTTTCCATGAAGAGGGGCTGTGAGTGCACACTAAGCCCGGCTTTCAATGGCTAAACATAAGATAGTGAGAAAGTAAAAATGCACCTCTAACAATTATACACTGATTCTAAGCATAGATTATGTGATATATTCTGTTTTGACTTATACAGATTTAATCAACAACAGCATTTAGTTTGGCTTTTTTGAAAACCTCTTTCTTGGGGAAGGTGCAGAGCGAATCTGAGGCCTCACTAATACCAAGCACGCATGTGCTCCACTGCTGGGATGGCACTGCCGATCCACTTTTCACCTGAAAATCTGGCAACTAGGAGATTTCAAATGACATGTGGGCCACTTGGCTGTGCCGAACAGTGCTGGCCTGCACAGTGCTCCTGCTCATCCACAGCAGGGCAGCCTGCCACTCTGTTCCACCCTAACAACAAAGCAAGACATTTAGCACCAGTGGCACACTCTCCCCTCCATGCCCACTCGCCCTCTGCACTGTCCCTCATTTTCAGCTCTGAGCGCCACGACACAGTGTGCTCTGTTCAGCTTCCCTCTCTGCCCTATTACCCCTTGCCCGGGGGCTGGATAGGAGGGGTCACATGCAATACCTGACCTTACCGACAAGAATCCTTACCAGTGGCATTGTGTCTTCCTTTTGTTCGATGCCAAAATTTCATTATTTTGAAACATAGCAGAGTGGGGGAGAAAAGACTCAGCATATATACAAGCTTGGACTGCCAACACTTTATTAAGGAACGCAGGCACCTCGCCAACTTTGGTAGGAGGGGAAGGAGTGGGGCGAGGGCAGAAGAAGGAAACCGACAGCTGTTTTACATTACAGACTCTGGTTCTAAACTGGTAGCATCCCACTGTGGCTCGACTGCCTTTGGGATTTGAAAATGGAGTTGGTGTCTATTTTAGTTCTGGGTTAACAAGCCATCTCTCCCATCAGCTACTGTCACAATACACCACCCCAGAGAGGCCCCTACGGCCCATGCCTGGCCCCAAGGCTTCCTCTGATAGTAGGCTATTATGTGGAAGCCGAGCAGAGAGGAGAAAGGGGGATTAACTATGTTCTATAATCAACTCCTTTCGGTTTTCAAAAGGCAACCACGCCCGGCTTACAACAGTTACTAGATAGAGCCATGAAGTGGGGGCTTGTCTGCTCACTGGGCACATAAGCCACCAAGGGGCCATCCATGGCTACTGCTGTGGGACTGGTGCAATGAAAGGCTGCGTGAAGGGCCTAAGTCCATCCAATGCTAAGGAACTTCTCCAATCAACCCCTCACCAAGTGATATAATCATTCAGTAGGCGAGGAAACCTGCTTCCTTAACAGGACAGGACATCGGAGGTGCCACCTCAAAGCCAACCTGTGCACCGTGGCCAAGCTGGTTCTGCCCACCACTGATTCATGCCTCATGTGATTCCCACCTCCATTTGCTCTGTGGAAAAAGGCTTTCCAGACCGGCATTTCTGAAAGGGACACTGGTTTTCCCTCATTGCTGCCACAACATGTTGTGCAGACTCAGGTTGCCTAGAAATCATGAGAGCCAGGTCTCTTTCCTATATGATGGGATTACCAAGAAAGGTGAAAGGAGGCTGGTCCTACAATAGTATCTGATCACAAACCAAAATACGAATGAGATAAAATAGACACGAGAGCCGGGCTCAGTGGTGCACACCTTTAATCCTAGCACTCAGGGGAGGGCAGAGGCAGGCGGATCTCTGTGAGTTCGAGGCTACACAGAGAGACTGAGCCTTGAAAACCCCAAAAGATACAAGAGTGTTAAATTCATGGCTGTCTGGCAGGAATGCCCACGTGGAGGAACCCAGGACCCTACACGCTATTCCTGTCTTTGCACTCTTGTTATAGGGCTTAATCACTTGAGTCTCGCTACTCAGCACAGCTCTACATTCAGGGATGCTGTGGGTAATGAAACTATGAAGTGAAGTTTCTGGCCAGACACGGTATTGCATGCCTTTAATTGTAGCACTCTGAGAGCAACAGCAGACAGATTTCTGTGACTTCAGGGCCAGCCTAGTCTAAATGGTGACTTCCTGGACAGCTGAGGATATGCAGAGAAACCTTGTCTCAAAAAAAAAAAAACACCCTTTCGGAATTTCTTAGAACCAGTGGTCGGTGACAAGAGGAACAGCTATTTCTTGGAAGATAAAAAGTTCAGTGAACTATTTTAGAATCAGAGAGGACTGAGAGAGAACGCATGCATTATGGATCTTGGTCCACTTTAACATGAACGGGGAGAAATAGGTAACTGATGCAGCCAACAGGAGCCACACGCGAGCAGAGACAGGCTTACGGTTAGCACACTCAAGGGATCTTTCTGGACCGGGATCTTTTCTCCTCACAGAAACCAGAAGTGGAATCACAGTGGACACTGGCCAGCCCATTAGCCACTGTCTTCAGATAGGAAAAGTCTCATCCTGATTCTTTTTTTTTGTTTTTGTTTTTGTTTTTCAAGACAGGGTTTCTCTGTGCAGCCTTGGCTGTCCTGGACTCACTTTGTAGACCAGGCTGGCCTCGAACTCACAGCAATGCGCCTGCCTCTGCCTCCCGAGTGCTGGGATTAAAGGTGTGTGCCACCACAGCCTGGCGCATCCTGATTCTTTATAGCATCTCAGTGCTTCACACGTCAACCTCTCCAGAAGTTCTCTGTCCCACTCCAGTGAAAAATCTTCCATAAAACGGACATAAGGGAATTCAGGGAAACAGACACCCAAATCCCGCACTCCCAAGATGCTGTCTAAAAGTATGACAACATGGGGGCCTGCCCTTTGTCCTTTCATGAACCTTCACCTACATCCTTGAGCAGAGGCTCCTACGTGGCTCTTTGTCCTTTTTAATGTTTAAAGTAGATGGAACATAGAGATGCAACATATAAACTGCAGTGATTCTGTAAGGGAAAATTTCTGAACCTATTTGTCCATCAAGAATATAGAAATTATTTTGGCTGGATAAAAGGTCAGAAGAAGACAGAGCAGTGTTCCCCTCTAACACTACTAGAAAAATCCTACACTGTCCACACTTTTAGCTCTTTGGAACTGAGGATCAGGAACATGGTTTCTGAAGATCCAACAGAGGTTACACCTGCACTGTGTAACAGGCTTTCCCATCTGTACACCCAAGAACCCTTAGGTGCCTTAACAACGCCGTAAACTAGCCCAGTTGCCAGAGCCCATTTGGAGTGACAAGAAATAAGAATGTCATATGCCAGGAGGAAGAAAAAAAAAAAAAAGTAACAAGTAATTTCCCAGACCATGGCTCTAATTCACACTTTCTCCTACCTTAATGGGTTATCTGAATGGGTCTCCATGTGGGTCTCCAGTCCATACTTGCAAACAAACTCCTTGAAACACACTGGACAGTGAAAGATTTCACCGGTCATCTTCTCCAGATCACCTGACTGCCCATCTTCTACCATCTTAGGAAAGAGCAAAGAGTGGAGTCACCAAGGTGGTTGTTGCCCACACAGCTTTCACTTTAGAAGAAGGCCTAACATTAGTCTAGAAAGTTCTAAGAAGTATGTTCTATACTCAGTACCAAGGTCTGACTGACCATCCATGCATCTGTGCATCCATCCATCCACTCTAGTCAGGGAACATTATCACTACACACCCACCCAACCTGTGTATCCACCCACTCCTCAGTTCCCTCATCCAATCAGCAAGTCCTCATGGAACATCTACCATCCTTCAGAGCCTTTGGAGTAAACACAAGAACAAGAAGAGTCCATAATGCTGATAAAGCCTCCACTTCAGATACACAGACAGTGTAAGAAGCACTTTGGAAACTCTTCCCTTCATCCATGTACCACATGGGGCTTCTAAAGAGGAAGCACATATAGGTGCCGTTCCCCAGACAATTCATGAAAACAGTGTAGGAAACGCAGACCAGAAAAGCCCAGGACTGATATCTTCCAAGCCTCTGCACCGTGATACATAAAGGTCAGAGGTGTTTCTGCCAAAAGCCACACGATGGAGCACATATGTGCCATAAACCCAGAGACCTTTTTAGCTGGTGTTGGGTCTTCTCTCTCTGACTCAGCATCATGACTCAGCTTCCTCTTGGAGGACAACCGTCTACGCTTCAGAGGGGACGGAGGGGCTGCGGCTGCAGTACTGTTCGTGTCCTTCTCATGAATCTTCATATGTCTAGAAGGACGACACACAGAGAAAACGTGATTTGACAACCACCACAACAAAGAAAAACCTGCACTATTTTAAAAAAAATATTATACATAGTACAATATTCAAATTTCCTCATCAGCCATCACTATTGTTTTCAAGTGGGGGTGGAATCTAGGCAACTGGTCTCTCACTGATCAACACCACACTCCTAAACTTTACAGTTAAGGAGTTATTTCTATGGTGCCTTCAGTCTTTGTAAAACTTCATCAGATCCTTGAATCTTCAGGCTCTGCCCAGAAGTGTTGCTCAATGCTTTGTGTTGGAAGACATTCGCAAACTTGACTGTCATTAGTAAGATGGGAACAAACTATCAGGTGATGCCTGTACTTGGACAGAAAGCATATTCTAGGACGTACAATTTTATTTGATAGAGAACTCCCAGCTCCTTAAATCATCCCACTAAACCTTACACCAAGCCCCAATTCTGTACTAGTCCCTAGAAACTGCCTTCCACCTAGCAGCTGTACTTGTCCTTCTTTCCCTGCGGAGGCACCTGCGGCTCTCGGATTGGAAGTGTACCCACACAGCACACGTGCAGGGTGCTTAAGACCTGCGTGGAGTAAGAGACCTTGAAACCCCATCTGGACAGTACAACAAGTGCACTGCATGTTACAACTCTGTTATCTACAGAAGTAGGGTGCACAAAAGAAAGAATAATAAAAGTAATATGTGCCCATTCCAAAAGGGGAGTCTTATGAGTGACCAATGTATATGGCCTTATTTTTTAAAAATATTTTTTATTAATTTATTCATATTACATCTCAATTGTTATCCTATCCCTTGTATCCTCCCATTCCTTCCTCCCTCCCGCTTTCCCCCTACTCCCCTCCCCTATGACTGTGACTGAGGGGGACCTCCTCCCCTTGTATATGCTCAAACACTTTCAAGTCTCTTCTTGGTAGCCTGCTATCCTTCCTCTGAGTGCCATATGGCCTTATTTTATCAGGCTTTAAAGGAACACCCTCAGGCCTGGCATGGTGGCGCACTCCTTTAATCCCAGCACTTGGGAGGCAAGGCAGGCAGATCACTCTGAGTTGGAGGCCAGCCTGGTCTACAACACAGCCAAGGCTAACAGAGAGACCTTGTCTCAAAAACCAACCAAACAAACAAAAAACCCAAAAAACAAAAAACACCCTCAGGAAAGGTGCTAAGATAGGCTCCTTATTTTACAACATAAAAGGGTTTAGTTTTTTTTATTTTTAGATTTTGCTAACCACAGTCACAACTACCATCATTATCATCAGGATGGAAGTCCCACTGTGCAGAATGTAGGTGTAGGTTTTTACAAATAATTATTCTAAAGGGTGATTTTACTTGAGGAGTCCTTCCTCATGCCCACTGCCAAGGGCTTTGTGCCTACTGGGTAAGAACTCTCTGTCACGGAGTTCTAGCCAGATGACAGGCAGCTGTGTCCATAGTTTATTTTCACAGGGCTGGGGTTGAAGCGAGGGCCTCCTGCACGCTAGGCAAGTGCTCTACGGTGGAACTTTAGCCACACCTGTTACAATTCTTTTTTCTGTTTGAGACAGGGCCTTACTGTCTCCGGCTGGTCTTGGACGCTGCAGTCAACACAGCCCTTGAATTTGTGATCCTTCTATTTCAGTCTCCAAAGTTAGATGGGATTATAGGCTGGCACCATTAGGCCCAGTTCCAAGAAGTTCTTAAGAATGGGAAAAGAGCATCTTCTCATGTGCTGTCCCCTCGCTCTAAAAAGCAGCTTAGCACGTGGTCCTCAGAGGTCTTCTTAAAAGGAGACAGGCTGAGTACGAAAGGGCCAGGCAGTTTGAGAATCAGTGGCAGAACACCTGTGGAGGCTGATCAAGCCAAAGATTTGAGGTGGTCAGGACACTGTTTCTTACACTCAGCCCCTGCCCCACAGCAATGGGAGGCCTCTTTCCTATAAGGGTGTGGCCAAGTGATGCTACAGAATGTCATGGGACCATTCTTCCTGTCTCATATTTACTCTAGAATTAGAACCTCCTGTCTAGACTACAGCCACCGCAGCCATCTGCTAAAAGGCTGCTGAAGAGGCGGCCTGGCTTTTGAGGACAGAGAATAGAGGCCTTGAGGAAAAGGGGCTCAAGGCAGACCTCTGTTCTTTTCATGGGAATTAGGGTGGTGGAGCATAAAGACCTAAAATATCTAGGAGGAGAAAATTGGCAATCATCACAGACCATCAGGCCATGGTCCCATAAGCCTTTGCTCAGACTCTGAGTGAAGAATGCTTTATCACTTAGTCCTTGGCTACCTTAAGCTGTAAGAAAGCTAAAAGACACAGAAATCTCTCTTCGAAGTACCATGGTGATGGTGAGTCAAGGAAGCCATCCTTGTTATTGAGACTGGGTCACACTGTGCAGCTGTGGCTGGCCTGGACTTTACTATGTAAAACAGGCTAGCGTCAACATCACAGAGATGCTCACTACACTGGGCGTTTGTGCCATCAGGCCTTGCTAAACAATCTCTTTTAATATCAATATTTACAGGTGAAAAAGGGTTAAGTTGGTAAATTTCCTTTTAACATTTGTTGTATGATTCACTTCAATTTAAGAAATGCTAAGTTTTGAAAAAGATTCTAAGATTTGAAAAATCTGATTTGTAGTTGGGCACGGTGGTACACCCCTTAAATCCCAGCACTTTGGAGGCAGAGGCAGGTGGATCTCTGTGAGTTTGAGGCCAGCCTGGCCTACAAAGAGAGTTCCAGGACAGCCAGGGCTACACAGAGGGACCCTATCTCGAAAAACAAAAAACCAAATCAAAACTGATTTGTAAGAGAAATCAACTAGTATTAATCTGGTCTTTCTGTAAATTTTAATTAAGTTTACCAAATTAACATTCCTTTTTGTATATACCTGAAGATGGTTAAAAAAAAAAAAGTAGAAATTATAGAGCGATGGTTGTAAACATTGGCCCATTTTAGGCTGCATAGTCCCAACTGTGATACGAACACACACAGAGATAAAAATGCTGTATTATCTCGCCCTTGGGATTTATGAGAGAAAATGCAGACAGGAAGGAGAGTCTGGAAACAGCACTGAGGGCCTCGTGAAAACATATACAGATGGTTGTGTCCATTCTGCAGATGGAGTTGTTCCGATGCAGGGAGGCCAGGCCTCCCAGCCTGAATGACCTACAGTATAACCAATCTGACTCCTGGTCTTCCTAAGCACAGTTGCCTCGAAAGGCCACAACAGGCAGTGAGTTCTGTTCCGGATCAGCAGCTGGAAACCCAGGACTTTAACAGGCATATCCTTACTGGTTTCCTGTGGAGCAAGGCAGAATAGCAGATACCAAACCCTTGGCAAATTCCAACAGAGGACAGAGCAGTGAGAGGGGGCCCAGAGGTCAGGGCCAGAATACACTAACTCCCGTCTCAGTCAAGGACTGCAGAAACCTTCAGCGTAGTTTCACAGCTTTAGCTGCAGGAGTGCTAAGGGCACAGAGTGGAGGCAGCAGGTCGAAGCAAGGGTTCTGCGGCACATAAAGGCTGGACGGACAAAGAAATCCATTTCCCTTCTCTCCTACTCCTGCTGGGACATCATATTCAAAACCCAAGTACAGGCAGGCGGTGGTGGCTCAAGCCTTTAATCTCAGCACTTGGGAGGTAGAGGCAGGCTATGAGTTCAAGGCCAGCCTAGTCTACAGAGTGAGTTCCAGGATGGCCAGGGCTACACAGATAAACCCTGTCTCAAAACAAAACAAAAAACCCAAGTACAGCTTCCGTCTAGGGTGTAACCTCTGGTTGCTGGCCACAGTATGGGGAGTCCCTGATATGTTCTGCTATTCCAATGACAACAGTGGCAGGATGACTCAAGAACTCAAGTCAGTCACCAGATGAGGAGTTTTAGCCAAGTCTCACCTGGCTCTGCTTCCCTAGCATCCAGAGGCAGGGATGACAAACCCAGTTGTATATGTCCTTCCAAAGGCTCACAGGACACGAGTGAGCCACCTCAATGGACCAATAATGGCCTCTTCCTGTCAGCTTGGGTCATGGCAGCAAGGATGGGTGGAGAAGACAGAACTCTTTATTTTCTGTCCTTAAAAGGCTAGGGTCTGTTTTCCTCCTAGATCTTCTCTAATTTCCATGTACTCCCAATTGGTGGAGGCCGATGGAGCCCTGAGCCCCCTGACAGGCCGCTCAGCACAGGAGGTTTCTCTCCATCCAAGGAGAGCGTGCATCCTCCAGCTTTGCTTGCCTGCTTCCAGCTGCAGGGATGTCTCTGCCTCACCAGAGGTTCTCACTGTGAAGCTCCGTCTTTCCACACCAACCTGGAATTCCTTTCTTGCTTTAAGTGTCTGTCCGCAGAGGCAACACAGTGACAGACAGTTCACACTATTTTCTATAGGACAGCTCTTCAAACAGCACAGGAGGGTTAACAGCATCTCATTTGCCCAAGCTCTCTTCATAACTAAACCACTGCAGCCCGCCCAAACATTGCATACAAGTCTGAGGAATCAGAGGTCATTAACCAATCTCAGAGTATGTGCTAATCAACACCTGTACCACACTGGATCCAGAGCACATGACTGCAACAGCCTGGCCACCGGTGATGACAGAAGAGTACACAGACTGGGTTCTGCTGAGCAAGTGTGCCGACCTGACACGTTCTTAACTTCCACTAAGTTTGCTGTGAACTAAGATACCTAAGAGTCCTTCAATCAATCTCATAATAAGCATTTGCCTTTCTTCCTGAGTGACTTAATTGAAATCTTTCATTTTCCAGGTTGACCAAGATGATGGTCTTATGATACAGTGTTACTAGAAGTGAAGACTGATAATCATCTTTTTGTAAAGTAGCAGAGTACCACAGATCAGGATTTTAAACACGTGTAGATCCTAACTGCACTTACAGCTCTTGTCACACATGTGTGTTTATGTGAGCGTGCAGGTGCAGGTCAGAGGATAACCTTGAGTTTGGTCCTCACCTTCCACCTCGTTTAATGCAGCTCACTGCTGTGGCTGCCTGACTAGCTGGACTGCATGACTCTAGAGGTCCTTCTGTCTCAACCTATCTTCTGGAAGGAGCATGCCGGGAAGAC
>OU015746.1:68852865-68867610 GCA_907169655.1 Acomys percivali | reverse complement strand
CACACACACACACACACACACACACACACACACACACACACACACACGCACACACACACACACACAAAATCATAACTTAGTCATAAAAAAACAATGATTTTTGTTTGTTCGTTCATTTGTTTTCAAGATAGGGTTTCTCTGTGTAGCCCTGGCTGTCCTGGACTTGCTTTGTAGACCAGGCTGGCCTTGAACTCAGAGATCTACCTGCCTCTGCCTCCCTGAGTGCTGGGATTAAAGGCATGCACCACGATGCCTCTTTCTACCAGTCAAACAGAACTTTTATTCATCTTCCCTATGTGAGGACAGACAGACTGATAGGCAGTTTCCACCTGACGGGCTTGAGAGCAGTTCCTTCCCCATGCTAAACTGCCTCATTTTCCTTAACTTTCCCCTTATAGTCCAGAGTGCACGCCCATAGGCAGCCTTGCCTTGAGATGAGTCTCAGGTGATGGGGCCCCAAATGAAGTCACTGCTCTCAGAGTGGCCTCATTGGCTCGGAGCCATCACCTCTGTGGGAAGTCATTGCCAGCTTCGCCACAGAGAAAAGCTGTCTGTGGCAAGGGCTAAAATAACAGTGTCAAACCAAGCCCAAACCTATGCTTCATGGTAGAATGGGATGCTCAAGTCTCTGAGACGACTTGTCACCTCAGCCTGGCAGGAGGTTCTTCTTAGGTTCCTGAAAGATGGCAGAACCTCATCATTCATTCATGTTCCTTTAGTGGAGGGGGAAAAGATAACCATCTTCATAGGAAGCCAACAGTGAATCAATGTTTGCCACTCCCGAGCCCTTCCAGAAGAGGAACAAGAAGCATTTAGGTTGGGCCCTTCAAGATGGTTACCTCATGCCCAACGGGAAATAAATGGAGGGCACTATTGTGGGTGGAGGGAAAAGAGTATGGTGACTAATAAAAGTCTATCCCTTGGGGACACCTTGTACGGTTTAGGATGATGAGAACCAACTGAAGGAGAAATCTGGACCAGGAGAATCTTGACAAATGAATTTGGAGACTCAGTACCTGCCAAAACCACTAGAGTTCTGTCTCCAGGACTGTGATGGTCACAGCTGCCTTTTATCTTAAATGAGACAGATGTGGGGGGCACAAATAGCCTCTGCTTTCCAGAGATGACGCGATCAAATGCCGTGCTCTGAGGGAGGAACGGCATACTGTTCTAATTGAGCAGCCGGAGGTCAGAGGGGGCCCTTCGAAGAGCAGCTTATGATCTTGGCCCTCAGTTTTCTCACCTTTAAAGCTGGCAGCAGCTCTCCTGAGCAAGCTGGGTTACATAAACACGGAACCATAAGAATGAACTACTGACACTCTGAGCCTATTATGAAATAGAACCTGATCTGAAAAAAATATAAAATCTCCACTGAAGGCCAATAACCTCCCCATGTAGGATCCTGGAACCCTGAAAGAAGTAAGGAACAGTTCACTGGTGCACACAGGCACCAAAGCAGAGATGGCGACTGTATGCCACACACACACAGGCAAAGTTTCCCTGCTTTTTGTTCATTTAAGTGGGTGAGGGGAATGGATGTTGCCTTTCTTAACAAATCAGAAAAAACGTTGATGAGTGGGCACGTTTCAGTGTTTGCTAGCACCAGCTTGCACAGCCCAAACAGGTTGGACAGGTTGGATATTTAAACAAAGGTGGAAAGCTGTGAGGTAGAAAGCACAGGGTAGCGCTGCCCTGGAGATGCAGCCAGCACCCTGCAGGCCTGTCTATGAGCCAGTGCTGGAAGTCAGAATCCTCCTCCATGTTGCTCATATTCATGTTATAAAACTGAACGGACACACACTCATGGCCTGTTCCAAATCCTAGGAACTTGAGGCCAATGGCACAACAGAAGAGACTACGATCAACTCTCCAGTCCTCATCCTGCCCCCAGCACACCTGCCCCTTGCCTGCTGTGACCTAGTTCTCAGCTCTCATAACTGCTGGGCTGTTCAAGTGTGGGCAAGCATGATGTTCTGGGTTTTGATGCCATCCACTAGTTTCACCCAGTATGACTAAGCTTTTGAAATATTTCAACAAAATATGTCAAAAACATCACACTGCCTGCATTCAAGAGAAAACTTTGGTATTTATTTCATCTCCAAAAGAAGATAAATAGATAAATATTCCTACTGCCAGAACAGAAGAAAAGCTGTTAAAAAATAGTAGCATCCAGCCAGGCAAATGATAAAGGATTATGAACCAAATCATGAATTTGAGAAGCGGTACTCGCAGAAGGCGGTCTGACTGCTGTTTAACACCCCGTGCATGGACAGTTTTATGAGTTCTTTCCCTCCCTTTGACCTAACTCAACTCCAACTGGTCTTTCAGAAAGAAATAAAAAATAAGCACCAGTCTCAAGTACACTTTTAAATTATTCTCTCAAAAATAAAGCTTATAGTGACTCTTTAAAAGTGTATTAGAGAAGGAAAAACCAAAGTGAAAGGAAAAAAAATATAATCTCTAAATAGCTACCCAAGAGACTCGATTAACACCAGCTAACTTTCTGCTTTGATGTTTTCTCGTGCATTTTTTATCTTATTTGAATAATAAAATTGAGTGATAGGTCACCCGCGCCTACTCTTTTTCAGAGAATAATAGTAGCGTTCTCCTACTTGCAGATTTCTAGAGTGCAAAGTAAAAGCGCTGAAAAGAGCCACAGAGTATCATCCAAGCTCAATGCAAATCCGCACCCCACTCTAAGTATGAAAACATTACAGAGCAGGCAGAAAAGATGCATTCAGATAGCAATGGGGAGTTACACAATTTAAAACGGAGACTTAGGCATCTGGCACATAGCTTCTCTTCAGAACCCTGTTACAGACTTGGGTTC
The DNA here is from genome assembly GCA_907169655.1 of Acomys percivali. Taxonomy (NCBI): domain Eukaryota; kingdom Metazoa; phylum Chordata; class Mammalia; order Rodentia; family Muridae; genus Acomys; species Acomys percivali. Next base: position 68,864,780 of record OU015746.1, on the reverse strand, counting down.
TTAGAATATAGCCTGCTGCCCCATTTTAAAGGGCACAGAGTCTGTTTTCTTCTTTTGTAAATCTGTGTGATCTGGCATGCAGAAGAGACTGTTGGGCCAAACATCTTAAGGGAAGGTATATGGGACAAGTTGCTAAGCACCTAATGTGAGCTGTAGCTCTGAACCCTGCGACAGACCCTGGAGGACATTTTTGGCCTTTAATAGAAAGCCAAAATGGAAGGAAGCTTGATAAAGGCTGCAGAAGCAGCTCAGAAAATGTCACCTTTATCAAACCACTCAAGTCTCAAACCTGGCCACTGAGATGTCAGCAAAAGCAGGAAATGTTTAAATAAGATCAAACAAGAAGGCTTTAAACATAGTCAAGTAAGAAAGCTATTTGTTAGCTGGGCGGTGGTGGCACAGGCCTTTAATCTCAGCACTTGGGAGGCAGAGGCAGGAGGATATCTATGAATTTGAGGCCAGCCCGGTCTACAGAGAGAGTTCCAGGACTACTAGAGCTGTTACACAGAGAAACCCTGTCTCGAAAAAACAACAACAACAACAAAAGAAAGCATTTGTTGAAAGCTTAATAATGTAATTAGGGACAAATTAGTAACTTAAGACATTGTCCTGTGATGAACAGATTTATAAATGTTCATGTTCATTGTCCAGGGAAAATGACAGGCCACTGAATCATGTGGACTCTCAACAGGATGCAAAGCAGATTAAGGCGAGTGAGCAGGGATTAGAATATATAAATGGTTTTGGCTTTTTCTCCTCTGATTAAATATTTCAACCTTAAAGAGAGCTCTCTAAACTGTATCAGAGGTGTGTTTACTTTAACAGAATATTATACATGCTGCTGATAATACTATCACCATAATACTACCACTCATTGAACATTCAACACACACACACATATACATATATGTATGTATGTGTGTGAATTTACATACATTCAGTGCTGCTAATATTCCGTTGTGTGTATATATAATTAAAACCTCACACAAATTCCTTAGTAATCTCAGTAGAGAGCTGCGTGCACAATAGCACTCATGATTATGATCTTTTTGTCTGTTTTGTTTTGAGACAGGGTCTCCCTCTGTACCTGAGCCCAGTGTGCAACTCTCAGGTCTTCCAACTTAGTGCTAGGATTACAGGCATATGCCACTGTCCCCAACTACTAATGTATGGTCTTCTAAGTAGAACTAAAGGTATTAAGATATCCAGTTGTTCCTGAAGCAATTTTCTTTTAACTGATCTTGTTTCCTCAAAATAGGTACCTTAATTGTAAATGACTTTTAAAAAAAAAAAAGCTTTTCCCCTCTCTTTTCTTTATAACTATCTCAAGGTCTGGTGCCTATAGCTCCAGATACTTGGGAGGGTAGGTAAGGTAGGATGGTTAACTACAGCCCAGATGTTTAGGGCCAGCTTGGCTGCAAAACAAGACCATAGCACAGACAACAACAGGCAGGGGATATTTATAGAGAAACAAGACTTCATTATCTGTCCGCGGTGGAATGACCCATAGGTTTTTGTCCTGAACTGATTTCTTGCCTGTTACCTTCCTTCCCATAGAGGCACATGGTGGCAGAGTGAACAGGAAGAGACACATTGTGAATTGGGGCTGGCTGAGCCTTTGCATGGTTACCTCCATACTCGAGAGGCAGCAAATGTCAGGCATTGTTACAGAGTGTCCTCAGAAACTCTATGTGACCATGGGAGACTCTGACAGGGCTCTTCTTCTTAGTGGGGCGGAGAGCAAAGAAGTAAGTGTCTTCTTGGAGATGCTTCCTCACCTCTACGCCTCTTCTTGTTCAGTGCTGACACCTGTTCCAGATAGTAGGGTTTGGCTGCGCTCGCCAGCGGCAGGCTTAGCTCGAGCATAGGAGAGAAGCATGCTAAATCCAGAACCTCTGTAGTCTCGCTTACCATGGACCAGGTCACATTTCCATGGGGCTCAGATTTTCTTCAAGTATAACAGGAACACATAAGCCTCCTGAAGACTATCTGCTCTCCAGCAGCATCCTCAGGCGCCTCGGTCTCTATACTCAGCAATGGTAATAAGTCATGACATCACCCCAGGCAATAAGGTCCATGGGAAAGCACTGAGGAGGCGATGCTCCAGGATTTTCCTTTTCAGCTTTCTATGACAGTCAAATGAGAACACACCCCTGCTCTTTACAGAGTGAATGGAAAAGGCTGCTGTGAGAGCACCCACCAGGATCTTCAGCATGTCCTTAAGCCTATAAACCTCTGCAATTCTTTACAGCGTAGAGTGTGGGAAATGAGGAGCAAAGTGGAATTGAGTTTCCTGTTTTGCAATGGCAACTATGGTCTACAGGGTTTTGATCTTGTCTTTTAAAGGATACTCGTTTTATAGACATTTCACAAACTGCAGAGCTTCATGCCCTTTTTCCTACATTCCCCTCACCTGCAGGGTGTGTTCTGGCTTTGCTTCCTAAGTTTGTTTTGGAAGGCACACACTGTTTAATCCAAATTTTCAACATGAGAGCAGCTGATAAAGAGTTTGGGAAAATGAGAGGATGGAGCCACACTGATGGTTCTGTGAATTATTTCCTGTGCATGATGGGAGTCTTATTTTGCTCACAGACTAAGTTATGGGTCTGGAATAAAGAATTTCGAGGGAGCTAGGGAGAAGGTTCAGTAGATAAACTGTTTACTGGACAAGCAATAGGACCTAAGTTTGGATGGCCAGCATCCACAGAAAAAGCCAAGCCCAGCAGCACACATCTCAGTGCCAGTGCTAAGGAGAGACAAAGACAGGCAGGCCTTTAGAGCTCACTGGCTGGACAGAGAGCCTAGCTGGGTTGGTGAAGTGGATTCAGTAAGACTTGTTTTCAGAGGGTAAAGAGCAACTGAAGAAGGCACCTGACAATCTCTGGCCTCCACTTGCTTATGGAGAAGCATGTACATACACACACACACACACACTCTCTCTCTCAAATTTCAAGAATGTGAGAATCTACAGGACAGGAACAACATAAGACATTCTACCTTTAGTGTTAAGATAGCAGACTATTCTGGGTCCTGGTGTGCACATGTCGTGTTAGGACCTGAAAGGGTGGGCCAGGGAGACTGTATGTGGCCTAGAATCCTGGATAATGTACTTCAATGAGTAATTGAATGAATGAATGAGTAAACACACACATTCATACATAAAACACAAAACCATGTAGATTTACTTAGTGTAATTAAAGTATAAGAAATACAGGCTCTAAAGGTGCTGTGAAGCAACCGTCAGTGTGACTACACACAACAGGTTATTTTACTAATGTAGCAATCATATGGATAAAGGACTGAGTAGCCTTAAAAGCAAGAATAACCAACACTTTCATAAAACAGTTAGTGGCCAAAGAAGAGTGAAGTACTCCATTAAAGGCACCTCAGTATCATCTAACAGTAGCCTGGAGCCTGGAGTTTATGTTATGAGGTTTGTCAGGCCCCCTGAGTGTTAGCAACAAAAAAATCCTGTGAAGGTTAGAGTTCATCTGGAAGCACATCACACAGCCAGCCTTCAGCGCAGAAAGTGAAGGAAGGGTCCTCACTGACATTGTGTCCTGCACTCTCATGGAAGTAAGTCCTTAGAGAAATGGAAATCTACAATTTACAAGTTTGCTAAGTGCATGTAATGAGCTACACCCGAGACTGAAAGAAACGGAAATATAGAAAACCAACCCAAGAGAAATGAGGCTCCATCCGAGGTTATGTGCATTTACGCTCATCAAGAGATAGATAAATAATCAGATCACAGGGCCAAGTCAAGGGAACCTCCTTATGGCCAGTCATAAGTAAAGGAGTCAGTACAGTGGCTCACACTGATATCCAGTAACTTCGGAGGCTGATTCAGGAGAAAGGAGTTTGAGGCTGGCTTTGATGACAGCCAGACCCTTTCTTAAAGCAAAAAACAAAACCAAGATGGACCCGAGAAACTCAGACAGGGCCACGGGTGCCCAAGGAAGCCACTGTGTGGGTCCTCTGGCAGTCTAGCTTAGTATCAACTCTCTAGAAACCCCACAAATGAGCTCCTGGGTGCTACTCAAGCCTAGGAGGTGCGGCAGGACCTCAAGAAGCAATAGCAGGGAAATGGGGAAGAGGACTTTGGTCTCAAATGCTTCCTTCCATCCACGGTTATCAGAACCTCAGGTTTCATTACTGCTTAAATTCCTGCTTAAATCCCAGGGTAGTTTTGGCTGCTGATCAGTGTAGCACAGGTATGTGGTTAGGAGAGAGCGCAGCACACCACTGAAGTCTCAAATTCTGGAATGAATCCACCCAAGCAAATAAATCTAACTACACTCTGACACATTTTTGTAAGTGTTTTCACATTTTTTTATAAATTTCTCCAAAAGTACAGCGCTGCCAACAAATGAAGGTGATAATGACTTTGTGGTTGATTAGCAAATATCATATATTCCTTTAACCTACGATTTATAAACTTGGCAGAAAAGACAAAATAAATGTAGTGTGATGACCTTGAATCTAATAGGGAGAAATCAGGGAAGACACATCTTTTAGCTTGGAACAACATATTCCTAAGTAACTAATACACCAAAGGGGCAATCCTGAGGTAAATTAGAAAATATGGGGGCAAATGACAAAGAAAACGTAGTATACAAAACTTATGTGGCCACCTGGCACGGTGACATACACCTTTAATCCCAGGCAGAGGTAGGCAGATCTCTCTGAGTCCAAGGCTAGCTTGCCCTACACAGTCCTAGGACAGCCAGAGACATTGCCTCAAAAAAAAAAAAAAAAAAAGAGCAAAAAGAAAAGATAGAAATGCAGTTCCTAATGCCTGTTCTAAAACTGTGTTCAAGCTCACAGGCTAATCCTATACTTGACAACGGGGCCTAAAGAGGAAGGGTGAAATAGTGACTAGGCCAGAAAGTTGAGGAAGTAGCAAAAAATAAAGAGGAAAATAAACCAAAGCAGAAGCTGGCTCTTGGAAAACATCAACAGAAGTAGGGGTGGAGAGATGGCTCCAGGCAAGGAGTGCTTACTGCTCCTGCAGGACTCAGGGTATAGTCCTCAGCATCTATACACTGGCTCACAAGTGCCTGTAACTCCAGTTCCAGGGGGATCCAAACTCCTCCTCGCCTCCACAGAAAGAATTTAGTTACAAAAGTTTTGGATCTTACAGAATAGACAGAGTACAAGGGTAGCCTCTGTGGCTGGTACTTTGACTACTGAGATGAGATCAAAGAGTCAGAATGCTTCAAGGATGCAGACAGGAAAACCAAATTAAAAAAAAAAAAAGGAAATATGAAAAGACTTAAAACAGTTAAGAGGTTGGTTGCTAATGTGGAAAAAAAAACCAAAACCAAAAACAAACTCAGGTGGTGGCCCTAGTGAACTTACAAAAACAATACTAATTTGTCAGAGAGTTTTCCAAAAGAGAAGAGAAGGCCTCTTGGTTTTCTGATAGTAATTCTGACGTGAGACGCACACAGCACAAGAAAACCACACACTGGCATCTATCGCAAGTACAGCCCCAACCCATTAACAAAGCAAAGTCTGTCATATTTGAAGTGCTCATATCCCGAGGAGGAGGAGGCTCATCCAACCTATAGGACAGGGCAGGATTGAATGACAGAAACAAAAACAAAGAAAACTAACACAGATGCAGACAAAATTCATTAATGAAATCTAAAGCTCATGATAAAAACCATCCAACAGACGTGGAACAGAGATGGACTTCCTTCAGCCAGTAAATTTCACTTAAGATAATAATAAACCTGCAAGGACTGTAATGGGGAAGAGCTGAATGCGGTGTTTTCCTTACAAAAAAAAAAAGGAAAGAAAGAAAGAAAAGAGACATAAATGTTTATACATTTTAGATGGGCATGGTGGTGCACACCTTTAATCCCAGCATTCGGGAGGCAGAGGCAGGTGGATCTCCATGATCTCCAGGGCAGCCAGAACTACACAAAGAAACGCTGTCTTGAAAATAAACAAAGGGGAAAAAAGAAAAGAAAAAGAAAAAAGAAGCCACCTCTATCATAAATCTATCATATCTTAGAAGTAGAAAATCATAAGGAACTTACTAAATAACTCTAAGAAGCAAGAAGCCCTGAAGGACTGCAGGAAACAAGATGAACATATAAACTTGAACTGTTATCTGCATATCTATAGTGAAGCAGCCACCATAAGGAACAACAGAGGACCACATCCTACAAAGACTACAACTGACTGACACATTGCTGAAAGAAGCCCAGGTAGCCCAAGTGATGGCAAAGCAGCCTATGTCATGGATAGAAAGACTCACTGTTATTAAGATGGGCTGGGACGTAGTTCCGTGGTAGATTGCTTCCCTAGGCCTAGGGTTTGATTTCTAGTTGTGAAGAAAACAAACAAACAAACAAAAAAACAAAAACAAAAACAAAAAAAAAAGGTGGCAACAGACCAAAGCATGCGTCCCTACAATAATTGTGGTTGCTCTTTCTGGAGAAATTAGCCATCTGTTCCTAAATTCCATAAAGGGCGGAGGTACAGCTCAGTAACAGAGTACCTGCCCAGCATATCTGAGACCCCAGTACACCTCAAAACAATAAGAAAACAAACAAAACGGAATTATCCAAACAGACAGAAATGCAAACAAATCAGATTAATCAAAACATGTTTTAATCCCGTAACGGAAGTGCGTGCCTTGTACCCAAGGCCCAGAAGCAGGTGGATTGTATGAGTTTGAGGCCAGCCTGGCCTACACAGAGAGACCTTATTTCAAAACAAGCAAAAACAACTCAAAAACATTTTTTGGAAAAAGACTTTAGTTAAAAGAGTCGCACTTCCTTATTGAAGACTCATCTAAAAGTCAGAAAAACCAACACACTGTGATAATGGTCTTGGACTAGGTATATGGATCGCAGAGGAGACCCTTACATTTATGAATTGACAAGGGTCGCAAGATAATTCAATGCAGAAAAGTAGCTTACGCATACTCAAGATGGGTCATAAACCTACATTAACAAAACTATCCACCTCCTGAGATACTACCTTACCCCTCCTTACACAGACAAAAAGCCGTCAGACTCAGTGTTTGACACATGGGACAGCAAGAGTTTCACTGATGCACTGCCAGAGATGCCCCTTGCCAAAAATAGCAACTATGTCTCCTTATGATTTAATTACAGACAGAATCTCAAAGCCAGAGCTTTTCACATCAGAAGTGACTGGGGTTAGGATAAGAGCTATATGATGGAGAACCATCAGCCATCGGCGTTGAGGGCCAAAACAGTCACATGCCAATTTCGAGCTGCCCACAGACAGCTCTACCCAGTGGAAGATGAGGAAAACATCTAAGAGAGGCGCAGGCGACACTCCTGAGAATGACAAATGTGAGATGGACAAAGGAGGCAGAATAACAAAAGGAACAGGCTTACAGTGGAAGTCAGTGATACCAACTGGCCAATATGGTGGTGAAAGAGCAAAAAGCTGCTGTGTTAATGTAAAATGACAATGCAAAAATACAAAATAGCGTAGGCACACTAAAAAAGTTAAAGTGTTCACTTCCTTCTTTGATACCCTATCAGAATCAAAAAGAGGTAGAGGTACAGCAGAACACTTAAATCATACATGTGGGCAAAATACACATATAAAATAAGTAAAATCACAGCCTTTCATAGAACTTTGGCATACCTCTCTTCTGGAAGTTTAGACAAAATTCACCAGCTATATATTATTGCAGCATTACTTAGACACCACACAATAACAGCAGGTAATATTTATTGAGTGCTTAGCATATGCCTGGAACTACTTGCTAAATTCATTTCCTTCTCCTCCTCCTCCTCCTCCTCCTCCTCCTCCTCCTCTTCTGAGACAGAGTTTCTCTGTGTAGCCTTGCCTGGTCTCACTTTGTTAGCAGCCTAGCCTTCAACTCACAGAGATCTACCTGTTGCTGTCTCCCGAGTGCTGGGATTAAGGCATGTGCTACCAAGCCTGGCTTTAAACTCATACTTTCTAATCCTCATCCCAATTCAATGCTCAGCAGTGGACAACAAGAACTATTTAAAACTGATATCAAAGAACTTTAGAACAGAAATTTACAAACTGCAGAAGAACTTGGATTCTGGTGTGTCATTGACTCTGTGAGAATGATATTCTGGTCTCTTCTCCTATCTCCATTCCTTAAATGCTCTTAAAATGTTTGCACTTAAAAGATGATTCTGCTCTAATTGCTTGAATCATATGCTATGGTTCCACAAATTATATTCCCATTGCCTCTCCTCTCAGCATTTTAATATAATATCACCTCTGCTCTGTCTTGCTCTGGACTGAACATGATTCCCGGGAGTCATTTCCTGTCATTTGTCAGATGTTCTTACCTCCTATTTTATGCTCTTTCTGAAGCTTCAGAACCAGGCCACGTAACTATTCAAAGGCTCCAGAATTTTCCCTCCAAAAAGCTTTGTGGCAGGTCTGGTAGGCACAAACTGTTTAAACTGAAAAGCATCCATGATGCTTTGTCCAAAGCTTTTGGGGCTGGGTGTGGTGGTGCACGCCTTTAATCCCAGAACTCAGGAGGCAGAGGCAGAGGCAGAGGCAGAGGCAGAGGCAGGCAGATCTCTGTGAGTTTGAGGCCAGCCGGGTCTACAGAGAGAGTCCAGACCAACCAAGGCTACACAGAGAAACTCTGTCTCAAAAACAAAAACAAAACAAAGCAAAGCAAAACAAAATGAAACGAAACAAAGGGTGCTTTTTAGCTTAGCCAATACCTCTGGTACCCTGAGATGGTGTGAGTAGGCAAATAATACAATCTCAGGTTTTTCTCTATGGGGAGCAGAAGATGGAAAAAAAAAAATTCTGACGCTTTTAGGCAAGCCTACTACTAATGGGTCAATGGTACAATGAGCTGCCCAAGCGAAGGTCAGCACCCACCTGTGCATGTTCCCATTGGTGGTGAAAGACTGCCCACACACTGTGCACTTGTAAGGCCTTTCACCAGAGTGCACTAGCATGTGCCGATCCAGGGAGCTGGCAGAGCTCAGAGACTTCCCACAGATGCTGCATGAGTGGTCAGCTCCTCCAGTGTCTGTGTTGTGCTGCAGAAAGCAATGGGTGCAATGGTCGTTTGAGAAGACGGCATTAGAAACACAGATCTGGAGCTCTGTAAAAACCAGTGAAGCTTCTCAACCTCCTCCCCCAGCCCCCAGCCCCTGGACCCCATGGTTTATTTTTAAGTTGTCTTCAAAAGAGCCAAAGGCATTAAGAATATGAGCATATAATTATTTTGTTGTATTATCTTCCAGTCCCATGTTCTAGTTTTGAGAATCAATTCTATTGCAAAATTCAGAGCTAGTCACTGCAGGCCTATGGGTTAAATGAACACATATATCAATTCCTCTGGGCAGAAGAGGTCTGAACTACACAGCCAATAATATGTGAGGTAAGTAGGATTCTCACACTGGGAGGCTGCAAACCTTGTTCTGGTTTGAAGACTTAGGCTGGTTGTTAGAGAATTATGATAAGGAACATTCTATCCAAATCCAAGTTTCCTTAGTAACTTGGAGTTCTTACTATTTATCAGCCTTTTATGATTTTATTCCATCATCATTCTCCACTGTTCTCTCTGGTCACCAGCAGTCTGTCATAAATCAGCAATGGCATAATGGGAGAAGGAAACATTGTATGATAAAGGAAAAAAGATCCCCAAGTCCAGGAAATCTCTACTGCATGAAGTACATTGGTATCAAATCAAGGGCAGGAATGGGCACCAGGACTTGGGGCTTCAGCCAGCTTGACTCCATGGCAAGACCCTGTTAAGAAACACTATGGAGCCAGGCGTGGTGGCACACGCCTTTAATCCCAGCACTCAGGAGGCAGAGGTAGGTAGATCTCTGTGAGTTCGAGGCCAGCCTGGTCTACAAAGTGAGTCCAGAACAGCCAAGACTACACAGGGAAACCTTATCTTGAAAAACAAAAACAAAAACAAAAGCAAACAAACAAACAAAAAATCAAATCATCCTGTTAGTGAAGAATAATTTAAAACAAAATACAAAAGTAGGGGCAAACCTGACGGATGTGCATGGTCAGCTGGTGCTGGGTGGTGCAAATCTTTTCACATAGGGGACAGTTGTAGGAAGACCTCTCCTCTTTCGTTTCCTAAAGAGATTAAAACAGAGGGTGAGTTTCCAACCACAGGAAACTGGTACCTTCTAGTTTTGTAACGAGCCCATGTCTTAGAGCTGGGTCTGAGCAGCTGCCTGTCCAGGTATTTGTGCAGGTCGTTCCTCCATCTGTCCTCAGTTTCCTTGTTTATAAATGGGAAAAATAACACTGGCCACATTGTGATAAGATGGAGTTAATGCTTATTAGGGCTTTTTAATCGCTTCAAAACTCCAATGAGTGAAAAAACACCGTGTTACCCACAGCTCAGCTAGAAAGGATGAATTTCTCCCTCAACTCACACCTAAGCTCCAGGCACTATTTTCTTTTGTTGTTTGTTTGGTTGTTATTGTCTCGCGCAGCCCATGTTGGCCTCAAACTCCTTCAGTAGCCTAGGCTTCCTTTAACTCTTGATTCTCTTGCCTCCACCTTCCATGTGCTAGGATGGCCATGTCTCAAGCACCCTCGGGAACTTGAGAGAGGTAATGCAATCAACAGAAGCCCACCTTACCAGTGGAAGGACCCCTAGGGCATCACCAATAATACTGAGTAGCAATAACAAGGCTCTGCCCATGGAGCTAGCATCTTGTGGGTGGTGCCCATAAATAACAAAAAGAGCTCTGACCTCATTAAAACCAGCCAAACTTAAGAATTCACAAGAGGTGACAAAAAAACCCAGCTCACTACTGGGATGGGTGGCTCATTTTATTTTTCTTCAAAACATGCAGGACATGCTTCCTTCAGGCAATATATTCCTGCCAGACAATTCAAGGGAAATCACAAGGAATGCCCAATATTACCTCCTTACTCACACAGAACTCAGACATGTCTGTTCCTCGAGCTAACGGTGTTCATGCCTGGGCAGCTTTCAGGAATTAGGGTGTTCAAATATTGCACCATTGGGTTTCCAAAAAATACCAGGATCATCGAGGAGCTCTGTGCAATACAAACTTCTTAGACTCCCAACATGCTATACTAGGATTGGGGTTTGGCTTAAAATCTCTCCGGAAGACACTGATGTACCCGGGTTGAGGGGAGCACTAGTTACTTGGTGAGATGACCATGAGCATTTCCATGGAGAATTCCTGTAGAGTTGGGTCTTGAGCTCACACTGTGCCAAGTCCAGCCACAAGAAAGCATCTGGGGGAGACGTTAGTCCTCAGTGAAGGCAGGGGCCAGGGAGGAAGAGCGGCTGGATGCTCTGGCCAACCAACACATCCTTTCTGGTCTTGGGCATCTCTGCGTAGATTCTTTTCACCCGAACTCATCTGACCCTGTTTCTGCTTTTCCACTGTTAATACCAATTATTGAGCACATGCTGATCAGTGAATCTATAGCAGTATCCGACTGGGAGTTTTGTTTTGTTTTCCCCCTCCATAATCACAGAGAGATGGCCACTTATTAAGGATCCCATTTTCTGGAAAAGGAAACTTTAGAGTACAGAGGGACAAGGACGTTGCTCCAAACAGAGAATAAGAAACCCACACCAATTTAACCCTCAGGTTAGCTGCTCAGTGGCCCAGACCCAAACCATGATACTATATAAATCTGACCCCGAGGCACAGAAAACCAACACCCTTGCGGTTGGTCACGAGAGGTGATGAGAATAAAAGTTATCCCAAAGACCATGAAAACAAATGGCACCATAAAGCAGATGGGTGGAGTGAATGTGATGTCTGGTTTGTGGCTGCTTTCTCTGAGTCTCGCCTAAGCACCTTTTCTAACCTGTGGAAGCAGGTTGGCGAACTAGGCTAGCCAAACATTTCTCTCTCTCTCTCTCTCTCTCTCTCTCTCTCTCTCTCTCTCTCTCT
>OU015746.1:68807361-68852855 GCA_907169655.1 Acomys percivali | reverse complement strand
CTCTCTCTCTCTCTCTCTCTCTCTCTCTCTCTCTCTCTCTCTCTCTCATCCTAAGGAAGTTGACGATCCCAGAGACATTTAAAAAACAAGAGTATGGCTTCACCCAGTTACCCATACACATCTAGTTCTCTCAGAGGCACAATAAGAAGACTCACAGCTAGGTCAAAACTTCAGGGAAAACTCAAGCTCTGAGGTATTTTTGTCAAGTCATCAGATTAACAATACTAGGTAGACTGGTTATAATGCAAAGATTCACAGTACATTGTATTAGTGTACATTTAAAAACCCAGTCAGACACTGGCTCATCCTTTTAGTCCCTGAGAAGGCCAAGGTGAGGGGATGGCTTGAGTCCACAAGTTCATGCTAGTCTGAGAAACACAGAGAGACCTTGTCTCAAAAAAAAAAAAAAAACAACAACAAAAAAAAAAAACAAACCAAAAAACCCTCTAGGCATCCAAGTGGCCAATCACTTGAGGTGACTATTTTAATAAACTCATCTTGTGGTCACCTTGAATTAGATACCAGGCACATGTATAGAGGTGCACAGGGCTGACTGATATTGATTCTGGGGTTGATCATTAACCTCTGCCAAGTCTGAAGCCGGTAATGCTGCCATGTAAGCCATAGTCTAAGTTCCCCAAACCTGAGGTGGTCTAATGGAATCAGATTTACTAACTTTGAAAGGCGAACAGAATAGTAAAAGAGCACCGTGATGGTGGGAAAGACCCACCGGAGACTTCTGAGCCCGGCTATTATAGCCACGCTGGTGAAAGAAACAAGTTTCCTGAGCCGAGAGATAAAATTAGCAGCTAATGTGATAACTAACCAGTCCGTAATGAAACAATCTGGCGCCCTTGTCAGCATCCGGCTGGGGCTAATCTCTCCTGGAATGCTACAGTCACATGGACACAACCTTTCCCCAAGGCGCCCTACTCCTCTCCCTGTCCAGTTTTCAGGTACGAAGGGCACTTCCTCAAGCCCTGAGCTGTCTATGCACTATATTTTGTTTTCTTAAACCGGGTGCTGTATTTAGCAGGCTACCTCTAGCCTAGGCCTCCTTTCCAAAAACAAAGCTAGTTTATCAGATCCCCAAAGGAGGAAGGAGCCTGATGACAAGTGGTTCTCTGCACTCCGTTTTCCTCCCTCCTGGGAAACAACCTCTACTCAGCATCCAGAGATGGAAGGGATGGTGGTTATCTTTGGTGACCATAGCCTGGCCTTGGGGCAGCCATGCCCGTGTAGTGCTATTTAAGGAAAAGTTCCTGCCTATCCACCATTCATTCTTGGTAGAGCAGAAAAGGATGAAGAAGACAATGACCTCACATTTCTTAGTCATCCCTGAATGCTTGTCACTTGGCACAGTAGCTAGATGTCCTGTGAAATGAGTTGGTAGACAGATGGAGAGATGCACAGACAGGCATATGAGAGTGGAAATAAACCTTTTCTTCCCAGGGCTAGTGTTCCTTCTGTACTCGGGCCAAGTATTTTCTCAGACACCCACAGGAAGAGAGGCACACGAAGGCAAGGAGGGGAAAAGAGAGAGAGAGAGAGAAATAAAGAAAGAAAGTTATCAATGCTTCAAGCCTAAAACATTTCCAGAGCTCTGCTGAGTCCTCAGGCGTGAGGGGAGGAATGGCGGCATGCTCACTTACACGCTGCAGGGAACATGGGGCATCAGGCACTTCTTAGAGGATGCACTGGCTAAAAACCTGAGGGCTTGTCAAAATCCATCAAAGATGCGCTTGGAGAGAAGTCTGCATAAGGACAGTTACTGCTTCACAAAAGCCCCAACAGGTTTGTTTGCTTGTCCACCCTGGGTCCCAGACAGGCTGAGAAGAAGGCCTTGTCTCCAAACAAGGTTTAGTGTGACCATATTATACCAAACAGAAGAAGAAATTAACAGGGAAGTCAACATACACTGAATGATTTTATAGATGAACTGAGAATTATTTGCCCCTGCCTCCTTACTACCTTGTTAAAAACATTGGTGTTATGACAGCAACAACTTTCCAAAAGTGCCCCCACTTGTTCATTAACTGGAAAAGACAATACCAGGTGAGACAGAGGCTGTTCTGGCAGCATTCATTCTTCCCAGTTTCTGCTTATGCAATCATTCTTTCCAACCTCTTCTCACCCAGGGACCATTGAACAGGGCCTCGGCCTGCTATGAACCAACCAGAGCACAAGCCTTTTCCATTTGATGGATCTTTTTTTTTTTTTTTTTTCCGAGACAGGGTCTCTCTGTGTCATTTGATGGATCTTAAATGGGATTCTTGGGAGCTAATCACCTACCTTTAAGACTAGGAAGGTGAACTCTGAATAGGAACTTTTTTGCCACCCAATGGGAAGATACTTGGGGGGTGGGGTGGAGGAGAGAAGTCAGGGTGCTAGGTTAGGGGAAGACACCAACTGATAAAAGCTGTGTTAAACGGAAGGGAACGACATCATGAGAGAGGCAGTCAGGTTCATTCTTTTAAACATAAGCTTGTGAGTTCGAGGCCAGCCTGGTCTACAAAGCGAGTCCAGGACGGCCAAGGCTATACAGAGAGACCCTGTCTCGAAAAGACAAAACAATAAACATAAGCTTGTACTTAAGACAAACCACAGGGCAAAGAAAGGGTGCTTTCCCTGAAAGACACCATGGCAGAAAATATTTCCTCCATGAAAGGATATAAATCATGAAAACTCAGCTCCTGAAAAACTATTACAGCCTTTGTGTATACCTTTAATTCCGAATGTGACTTAGGAATCGTGGGGACTTCTCCCCTACATTCTCACAAAATGAAAAAGGCTACCATCCAACCCACAGCCCCTTACCTGGTTCCTTCTGCCAATCCGATTTGGTCCTGGAGGCTTCGTGGGGGATTTGACACCCTGGGGGCTCCCACCATTCTCAGCGGCACTCGCTACACTCATTACTGCTGACATCATGGTGTTGATGGAAGACAGGTCTGAGCCTTCTAAACTAACAGACGAATTTGACGTCATCGGGACAGGGTCTTATGCTTCTAAGAAGTCTCTGCTGTAGAACTGAGAAGTAGAAATGACAGATGTTCTTGTGTTTAAGCTTGTCACAGTCACGTGGTGTTAATCACAGATACCATGAGAGACAGAGATGCCCCAACACCCCAACATCCTTTGCCTAGCTCATCCCATACCCAGAAGAGAGCGTAAAACAATTTTGGGAGGAGGCAGGGGAGACAAGAGCTTGCTATTTAGCCCAGGCTGACCAAACAAACTCACTATGTAGCCAAGGATGGCTAGAACTCTCCAGGCCTCCTCCTCCTGCTTCAGGCTCTCAAGTATTGAGAATACTGGTGTGAGCCGCCACAACCAGTTCTAAAAACAGTTACGTTTTCTTCTGTCAATATAATCTGCTTCCTCTCTACCTGCACACCACCATTAGAATTCAAGCTATCTGAAGCAGCTTCTCTTACCCTTTCTTTTTTTTACTCTGTGTATATTGCATGTGTGTGTATGTGCAGTCTCCCTGACAGCTGCCTACTTTATATACTAGGGAAGTGTCTCATACAGAACCCACAACTTGATTTGGCTGGTCTACCTATCCCACTTACCCAAGGATCCTGTGTCTGCCTCCTGAGCACTGGGTTAGAGGGTGGTGGTGGTGGTGGTGGTGGTGTGTGTGTGTGTGTGTGTGTGTGTGTGTGTGTGTACACCACCCACACCTGGCTCTTTTGTGTGGGTGTTGGGGATTCAGACTTTGCTCCTCACACTGACACAACTAGAAGCCCAGCTTCCTCCAATCTGTGTGAACAGAGTTAGGAAAGGCTAAGACAGAAGGAAACAGATCTACACATTGGCCATCACCTTCCACACATTCTGTACTTGTTTTATTCTATTTAAATGTTCTAGACTTAAGAACTAGCTGGTAGGGGCTGGAGAGATGGCTCAGAGGTTAAGAGCAGTGGCGGCTCTTCCAAAGGTCCTGAGTCCAATTTCCAGCAACCGCATGGTAGCTCACAACCATCTATAATGAGATCTGGTTTATGCAGGCAGTACACTGTATGCATAATAAATAAATCTTGAAAAAAAAAGAGAAAAGCCGGGCGTGGTGGCACACGCCTTTAATCCTAGCACTTGGGAGGCAAAGGCAGGCGGATTGATGTGAGTTCAAGGCCAGCCTGGTCTACAAAGTGAGTCCAGGACAGCCAAGGCTACACAGAGAAACCCTGTCTTGAAAAAAAAAAAAAAGAAGAAAAAGAGAAGAATTTGGTTCCCTCTTCTGCATGGCTATAATGCAGCGCTTTAAAGGGATACGTGTACGGCAATCCCACAGAAGCCAAACTGCTATAATTATAACCAAATTTAAAACCAACATTTAAATAAAAAAGTAACCTATAACTCATAAGATAGAAAAAGAACTATTCTGCAGCTAATTACCTCCATTTTCTATCCCGAGTGATAGTCCCCTGCACAGCTGTCACCCACATGGAGTAGGAAATGCTCTCTGGGTCCTGTTTCTTCTCTTGGTAGCACTCCTTTACACTGTAAGAGAAACAGGGGGCATGAGATGTTAATTCGTCGAGGAAAATGACTCAGTAGTGGCTGGGAGTAAATGGCACATGCCTCTGACCCCAGACACAGGAGGCTAAGTACGAGAATCTGAATTCCATGCTCGGCTGGGCTGTGTATCTCTTTCTCAAAAAAGGAAACAGACTCAGTCTTTTTGTTTAGTAAGAAAAACGTGGAACCACTTTTCTGTGATCTCATATCATGATACTCACAAAATACAAGGAAGGCAAAGTAAGTCATCTTTTCTCTTATAAAACTTTATGATGTGGGTTTTCAACCTAACATCCTCAACTGTGCTGCCTCACACAGTCTCAACAGCCAAGGGATTTTTACAGTAGTTTACTCTTTCTTGGCTACTATTTCACACCGAATTTTCTTTTATACTGTAGCCTATTTCTTCACAGATCCCCAATTGACTCACTTCATTTCTCATCTCCTGAGAGCTCAGAGTCTAGACAACACCAGGTCACATCGAGAGGGTGCCTGGGAGACAGGAAACAAATGGCCAAAAGGAAATTCACAGCCCAAGATACACTGAAACTGACATTATCCCTGAACTTTAATATCAAAAGATAAAATCTGGGAGTCACTCAGTAGTGGCTTTAACTTCATCCCCAACACCTTCCCTCAAAAGACAGACTGTGCCTCACATTGTTATGATCTGATATGAACTTTTGAGGCACCCAAAGGGTGGGGCCTTTTAGAAGGTTCCTGAGATCCAATCAGGAGGAGCAGCAACAGCAGGAAACAAACTCAAGCAGGAACCTCTGCCTTCTCATGAAGCTTCCCTCATGCTATCAGATCACTTAAAGTTCTTAAAATTAATAGTTTCTTGTTGACTTTTTTTTTTTAGGAGAAAAATTAAGACAAGAGTATATATATAGAAGAGTGTACACCCATATTTTTTAAATAGATTGCTAACAAATATGTCTGTTTCTGCTCTAACCAACCAGCACGTATAAATATCCACTTGGTTCATAAATAAATTCACCTCTTTTAAATATTCTCAGTATTTTTAATTTTCAGAAAAGTTTAAGAGAGTTGACTAGAAATAGTCACTATAACTATTATCTTGGTATACAGAAAACAATTTTTTTCTACCAATTTATACCAAGTTTAGATGATGATCTTCAGTCTTAACACTTTTTTTTTAAAGCTCTCTATACAGCTCTTTTTGTTTGTTTGTAGACAGGGTCTCTCTATCTAGTCCTGGCTGTCCTGGGATCCTCTATGTAGACCAGGCTGTGGCTTCTAACTCACAGGGATGCCCAATGACTCCACCTCAAAGAGCGCTGGGATAGAAGACAGGCACCACCATGCCTGGCTTAGTTGGATCCTAAAAGTACATAGATTTATCTGTTGTCTTTGTTTGAGATACAGTCTTTCTGATGTAACTTAGGCTGGCCTCCTTCAGATTCCTTCATGCCAGAATATTTACTGTCTCTTCAAATAAGCTATGTAGACCCTGGATTACACTGGTAACTCTTTTAAAAACTGGCACATACAGACATTCAGGAGTACAGCCTGGCATGAGACCTTCCTGATTTAACCGTTCTTTCGTGAAAGTGTCTCCTCCTATCACCTGAGGAATCCTCAAGGTTGATATGAACAGTAAGCAGCCATTTAGGTCAGGAAGCAAGGTCATGTTTTAGTGCTAGAATTAAAGGTATGCTCCGCCGTGCCCAGCCACATAGGAGGGCTACGTTCCACCATGCCCAGCTCAGGAGGAAGTGACAAACCATATATCGACTCAATAGAGACAAACTACCAACAATAGCACTGCCCCACCGTCATGGATTCTTTCAAACTGTATCTAAAATGTATGCTATCAATCCAGTAAAGGTGTGTCTGGCTAGCTGGCTACCTATGGCACTTTCCTATCTGGAAAGGAGAAGCCCGCTTTGTTTGCTTCCTCTCCATATCTGAAATACGGTTAACAGAAGAGAGGGAGCCGCAGGGGATGTTTCAGAAGCACCAACATGCTGCTTGCCCTTGATAGAGTCTGGCACTAGGATTTTCCTTTGGGATCATGGAATGGGCCACCACTATATGGGGCTAGGCTGTCGGGAAAGATCCTCCTACCTACTGAACTAAAAGACGGCTTTAATAGTGTTGTGTTGTTGTTCATTTTTGTTTTTGTTTGTGTTTTTAGAGACAGGATTTCTCTGTGTAGCCTTGGCTGTCCTGAAACTCACTCTGTAGACCAGATTGGCCTTGAACTCAGAGATCTGCCTTCCTATGTCTCCCAAGTGCTGGGATTAAAGGCAGGCACCACTAATTTTATTAGTTTAAGATCCATTTGCAGTGTGTGTTTGTATAATCCAATAGTTACAGCCCTAGAAAATTTTCATTCTCTCTCCCACACAATTTCTTCTCCCTGGCACAGCTCTATGCATGGCAACTTTAAGCTCATTTTTAAAAGATTTAAAATGAAAATGAAAATGAGAAACCTGCCAAGATGGATCTATGGGCAATAGCACTAACAACCTGACTTCAATCTCTAAGATCCACTCGACAAAAGGAGAGAACTGATGCTCATAGGTTGTGTGTACGTACACACACACACACATACACACACACCCCTTTAAAAATGAAAATCACTAGCTTTGTTTTAAGACAAACATTCCGAACTAGATTCAGAAACAATAGTGCCCCAGATGAAGCTCCCAAGCCCCAGCAGTGACTGGCGACATCATCGGGCTGACTGCGTCAGGTTTACTGTTCTAGTTTTGAACCTGCTGTTTGGATCTGGGAGCGGGAAGGAAAGAAGGAAAGGAGGAAACCCTAGGCGTCCTGCGATTCCTCATCCCACACTAGAGACTCAACAGATCAAGAAGAGCCAGCAAGCTGCAGTCACAATTTTTACCCGATTTTGTTCTACACCTTGTAAAGAAAAGAGTGGCTGGGGTGTGGGGAGGAGGGTAGGATGGGATAGGACAGATAGACTTGGAAAAGAAGCAGGACAATTCAAAGCAAGGACAGGAGAGGGTGCACACAGAAGACTCACTTGCCACTGTTGTGACTCAAAGAAACCTATATGAAGAGTAACTGACCTGTTTTCTTCGTCCTACTGAGGAGCTGACAAGGACTGGGCCCAAATGCGGGCAGGGTCACACCTCAAAGCCACCACTTCTGGAGCACAGAGTTGGAACAATCTGAAGAAAAAAAATAAAAAGAGGAAACATTACAAGGGGGTTAAAAGAAGGAAATTTATAATTCTGCTTCCGTATGGTTTCCGCTACAATCCCCACTTCCTATCTGCAGCTGCAAGCAAGGCTGTTAACTGATTCTGCCAGAATGTCCTCAGGTGCTGCTGAACTCGAATGTGCCTTCAACAGCCAGGACCCCCATTACCTCTCCCAAAGCACACCCTGCATTCCAGCGATGGTCAGGCTGGTGGCTCCAGGTGGAGCTCTGAGCATCCTGGCGGCTGCTAATAGTACTGGAATGGATGGACCGCCATTGGCAAAGCATCTGCCTAGCATGTGAAGCCCTGGGCTTCACCTCCAGCTCCATGATCATGAACTAGAGACAAAAATGGTGGAGCAGATTCAGATGCTCTGTGTGGGTGAGACCGCCCCATCACCGTTTGCTGTTGTAAGCAGTTCTGGGTGAATTTCGACACCAAGATTCCTCCAGCAGTTTTTCTGTTTTTATACTTCAGTGATTCCATTCTCCATCTTTCTTTATAGAAAAGCTCTTTGGATTTTAGAGTATTGGGAAGCAAGGATCAACTCACAGGCAAGGCTCTGAATGAACCATGCATGGAGACCCTCACACCTGAAGGCACCTGACACAACACTTCTTCAGGTAAAGAAAATCACAAATCCTTCCACAGAACTATTCAGATACTTGACAGTCTTGTTCACTATTAATGTAAGTAATGGGAGAAGCCTGCCCAGGGGTAGCACAATAAAGATCTTAGTTCTGCACCTATATGACCCATCTTAAAGAAATGAAGAAAAAGAGCTGAGGTACAAAGCTCAGTGGTAAAGCACTGGACTAGCATTCGAGGTCTTAGATTCATTCCCTCCACTTACACCACTGTCAAAAATAAATAAGTTAAACTTTCCTTGGTTGTATTCATTTTTAATGTAACTGGATAACTCTCATGGCAGAGTATGTCTGACATGCTGAGGCCCTGACTTCAATGCCAACCACAGAGGGAGGAGGAGGAGGAGAAAAGGAAGGAGAAAGAAGGAGGAAGGAGAGGAAGGAGAGGAAGGAGGAGGAAGAAGAAGAAAAACAAGAAAAGTAAGAAGAAAAAGAAGAAGAAGAAGGGATAATTAAGAGTAAGCACACACACAAATTTTAAAATGTAAGGATAAATTTATTAACAGAGTGCAGAGAGGAACAGGTCCTCCTGTGTTTCGGCAAACTGTCAGGATCTCCAAACAAGTAAAGTCAAGCATGCTTTAGAGTCAGAGACAAGCGTCGGGAATTAAAAATTTCCAGAACCTAAAAATCCCATTAAAATTTAGGCCCACTTCCTTCTCTCTCCATGACACACATAGAAAAGCAAGCAAACACAAGCAGCTTCCCCAGAAACACAAAGAACCAAGCGGGAAGGACACACTCAAAGCGAAGGGTCAGGCTGAGACTTGACTCTGAAAACGGCATCCTCTGACCTTGGATGTAAATGATTTGGAGAATGTCAGTATCCAATTCAGCAGAATGACAAGAGCCGCCTCCCTGTTTGTTTTGAGTTCCACTGGCCTAAGGGAGTCATAAAGCTTGGAGGATGGAAAAGTACAAGGCAGTTTTTAAAAGGAATTTCAAGATACCCCTTACCTCTGTCACCACTTCAGGGAAAAAAAGGGGAGATGAGGTGGGGGTGTTATTGCTAGTTATGCCCTAGAAAAGGTGGGAAAGACTGGTTACAGCATTTGGGGGGTGGGTCCGGGATGTTGAATATCTGGATTTCCCTTCCCAGAAGTCTTATGCAAAGTCAAAGAGGTAAGATATCTTACAGAAGGCAGAGGTCCCTCTGGCAGGAGGAGGGGTAAGGGGAGGCCAGTTCCACTCCCCACCCCTCAGATAAGGGACAATGCTATGTAAAGCCAGAAAGGCAAGATTAAGGAGACTGTCTCCAGGTCCAGGGAGATAGCAACAGAGAGAGATGAAAGATTAAAGAAAGGATGGTTTCGAAGTAAAGGGCAGCACCCTAGCTTCTGAAGATGAAATCTAAAATTTGTCCCCGGGCTCCCAGCAAATATGGAGTAAGTTGAGATGCCTAGGATGATGGCAGAGGCCTTGGCCTTTCTAATACTCGACAAAGGTGGGGCATGGCGGTGCAAGCCTTTTGTCCCAGCACTCTGGGGGCAGAGCCAGGTGGATCTCTGTGAGTTCGAGGCCAGCCTGGTCTACAAAGTGAGTCCAGGGACTACACAGGGAAACAAAATAACAACAAGAACAACAATCCAACAACTAATACTTGACTGAAAAGGCTACAGCATAAGGCACTAATGTCCCTAAATAGAAGGGGCGGTTCGCCCGTCAGGGATGTGTGGACAGAGCTGACCTGACCAGCTCAGGCCAATCCAGGACCAGAGACAAAGAAGAAAGAGCAGAAGTTCAGATATGAAAATGATTCAAGCACTTGGCAAACTACAAAAACATCTAAAGGGTGGACTAGGCTGGGGACAGACCCTAACGTGACTATATGTTCCACCATGTCCAAGCCTGCCCATCCCCAAGCCCAAGGCAAACTTGCGTTTGCAAACCAGGATGGCCTTGTGCGTGCTGTGAAGGCTGAGATAGCTCGGATGGTGGCTGTCTAAATTCCAGGAAGCTGATGTGTTTCTTGGCTTAGGGGCTAGGCTATGCTGTGGATAGGGTGACAAGCTACGAAAGTCACCAGGCCCCACCCCCAAGGGCACAGGCTTTGCTGAACTGGAGGCTAAAGCATCATGAAACAGCATTCAATCCCTGCCTAATTGAGCAGGGAGGGCTAATATAGCCAACTCTGTTCCTTCCTCTTGAGTAAAGATGGGTTGCTAAGTGTAAACATTTCTTTTATTGTCCTGGCTTAGTTGTCTGGGAGGCTTATTGTCTCCTTCTGCTAACCTAGACCTAGTCCAGGAAGCTTCTAGCCTCCATACAATCTAACCTAGGCCTAGATTGTTTTCAGTCTCCGAGACCCACTGCTTAATAAGCTGACCTTTACTTGTTCTTACTGAGCTCTGGGCTGGCTGGTTCAACTCAGGTGTTCTGGTTCAAACTCTTCTCCCAGCTTGACTTATTTAAAATGGCTTCTCGCTCGGCCCAGAATTGCTCTGCTTGGCCTCAAACTAACTCTGCAATCTGCTCTAATTTTCTGGCTTCTCATTTTTTGGCCCGTTCCATCTTCACCTGAGTCCTCTCTCTGCAACCCATCTCTCTGCCCTGGTAAAACTGCCTCTTAAGTAGCTTCCCTTTCCTCTGTCTTCTCATGAGAGTTGGCCATATTCTATTCTGTCAAATCTTCTCTGATTCATCACCTTTTCTGCCACTCAATTAGACATTGCTTTCAAACATGGGTGCTTCCTTCTACAAACTAACTTTTGCCTGGACATAAGCTTTTCTTTACCTGATACGTGCTCTATATACCAGGCTGGCTTTGAACTCAGATCTGTTTGCCTCTGTCTCCTGAATTAAAGGCGTGTTTGTATTCCAGCAGGATCACACAGACCTAGAAGGTCTTTGGATGTGATCTGTCAGAGCAGCCATGTTCTGAATTAGCATCCCTCTACAGCTAAGAGATGGGCCATGAACCCCTGCCTGCTTTTTGCACAGATCAAGTTTAAGAGACAAGAATGAAGGGTAAGGATGAGATAGCCCTCCAGGGATGAAAGAGGCACGATCTTCCTTTTTAGTTGTCTTCTCTGCTTCTTTCCTCTCAAGGCTACAGGAAGCACACACTCTTTAATATGTTGCTCAAAAGCTGCCCATGCTTTAGCCCAAGTTCATTTTCTGACCATGACATCCACCAGTACCCATGGCTACCACTCTACTCAGTGTCTTGCCCCTAAGTGTGTATGATACCTCATGGGCCAAGGCCTTTTCATTCCAAACCCTAAGACACATGTCTAAGTCTGCCATCATATTAAAACAAACAAACAAACAAACAAACAAAAAGCACCATCATCAAGAAATAGCTGAGACACTGCTTAGGAGTGAGGTTATATGGCCCTGAAATACTAGGTGATGGTCATCACCTATAAATACTAGGTGACTGGGAGGACAAATCGAATTGATATTGTTTCTGAACTCTTATTAAGTTACTTTAAAAAAAAAAAGTTACTTTTAGACAAAATGTGACTCCTGGCATAGGGCTTGGCAGCACAGCTGTGCTCCCTTAGTCTGATTTCCCACAATCTTAGTTTGAGTCACTTCTGCCCTTTGAATTACCTGAAGCCTGGTCTTTCATTTCTCATCTGTATCTGGGCAAGAAAAGAGCATGCGCCCTTCTTCCTCCTCATCTTTACCCTTGGTAAAAGGAATGAGGCTGGCCTTCAAAGGCTGAGAAGCATCCTCTTGCTGTGCAAAGGGACCCAAGCCTCCATATTCAGGGCGGCTAAAAGGAAGTCCTGGAGCTCAACCTGAGTTATTTAATGGCCCAGCCCTGTGAAGTGGCTGGTTCCAAGTGAACCATCAAGAGGATGCAAGTCTTCCAGGTTCTGTCAGCTTCCACAGAAACTGTGTGCAGACTGGATGAGAGAGTGCACACTCCTGGACTGTGGGGCAGATAGTTGTGACAAATTAACAAACGAACGAAGTATGATTATCAGAAGTAGGGGGGACAGGGGCTGTAGAGATAGCTCAATAGTTAACAGCACTGGCTGGTTCAGTTCCCAGCACCCACATGGTGGGGCTCACAAATGCCTGTAACACCACTTCTAAGGGATCCAAAACCCTCTTGTGGCCTTTAAGGCGCCTGCATGTACACAGTGTATATAATACATTCACATACAATCTGTGTCTGTCTGTCTTGTCTGTCTGTCTATCTCTCTCTCCTTTCTCTCATACTCTCCATGCTCCTGACAGGCTGAACATCCAAGCTTAGTAACATACACAACACATTGTAGGGTATCAGCTGTCTCCACTCACAACTGTAGGGCTTAATGGAAACTGTGGTCTCTGGCCAGCAGTGAGAGAAAGGATCAGACTACTGCTAATCAGAGATGATCCCAAACTCAAAATCCCAAGTACGCATTCTACTGAATATGTATTAACTTTTATTGTAAGGGAAAAAAAAAACCTGTGCACGTTGAAATTTTTAAGTTGGGAGTTATCTGTAAGGGACTCCACTCAGTCAGCCCTGTGAGCCAGCTCATGAAGGTCAACAATCAGGTCAAACACACAAGGATTTACACCAACAACCTTTCCGAGAGCCACTGGCCTACAAAGCTCTGAACAAGCACCAAGGCAGTGATGCAGAGACTCAGGATCCAGTCCTAACTTTGAGTTTACCTACTACAACTAAATAAGAGAAGGAGCCGGCCGTGGTGGCACAAGCCTTTAATGCTAGCACTTGGGAGGCAGAGGCAGGTGAATCGCTGGGGGTTCGAGGCCAGCCTTGTCTACAAAGTGAGTCTGGGACAGCCAAGGCTACACAAAGGAACCCTGTTTTGAAAAACCAAAAAGAAAAGAAAAGAAAAAAAAAGGAAGGAAAAGGAAGTCATTTACACAAGGCCTGCTTCTAGGTCCTTCCAGAGAAATAACATATTGGGTATAAGTTTCAGACAGGGTAAGCTGGACTGCAACGCACAGGTGACCATGCAGTCCTGGGTCCCAAATGCCACTTCTCCAGCAAATGGTGTTCTTTAAGCCTGGACTTCCTTAAAATTTAGTTTGAGACTCAAGCTCTTTAGCCAGGATTTCTGTGGACCTGGACAACCCCCCTTTGCCTTTTCAACCCTGCTCCTCCTGGGCAACAAGAAATGAGCAACAAAGGGTGGAGGGGAAGAGAGAAGAGTTAGGGAGTGTGGCCAGTGCCTCTTACGGCTTTTAGCACTAACTCGGTATCTACTGAGGTCTGCCTCTTCCTTAAAGGCTCAGCTAGGGAGGAAGGGTGGGAGGCAGAGGGATGGAGAACACTCCTCCCATAGCTCAGCGCCTGTTCAGCGTCTGCGAGGCTGTGGGTTCTATCCCTAGCACCATAAAGATGCTAAACAGAAACAAAACTGTTTCAGTGAACTGCTGGGACCCGAGCTTTTCTGGTAGGTGGCGAACTGAACCACATCACAGTGGTCACTCTTCCCCCTGCGCCGCTTTACTTCTTCACGGGAAGGAGATAGGTGGCGCCTTCCCTGACCACATGCTCCCCTGTAAGCATATAGCACTGAGAGGCCTCGCCTCCTTGCAGCTCTTCTCCAAGGAGCACATCTTACAGACAGGATCAAAACAACTGCCAAATTCACAAGGCCAAGATGCAGCTGCCACCTGGCAGCCATTTGTCACCCAGCACCCTCCTCCCCTGGGAGGGGAACACGGATGGCCCTTGGCACCAGGCTGAGAGAAGAACAAGTCCCTGGCCCTCTCCCCAGGCAGTCCAGACTTTTCCTGAACATTGTTTTTCTGCTTGGCCACCAGGTCCTGGTGTTTCATCACTTTCTTGCCTACCTTAACAGAAGTCTGTATCATTCTCTACCAAACAGCTGAGGGGAAAGAGGGTAAGAGGTCAAGGTGGTCTGCATGTGTACAAAGAGTGCCTAATGGACAGAAGAGCACGAGAGAAATGGCCCTGCCTATCTGCAGTGCATCGTCACCTGGCTTAGGGTGGAGGCTAAATTTGACCCCCACCCTACCCCACCTCCACAGCAGTTCTGGCTTATCAGGTAACAGCAGGTACAGGAAAGGCTAGGGAGGGGCCTCAACAATATACCTGGGTTGTAGAATTTAAAGCTGGAAAGGGACAAGGCTGTGAGTCACAGAAAACAGGGTTCAAGTTAAGAGTGTACCAGAAGCCTGCTTGTATTCAAGTATGATACTTCCAGAGAACAACTGGGGGTCCTTCCTGAGACAGAAACTCTGCAGGAAATGCAGCAAGCAGTTTATATGTATCTAATCCTTCTCCAAACCCTATACAGTCTGACTATTGTTCGCTGGACATTACACTGCTTGTGGGATGGGGACAGGTCTCTAGCCTGGGATTCTGTGGCTCCAAGCTTCTTGTACTTATCAAGATACCACGAGGATCACTGAAAAAAAAAAAAAAAAAAAGATTCTCCAGTGGAAGAAAATGAGCAGGCTGAAGGACTGGGGAATGAAGGCAGCAGAAAAACAAGAGTTGGAGAGGCTGAGAATTAGGAGACATTTCTGGAGCTGGCTGCAAACGCTGCAGGCCCATCAGGACACGAAGAAGAAGGGCGGAGGACACAAGGAACTAGTGCAGGGACCCGTGGCTCGTTAAACCAGGGCTTTTTGTTTGGGGAGGGGGTGTTTATTTCATCTTATGGTTCTAGGGGACAGTTCATCACTGAAGGAAATCAGGGCAGGAACATGGAAGTAGGAACAGAAGCCGACCAATGGAGGAAGGCTGCTTACTGGCTAGCTCTGGTTTGGGCTTCTTAAAAACAAACCAAAACATGTATTTACAGTGTGTGGAGGTCAGAGGCAGCCTGAAGGAGCTGATTCACTGTCATCATGAGTTCTTGGACTCGAACTCGAACTCGGGTTTTCATGCTTATAGACAAGCACATTTATTTGCTGGGCCATTTTGCCATTTTTTAAAATATGTAAATAATATTTATTAATTTTAAATTTATAAATAATAAATTTATTTTTACTTGTAAAGAAGCCTAAGATAAACAAAATAACAGACTCCAAAATAGTCATGAAAAACATACTATTGATCATACATGTTTTACAGTTGAAAATAAAATGTTATAAATATAGTTTAACAAGCCTTACAACCCATTCCCATTTCTAGAGGTATCTACCATCCCAGAACTTGAATGTATCTTCCTTGTCCACACTTTGTTCTGTTAGGTAAGTTCAAGCATCTACAAACAATATGAAATATTTCTGTGAAGGTTTACAAAAGTATTATGTTTAGTTTTAACTGTCAACTTGATACAATCTAGAATTATTTGGGAAGAAAAACTCAATTAAGAAATTATCCAGATCAGACTGGCTTGTAGGCAGGTCTATGGGGGGGGGGTTGTCTTGACTATTAAGAGACAAGTCCACTGTGGGAAGCCCCATTCCCTAGCCAGGTGGTCTTAAACTATATCAGAAAGCGAGCTGAGCATCCTTTTGCCAGCTTTAAATCAGAGCTTTGAAAGAGAACAGCCATTGGATGGCATGGGGCCTACTAAGGTCAGTCTTCAGCTTGCTTCATCTGGGTGTAATCAAATAGAGTAGGTAACCAACTAGACATGCAAATAATAAGGGTTTCTCTGTGTAGCCCTGGCTGTCCTAGACTGGCTTTGTAGACCAGGCTGGCCTTGAAGTCACACTGATCCACCTGCCTCTGCCTCCTGAATGGTGGGATTAAAGGCGTGCACTACCACGCCCAGCTAAGAAAATAACTTTTAAAGATCTGACCAGATTATATGATTTTTCTGGCTGATGTGTAACATATTTCTGAGCCTCAGTTCAGTTCTGAGAGTGAAGTAGAATTATTTAAAAACATGGGAGGGGGCTAGAGAGATGGTTCAGTGGTTAAGAGCTCTGATTGTTCTTCTAGAGGACCCGGGTTCAATTCCTAATGCCCACATGGCAGCTCATAGCTGTCTATAACTCCAAGATTTGACCCTCACACAGATATACATGCAGGCAAAACAGCAATGCACACAAAATAGAATATTTGTTTAAAATACATGGGTAACAGTAAAGTACCCCCAGTCTGAGCTAATGACATTATGCTTAATCACTTAGCATTCTCCCTTACCCCTGCCCCTCTCCCCCTGGTGCTGAGTCTAGTTTAAATTGCCTACCAGCTTCTCTGACAGCAGCCCAATAAGGCGATCTTTGTTTAAAAAAAAAAAAAAAATCCTGTCTCAGCCCACAAGTGAGACAATTTAAAGTAAGTAAGTTGGCTTATCACAAATGAAATCCCACTGACAGCAAAGAGCAGAACAGCTGTCGACTCTCTCGGCACTGCATGGCAAGCAGGAAATAAAACCCATCCGGCTTCGTGCACTGCTGAAACAAATCCTGCACGGCTCCACATTCGCTAAACCGAGAAAGCACACGCTTCTGGCGCCCGCAAGGACAGGGCCATGAAGGCTGCTTCCTTGTATTCCCGTTCTCCTCCACCTGCAGCTTCTGAGCCTGGTGCAGCTGACACCCAGCAACTTGCCCGGGGCTGTGACTGGGCTGCAGTGATCTGACTGTTCTGGGCACTTCTCTGAAATAGAACTAAGTATCCTGTTACATTTACAGCGTGGGGGACAGCTGGGGTAAAGTTCAGTAGCAGTTTGCAGAGTTTTGGGCAATATCCTGCAACTCTTTCCTGAGCCCGAGGTCTCAGGCTGGCCTTTCTGATATGCTGGGGAAAGGGCGCAGCAGAATCAGGAATCTCCCCTCTTCCCCGAGGAGGAGCCAGTGCAAGCTAAGCAACCCCAGGGCAAAATGGGCTGCACATTCCCAGAATTCAAGACAGTTGCAGGATGACACTCCTTGGAAAAACCAAAATGATTTGGGGGGAAGATAAAACTGTTGTTTGAATTGCTCCTCCCCTGGCTGCTTCTAAAAGGCAGTGGGGGAGGGAGAGTCACATCTTTCATTTGCCCACTGGCAAAGTGGTCAGCTGTGGTCAAAATTTCATGGCGGGTAATCAGACATTACCAACTGTCAGCTGAGAATGACTGTGCATGGGGAGTGACGTGCCCTAGCTCCCAGGGACCTGATGGGCTGCCCTCCGTGCATGGAACAGATGGACTTTCCTATCCTCATCTCCCCAATTTTCCCTCTAATAAAATAATCCACCACTGCATGTGTGAAGGCAAACACACACTCTGAGAAAGAAGTGGTTGATGAGCATTGATTACACACAGTAACAAATCAGAAATCACTGGCAAGCAAATGTAACTACAGTGAGGCAAGGCTTTTGTCCCTCTTAAGAGACCGTGTGACAGAAAATCATGGCAAATTTTGAGTACTAATAGCCTAGTCTGGCCCAGGATAAATCCAGGCCTGGGGAGATTCAATGCAGTACTCAAGGAAGCCTGGGGCTCTGGTCCTGACTGTCCTGGCCTTGACTTTGGGAG
Organism: Acomys percivali; assembly: GCA_907169655.1. Taxonomy (NCBI): domain Eukaryota; kingdom Metazoa; phylum Chordata; class Mammalia; order Rodentia; family Muridae; genus Acomys; species Acomys percivali. The sequence goes on along the minus strand of OU015746.1, from coordinate 68,835,126 downwards.
GCTGATTAGCTTGGGGCAGCTGTACTGCCAGGGGTGGAGCATGCAGGATTAGGATGTGGTTGCTCTCGCTGCTGTGAAGAAGGGCTGCCCTCCACTCCTGACCTGCTCTCAAAGAAGCCTGTGTGGCAAAAGTACACAGGGTCATTTGCTTTAGGTCGATCTCCTACCAGGTGCTGAACATGTCCAGGCTTCTAAACGCCAGTTCACATCTTACAGGCCCCACCCTAAACAGACAGCTCCTTTACAAAGAACTCAATTCCCACCAAGTGTTACAAAGTACACAAAGAAAACGAAAGGGGAAGATAAGCCCAGAGAGACAGGTCCCTTCCTTGAACTCCCTCTCATGTCTAAGAAGTCCCTTGGCCAACACTGGACCCACAGCTAAAAGGAAAGGGAGGCCCTGGCCCCCAGTGCCACTCAGAGACCCAGGAGGGTCCCAGACAGGGCTGGACAATTCCAAGAGACAGATACCTTAGCGTAAAGAAGCTCCCTAGCACACAGATTTGGATAACCAAACTGGTGTCTATTTACACAAGTGGGAAGCAGATTTGCACATTCTCAATCAAAAAGACGTGGAATTGCTTTCACATGTCTGTGGAACACAGTCCTACATCGCAAGCAGAGCCCTTTGTAACACAATCATAAACCAAGCATGTGATACAGGCACTCTCCTGTTGTTCAGAAAGAAAACACCCCCACACTCTTTATCTTCCTTTCACAGCTCACCATCCAGTGATAGGAAGGGGCCAAGCCCCTAACAGTCCACACTTTATCTCCTACTGACCACTCAAAGCCAAGGGCTTAGACTTCCTCTAGCTAGCCTGGAGGAGCTGTGTGACTCGCTCCCAATACTTGCCTTTCCTGCCCATCGCAACGCCTACCCAATATCCACCCTCAGCTCCAAACTCAACAACCTTGCAATGGAGAAGCACACTTAAAACTGTTTTTGCATTTTAATCTATTTTCTGTGCACATGTGCCGCACATGTACCGTGGCACATGTGTGGAGATCACGCAACATCTTGCAGTGAGTTGATTCTCTCCTTCCACTATGTGAGTCCTGGACATAAAACTAAGGCCATTAGGGTTGGCAGTAGGTGCCTTTACCCAGTGAGCCATCTCATCTGCCTGAGCTTTGATGTGAGAGAGACCCGACATGCTCAAGAAAAGAAGACGCTTTCTGGGGTCACTTATGTATTTACTATGTCTACAGCAAACACACTAGCTATCTTCATCAAGGCACACAAACTGTAACAGTAGCTAGAATAAAGTACAGCTTACATACTTTTTTTTTTAAAGGAAAGATTTTTTTATGAAGACCAGTTGTCCTTGAACTCATGAGCATCCTGCATCAGCCTCTTGGGTATTGGGACTACAGGTGTAAGCCATTATTCCCATCTTCAGACTTTTGAGACAGGGTTTCTCTGTTTAATAGTCCTGGCTGTACTGGACTCACTTTGTACACCAGGCTGGCCTTGAACTCAGAGATCTGCCTGCCTTGGCCTCCCAGCACTGGGATTAAAGGCGTGTGCTACCATGCCCAGCCTGGCGTGCTACTATTCTTTAACCATTGGGACCAAGAGCATGTGCTTGTGGTACAGGGCAAAGCACTGGATCCCTTGTCAATCAGCCCACCAGGGCCTAACCACTCAACTGTTGGAGTGCCTAGGGCTTCTGTGGTTCAGTCTCAAAAGCACTCCTGCCTGCCTGCCCAGCCAGAGAGTTAGATAACAGCAGCAAAACTCACTTCCTTGTTAAGGCTGTGTTTGTTACTTATGCAGGCACCAACTGACCAAGGAGAATTCACCTGGAGCAGAGCACAGCGCGGCAGCCACTGCCCACCCACCACACAAGGTAAGAAGGGTTCCATTTTTCTTAGCAATCAATGATCATGTGGATAATTTGTCTAGAAAATGATAAAAGAGCCGGGCATGGTGGTGCACACCTGTAATCCCAGCACTCGGGAGGCAGAGGCAGGTGGATCGCTGTGAGTTCGAGGCCAGCCTGGTCTACAGAGTAAGTCCAGGACAGCCAAGGCTAACACAGAGAGACCTTGTCTCAAAAAACCAAAAAAACCAAAAAAAAAAAAAAAAGAAAAGAAAATGATAAAAACCGAGATGCTAACAGTTAACTTTCTAGGGATGTGAAGATTCCCTCCATAATCAAGGAATAAGGGACACTTCCTTGTCCAATATCACTTTCTATGGCAATACTCCAGGACACAGCCAGCAGATTTACACAACTATATTAGAAGCTGGTAATATCTTGGCATGATCCCAGTGGGAATTCAGTATTAAAAAAAAATGAAACAAACAAAAACTATAGCTGGTATACTGGTACATGTCTATAATTCTAGCACTTTCAGAAAACCAAACCAAGGGTGCCAGGCAAGATGGCTCCACCTCCAAGGCCAAGCCTACTGACCTGAGTCAGATCCTCTACCCTAAATAGTACAGAAAGAGAATGGATTCCTTCAGGTTGACCTCTGACCTCACACCACTACAATCCGTGTATACTCTTTCTCCCTATTAATTAATTAATGCAAACAAAACCAAATCAAAGGTCTGACAGACTACAAAACTGGCTGCCTATTCACAGAAAGTGTTACCAGGAAAGATAGAAATGCGAAAAATAAAAACAGAACAACCTTAAATGTGCCATCTCTTTATTCTCTGTAGTTAACCCTTAATTCCATGATCTGGCTGAGGCAAGAAAATTCCTCTACACGTGACTGATAATTGTGGTAGTGACATCTTTGGAGCCTCTAGCCAAGGCTTACTTTGAATGGAACAAGCATTTGGGACAGAGATATGCAAGCAATTCCAGTTCCACCTATCTTATGTGGAAATTGGAAAAATAATGTGTTTCTGGTCCTAACCCAAGTTCATAGTCAAAAATCACACCAGGCAAAGGAGCTTAAAAGAGGGATGTAGTGTCATTCCCTGGCTTCAACTACCCTACAGGTCAGTGGATGGGGAGGGAGTGAAGGCAGGAGGTGCTTTAGGCCTGTCCTTAGTGCTTTTTGAGGGTGTCCAATCCACACAGAACCGTGTGCCTTCTCTACAGGGGGTAAGCTTCCTACTGAAGATGCACTGCAGTGTCTCTGTATTCCGGATGGGAAGAGAACCTAAGTCCACTGAGGCTCCAGATATCAGAAGCACCAGGAGGTGAAAGAGCCCAAAGTGGAGCATGAGCCAAACGCTTCAGAGCTGTGGGGCTTACCAGAGGCGAGAGGCATAGAGCATGAGGGTGGTAGGACAAAGGCAAGTCCAACCTGAAGAAAGGACCCAGGGTTTGGCCAAATGTTGGCAACAAAAGCACAATGTGAGAAAGCATGAGTTCCCAAATACTACCATTTTCACCCTTCTCTAGTGAAATGCAGAGCCCACCGTTGGTTGATTTATATTCATTCATTCATTCATTCATTCATTCTTCAAATTGCTTTTGCTTTAAGGTTGAAAAGCTTTCCTTAAAATGAAATAAGGACATTAAATGACTGAGATTGTTCTCATAGCCTTACTTGGCAAAAGAAACAAGCTGCCCCGCCCCCATCTAACTACAAACCTTTTGCTTTGTTTCTGATCCATGAAAAAAGTTCCTCTGGGAGCCCTCAGAGGACACAGCACATTGTGAAAAAAGAGGGAGAGTGGAGTAGGGGAAATGGCAAAGATGAGGCTGGCAGAATGACGCTGAGGTCAAGGTTCCATGTGGGAAGGGATGAACTTTAGCCTGCCACTGTGGACACCTACTGATGGGCCCCCTCCCTCTCCCTCCCACCACCCCTCCCCATAAAGTAATCATATCCATATTTTTAAAAATCTTTTGGCAGCAGTTTTAAAAATGGATGACTGAGGCACATAGCCCAGTTGGGAGGCAGTTTGCTAGTTTAAAGGACGGACATAGGGAGCATCACAAAGGGAGAGCCCAGAGGAGGCGCTGTGGCCAGAGCACTGTTCAGAAATGACCCTGGACTGCCTGAAGCAGGTGACACAGTGATGACAGAGCAGTTAGCAGACAGAGGAAATTCCTCATGGACAAAGGAGTGTGGACCTACAGTGGAATGAGACTCTAATTATGGGACAGCAGAATTAAGAAAGTCCCTGGTCCCCAGGCTGCTAAGACACCTCTCTAACTTCTCAAAGTTTTGTGCGAGTCTACTTTACATGGCTAGTCATGACCAGAGTTTGAAAGCATGGGGAGGGTGGGTCTACAGTGCTTTTTCTCTAGTAATCTTGGGTTACTAAGAGTCTAGTCCTTTGTTTTTAAGGCCCCGAGGCAGTAATAAAAATAGTCCATGGCCTTCCCTATAGGAATGGGAGGGGAGGTAGTTCCCAGAAGTTAACTTTGCTTAGTATTTATGAGTTTTGGTATATAGAGGACAGGGACATTGGTGTATAGAGGGACACAGGACAGGGACATCTATTTCTTAAGAGGCGAATGAGTCATTCCCACCCTACTCATCTGCTCAGATCCTGCTCAAACTGGATCCCACCACAAACAAACAAAAAAAGTGGGTGAAAACACTGGGAAAATATTTATAAATCTAGGTCACTTTTAAGTGCATCTTGGAAGCAGAGGCATAGCCTAGTGACAAGGAGTGCTTGCCGAGCATGCCTGAGGCCCTGGGCTTAAGCAGGCCCCGGGCTGATTTGAAAAAAAAAAAATCAAATCAGCCATAAACAGCAAGTTGGCACATTTAAGCATTGATGGAGCTAGTCTGGAATGAGCATAACACCCTGCTAATTGTGTAGCGTTTAAAATTTCCGCGAGGGCGAGTGAGACTGGCCTCAGTGGGTAAAGGTGCTTGCCTGAAGCTGAAGGCCTGACTGTGATTCCCAGGACGACACGGTGCAGAGAACCGGCTTCTAAAAGTCGTCCTGTCTCAGGGCTAGAGAGATAGTTAGTTGTTCAGAGCACCTGCTGTTCTCGCAGAGAACTCAGGTTCAGTGCCTAGCACCCACATGGTGCCTCACAACCATTGCTACCTCCACTTCTAGGGGATCCAACGTCCTCTTCTGGCCTCCGGGGATAACGGGTACACATGAGGTACAAATACAAGCAAAACACTCATAACATATAAAACGAAAAATTCTTTAAAAAAGAGAAGTTATCCCATGTGCATGCACAAGGTGGCATGCCCAAACATAAACAAATAAATATACACAGTGGGGCATGTGCTGAGACAGCAGGAACCCAAGTTCAAGGCCAGCCTCAGATACATGGTGAGTTCCACGTCATCTTGGGTTATGTTACATAGAAAGACCTTTTTCTTTTGTATTTTTCTCCTTGTGCTAGGGACGGATTCCAGTTCCTGGATTCTAGCTACTGAACTACACCCCTATCACCCAAGGCTTTTCCATCATTACTGCCACCAGTTTCAGGCGGGCACCTCAACAGTAAGTGACAGTAAGTGTCAACACCAAACACTTCTAACCTTCCCCTTTCTTGTAAAGAGATAAAGCATAGAATTTAATTTACTACCACAGGAACATATGACAGTAACTCAATACATACTAGTCAAATCAGTTTCTGAAAATCCCCTGAAGCATGATAGAAGCACGGCCGTGGCTCATTTTCCTGGAAAGGCAGGAGAAACGGTGAGCCTCAGGCCTGTCTCTGCCTCCGATTGGGTTCCTCCGTGTCCCGTTGATTCTGATAGTCCAGAGTGTTTGGTGGTTGTTAGAGGAAGACACCCATCCTGTACAGTGTAGCCATCTCTGGAGGCTCTGCAAGCGAGCCTCCTGGGACCTTCAGGTCACAGACCGGAAGGTGGACTTATGGGAGATGTTTGTTTTTATAGCGAACAAAAAGGTCATGGAGGTCTTAGTGAGCCTTTTAAACTGAAGCCATGAATAAAAGCTGAGCTGTCCTAAAAGTTGTGTATCCATCTGCACTGCAGTGCATCAACAGCCTATACAGAAGACTATCTCAACTAAAGAAACAAGAATCATGAATGAGGAGGAGGGGGCAGTGTGACTACAAGCACATACTGGGGCTGAGCCTGCTTGGTCCTCATCTTCTTGCACACACCCTTTGAAGGTGAAACTATTTTTCCCCCTTGCCTTCAGGCTGTCAAAGAGTTTTACAAAGAAACCTGAGTTGGCTTGATGGTGCATGCCTTTAATCCCAACTTTTGAAGGCAGAGGCAGACGGATCTCTCCGAGTTTAAGGCCAGCCTGGTTTACAAGTTCCAGGCAGGGCTACACAATGAGAACCTGTTTCACAAAGCACCTTCCCCCCCCCCCCCCCCCCCCCCCCCAAAAAAAAAAAAAAGTACCTTAAGAACGACAAAAAGAGCCAAGTGTGATGGCGCATGCCTTTAATCCCAGCACTCAGGAGGCAGAGGCAGGTGGATCGCTGTGAGTTCGAGGACAGCCAAGGTTAACACAAAGAGACCCTGTCTCAAAGAAAGAAAGAAAGAAATGGCAAAAAGGACTTGCACTCTCAGTTCTAAAGATGTGAGGAGAAAATACACATAAGGCCTCAAATATTATTTATGTGTATATATGTGTGTATATATATATATATATTTTTAGATAAGGTCGCACTGTGTAGTCTTGGCTAACCTGAAGCTCATAGTGATCCACCTGTCTCTGCCCCTTCAGTGCTAGAATTAAAGGACGGTGCCACTATACCTGGCAAATATTTTTTATGGTAAAAATGCCACCCCACACATGCCCATACCCACATGCAAAAGCTCCACTACTAGATCAAGGGAGGAGTGACCACTCGGGAACTGACCACCTAGGGGGCAAGCAGAAGATAACAGAATTAAGTAGGTCCTCATGTCCATCAGAAGCAGACAGATGTGTACAAGGGAAAAGGGAATGGAGAAACTGATGGGGGAGCTGATACTCTGAAAGTACCAGGTGCTGCTGGAGGCCAAAGGATGATTACGGAGGGGGGAGGCTGCGGGGGGGGGGCAAATTATGAGGAACTGGGAAAGCTGGGCTTGGGGTAGTGAGGGGTATAGGCACAGAGTAGTCTGAGAAGGTGAAGTAAGAGATCAGAAAACTTGTCTGAACATGGTGACTGTGGTGGGAGGTGAGACAAGGAAGGGGCGGGAACAAGGGGGCTAGAGAAGGCAAACCAGAACAGCTTTCAAAGAAAGGCAGGCAGCTGTGCGGCCCAAGGCACTAGGATGGTGACCAAAAAAGAGCTGAAAAGCCTGGTACGGTAAGGCATGCCTTTAACCCTAGCGCTCAGGAGGCAAGGCAGGAGGATCTCTGTGAGTTCAAGGGCAGCCTGGTCTACAAAGCGAGTCCAAGACAGCCAAGGGTACACAAAGAAACCCTGTTTCAAAAAAACCAAACAACAATAACAAAGCAAACAAACAAACAAACAAACAAAAACGGCAGTCAGATCGCTGTGAGTTTGAGGCCAGCCTGATCTACAAAGTGAGACCAGGACAGCCAAGGCTAACACAGAGAGACCCTGTCTCAAAAAACCAAAACCAAACAAAAAGAAAGAAAGAAAGAAAGAAAGAAAGAAAGAAAGAAAGAAAGAAAGAAAGAAAGAAAAGGCTGCAGATGGGTTGACAGAGTTGGGCTAAATTCTATTCAAGACTGGATGTGAAGCAATGCTAGGAGGCCTGTCCAGAAGGAGCTGGCAGTATAGAAGTGGTGAGGGAGGGAGCCTGAAATAGGGAACTGGGGAGACTCCACTCACCCAAGCATAAAGGCCAGTGGACAGGGCGCTTTCATCCAAGACTCCTTTGCTGGAGTCTTAATCTTTAGCAGCCGGTAGGAACTCAAATATTTGACTGATTGGTAATCTCCAGAAAACAGGTCCTGAGAGTCAGAAGATGAGAATGGGGCAAGTGATGGTTTAATGAGCAAAGGAACTCCGGGGGATGGGGGGGAGGGAGAGACAACCCAGTGGCTGCCATAGATAAACAGACAAACCCCCCTCCCCCGCCTCCACCCCCAACCCCCTACCACCAGCTCAGTAGCCAGGGAGGATGAAGCAGAACAGAGGGGGAGCCCTTGGTTTATCTTAAGTCTTTACAGGTGGTGCTCCAGGTGCTCGCCTTTGGGCCTGGCCTGGTGTAAGGCTCATGTCTACAGCCCCAGTACTTCTCAACTGGAACTGTAGAAGCAACAGGATGGAGCAAGTTCGAGGTCATCCTCAGCCATATAGGAAATTAAGTCTAGCCTAGGCTACATACATGAGTCTACCTTAAAACATGCATCCTCACACAGTGTGCCTCAAACATATCTATAATCGGTAATCCTGGCAGCACTCAAGAGCCTGAGACAGGACACTACTTCTAGGCCACCCGAAGACACATTGTGAATTCCAGGCCAGCCAGAGTTACAAAATAAGACTGTCTCAAAGAACACCACACAAGTTCCAGCACACCCCCCTCCCCCTAAATGGCAGAGGCTCCCCTCCTACGACTCAGGGAGTCTATGACACCCTGTCCTACTCCTGATGGCCAGCAGAGGAAAAGAAAAATGTTTTATTCCAAACACCACATTTTATACTCCAGTAGTTAGAGGCAAGCGTGTTATTTTTCTTTTAGCTGGTACCCAGTCCAGTCAGGCCGCTATTCTCCTAACTATAAACTAGTGGGTTCCACATCCAAGTACTAAGGGCATCAGGTTTCCCAGAAAAGAAAAACACCTTCCAAATGCTCATCCCAAAATACTCCCACATTTAGTTACTGGGTTGAACTTTGTAGCTCTAACCGAGATATGGCTCAGTGTAGAATGCAGGCTGGAAAGTCACATAAGACAGGGTCTCATCATGTAGTCCTGGCTGGCCTGAAACTCAGAGATTTGCCTGCCTGGGCCTCAAGAGCTGGAATTAAATACGTGGGCCATCGCGCCCAACAAAAAGAAGCACAAGGCCCACCAAGCAGAGCACTGTGTTCCAGACAGGTCTCACAGGTTCTGCCACGTCTCGACCACTCTTGTGAGCCAGTCAGTGTGAACTCAGATGCTCTTTTTTCGGTTAGTTCTTTGTTTTGTTTACTGTTGACTCAAGATTGCCTTCTGTTACCTACACCATCACTGGAGCACCTAAGCAAATCAAAATATTTAAAGCGATGATGGATAGGGCTTTAAAACAACGTACGTAAATAGTCTCCTCCTCCTCACCTCTGCTCTTTCGCATCTCTATCCAATTACTGGGTGAGCAACTGCTTCTCAAAAGAAAAATCCTAGATTTACATCTGAATGTCAAAACCTCAGCTATGCCCTAGCTTGCAGAAAACTACAAATTTCAGCAATCTGGGAATGAAATATCATGTTCAGACCATACAAAACCTAGTGGTTGTTCCCACACAACGTGAAACCTGAAAGAGGCGACCGGATCTCTATCTTCTGCCTAAAGTCAAAGCCAGCGCACTGTCCCCTGCAGCACTGCTAAGGAGCCATCTCAACTGCAGACTGCTGAGGACAAGAGACAAAGCCAGAGAGAAAACTCATGGGCTGGCAAAGAACACGTAACAGTAACATGTACTTGATCATCACATTTTATCTTTTTTAAAAAAAGATGTGTTTATTTTTATAATATGTGTATGATATGATATACACATATATGTATATATTATAATATATATATACACACACATATAATATATGCCTGCATGTGTGCGTACTATTACATGCCTGGTGCCTGAGGAGGCCTGTGGGTACTTAGAACCAAACTCGGGTCCTCTAGGAGAGCAGCTGGTGCTCTTAAGTGCTAAACCATCTCTCCAATCCCTGTCACAAATTGTAAAAGCACGCACAGAAGTAAGCAGTTCTTAATGTCGTGTGGAAACATTTTCATTGGCTTAAAACGCTAATGATTAGACTCCCTCCACATAACGCCTTCCAAGAGCCTTCCCAAGTAGGAGGTTGAGAACCCACTCTACCCCATCTCTTGGAAGAAAAAACACATTTTCTCTACTAATACTGGAGACTTGGCAGAAACCTTTAAACTGACTGATGGAATCTAGCTTCACACAGGCATCTTAGAGAAGGCAGAGAGATGAAAGGCCAGAGAAGAATCAAAAGGGAAGGCGATGAGACAGGGCCTCTCTGCTAAGCCCAGAGATTGCACATAGGCTAACTGAAGAAAATGCTCTTGTAATGTTGACTGAGCTACACCTCGCTCTGAGAAACCACTTCCCATCAACTCCTTAGTTCTACCCTTAACAGCCTTGTTCTGTTTACTGTTCAGTTTTAAATGGCTGAGCAACTGCAGCTTAGCCATGCGCCTCCATGATTGGCCAACACTGTCAAGGGCCCACCGCACAAGTAAACCACCAACGAATGAAGCTCGTGGTGAAGGGGCTCAACTTAAAATGTGAACTGTCACCGTCACACCACACTTCCTGCTATTTCTCGATTGTATCCATTCAAGAAAAAGTAAAAAAATTACGATATGGCCTGGTAAACTGTCACCCTAAAGATCTGCAAAGTACACACACTGTGGTTGTGGAGTGGATTCTGGTGCCACTCTCTGTGCCTGGGTTCCATTCCTGCATTTGCTATTTGCATCCTGACCTTGTGACACCACCCTCTGAGCCTCAGTTTCCTCAGCTAAAAGAGGGAGGCGGCAGTAACAATAGCTACATCTTATGGTTGCTGTGGGCGACAGATGAGCACTTTTGGTAGGAGCTTACAGACTGGGACACACAGTACAATCCCTCAATACTTGCTAATATCATAGTTGTGACCCCAAGTATGTTTCCCAGACACTAGTAAGTGTGAATCAGTACTTTAGGCTTAATTCCTCTATTGTGAGTCCAGCTGGTGCTAAAACTTAAGTCATTCTTAATCTTTACCAATAACTCAGCGTAACAGTTTTCCAGGGCCCCATGGCAGGTTCTTCTGTTTATGGTGGTAACCATCGATCAAAGAACCTAGGGCCTTGCATACACACAGGCAAACACTCTACCCCAGAACCTGCCTGCCCTCCAGTTCCTGATGAAACCCGAGGAGCTCAGGAATCTTCCTTACCAACAAGTTCCCAGGTGATGCTTATGCAGCTCATTCGGGGAACCACCCTTTTGAGAATCACTGTAAAGTGAATAGTTTGCTCATGTTTTAGGCTTTAGGCCTAAGTCTTCATATGTTCAAAGGAAACCTTCAGAAGATGAAATGATCAGGGAGACAAAGCAGGTGGTTCCACTACCTTGACATTCAGGCGGGCCATGTTGCTAGGTAGGGCCAATGGGCTGTGAACATAAGTGATGCATACCACTAGAGGCTGGAACTTTTGCTTCTTCATTTTGGTTTTTCAAGCCAGGGTTTCCCTGTGTAGCCCTGGCTGTCCTGGATTCACTTTGTAGACCAGGCTGGCCTCAGACTCACAGCGATCCACCTGCCTCTGCCTCCCAGAGTGCAGGGATTACAGGCATGCACCACCACGCCCGAGGCTGCAGCTTCTAAAAAGCTGACTGTATGACCTGTTGGCTCTTTCTTCTTGCTGCCAGCTGTAAGCATGTATAAAGGCAGCATGGCTTGAAGACCACTGCAGTCTGGATCCCTAAATCATCAGCGTGGGAGGGAGCTGGATTAATGAGTTATAACTGTTCTGAGGACTGTGTATCAGTAAGTAAAGTTAAATGTTTTAGATTTCAAGGCTTATGTGATACCTCATTCAGTGCAGCTTAAATTAACCAACATCTATCTGTGCCAGGCTTGGTGGCACATATGCCTTTGATCTTTAGCACTCAGAAGGCAGAGACAGGTGATTCTCGGTGAGCTCCATGCTGGCATGGTTTACATAGTGAGTTGCATGAGATCCTGCCTGTCTCGATCAACCAAACCAAACAACCAAACAAAACCCCACAAACACCCCAATGCCCACCCTTCTTCGTGACAAGAAAACCCAAGTTAAATCCAACCTAGCAAACACATGTATAAGGGCGAGTGGCCTATTCTTAAAAATCAGCCAGGCACAAAAATCAGCCAGGATGTCTATCCTCACTAACTTTCATCTGCAAGTGCTTTTAGACCTTCTCTTTTGAGGTCTGCTTCTAGTCACTTCTAAGAACCCTTCACTGCAGTGTGCTCATAAAACAACTGTTGGTAAGAAAGCTAAATGTGCTAACAAGTATTTCCAAGGTGAAAAAGTAAACACAGGGGAGGATTCTGAGCAAGAGGTCGGTGGTGCAGAGTACACAGAGGCCTTCTCTACCTATGGTTTATAATCTTAACCCCAATCCCAATCTAGAAGTTTCTAAAGGAAAACTGGGATCTGTTGTATGTGTTGAGAGACAGACTGAATCATGAGTGAAATCATGTACAAACTGTATTAGAGATTATAGACAATCTACAGATTACGGAATTTCAGCATCCTTGGCAGGGGATCTTAGAAGCTACTGCCTGCAGGGAAGGGTGGCTGTACTGATCTCTCCTTACTGGAACCCTTGACTTTCATTCTGCTTCTTCACGACAGACCAAGAGCGCAAAGGTACCATTTGATTTGGTTGTGTGGGGACTGATAACTTATTTTGCCCAAATAGCAATAATGGGGGGAGGGGGCGCAGATCTCTTTATTTCTGAGGGGTAGAGGAGGACAAGGCCTCACTATGCTGTCCAGACTGGCCTCAAAATCTCAATCTTGCTTGTCTCAGTTTCCCCAAAGGCTGGGATTAGAGGCATGAACCACAAGGCCATATTTAAACAAGAAAATGAAATGCACAAAATTGAAAAAGTTGCAAAGAAATAAAAAGAAAATATATTTAACAGAATCACACATGGCCTTTAAGTCTACTGAGCTGTGAACAGCACTTCCCTGGAGGGCCAGCATTGCAGGCCCTGGTCTACCAGTCATGTCAAACGAGGCAAAGTCTTCTACTAGACAGACACATCACTCTACATGGAACAAAAACGCCCACCCCCACCCTATGCCCCACATACTTTTTACTGCTAGGTGGTAGTGGCCTTTAGTCCTAGGACTCAGGAGGCAGAGGCAGGTAGATCTCGGACTTTGAGACCAGTCTGGTCTACAGACTAAATTTCAAGAGAGCCAAGGCTACACCGAGAAACCTTGTCTCAAAAATAAAAAATAAAAAACCAAAAACCAAACCAAACTAACCCCCTCCCCCCCAAAACCCAAAAACATCCAAAAAATTTTTTTACTAAGGAGTTTAGGCTCCCTGTTCCCTTCCCAGCACTTGCGAACTAGACATCTGAGATGAAGGAAACCTGCTGTATCAAGGCCCCCATGAGCACATTCTCTGGGTGTGTAACATTCCATCTTCTATGTAATTCCCCCTTTTAAAAAGGTCAACACTCATGTAATACATTCAGGCATGCATTATAACTCAGCTGTAAAATCAGAATTAAAAATAATTTAAATGCTAAACATTAAATTTCTCTAATTTTTAATAGTTCTTCAGCTACTGTAAATAGACTGTTTTCCGTGAGTCTTTTTTACTTTTTGTTACATGTCCTTTGTAAGCCATGAAAAAAAAAAAAAAAAAAAACTACTTAAAAATAATGAAAATCACTGGGTGATGGTGGTGCATGCCTTTAATCCCAGTACTTGGGAGGCAGAGGCAGACAGATCTGAGTTCAAGGCCATCTTAGTCCACATAGTAAGTTCCAAGACAGCCAGGATTACACAGAGAAACCCTGTCTCACCTCCCCAAATCTAGGTTGGGTGCAGTGGTACATTCTTGCAGTCTTAGCTACTCAGAAGGCTGAAGCAAGAACTGTTTGAGCCACTGCATCTGGATGACACAGCAAGATGCCCTCTCCAGATGCCCACCCTTGTCCACCCATCCATGCTGGAAAGCAAACCTGGTCTCTCACACTTATTAGGCTATTTTCCCAGCCCTGAAAAATCTAGGTTTTTAACTATGCTTGTGTTACAAAGATCAGTAAATTTTCACTTGAACTCTGAAGCAGAACCCTTTCTTCATGAAAATAAGGAAATAACATGGAATACCCTCAGATTACTTAAAAAAAAAAGTAACAGGAATTGTGTACACTTAGAAAAGAGTCTTATTAACTGAAGGAAACTCAGCATCGTGTCTTGCTAGTGACTTTCCCACAAAGTTCCTAAATGATTTATCATTCAGCCAAGTGACTTCATAGCACTCATACTGTCTCATCAAACCAGAGTCCTTACATGCTTCTCTGTGTGAAAGAATGAGATACGGGGATCCAACATTGAGAAAACAAAGCCATATAAAGCACTACTACGTAGTCTTGTGGTCTAACTTGATCAACTTTACTTCTACAAATGCCCATCCTGAGAGAATCTAGCTGTAAGCAAATTCCTGAGAGTTTATAAATGGTATCTTTTATATAACCCAAATCCCCGTTTACTTATACTCAGAGGTCTGCAGCTGCAGACTTGAATAAACTGCCCATATCTCTAAATTATTTGAGATGGCTTATCCAGATGACCCCTGTGCCCCAGCCCCAACCTGGCTGGGCCAGCTTTTCTAGGTACAATAAGGGACTGGAAGTGACTGCCTTTACTGGTCTCCTGGTTGTTGCCTCCCCCTTAAACTCCAACTTACACCCAAATATTACAGCCCATTCGTGTTATGACTTTGGAATATGCCAACCTTTGTATAAAATTAAGGCTGGGACCAAAGTCAGTTCTCAGCTAAATTCCCAAGTTAGAACATCCTTTCCACTCTGCAGTTCCTCCTCTAAGTGGAGGAGATGCAGAGGATGCCAGCACTTTCTGCTCCTGGGACTAGTTGCACAGATCATGTGACTGCTGAAATCCTCGGACAAAGGCCGGCATTGTCCACTTTTCCTTGAAATCTCCAAATCCAGGATAAGACTAGCAATCAAGTAACATTCTAATCCTCCAACAACCTTAAATCAATCGATCAATTTTTTTCTCCTTGGGTCTCCTCTCCCTTTTGATAACTAGCTTGATGTATAAAAAGAACAACTTTAGCTTTAAAAGCTGATCGGTAGTGTCTAGGTTTCTTTTTCTTTTTTTTAAATGGATTTTATAAGGGTAAAGAACTTTTAAGTAGTGGATATGGTAGACTGAGGCGGGGGGTCACTAACAGCCCAGCCATTTCTGTGGTGTCTTCAGAGCTCTGGGGGGGCATCAGAGTAGTAACTGGAGGCATGGATTTTCCTGCTCTCTACCTCTCAGCTCCAGTGGAACAGAGCTCTCTATGCCTATGATTCAGAAAGGCTGCTCTCCAA
The DNA here is from genome assembly GCA_907169655.1 of Acomys percivali. NCBI lineage: Eukaryota > Metazoa > Chordata > Mammalia > Rodentia > Muridae > Acomys > Acomys percivali. Next base: position 68,820,002 of record OU015746.1, on the reverse strand, counting down.
GCAGCAGCCAGAGGCTATTCCATTCCTTGCCTGGACACTTCCCGACCTGCCCCTCCTGTTCTACCACGCCACTCTAACAGTTGTCCCTGTGGCTCCACCTACCCAGCCGATAGGACAAGACATCATCACAACCGGCTGCGGGTCACTTCTACAAACCATTCCAGCTGTCAGCAACACCCCTCCTGCACCCCTCCTCTGTGATGTCCTCACGTCAGAGAGTCAGCTCTCAAACCTGCTACTCGCTTCTTGGGAAGTCCTGGCTTTTAATTACGTTTCCAGCTGCCCTGAGCACCGAACATACAGGCAACTAATTCCTGTTTCTTACATGTAATCCAAGCATGTTTCCCTTGCCTGACAGGGTCAAAAATGACTAGACAGTAAGAGAATACTTTCCACCTCTAATGTGGCCATCTGGAGTCAGAGCTTCCCTGGATACTAGCAAGACCCAATTTTAACTCTAATTAAATATTCAAGGGAACAACTTGGCCTATGAAAAACACTATGGGCTTGTCTGAAGAGGAACAGAAAGTTTATACCATCCTTACGTCAGTGTTAGAAATATATATACATACACACACACACACACACACACACACACACACACACACACACACACATATATATTGCTAGCACGCTACACAAACAAGGTTAGGGGTGTTACCACAAGGGTTTCTTAACATTTGTATGGTTTTTGAAAACTAGAAATCACCGATATACTATTCACCCCGCTAGCTCTCACTCTTTCTGGACCTGAGAGTGCCAAGCAAGTGACCTCCACATAAGTGGTACAGTACATATGCTTCAACCATGTTCTAACCAATCAACTGCTGTCTCCATGGTGATAACAGGTCATCTGGAAGTACCCAGTATCTCTTTCTAAACATGATTTAACATACTTATCAATTATTTAGAAATAAATGTAGATACTTGAAAAGTTGGTTTTGTTGTTGTTGTTTTTAAAATTTGTTTGTTTGTCTTCAATTTGTTTTCAGTGTACCATGGGCCTGCAAAATACAAAGAAACCAGAAGAGGGCGTTAGATCTCCAGAGCTGGAGGAGCAGACAATTCGAGCAGCCATGTAAGTGCTGGGAATGGGTCTTCCACAGAGTGACCAGTGCTCTTGACTGCTAAGCCATCTCTTCAGACATCTGTTTAGAATTGTTTCTTTTTGAGTCAGGGTCTCTCTATGTACATCAGTCTGGCTTTGAACTCACAAAGCTCACCTGCCACTGACTCTGGACTACCCAACCACTTTTTTTTCTTAAATCTAATCTTATTGATGCTTTTGAAGACACTTTAATCAACCTGCACTGCTTGGAAAGACACAATTGTGTAAGCTAAAGGAATGGAGTTGTAAGAATACGGTAACTTTGTTTTACCATATTAAGAACTTCTCAGTGAGGCTTGAGAGAAGCAACCAGACACAGGGTCTTATCAGCCTAGGGACAGGGGAAAGATAAGACAATTAACTGTCACAGAGTCAGATATAAATTCATTCTGACGAGGCTAATGAAAGAAAACAAAACAGGAAGCTCCCATCTTGTCTCTTTAATAGTATCCAAAGTCCCAGCTTGGCAAACCATCTTTTCCCTCAAGTTATTTACACAGGGAGCAGGAGTGTAAGTGGCAGCAGGGGGTGGGGGTGCGGTAACCCCCTCCCAACCCCCCAACCTCTTATTTGAACCACAGAGGCCCTGATGTTCACTCCAAGCTGAAATACACTATTCTAGGTATGGGATAAGGAAACTGCCTTTCTTTCTCATTATCACCTCAACTCAGCTGACCCAGCTGTGTCCAGTTTGGAGGCTGCCATCAGTTGCACAGTTGCACAGAAGCTGAACATCTTAAAGCAACACGTGGTAAATAATCAGGACAGTTCAGGAAGGTTGGGAAAAGAAACAGAAGGAGAACTTCTCCGTGGCCACCAATAAACACGACATGTTGCAGGGTATGCCTCACCCTCACAACATGAAAGGAGGCTCTCAGAACAATGGGAGATCCGGGCCCATAAAACAAAACGTATGTGACGTTAAAGACGCTAAGGAAAACAGACTTTTATTCTAAAACAGATGCACACAGAGAATTCTGTTTTTCCTCCCGTGACAGTAAAATGCTTTTTAACTTTCGGAGTGCCAGGCAAACAAGAATCAGAAACATTGGAAGCGGTGTAAATATGGAAAGCAAGAGCCTCTTTTCTCCCCCTCCCCAAAGACAGCAAGCCACAACACACCAAAATAGCCTCTGTGCGTCTGCTTCTGAGCGAGAAAGGAACCGTGTGTTAGGAGTGCTTCCCTTGTGATGTTATAGTGAGCTCAAGCATGACTATATATGGTATGTTTATGGGATGAATGGATGCAAACACCATGTAGAACTTATATCAGGACACGAACTGGCCTGCAATGAAGCCAGTTCTCCTGCATCCTCGGCCCCAAGTTACCTCAGCAGTTAAAGATGCTTCAAACGACAATGTCTGCGAACTCGGTGGCATTTGAGTGGCTCCTTGCTTTCTCTCTCTGACTCTCTGAATGCACACACTTCCTTCTTCATCCTGCCTCCACAGTCCCCCTCCCTGCCAAGCTGTAACACCCCACAGTCCCACAGAGGCATCAATGCATACTTAAGAATGCCGCAGCTGAATAGGGCCTATGTTACATGACAGAGGGCACCATCAACTGCTTGGGAAACAGCTGGCCAGGCTGCCTGCCTGTTGCAGACAAGCTAGCTCCTCATCTGCACAAAGTATTTTATTCACACCAAGGGTAGTGTTCTAACTAGGGGTGGGGGGGAGCCAGACAGTGAACTGGGGGTGCAGGGGAGGGATGGCGGGTGGGGGTGGGCGATAGCCCAAAGACGATTTAAAGTCCTGAGAGTGGTAAAGGGAGTAGGAGAGAGAAGAGGAGGAGGAGGAGGAGGAGGGAGGAAGAAGAGAAAGAAGGGGGTTAGGCAGGCTTCACCGCTGACTTTAACAGTCTTGCCCAACCTGTTCTGTGGTATGTTCTGTTAACTCCTTTCTGGCAAATGGATGCAAACAGCACAGCAACCCCTTTCTTCCTTCTTCCTCTCCTTACAGCCACGTGGGCAATTAAACGCAGCCTTACAGAAAAAAGATACCAAAGAGACAAGCTAACACCACCGGTCCTCACTGGACTCCGACCCTTAACCCTGATCATATTGCTGAGACCCTCACCATCAACTACGGGAGCTTCCAGCCCAGTGAACCCGGCTGACTGGCAGCGTCGGCATCCTCACCATCTCCCAACTCTCCTCCCTGGCCTCTGAATGAGGACATCAGGGTTAAGCTGCCCTGCTCCACTTTTCTCGCGTGCAGACAAGGGGTTACTTTTCTCTACCTTTTCAGCTTGCTGTTAGGCACTTACAGGGTTAATGGGCAGCCTCCACACCAGAAACCTACCTCCTTAGCAACAGAAGCATCAACTAAGCCACGCTGGCTGTTCCGACTTAGGAAAAGCAGTTTCTACCTGCTGGTAATTCCTCATGGTGTTTTAGCTGCCATTTCAAACGGCACACATAATTAAACACACACAACCTATGGTGAAGGAAGAACAATTTGCAGACTTACACATCTTAAAGGCACACATGAAAACCAAGAATGGAAACACAGAGCACTAAAGTTGAGGTCAGGGCTGAGAAAGCTGCTGTCCAGAATCTTTAAACATGCGCTTGCTTGCCCCACCTACCCTGCTGCTTGGGAGTCAGCTTCGCAAAAGATCGGTGAAGTGAAAAAGATCCCACATCTGACTGTACATTCTTCCTACATGTGTTTGTATATGCCAATTTTTAACAAAAACACAAATATAACCCAGGGTCTCCATACTCAGAACAAAGGAGTCTGAAGGAGGCCAGCCTGGGCTACACAGCAAGACTGTCTGCAAACATCCAACACACACACACACACACACACACACACACACACACACACTTATAAGATTTAACTGTATGTCCAGGTGTGGTGGCATAGGCCTTTAATCCTAGAACTTGAACCAGCCTGGTCTACAAAGCAAGCTCCAGGCCAGCCAGGGCTACACAGTGAGACCCAGGTCTCAAAAAACAAAACAAACAAAACAAAATTAACCAGATCAAAGATTCAACCACAGTCTTTCTCTCCAGCAACTAGGACATCCTAGAGGATGTCTAAGAGCCCAGAGCAGTTGGGACAGTCAGTGTGGACACCCAAAGTGCAGCAGAAAGGGATGCTACTACTCTCTAGCTGAAATACCTTAAACCATAAAGGAGGGATAATTTCAATGCAAACACCTGCTGCAACCAATCAGGGGCAAAAATGTGCATGTGAGAGGAAAAGAAAACAAGTGGAAACTCACAGGAGCACTATCGTCTGAGGAGTCTTGTCTTAAGAGAAGATAGTTAATTCTAGAAATGCTTGAGAATACCATACTACAGTTTAACTGACAGTTTCTCTTAAATTATTTTCAAGTTAATATGCTTTATCGTAGTGTGGTTGACGAAGCTTATCAGGCTGGACATACATCTCAGTGGGAGCCACTGCCTAGCACAGGAAGGACTCTAGGTTGTGTCTAAAAACCAGGTTGGGGCGGACGCTGTATTTATTTACAATATATACACAATATATATAGATATACACATTGTAAAATGGTCAAATTAAACTAAGTAATCTATCACCTCATATGCTTATTTTTTTAACTATGAAAATATTTAAGATATATTTTAAAGCCGGGCGGTGGTGGTACACACCTTTACCCCAGGACTCAGGAGGCAGAGGCAGGCGGATCGTTGTAAGTTTGAGGCCGGCCTGGTCTACAAAGTTAATCCACACAGAGAAACCATGTCTCAAAAACAAAAACAAAAAACCAAAAAACAAAAAAACCAACCCCCTAAAAAAAAAAAAAATCCAGCTTAAATTCTGAATTAAGGCAGAATTTGATGAGGAGATGTATAAACATTTAACTTTTTAACCTTGAACCAATTTAAAGTTCAATTTCAAAGTCACAACAAAGGTCTTTAAATTATGAAGACGTATATGTCAGTTGGGTGGTGGTGCAGGCCTTTGATCCCAGCACTCAGGAGGCTGAGGCAGGCAGATCTTTTGAGTTCGAGGCCAGCCTGACCTACAGAGCAAGTTCCAGGACAGCCAGGGGTACACAAGGAAACCTTGTCTTGAAAAACAAAATACAAAAGAAAACAAACAAATAAAAAAGCATGTGTGTGCAAAAGTAAACCACACACACAAACTTTTAATCAAGTAAAATATTTATTCAGGATTCTCAGACCAGCTTTGGCTAACTTATTTCTGAAAAATCACACTTTTTAAAAATGAAAATTGGGTTAAAGAAATTCTAGTGTGGACAAAATGGGAGTACTCAGAGTAAAAACTTGGTCCATGCAAAAAAGAAGAGAGGGGAGAAAAGGCAAGGGTGGGGGAGGAATACATCTCTGCTGATGCTTGCTGGTCACAGGCAGAGTGGGCTGCAAGACCAGTTGTATCTAACAGTTGTGCTCAAAACAACAAATGGTGCATTCATGAACTGCAAGAGCAAAGGCTGCAGAGGAGCTGTAAAGTCTGCTCCACATGAGGAGCCTCTGACTTTACTGTTGTTCCCCAGTGAAAAAGGACTGAATTCAGTTAGCTGGAAGCATAGGCTGTCAACTTCAGCTGTGGCAAAAAAAAAAAAAAAAAAAAAAAAAAAAAAAACCCGACTCAGATAAAGAGCCCCTCACCCACAGTACCATTTAACCCTTTTCTAACAGCTCCTGGGCCTAATGATAATTGAGTCAACCCCTTCACTGAAGATAATACTGTTGGGGGAGGGGGGAGGGAGGCACATTATAAACCAGCGTCTACATCCTCTTCTTCCCTCCTTAAAGAAAACACTCAATACTCTAAGCCCCATAACATCAGACTAAGAGATTAAACATCCATAGCCTGATTACCTGAAACACTTCTTCTGCATGACTTTAACAAAAGAAACATCTGGTACCTGCTTCTCAGCATCCCTGATAATTCTGTCAGAGCTCCGGTGCTTAAAAAATTAATTAGCAGCCTTTACACCTGCCAGTGCTGAGGGCCACGATGGTTCTAACACAGGTGCCATGCTACACTGTTCAGTAGCAAACTCAGCTTTGCAGCAAGCAAATGGCAGCTAAGAGAATTCGGGGCTTACCAATCTTAACCCTTTCGTCAGTGTTTTAAAAAACAAAACAAAACAGGCCTTTGATCACAGCACTTGGGAGGCAGAGGCAGGTGGATCCCTGTGAGTTCAAGGCCAGCCTAGTCTACAAAGAGAGTCCAGGACAGCCAAGGCTACACAGAGAAACCCTGTCTCGAAAAACAAAAGCAAAAGAATTCTAGTTGCCGGGCTTGTGAGAATTACTTGGAGGGTAAAGGTGTCTGTTATAAGCCTAGAGACCTGAGTTCGGTTCCCAGAATGCACCGAGAATTGACTCTTATAAGCTCTCCTCTAACCCAACACACACAAACACAACCCCCCCCAAATGTCGTGTGTGTGTGTGTGTGTGTGTGTGTGTGTGTGTGTGTGTGTGTTGGGTTCAGAGATGCTTAGATTAAAGATGTATGCTACCATGCCCACCTCACCAGAAGTTTTTGACACAAATGCTCCAAATTACCTGTTTCTAGTTTTGACCTAAGCTACCTCAATCAGAATCTTCTGGAGCTGTATTTTTGTAGCATGGAAAAGTCCTCACCCTGGTGGTGGATCCGCTTCGAGCAAGCTGGTCACCAAACAGTACAGTAAAAAGGAGGCAGATCCCAAAGCGTAGAAGGCCAGGCATCACACTGTAAGACAAAGAAACGAGCCAGGCCTCGCTGGTGCGCTGTATGGGACGGCCACTTCCCCGCGGCTGCATCAATAACCCCTGGCTTCAGCATTGTTCTGAGTCGCATGACTGCGGGACCTGCACAGGGAGCTTCAAAGCTGACCCCGTGGACTGTCCTAGCGTAAGACAAAGCACGCCTAAACAGGCCGGCTCCGTGGCAAGCGACCTTTGGCCATCAGCAGTGGCAACAGTATCCTCACTAGGGATGTGCATAGAGTACCGAACATGGAGAAGCAGCAGGCAGCTCAACAGGCCCCTGTTTTCTAACTGGTCCCGGGAAAAGAAACTTGAAACAGCACTCAGATGAGACACGGATGCCACCCCCCCCCCCTTTCAGCAGAGTGACGGCAACATGTGGGCTTCTTACGAAGGATGCAAAGCTGGGAGGGCCTGGCTTTGCGCTGTCACTATTCTGGGCTTCTGCCTCTAATTCTCCGAATGAGAGAGTCGATTTAGAGAGACCCCGGCTCGCCCTCTGACCAGGGGATTCGGAAAGGCCTACTGAGCTGTGTGTGTGCTCCCATGCTCAGCCACCTGGCTGCTGCCACTCTGCGGCTGTCCCCACATGGAAGTCCCTGACTTCCTGCTCCACGGGGGCCTCCTGCGGGTCCAGCTTTGCAGCTGGCTGGCCCAGCGCCACCCTCCAGGGAGCCATGGCCATCGAGGGAAACCCAAGATCCGAACAGGGACTCGTCCTGAGGGGGAAAAATTACAGAATGCGAGCAGGCCAGCACAGGCCCCTGAAAACTTCCGAAACTGTAAAACGTGGTCACCAGCTAGAATGCCCACGAACTAGCCAGAAGGAGGAAGGCGTGAAGAGGAAGAGGATCTTGCTCAGAGCACCCACGTTTTCTAAGCTGCCTCTGAGAGAACTCTTTTTAAGGCCTCGTGGCTCAATGGACTCTGGAGACCTCTGGTTTTTCCCATCAAGCTGCTGCTGCCGCTAGAGGCTGAGGCGAGAGCCTGAGGAGATCCTGAGGCTGTGAAGCCGATCTTCGAGAAGGTCCGCTCAGGGATGCCCGCTCCCCGCCCCGCCCCCCGCCGGCGCCTCAGCCAATCAGCAGCTCCGCTGACCTGACTGACGGCTCTGCGGCCCGCTTGTGTGTGTGTGTGGGGGGGGGGGGGGGGGGTTGCCCAGAACTCGAGCTGAGGCGAGGTGAGCGTCGTGCAGGTCCCTCGGAGCCCGGCCAAGCATGGCAAGTCCCTCAGCTGAGGTGGTCGCCCACAGGCCCCAGAGGGCGGGTCTCCGAGGCTAGGGCACCTCAAACCGTGCCGCCCGTCCCGGCTGACATAATTAATGGCTGCCCGCCTCATCTCCCTCCCGCCCTTCCCTAGGAAGGCGAACCCAACCCGGAGATGCCCCGCGAGTCGCACGCCTAGAAGCTCTAGGGTCACCCACGGGGCGCGCTGACCACGTCCTGACAAGGACAGACCTGGGTCTGAGGACGCCCGTGCACGTTTAAAGCTTACACCGAGGGCTTCCAGTTTCTTCGATAACTTTAACCTCAAGGTTGCCGCCACAGTCGTCGGAGGGGACCCAGAACCGACTGACCGCTCTGCAAGCAGCGAAGCAAGTGGGCGACCTATCCGCTGTGGGCGCTTTAAAACGCAGGGGCAGGAAGAGGACACCTTCGTTATCCCGTATTGAAATTTTACTCCTTTCGCTAAAAGCAAAAGCAAGAACCACGTTCTTATTTAAAAAAAAAAAAAAAAAAAAAAAAAGACAGCCAAAGTTCTGGAATACTCACAAGACATGTGAAACTTGCATGTTTATTCTATATTTGGCAATACTGAATTCTAGTCCTTCGGTTTTTACGAGTTAACCGTACTAACTGCAAAAATACAAATGATGCGCAGAGGGCAAACACGAATCATCCTTTAGAAAGGAATAAAGAAAATCCCTGTAACATTAATGGGGTCTTCAAAATTACCACGATGAATGTTACACCTCATTTCTTTGAGAAGGCCTTGAGAATCTTTTATCCTTGAAAGATGCTTTCTCACGAGTGGGAAAAAAAAAGTCCTCAAGTCAGCTTGCCTTGCCACTTAATCCGTGTTAGTCTCCACACATAAAACGGTAGCCAGCAGGATAGCTTGCTCCCTAGTAGGCCTCAGAAAGACTTGCTTTTCCCCTAAATTCTCAACCATTAAAAAAAAAAAAATTCAACAGCCACCTGACCTTGGACTCTCATTTTCATCTGTCTCTTGCAGTACACTCTCTTTACTAACCATTCAGCACACTGCAAAGCCCTGATAAAAGAAGTTAATGTTTAGTGAAACCTGCGCGTGAACTGTACTAAACCAGATAGGAGTGAAAAGGCAAAGTTCTGTTAACTGCATCCATGCACTGAAGGGAGGGGGTGGGGGCGGGGGCGGGGGTGGGGGTGAGGGGCACGAAGAACATTCTCTGTTTGAACCTGAAAATTCTCAATGATAAAACAAAAACGTCCAAAAATAACGAATTATGTCTGTATATATCACCCATGAAAAGATGCTTCTGATCCACTTTGTTGTCACTGTCAATGATCTTACACAGTTGTCAGAAAAAGGGGGGGGGGATCTAACAAAACTCACAACAGAGACAAATTTATGTTTCATTATGCCCTCTCATTTTTTGAAGGACCATATACTTTATCAATAACCAATTTTAATTATAGTGCCAAATATTTATCTGAACAGCTTTTGATAATGTTATTATAACTCAAAGGGGAAAAGCCTAATATTTCTCAACATCATTTTATCATCTAAAATATCTTTCCCTTAGCTCTTTAATTTTCCAATGTAAACAGTTCACTTCAGCCTGAGTAGATTTGATTCTAACATTCCTTACCATCACATTTACTACATATTGAATTAGTATCAGAACTTGCTGTTAATTGATATTGCATCTTCCACTTCTTAAACAACCTCAGTTAACATAAAATTCAGCCTACACACATCCAAAATACATGGACATCACAAATAGGATGCTCTCAGGTGTTTAAATCTAACTTTCTCTCTTCCCCATCCCCCCCTTGCATAAAGAGCACCAACAGAATCAGTCACCTTGGAAACAAACATCACCCAGTGTTTGCAGAACAAACAATGGTACCTTTTCAGCCAGTACCAGGCAGGCAGGGCAAGGGGCAGCCAAGCAATTCTGGGCCTTACAGGAGTATTAACGTATTAAATTCATTCAATGCACCAAAAAGTAGTTCATTACTAAAACTGAAGTGCTCTCTAACATGTGAGCCTTTGGCTAGACACCATATACAAAGTAAGTGAGATTTAAAGTTAAAAACAGTACAGAGCAAAACAAAAATTAAACTTTTTCATTATTTTGAAATTGTTTTATATACCAATAAGAAATATAAAGCCCATTCTTCTTACAGATGATCACCCTCCAGAAAACAAGAAGTTGTTTTATTTTTTTAAAAGGCGAAAGTATGTTTCATCTAATTATTCCTACCAATGCATCACACTATTCTAATGTGCCACCGTTGTAGTTTTTTTTTAAAGATTTATTTATTATTTGCACAGTATTCTGTTCACACGTGTGCCTACCCATCACAAGAAGGCACCAGATCTCGTTACAGATGGTTGTGAGCCACCATGTGGTTGCTGGGAATTGAACTCGGGACCTTCGGAAGAGCAGATGGTGCTCTTAACCTCTAAGCCATCTCTCCAGCCCCCACCGTTGTAGTTTTTAAAATGAATATATCACATGGTGCTTTAACTGGCTTATGCTCTTTCTGGCATTGATAAATCTCACTATAAAAACCTAAAGAAACTCAATTTCCAGAACAATTTTTTAAAACAGTGCCTGTAAACCCAGAACTCTGGAGGCAGAGGCAGGTCGATCTCTTTAAATTCAAGGCTAACCTGGTCTACAGAGGAGTCCAGGAAAAACAAAAATAAAGACAAAAGAAAAAAAAAAAAAAAGAAAAACCTAAACGAAAAAACACAAGTCCATACAGACCTCAGATAGCAATAACTGCTTTTTGACCTTGGGTGACAAGCACTAAGCTTTTATTTGCTGACTCTAACAGAAACAGAACATAACAGAATCATTTTGCGCAGCTCAATTTTTAGGAGAGATTCTGGCTATTGTTTTTAAGAAAGCACAAATGGGCACTTGATTAAAGAGAAAGGCACATGTGGCCTTCATGCTCTTCAGCCTGAAAAACTTAAATGTCCAATGAAAGTAACAGTTTCCTCCTTTTTCTGGGTGTGTTTTCCTTCCCACCAATTAAGAAAGAAGCCGAGGTCTAACTGAAGTATTTGGACAGCAGTTTGGTGTCAGTTAAATACCACACTAACTGGTATTTTCTATCACCTCCAGACTTAGAGACAAATGCTTAATTAACATGGACCAATATGCATCTTAAACGGGAAAGCACTCCCACTCTTCTCTCTCTCTCTCTCTCTCTCTCTCTCTCTTCTCTCTCTCAAAGCTTTGGGTATTTAACATCTTTGAGTAAAAGTCCACAAAGGGTGTCTAACAGTCTAACTAAAGAATGCTTCTTTGCCGGGACAGTAAATCAGCTACCATTATCAACCCTCCCGACTGGGCACAAATGAGGGGGGCAAACTGAAAGGGGGGGCTAAACAGTCCGGCCGGGTGCCCTTCAAAACCAAAAGGAACGCTGGCTATATGATGATACTGAAAACTGAAAAAATACTTGAAAATCCGGCCACAGCACTTTGCACCAGGCAGCCACTGTCAACACTGTGGCTGCAGCTTTGGGCAGAGAGAGGAAGAGGAGGAGTCAGGCCAGGGCCAACTGACTTCTCCCATCCTCTCCTTCCAGCATCGAAGGAAAGAAAAAAGGGGGGGGGGGGGAAGCACAGAGGGGAGGGGGACCTCCAGGCCTCACTTTAATACTGCACCTTTCCAAATCATCATAGTGACCACCTGAAGTAACTTGAGCAAGTAACTCCACCGTTGGGCCAGAAAAGCCAGTTTCAATTCTTTAGAAAAACAACAAAACTTCCAGCATTTGGCTTCTTCGTTTTATTTGCCTGTGTACTCCCTAGTCATGTTAGCACACAAAACCAACAGGCGAGCAACTTCTGGGCTGTAGCCTGGGCAGTGCATAGACAATGGCGGTTTACAGCCTTCAGCCCCTCCAACTCCCTACCACCTCCTCCCTGCACCCCAGGGGTGGGGAGGAAGTGTCTGGGATCTCAGAACAGCAGAACATTCTCCCGGTTCCTCCCGGCTCCTCCCAGGCCTTTCTGGGAAAGCCTGGGGACAGGACTGCCCCCCTCCTCACAGCCTATAAAGTGAAGAGTCAGTTTGGGGTTCTCAGTGCCTGGCCACTCCCACCCACAGATCCAGGATGATGACCTCAAGGCCAGAGCGTCCTCCATCTTCTGAAGCTCATCTCAAAGGATGTAGGGAAGGGAAGAAGGGAAGAAGAGGCCAGGTGTGTGGCGACCTCATCTTTTTAGCCTCCTCAGCATTTGTATCCAGTTTCTGTTTCACTGCCACCACACGTCCAAGTCTGAGGTGCATGCCTACTCTTTTAATGAAAGTCTGAGGGCAGTCCATATGATTAGTGACAGACTTTTATGAGCCACCTGCGGAATACAACAAAAGCATCTGGCTTCAGAACTTAATCCATTTTAAATAAAGATATTTACGCTTTGTTTACAGATCCATTTCTCTAGAGAATGTTATTTACTTTATGGTCTGTTACACCTGAAAAAAAAAATCACTTTCATTTCAAGAAGCTAGGTCTGTTCAGAAAAAAATTATGTATATATTCCCAAGCTGGTGTGTGTGTGTGTGTGTGTGTGTGTGTGTGTGTGTGTGTGTGTGTGTGTGT
>OU015746.1:68768978-68788950 GCA_907169655.1 Acomys percivali | reverse complement strand
TGTGTGTGTGTGTGTGTGTGTGTGTGTGTGTGTGTGTGTGTGTGTGTATTTAATAAGGAAACCCATGTGAGTCGTTTTATATTGTGGTTTGTTTTTTCTTGAAACGGTGGCATGTGCTCCTGGCTTGCCACAAACTAGCTACACAGCTTAGCTGAGGATGACCTTGAACTTCTGATCCTCCTGTCTCCACTTTCTGAGTGTGCAATACAGAGCTCCCTGGATGCTAGCTGGGCACGTGCTCTATAAAGAACCCTCACGCTGCTATTTTGAAAAAAAACCCACTCAAATGGTCTAGCATCTGTTTCTAAACAAAGTGCATTATCTTTTTATGAAGGTTAAGACTGAGATGATTTTTGTGTATTCAGAAGCATTTTGTTCCATAACAGTTGCAGTCAACATAAAGGAGAGTCCCCTGAAACAATGACAGGTCGTAATTACTAGGCCCTATCACTACCAAGCACCTGTGTGCATGTGTACACACACACACACACACACACACACACACAAGGAATGAGGGAAGATCCATATCCTGTATGTTTCTAGTTTAGTGTTTTAAGCCCAAGGAATAATGGGGGGGGGGGGAGAGTGTTGAATTACACACAGACCAACAACACTCTTATTAACTCATACCACTAATGAAGCAAAACTCTAACTAGGCAGAGAAAATGGGCCCACTCCACTCGCTGGAGCTCTGAAATGATTTGGTCTTTGATCTGGGTGCCCATCTCTCCTATTTAATGTAAACTTCAAACCAGGAGCCATGAAAACTGGTTATAATTAGTAAAGGCCCCAGTGTGACAGCTTTTAAAGCTATCATGCATTCAAAGTCTTTTCTTTCTTCTTTCTTTCTGTCTTCCTTTCTTCCTTCCTTTCTTTCTTTCCTTCCTTCTTCTTTCCTGAGCCAACTTATATTTCAGGATTTTGGAAATCCAAGTCTTTTCCACCAATGTGCACCTAGAACCAAACCTTGGCTTGGGGGCAATGCAGAAACTGTGTGCATCTGTTTCCTTCGCTGAATTTGCAGCGCTATTTAGGCCTTGGTTCCAAATTACACATGGCTCTTCTCCAAAAACATTTGGTTTTTCTATCAGAACGCAGCACTCGCTAAGGCATGGGCACCAACTAAGCAACCATCAGGCTCGATGCTAGGGGTGGAAAAAAAATGGTCCTGAAGTGGGAAAACAGCGAGAGAGGAGGGGCTGTTCTCTAAGGAGGCCCTAATATTCCCCAGAAGACAGGGTTTGGAAGGAAAAAAAAAGAACTCTAGCTGGAGCCGTGTTGGGGAACACAGCAGGAAGAACAGCCCCGTGCGAAAGCAGAGAGAAATTACTGAGAAGGGCAGTGGTGAAGGCCTCCCCCCCCTGCCTGGCCAGGGCTGAGGCTAGCTAAGGCATGTACGTAGAAGCGGCTGATGGAGGCCCTTGGGAAGAAGACACTTGGATTTCTCCCTGTAGACACAAGGAGCCAGGGGCTGCTTTTAAGCACACACACAAAAATACGCACCACTCTGAGGAGAGTGCAGCATAAAGGCAGAAGGAAAGAACTGGTGACAGGAAATTAACTTAAGAGGCATTTGCAACACCATGAGGGGTTCTGCCCAGTGTGGGGCCAGACACGGAAGACAGTGAGGTGCTTTGGCCTGGCTGCCTGGGGACACTGCATTCTTCAGATCCCTTTCTAGAAGGAAGGGAGATGGCTTTAATTTTTACAAGGACCTGCAGGGCGAGGTACCCGAAGGTTCCAGCTCCATCAAAGCTGTAAAAGGAAAGAGCTGGGAGGTGCCCAGTTCATAGGTGAGAGAAGAGGGCAGGAAAACACCTGAGTGCCGGAGGCAACAGGACTCTTTTCCCAGGCAAGGCACTGAAAGGCGTCTGTCTGCTGAGCTGTGGCACTAAGTGCCCTCAGCACAGCTGGTCCACTGGTCCAGAGGCACACAACACAACCGGGAGCCCAGAGCATCAGTCCTTCCTGTTCAGGAACACTGGCTCCTTCACTCTCACCCCAGGCCTTGCCTCCTGCCTGTGTGAGAAGCACAGGGTACAGGCAGGGAAAGGTTAAGGTTCAAAGCAAGTCATATTTGTGCCTCTGTCCTGACACTTCAAGACGTTTCCATCTTGAGTCTCCCGAGAACATACAATCACCGGCTCTCTACCTCCTTCCCTGGGCCCCTCTCATCTTCCTATCCTGTCTTGCCATGGGATAACCCAACCCTCCCTCAAGAGGAGACATCTGGGCCAAAGATCCTGCTGAGAAAAACTGGCCTGGAAAAAAAAAAAAAAGATATGTAAGAGTTTTACAAAATTTGAGAAACAAAATCAAGAGAGACTAGGAGTGCCCAAAAGCATCAAGCAAGTAGGGGCTAGTTCAAACACTTAAAAAAAAAAAAAAAAAAAAAAAAAAAAAGAGGTATTCACCACATAACTTACAAAATGAGGGAGATCTGACAGAAGTGCAGCTGAAGAAGCTATAGGAAAGCTAAGCCACCTACAGGAGCAGCTTCCTGTCAGTGACTCAGTTGTTTTAGAAGCAGGTGAATTCTGGGACTTATTTACCAAAAGGGGTTTCAAATACATTTAACACCACCCTCAAATAGTCTGTGAAACTCTGAACCTGCCAACCGAGCTCCCTTACAGGCATATAATAAAGAGCTTACCAGCTTTAGGGAATTTTGCATCTCGAAACAGAATGCATGGGATATGGTGTGCACATCCAGTCTATTTGGGACACAACTACTGCACCACCCCCCTGTTCCTTGGTAGTACTAGGGATCAAGCTGGGGGGGCTTTGAGCATGCTTAGTAGAGTACAGCTGTACCCTGCACTCAACTACTGGCAAGAAGACTTTTTCTACCTCGGGTGTGTCCTGAACATCTTGAGGCTGAATAATCAAGCGTCCATTGCATAGGGGTAGAGGGAGGCTGACCTGTGCATTCCAAAAGGCATGTTAGCATCTCGGTCTCTGGTCCTTAAAGGCTGACAACCATTCCTTTGAAGAGTTAAGTCCTAAGCTTGGTACTTGCTTTTCTCTTAAAGCCCATCTCTAAATGAACCCCACTAAGAAGAATCTTCTGGTTGTGTCTGCTCCCCACGGACACACTTTGTCCCCCTACTGAGAGGTAAGTTCAGCCAAAAATAAAGGAACTGTATAGCATTCTGGAAAGGAAATCTGAAGTGGATACCCACAAAACTTCCTGAACTCAAAATACACCACTTCCTTCCATATATAGATTTTGACTTTCTGGAACATTAATTTTATCCTTTCAACAATGCCATGAGGTTGAAAAGATGTATATAATCACACCAGTATTGGTGTTGGGGGGAGGGAGGTTGTGTTTGTTTGTTGTTGTAATTCCCTTATGCGTTCAAACTGAAGCAGAGAACTACTTCCAAAAGAGTCTGGGCCTTATTTTGTTTTTTTGTTCTGTTTTGGTTTTTTTTGAGACAGGGTTTCTCTGTGTTATCTTGGCTGTCCTCGAACTCACAGTGATCCACCTGCCTCTTCTTCCCAAGTGCTGGGATTAAAGGTGTGTGCCACCACACTCAGCTTTTGTTGTTTTTGTTTTGTTTTTGGATGGCCTTATTTTAAAACCCCACCATACAGAGAGAAATCCACAGTGTATATTAAATGCTAATTCCTTTGTGGCCAGGCCAGGTTGTTTCTAGCCAGCAGCTGCCCCACTTAGGAGCCCAAGATCAGGATGGACCTAGCTGTCAATCTGTGCTGTTCTGAGTATAAACTTAGAATTTTTGCTAAATGTCTTCACAAAAGGAGGCTGACAGTCCAAAAAGCTACACTCTAATAGGGGATGGGGTGAGAGAGGAAATGTAAAAGTAAATTCAACTACCAGCCCATCAAACGCTTCTGTAACAATCCTTCCCCAGTCTTGGAAAAAGGGGGTAAAAGGATGAAATACCAAGCAAGCTCAGGGGAAAAACAAATAGAGCATTTAAAAGCTTTATCTAATTACCCCCACTGAGACTTTTTCTCTTCAGTCTGGCTGTCTGACAAAACCAGTGGGGGTTTTCATTCTCTTTCTCCACCCTGTGAGCTCCACCGCCCTCAAGGAGCCTCCCTCAGGTGAATCGCAGCAGTAGCAGCCAGTCCTCAGGCTCCGGCCTTTACGGAGGTTTTCAAATTCTCTCGGCATTAGTTGCTTGAATCACACAGAACAAACAGTCTCCGCCCTCTCCCACTGCTCTGTCTGAAGCACCTATTCACAGTCACCTTTACTGACGGGCTGCAACCTGCAAGTCCATCAAGGCCAGGATGCAGGATCATAGCTCCCTGTCCCCTCCTGCCTAACCACCCCCCCTCCCTCGGCCCAGCTGTTAACAAGCAGGGTAAAATGAAATCTTCAGGCAAGCTCAGCTGCCCTTCAGACCATGTTGGGCACCCAAGGGACGTGACAAGAGAGACCTTGAGAAAAGCGGGACGGATGACACAGCCCAACAAGTCTAACTGCTAACTAGGAAAAGCTCCTCCCCGTCTTCCTCATTCTTCTACCTCGGCAGTAAAGAAAACATCAGCGGACGGGTTTCCTTTCCTTGGTCGGCCTACCATGTGGGAGTGGGGGAAATTAAAAGTAAGTGATGCATTTCAGAAAGCACATCTTATGCCTCCCTCTGGGTTCAGCAGCTGGTACACCTTTTACCTCTTATCTATCCCCCCCACCCCTGGGCATGGAAATCATTCTTTGACACCCTCCCCCCCTCCATGCATTTGAAAGAGGGGCTTGTTTCTACTCAAGAATCACAATCTAAATATAAAAACTGGAGAGAGAGAGAGAGAGAGAGAGAGAGAGAGAGAGAGAGAGAGAGAGAGAGAGAGAGAACCTGTCTATCAGTCTCTTAATTACATTTGAGTATAAAAAATATGACTCAAGGAGGCCCATTTGGTAGGTCAGGGAAACACACATAACCTTGAGGCAGGGAAGCTTCTGGCTTTGCAGAAGGCCTGCCACTCAACAGAAGTGATAGTTTCCAGCCACCAGTTCAACCCAACTCGCACCTTTCATCTCTATTAGAAACGTCAAGAACCTTGAAGCACACTTAAGGCAAAGCACAAACCACAATACGTTTTTTTTTGCCTCCTAACATCTGTCCAGTCCTTCCAAATATGTTCTAAACCTAGACTAGTTGTTTTTAAAAAAGGGTTATCTACGAGCTGGATTTGAATAAACAGAGCCAGGGAAGTAAGGTACCATGGGCCAGAAACAGCCACAACCACATACATCTCATCTAGGAGGAAAGAGAGCTATTGTCCTCTCATCAGGAGAAACTGACTATATTGTAGTTACTATTGTATTGCACTTCTATCTTTCAAATGCAAATATGGCTAATAAGATACAAAGGTAAAACATCACTTTGTGGATTATGTGGAGTTTCCAAAACAAACATTAAAAAGTCTGTTATTAATGCAAAAGCAGGTGAAGTTATGCACGCATAACAACGGGGAAGCTCAATCTCTTAACAGACAAGAAAGTCATCCCAGACAAGCTGCCATTTGACACCACAGCACAGAGGCAAGAGAATACTGAACTTCAGTTAAAGGCACTTACAAAAGAAAGGTTATTTGAATATAATAACAAAAACAAGAACCAACTTTTAACATCCTACCTTCCTGGGTCAAAGAACATGGAGGATTCAGAAATTAATTAAACCTAGTAAATAATGTAAAACAGGGAAGGGCTCCCTTTCAAAAACCGCTTCAGTTAATTTTAGCATCCTTCTGTTTAGCTGCTTAGCAACCCTTATCCTATGACCTTCTAAGCACCACCTACTTTTCAGAAGGATAATGAATAGAAACATCAAAAGGACCCACTTCTAACTGCTTCTAGAGAGCCTGTTTAGCCAATTTTTTGTAAAAGTTTATATTTAACTATGCCATGCAAAACCCTAAGAGGATAGAATTTTTCAACTTCATTAACCAGGAAATTTACTTAGCTGAAAGCTGTTAAGTGATGTTAGCAAGTGAGCACACAATAGCAAGAAAGGCTTCTACACTGACCTAGGAAGTGAACCAATACAGCAGTTCAAAACAGAAAAGTAAAACAGCAGAAGTTTGCTAACAGCTGCTAGTTAATGCCTGACTTAAGGCAGACAACCAGTAAACAGCTGCTGATCAGATGAGGATAAATACACTTAGGCATCATTTTCCGCCTTCCTCCTACCTGTACAGGATACAAATAAGCTCCCTCAGATGGTTCCACCTGAAGACATCTAAAATAAAGGCCCCTTCCATCAAAAGGTCACTTGTTGGATGATGTAAGTGGTTAGGAATGGATGCACCACCTGTACCAGCTGAGTCAGACAACTGCTCCCCATCACGTCCATGGTAAGGGTTATACTGTCTAGAGTTTCTGCTGAGAAATAAATCGGTATTCAGGGAAACACCGAGAATAATATCCCATGTACCCACTGAGTATCAGCAGCATTTCTTAGTGAGCAAAGCATTTCTTAAAAAAAAAACAAAACAAAACACACAGTGAGAAGACAGCTAGGTTACCTTAAAAATACTTTGTTAAGACTGAGACAGCACAAGTCAATTAACCCAAAATGGAGAAAGGAGAACAATTAAATCTGAGTACTCCTCTCTCCCTTTCTTTTGTAAAAATTGGAGAAAGCATCCCCCCCCTCGCACATTTAAAACATGATTACAGCCATTCAAATGTTTAATTCACCAGTGTAACCAAATACATCAAAGCGAGACCCATCAGGCGATACCCCATTGGGCAAAGGTAAAAACAAAACGAGACAAAAACCAACTTCAACCTTTTAAAAAGAGTCCACCCTTGCACATAATGTTTGAAGAATATAGTAAACTCTTTCTGCAAAACACTCGATGGATTCTTCAAGGGCGCACAGAATTTTCTTAAGAGTTTTAACCAAGACTTTAGCCTCCAACTCAGACTTCCGGGTTAAATTATCTTAGAAACTATACCTGCCTACTCAAGAAAGCATCAAACCTAGAGGATGTGAAAAGACATCAACACATTCTTTTCTTGGCTGTTCTCATTTCTCCACCTTCCACTCCAATTAACTATTGCACAATACACTCGCACTCAGACACAGACCACCATATTATCTGAAAAAGCAATCTCACAGCCAGGGATGCACAAGCATCAAGTCAGCCTTTGCACAAACCATTTGCTGGAACACTCTGCCAGCTTCCAACATCTTTATCCAACAGGCAAAATTTCTTCCCACAGACTTTAACAAGGAAATGCTTAGCTCTAAACTCTAAATACAAGACCGAGGGTTTGAGTAGTCTAATGATGAAAATCTGAGGGCAAGGTTTTCAACACCCCCCCAAAAGTTGCTTTTTATTCACCCCTGTATTGGTCTCCACCACCATCACTACCAGCATCCCCCAAAGAAGAAAATCCCCTCCGAAGTGCCCCAAATGTGTGCTCCTGCTGGCTCTGAAGCCGTGTAGAATTTCGTAATGGAATGTGAACTGCTCGTCCGGATCTGGGCTCACGTTCTATCTCTTAACCAGTAAGGAGCGAGGGAGGGCAAATCTGCTGAGCAAGGAAAAATAACTTTCCTCCTCTTTTATAACCCATCACCGATGCACCGCGGACGAGGGACGCTAGTTGCACGCGGCGCCTGTCAAGCGGCCGAGACGCAGCCCAATGGGGTCCCCATGCCCCCAGACCTCGGCCCGCTGCCCACAGGCACCGTCGACGCGCCCCGAACTCA
The DNA here is from genome assembly GCA_907169655.1 of Acomys percivali. Taxonomy (NCBI): domain Eukaryota; kingdom Metazoa; phylum Chordata; class Mammalia; order Rodentia; family Muridae; genus Acomys; species Acomys percivali. The sequence continues at coordinate 68,781,250 of OU015746.1, read as the reverse complement.
CCCGGGGCGGGAGAGCGGGTCACATCCTCGACGCGACCCTGGCCCTGTACAGAAAACACACCGCCTCCCTGGGAGGGGGCCGGCGACGGGAAGGACCTCCCCTGCTCCTTAGCAACCATTAAGGTCGCAGTTTCCTAAGAGACCGCGAACGGGGAGGGGGCGCGGGGAGCTGGGCCTGATGGGGGGGGCCGTGGCTCTCCTCGTCGTCGGTACCCCCCCCCCGCTCCCGCGCGCCACCGGTTTCCCCCACCCTCCTCGCTCGGCGGTGCCGCTCAGGGTGTGAGGAGAAAGCGAAGCCCCAGAACTCCAGAAAAATTGGTCCAGCGGGTGGCGGACAAAAGTTTCCGAGCGCGCTCCACAGCTGGGCGGTGGGGCGGGCGCCGGCCCCGCCTCGGATGCTCCCGGCCTCCTTCCTGTGCTCGTGACGGCGCCCGGCGCGAGCCCCCCCTCCGTGATGCAGGCTCGCCCCACGCCGGGGGCTCCCCCAAAGCTCGTACCCAGTCAGCCTAAGAGTCACCAACAATACGCGTCGGCGCGGCCCGGTTCGCCACCTCCCCTCCTCCCCAGCGACGGTGGTCGCCCACAGCCCCGCCGCCAGCCCGGAGCCCACAGAGGGCGCGGGGCAGCTTGCCGCCCCTCCCGGCCGGCGCCGTCCGCCCGGGAGGATCAAAGTCCGCAGAGAAGGGCGCGGCGGATGCTCCCACCAAGCAGCCCCGAACGCACGGCCCCCGCGACTGCACCCCTGGTGGGCACCCACCGATACCTTACGGCGGCAGCCGGGCTCCGTCATCTCCCGTGCTTCCCGACCCGAGAGGGACTAGAAAGTATGTAGGAGAAAAGTTTCCCCTCCCACATGGGGGGAGGATGTCGGGGGAGAGAGGGCGGAAGATGGAGAGCAGCTCTGGGAAGATGTTTCTGGCCGCGGTGCGCACCATCCGAGTCCCGGCGGTGTTGGTTAAAAATAAACTCGGTGGCGCGGGTCGGGCCGGATTCCTGCGCTCGGACGGCTAATATGGATGCGCATCAGGTCCTGCTGGCGGGGCGCTGCGGCGGCTCGCGCAGGGAGCTGGTTGGCAGAGCCGGCGGCTCGGGAAGGGGAAAAGGAGCGGAGGAAGGGGAGGAGGAGGAGGAGGAGCGGCCCGGCGCTCAACCCGGGGGGAGAGGGCTGCCTAGCTCATCCCCGCCGCCCCTACCCTACAGCCCCAAACCTAGCGCATGCAGCGAGGCTTAGGGCGCAAGGGTCCTTTCTGCCAAACGCCGAGTTTCAGAAGTACACCGCGCTCTGCACACTTCACCCTCCCCATCCCCAAAAAGTTCTTTAAAAGGTCGCTCCGGCACTGCCTCGGACATCTCACAGCCTCCCAAGTGCTGCAAGCGGGGACCCTGGACGCCTACCTACGGCCCCGCAGGGTGCTGGGCTCCCAGGCATGATGCGGTGGGGACCGGTGGGCTCCGGGAGAGACCGAGGAGAGATGCAAACTTGTTCCGGAAAAGGAATCAAAATGGCGTTTCTGGATGTGCAAAGTTCATCAACTCCGCAGTCACTTCCCCTCCTCCTCTTCTCCCATAGGGAGGGAGGTGGGCGAGGAGCTGGCGACCCCGTTGCCCTAGCCGTCTTCCCGGCCCCCGCCTCGGCCCCCCGCCCCGCTTCCTCACCCGCACGCTCGGAGACTCGCTCTCCCCCTCTCACCCTGATAAGTAGACACATCACGTGTTGCTCCTGCGAGTCTCCTGGGGACGTGTTACAGAGCTGCCGCAGCAGCCGCGGCGGCTCGAGCTGGGGGAGTCGGGAGGACCTCGGTACCCGGCTGTCCCTGTTGTCACCCCCGCCCCACTTTTAGCTGGGCAACCGCAGTTGACACTATCCTGGGATGGATGGTGGTAGAGTACCCACCTCACCCCCCACAGCAGCCCCAAATTTGCCCCACGCCCTCCCTAAGGGCCAGGGGCGGGCCGGCCTCCGGAGGGGAAGGGTCTCAGCGGCTGCAGCTGAGCCCAATTCCGACCCACCCAGCGCTCACTAGTGGCCACTATCTCCGACCACCGCGCCCCCTCCCCTCCAACCCCTCACTGCTAGTGGTTCTCTGCCCGCGGCTTTCCATCACTTTACAACACAGTTTGTTTCACTATTTTAACAGAGACAGAGATGAGGAAAGGAGCTTGGGGGGACGCCTGGGAAGCCCGAGAGAGAGTAGTATGGTGATGGTGGACCCCAGATCTAGCGCCGCTTCCCTGAATCTGAAAGCGGAGCTCCACCCGCACAGCTCTTTCTGTACGCGGTCCTCGCCCTGCATCCAGGTGGGGCGAGTAGAGGATGGGGCCGGAGATTAAAGAGCAGGCGCTTCACCCCGCCCCCAACCTCTTGCCGCTTCTCTCCTAGGTTGGTCCATCTCACCCGCGCAACGACTTTGGAGCGAGCTTCCCTTCTAACAAACGCAAGGGTTCTAGACTTTTGTCACTTAGACTTCTCTTACGCCCTGCAAAGATACTTCAACTAAGGCTCTCTGCCCGCAAGGGGCCGAAGGATGGCGTCTACCGCCACCTTGTCCCCACCCCGCGACGGAATGGCTGGTGCTGTGTCATCCACGTCTCCCTTCAAGGCTTCAGGGAAGCCACATGCAATATCTCTTTCTCTCAGAGGGCTCCTGTTTCAACTCTGAAAAGCATGGGTCCTGCTGCGAGCCCCTCTCCATCTCCAAGGGCTCCTGAAGCCACCACACTGCCTTGGCCCAAGTTATCACAGAGCCCAGAGAAACCAGGCCTCAGCTGTGTGCATCCTCCATAAAGCAGCTGACATGTTTCCAACTAGTAAGCCGGTTTCTACTTAGGTTCCAAAAGAGATTTGTCCTCTGCCTTTGGATACCTCTTGAGAAAAATAAGAATAATAGTTACCTTTACACACACCACCACCACAATTCTAAAGATAAAAGCTATAGAATTATGCATTTGGGACTTAGTTGATGTTATACATGCCACAGGCTATTCACTATAACCTTTGCCCTGGCTCCACCCCGTGGGCTCCTCTTGGAATGTTTGAACACCCTACAGTTGTGAAGCCCATTGTGGGCTTTAATTTGAAGTCTTGTAATGTTTCTATAGTTTTGGGTCCTGATGGCAGAGTATCTATCTGGGGATAGAATGAACAAATGAAGCCTGGGCAAGTAGAATTCTCTAGACCTAAAGAAATACAGTTGGATGACTTAAGTAGGCTAAACCACAGACTGGGAGGGAACTGATTCAGCTGGCTGTTTCTTTGATTTCCAGTCATCAAAAATAAGTTTTCAGAACCTGTTAGGTTTCCCAGGGTCTATCTACTGTTTACTGAGCAAAACTCTATCTAGTGAAATTAGTATTTTTTTCCTTCCCCCCCCTTTTTTTTTTTTTGAGACAAGGTCTCCAAGATGACCTTGAACTTGCTAGCTGAGGATGACCTTGAATTTATGACACTAGGCATTTATGAAATGCTAGCATGGACTTCAAGCTAGGCAAATATGCTACTACTCGTAGCAATTTCACTTTTCTTTTTTGTTTGTTTTGTTTTAGGTTTTTTGAGACAGGGTTTCTCTGTGTAGCCTTGGCTGTCCTGGACTCACTTTGTAGACCAGGCTGGCCTTAAACTCACAGTGATCTCTGCCTGCCTCTGCCTCCCAAGTGCTGGGATTAAAGGCGTGCACCACCACCACCCGGCTGCAACTTCACTTTTCTTTTTTGTTTTTGTTCTTTTGATTTTTTTGTTTTTTGTTCTGTTTGTTTGTTTGTTTTTAGACAGGGTCTCTCTAGCTCTGGCCAGCCTGTAACACCTTATGTAGACCAGGCTGGCCCAGAACTCACAGAGATACACCTGCTTCTGCCTTCCAAGTGCTGGGATTAAAGGTGTGCACCAACACACCCTGCCAGCTCCATTCTTTAAGTCTCCTGCCTCCTCCATCCTGTCTTCCAAGCCTTATTATGGAAAGTCATTGTGACGCCAGGTGGTGGTGGCACAAGCCTTTAATCCCAACACTCAGGAGGCAGAGGCAGGCAGATTTCTGTGAGTTTGAGGCCAGCCTGGCCCTTTTTTTGGTTGTTGTTGTTGTTTTACAAGACAGAGTTTCTCTGTGTACCCTTGGCTGTCCTGGACTCACTTTGTAGACCAGGCTGGCCTCGAACTCACAGTGATCTACCTGCCTCGGCCCCCGAGTGCTGGGATTAAAGGCGTGTGCCACCACCACAGCCTAAGAGACCCTGTCTCGAAAACAACAACAAACAAAAAACAAAAAAACAAAAACAAACAAGCAAACAAACAAAGTCATTGTGAGGACTGGTCTGCTGAAGAGGAAATATGCTGGATTTTAAACAATAGTTTACAACGTCATCCCAGAAATTATTTTTTGGCTTCTAATTTATAACTTCTTCAAATGAAGGGGGGTCAAAGATAGTCACCCCAACAATGTTACCTTATTTACTTGTCTCTTGGAAAACAAAAGGTTTTTATTTGGTTGTAGGTTTGTTGTATTGTTTGACACTGGCTCTTGTAAGCCAGGCCAGCCTCATCCTCACCATCCTTCTGTCTTCACTTCCCAAGTGCAATACTTTTCAAATGTCCAAAGTTCCATATGATTCTCATGACAGATAAATTCTGGCAATGAAAATTCCCCTCTAATACCAGCATTCAGGAGGCAGAGAAAGGAAGATCTCTGTGAATTTGAGACCAGCCTGATCTACAGAGAATCCAGGAGAGCCAAGGCTACACAGAGAAACCTTGTCTTGAAAAACCAACAAAACAAAACAAAACACAAAACAAAACAAAACAACCCCCCTCAAAAAATAACTTTTTTATTCTAATGGGGGCATAGTGGTTCATGTCTATAATCTCAGCACTCCAGAGGATTGCCATGAGTTTCAGACCAGTCTGGATTATAGTCTAAGACCCTACCAATCTCAAACCAAAATAAAACACAATAAACTACTAAAAGAATTAGAATCTAATGATTCCTGCTTCCTAGCTAATTAATAAACTTGAAAGTCAAAGCCCCTGTTCTAAGGTTTGTCCCAATGTTGTTGTTTTTTTTTTCCGAGACAGGGTTTCTCTGTGTAGCCTTGGCTGTCCTGGACTCACTTTGTAGACCAGGCTGGCCTCGAACTCACAGTGACCCTCCTGCCTCTGCCTCCCGAGTGCTGGGATTAAAGGCGGGTATCACCACCGCCCGGCATCCAATGTTAGTATCTTTTATACAACAAATATTTAACAAACACCTAATAAGTACAGAAGAATGAGGCCCTGAAACCCTCGATGAGATGCTATTTCACAGACACTAACAAGACACTAACCAAAAAGTCAGCCAATAAGTAAGTGTTGACAAGGATGTTGGAGGAATGGAAAATAGTGCAGCCATTTTGGAAAATCATTTGTCAGTTCTTCAAAACATAGTGACCATATGACCCAGAAATTCTACTAAGTCCTATACCTAAAAGCTAAAATATGTACACAGATTCCAGTGCAGCATTAGTAATAATAGCTTTAAAAGTAAATAAGAATTTGAGGGTTGTTGAGATGGACCAGTGGGTCAAGTCATTTGCTGCCCAGCCTGACCTGCATTCAAACCTTGAAACTCCTACAATGGAAAGAGAACACCCACCTCTGGCCTCCACCTGCGCACGGTGCATCTATGCCTGCACATATGTGAACACACACACCACACACACACACACACACACACACACACACACACACACACACACACACATACACACCCCAAATGGGAGTTAGCCAGTCATGGTAGTGCATACTTTTAATCCCAGGGATCAAAAGACAGAGGCAAGAATATTAACCACAAGTTCAAAGCCAGCAAGAGCTACTTATATAGGCCCTATTTCAAAACAAAATTAGGAGGACTGAGAGATGGCTTAGTGTTTAAAGCACTTGCTGCTCTTCCTGAGGACCAGATTTCAGTTTCCAGCACCCACATCAGGCAGCTCACAACTGTTTATAACTCTAGCTCCAGGGATATGATGCTCTCTTCTGGCTTCTGAGGGTACCAGCATACTCAGAACATACACATGGACACACATATACCTAAAAAGCCAAAATTATCAACAAAAGGGCAGTCAATTAAGTATATATATATATGTAATATAACAAAACCAACAGACATAAGAGCAGTATTGTATCAAATTATGGGCCTTGGCCTGAAACTAATAAAGGTTCTAGGATGGATGGATTAAAATGTGCCAGGAGCCAGACATGATAGAACCTGTAATCCCAGCATTTAGGGAGGTAGAGGCAGTAGGATCTCTGTGAGTTCAAGGCCAGCCTGATCTAAGAGTCCAGGACAGTCAAGGCTATACAGAGAAACCATGTCTTGAAAAACAAACAAACAAACAAACAAACAAAAGCCAGGAATTGGCAGGTGATGGGGCATAGTTAAATAATCAACATCACAAATATAGAAAATTCAGTATTATCTATGAAAAACCTTGGGTACTCAAGGTGGGGTACAGAGGGGATCTCTTAGAGGGAAAAAAAACCTGTTAGAAAAACATCTGGTAGAAGTGGAGAGGTGAGCCGGGCGTGGTGGCGCACACCTTTAATCCCAGCGCTCGGGAGGCAGAGGCAGGCGGATCGCTGTGAGTTCGAGGCCAGCCTGGTCTACAAAGTGAGTCCAGGACAGCCAAGGCTACACAGAGAAACCCTGTCTTGGAAAAGAAAAAAGAAGTGGAGAGGTGGCAAATGGAGGTAAAGAACTGAGGACCAAGCTTGTGCCTGAGGTAAATAAGAAAATAAGAAGGGCTGGAGATAAGAATAACAAAATGAGGGAGGGGCAGGGGAAGGCGGTGGAGAGTAACAGAGTAGGTGAACTGAAACTCCAGGTACAAATCAATGGAAAATAAGGTCATGCCTTCAAAGTGGATAATAAAGGAAAAGATGTGGACACTGGGGAGGAAGGCTGCCTGGATGAGGTGGCACACTCTGCTGACTCTTACATGTCTCCCAGGCAGAGAGGAGGAGCCAGGGCATACCAGACAGAGAAGTCTGGGAGCAGCCAGCACAAGGGCACAGAGGCACAGCACAAGGTCAGTCTTCTGAACTGTACATACCTCCCTGGTGACTGCAGCCTGGGAAGGAGGAGGGGGAGGCAACTAGAGAGATGGGCCTGGAGCAGCAGCCAGGGGGCCCTGCAAACCGCTAAGCAAACTTGGGCCTCATCCAGGAAAGAGCATACAGAGGAGGGAAGCCAGCTTCCCTTATGTACTGTGGAGAATGGCCTGGAAGATGACAAGATGAGACAGGAAGACTCATTACAAGTTAGTAGAAGAGTTCACCTCAGTAAGAGGAGAAGCCCAAGTCAGTCAGGTGTTGTTGCTGAGGCAGAGGGGAGAAAACCGATTTCAAGACATTATGCTACATGCTGGCCATGGTGGCCCATGCTTGGAATCCTAGCACTCAGGAGCTTACAGCAAGAGGATTGTTAGTTCAGGGAAAAGATATATAGTGAGACCCTGTCTCAAAAAATTAAAAAAAATATAGGCCACAGAAGGAAGAGAAACTGACCAACTGAATATGGGAGAAGGAAAGTGAAACAAGCCGGGTGGTGGTGGCGCACGCCTTTAATCCCAGCACTCGGGAGGCAGAGGCAGGCGGATCGCTGGGAGTTCGAGGCCAGCCTGGTCTACAAAGTGAGTCCAGGACAGCCAAGGCTACACAGAGAAACCCTGTCTCGAAAAACAAAACGAAACAAAACAAAAAAAAGAAAGTGAAAGAAATTATAGAGCATCAACCAAGAAGTGTGATACCAAAAGAGCAGTCACTACAGCTGTGTCTGTTCAGGAATATGACAGAAACAATACAAGGACAGGAGGGACCAAGGGGAGGAGTCAGAATCTGTTAGGTTTGATCCCTTGGTTGTAATTTACAAAGATGTGGAGTCAGCTCACTATTGCCATGAATTTTAGGGAAGGGGAATGCCTGGAGGATGGGGGGCTGGGTTCAGCGCCAAGGCCCAGAGATACAATAGACAATAAGAGACCAGCAGCCTGAACCCAGGGAAATGCCTGCAAACAGGAGGAGAAGGAAGTGGAGTGCCAAGAGGCCCTCTAAAACAGACTGGCCAAGGAAGTGGAGGCTTCTGAGAGAAATCCTGGTCAACCCTGAAACATAGCCATCAAAGGCTAGTAACTGGGAAAGGGTGAGCTCCTAGAAGAAAGATGAGAGTGAAAGGTAAGGCCTAGGGAGTAAGGGGTTAAAGAAGAAAAGGAAGTGAAGGCCTTGAGCTCTGCTGAGAAGAAAGAGAAAGGAAAAGAGCAACACTGCAGACATCAGCCACCACTTACTGGACACTCACTCTGTGCCAGGCGCTGGGCTATGAGCGAGCAGGGCAGGGCGAGCATCTAGCTAAAATCGTGCTTCCTTCCCTGCACACTCTGGTCAGGTAGGTGCTATGACTGTGCCCATTTTACAGCTTAAGCAAGGACATTATTCCAGTGCCCAATATCATATAACTGGTGGTAGAACTGCGATCTGACCCGAGGGGCCCTGTACTCTTATTACTGCTATTGTTAGCCAGCGGAGAGGTAAATGGATTACTTTTGTTTGTTTGTTTGTTTCTCCCTCCCCATTCCCCCCCAGACAGGGTTTCTCTGTGTAGCCTTGGCTGTACTGGACTAGCTTTGCAGACTAGGCTGGCCTCAAACTCACAGGGATCCATCTGCCTCTGCCTCCCCAGTGCTGGGATTAAAGGTGTGTGCCACCACGCCCTGCTCATTATCTTCTATAATCTCAATAAAATACTGTTGGCTGGAGTTTTGCTTAAGGGTTGTTATTGTGTGTGCAGCTGTTTAACAAGAATTTTACTGGAGGGGGAAGGGTACATGGTGCCCACACTTTTAATTCAAGCACTTAAGGCAGAAGCAGGCAGATCTCTGTGAGTTCGAAGTCAGACTAGTCTGCATAGTGAAATCCAGGCCAACCAGAGCTACACAGTGAGACTATTTATTTATTTATTTATTTATTTATTTATTTTAGCCAGGGTTTCTCTGTGTATCCTTGGCTGTCCTAGAAGCGGATCTGTGGATCAGGCTGTCCTCAAACTCACAGAGATCCATCTGTCTCTACCTCCCTAGCATTGGGATTAAAGGTGTGTGCTACCACTGCCTGTCTGAGACCCTCTCTTTAAAAAAGAATAAGTGACCGCACATCTTTTGGTTTTAGCAGTTTTGTTTATAATTGTTCTCCCCTCGTGTAAACATAAGGCACAGACCTCTTTCTGTTCTGCAAGTATTATATTCTGTATGTCCACAATAATGCCGAAGGTTTACGCGGACACATTGTGGACTTCAACACACCTGCAAAGAGACTAGGACTTGGCAGAACCCACATTCCTTTTCTTTCTTTCTTTCTTTCTTTCTTTCTTTCTTTCTTTCTTTTTTTTTTTTTTGAGTTTTTGAGACAGGGTTTCTCTGTGTAGCCTTGGCTGTCCTGGACTCACTTTGTAGACCAGGCTGGCCTCGAACTCCCAGCGATCCTCCTGCCTCTGCCTCCCGAGTGCTGGGATTAAAGGTGTGCGCCACCATGCCCAGCTCTTTCTTTCTTTTTTTCTCTCTTTGTTGTTGTTTTCTTTTCTTTTCTTCTTCGTTTTTTGTTTTTTGACACAGGAAAGCCTTGGGACTCACTTTGTAGATCAGGCTGGCCTTAAACTCACAGAGATCCACTTGTTTCTTTCTGTCTCCTGAGCCTTGGTATTAAAGGCTTGCGCCACCACTGCCCAGCATTGTTTTGGTTTTCAAGACAAGGTTTCTCTGTGTAGCCCTGGCTGTCCTGGAACTCATTCTGTAAACCAGACCGGCCTCGAACTCATAGATCTGCCTCTGCAGGTGTCCACCACCACCACCAGCAGCAGCAGCCTAGAACCTACAGCTTAGGCTGTTGTGGGGACAGTGTCTAGTAGCACTCAAAAGATGAGAAAAGAAATGGGTAAATTTCAGAGAAAGTATGGTGGGCTCAACTGTGTCTCCCAAAATTCACTTGCAAGCCTTAACTCCAAATGCCTCAGAATGCCACTGCATCAAATCTTTTAAAAAATGACTGAGAGGCTGGGTGTGGTGGCACATGCCTTTAGTCCCAGCACTTGGGAGGCAGAGGAAGGTAGATCACTGTGAGTTTGAGGCCAGCCTGGTCTACAAAGCTAGTCCAATACAGCCAAGGCTATATAGAGAGACCCCTTCGAAAAACCAAAAAAAAAAAAAAAAAAGAAAGAAAGAAAGAAAGAAATGACTGAGGTAAAATGGGATCATAATGATGGGTCCTGATCCAATCTGACTGGTATCATTTTAAGGGAGGCCTAAGGAGGGAGGGAGGGAGGGAGGGAGGGAGAGAGAGAGAGAGAGAATACAGGAAGACAAGATGTTGGACTTCTTCAAGCCATGGAGAGAGGACACTATTATCTAGTCATTTGTCTCCACCTAAATTCATGCTAAAACTTAATCTCTGAAGTCAAATGTTGCTAGACTTTGGAGATGGAGTCTTTGGAGATAAATAGGATTCAGTGGGGTCATGAAGGTCAGGATAGAATTAGTGGATATTTGTTTGTTCTTGTTTGGTTTTTCTGGGATAGAATCTCAGCTATGCAGCCCTGGCTACCCTCTGACTTGCAGTGCTCCTGCTTTGACTCTTTTGTGCAAGAATAATAGAAAAGCACATCCGTGCCTGGCTGGATTGTGGCTCTGTGAAGAAGGAGGAGGAGAGGGAGAAATACTTGCCTAGGATGCATTACCCAATTTGAGAGCCAGGCAAGGTGGTGCAAGTGTAAGCTCAACATTTTGAAGGTGGAGGCAGGAGGGTCAGAAACCAATGTTATTCTCAGCTATATGTGGGGGGTCAAAGCTAGCCTAGGCTACATGAAACACTGTCTCAAAGAAGAGGAGGAGGAAGAATGAGAAAGAAGAGAAAAAAGAAGAGGAGGAGGAAGAAATAATAATCTAGGCTCAGGGCAGCAGTGGTGGTGCACGCCTTTAATCTCAGCACTCAGGAGGCAGAGGCAGGTGGATCACTGTGAGTTCAAGGCCAGCCTGGTCTACAGAAATGATTTTAGGACAGCCAGGAGTACACACAGAGAAACCCTGTCTTGACCAACTAAAAAAATAAACAAATCATCATCATCATTGTCTAGGCTGTGGTACTTAGCTACAGAAACAGAAAACACTAAGACAGAGACCCTGTGAAAACTCAACCCTGCTAACATCCTGACCCTGGACTTGTAGCCTGCAGAACTATGAGGCTATAAACCTGTGTTAGCTTCAAGAAAAAAGACAGTTGAGGGCAGTGCCAGTGAGACTCCGTGGACAAGGGACAGAACAGAACCACTCAAGCACACCATGGCCAGGTGTGGTAGCTCATGCCTTTAATCTCAGCACTCTGGAAGGCAGAGGCGGGTGGATCACTGAGTTCGAGGCCAGCCTAGTCTACAGAGTCCAGGACAGTCAAGACTACACAGAGAAACAAGACAAAACAACAACAACAAAAAACAAAACAAAACAAAAAAGCACACTCTCTGACCCAGGGTAGCCAGCCCTCTTGAGGAAAGGATTTGAAGGAAAACACTTTCTCTAAAGACAAGCCAAATATATTTCTTTTCAGAGAGAAATGAAGAGAAGGAAAGGCTGGGAACTGACTTCTATCGGCGATGAAAAGAGGGATTTGCATGTTCTCCACAGACTTATGTGATGAAGCGTATGGAGGCGGAACCAACCTAGAGGAGAGTGGAACTGAGCTGGGAAGAAGTAAGGACATTGAGAAGAGGTTGGAGGAAGGGTTTGGCCAAGAGTAACAAACATAGTGGCGGGCGGGCAAGTGGAAGGGCGGGCAGGTGGTGACATAAAATATGTCGTTTCAAAGTTTCCTGACTAACACTGTCTTAATGGGTACTAGGAAACAGCTGGCAGAGCTGGACCATGCACTCCTGCACTCAGGAGGCAGAGACAGGTGGATCTCTCTGAGTCTCAAACCAGCCTGCTCTACATATGGCTTCCAGGCCACACAGTGAGACGCTTGCCAAAAGAAGAAAAAGGAAGGGCGGGTCACAGTGGCAAGGCACACACTTGTAATCCCAACACTCTGGGAGGCAGAGGCAGGCAGACCTCTGTGAGTTCAGGCCAGCCTGGTCTACAAAGTGAGTCCAGAACAGCCAAGGCCACACAGAGAAACCCTGTCTTGAAACCCCCCCAAGCCCCCCCAGAAGAAGAAGAAGAAGAAGAAGAAGAAGAAGAAGAAGAAGAAGAAGAAGAAGAAGAAGAAGAAG
>OU015746.1:68726967-68768968 GCA_907169655.1 Acomys percivali | reverse complement strand
AGAAGAAGAAGAAGAAGAAGAAGAAGAAGAAGAAGAAGAAGAAGAAGTCACATACCACTACCCCCCAACACACACACATACCACCCCTGCAATGCACTGTGTATAGGTTAGCTTTGCTTCATTTTCTAAAACACCAGAAAACTAATATATGAACAAAATGATGTGGTCATAACTCCCTATACTAAGAGCTATCATTCAATAGCTTTTGTTGTTTGGTGTCAAGGGTTGAGCCCCAAGCCTTGTGCATACTAGGCACATGTGGGACCTGAGCTATACCCCAGGTCTAACACCACTGTGTTATAAACAACATTTCTACACAGGCTGCAGGTGGCCACCTCTTGAAGAGACTGCTCATCTTTAGGTGGCCAGTAGCCGTTGGCCAGTACTTCCTAGGACTCCACAGTCGCTTCTAGCTGGAGTGTGTTGCCTGCTTTTTGTTGTTCCTCCTCTCTCTCTCTCTCTCTCTCTCTCTCTCTCTCTCTCTCTCTCTCTCTGGCTGACCCTTGTCACTTCTTTCTGAACTCTGTGTGTCTGCCAGACGCAGCCCACTCTTCCCCTTGAATTGATCTGCTCCCAATCTGCAGCGGTTAGGAAACTGGAAAACCAAGGTTGTTAGAAATGTGTCAAAAGCAAGCAGGAAACTGGACTCCAAAGCCAAGCTGCTTACTGCCCAGGCTCCAGCTGTGATCATCTTACTTTTTGCAGTGCTGGGCCTGGAAACCAGCGCACCTCACAAAGCCTTGGGCAAAGGCTCTACCACTGAGTCACACTGCCCACCCACCTGTTGGGCTTTAGACCTGTGCATTGTTAGCATGCTAAAAGCTTCAAAGATTGACCATTCAGAAGTGAGAGATAGCATGGCACTTCTGAGCCCATCCTCCCTCCAGAATGCAAGCTCACTGCTTCCTAGAAGTTTTTATTTTATTTTATTTTTGTTTTTTTGAGACAGAGTTTCTCTGTGTAGCCTTGGCTGTCCTAGACTCGCTTTCTAGACCAGGCTGCCCTCGAACTCACAGCTATTCATCTGCCTCTGCCTTCTGAGTGCTGGGATTAAAGGCATGCACCAACACTCCCAGCTCCTAGAAGTTTTTAATCCTTACTTTTCAGGATACTGAAAGGGGCCAGCCATTCCTTCAGACAAGATAAACAACAAACAAGTAAACAAAAGCCCTGCCCTCCTTATCAGATGAAAGTCTTTGTCCAGAAGACTTGTACTTAAAATTCCATGTTTCTTTGTAGGGTGGAGCTCTTTATTCACCAGGCCAAGTGCAGATAAATAAAACACATACATACTTCCTTAGCAAGCAATGTGCATAGTTTTCCTTTTTTTTTTTTTTTTTTTTTTTTGTTCCAGTGCTGGGTCTCAAACCCTGGGTCTTGCATTTGCCAAGCAAGTGCTTTGCCACAGAGTGTATATCTCTACAAGTTCAATTGAATCATGGTCAAAACCAAAGCAACATTTCTTTAGTTTCAGCTTCAAATGCTGGTAAATGGCAGGCCACTTTACTACCTCGGACAGACAGACCGCCCTTGCCTGTTGTAATGGCTCTGCCCAGACTGCCTGGCCACTGGTCAGACTACTCACAGGATGGGTCCTTGTGTTCCCCAGTCAAAGGATCAGACCTGGAGTTTTCAGTTGTAAAAAGTATTGAAGATGTACTATTAGATGGCTGCGAAAAACCCTGTCTGGGGAGCTGGAGAGATGGCTCAGCGGTTAAGGGCACTTACTACTCCTCCGGAGGTCCTGAGTTCAATTTCCAGCAACCACATGGTGGCTCACAGTCATCTATAATGAGATCTGATGTGCACTATATACATAATAAATAAATAAATCTTTAAAAAAAAAAAAAGAAAAGAAAAACCCTGTCTGTCCACCAACTCTGAAAATAGCCACATATGAATCCTCATAGACTCTTTCCTCTCTTAGGAAGCTAACAGAGACACATTCTAGAGCTTGAGTGTCATTTCACATTGGGACATGTGGGGTCATAATGAGCCTGATATAGCTGATGTGGTGGCCTTGGTAAGTTCACCACTTTATCATGTACCACCTCAAGGTACAGTGGTATCTTTCTTATTTGTCTGTTTGTTTGGAAAATGTTCTGTAGCCCAGGCTAGCCTGGAACCTGCCTCAGCTTCCTAAGGACAGATTGTAGGCAGGTGCCACTGTGCCAGGGCTCTGTATATGTTAGGCAAGCAGTCTACCAACTGAGTTAAGCAGCACAGGCTAGCAAGGTATTTTAAAGTATGCAGAGTGGCAAGAAGTAAAAATAAAGTCTTTGCACAATTGAAGAGACAACATCCATTTGTTGACAGTGCAGGACAGCCAGGGCTAAAACAAAGAAACACTGCTTGGAATAAACAAAACAACAAAACAACAAAAATAACAACAAAAGACTCTGTTATGTTTAAAACATTGAATGTCAATTAAAAAAAGACAAAAACAAACAAAAAACTTAAAAACCATTATTTCTTCAATGAGACCTCTTATAAGCCAGTAGATTAGGACTAGAATTCAGTTGCAGACCACCTGTTTAGCATGTGAGACCATAGGTTCTACCCTCAGCACCAAAACTAAAACTAAACAACACAAGAAAACTATTGCAACTGGGAGGGGTAGCTCAGTGCTAAAGAGGACTTGCCTAGTGTGCAGGAAGTCCTCGCTTGGAACCCTAGTATAGCAAAGCAATAAAAAAGTGCAGTTAAACTGGGCGTGGCGGCACACGTCTTTAATCCCGGCACTCGGGAGGCAGAGGCAGGTGGATCGCTGTGAGTTCGAGGCTAACCTGGTCTACAAAGTGAGTCCAGGACAGCCAAGGATACACAGAGAGACCCTGTCTCGGAAAACCAAAAAAAAAAAAAGTGCAGTTAAAAGTTTTCCCTCGCTGGAGTGGTGGTGCACGCCTTTAATCCCAGCACTCAGGAGACAGAGGCTGGCGGATCTCTGCCTGGTCTGCAAGAGTGAATTCCAGGACAACCAAGGCTACACAGAGAAACCCTGTCTTGGAGAGAGAGAGAGAGAGAGAGAGAGAGAGAGAGAGAGAGAGAGAGAGAGAGAGAGAGAGAGAGAGATTAGGCCTTGGGATATAGATCAGTGGTGGAATCCTTGCTTAGCATGTGCAAGGTCCTGGGTGCCATCCCTATCTCTGCAAAAAGCTAAGGAAGAGATTAAGATAAGGAAGAGTACAGAGGAAGAAAATGTAAAGACACAGGGAGAAGCCTATGTAGAAACCAAGCAGAGAGGGACCTCAAGAAATTAGCTGTTTTAGCCTGGTGGTGGCGCACGCCTTTAATCCCAGCACTTGGGAGGCAGAGGCAGGTGGATCACTGTGAGTTAGAGGCCAGCCTGGACTACAAAGTGAGTCCAGGATAGTCAAGGCTACACAGAGAAACCCTGTCTTGAAAAACCAAAAAAGAAAGAAACTCTGTCTTGAAAAAGCAAAGCAAAAATAAATAAATTGTTTTAATATATGCATGTATATATGTATGCATGCATATATCTACATATGTATGTGTATATGTTAGGTTTATTTTTATAATTAATTTTATTTTATGTGTTTTCTCTGCAAGTATGTCTGTGTAAGTTGGGTATGTCTAGTCTGAAAAGGTCAGAAGAAGTTGTCAGACCCCCTGGAACTGGAATTACAGATGGTAATGAGCCACCACGTGGATGCCGGGAATTGAACCTGGGTCCTCTGTAAGAGCATCAAGTGCTTTTAACTGGTGAGCCATTTGTTTGTCCCTTAATCTTTTAGCACCCAGGTTACTATGCAAAGATTAAGTTTCTGTTACTTAAGCAAACCAGGCCATGGTAGACATTTCAGCTCTAGGTCCCTAATACAGGCAACAAGAGCTTCCTGGTATGGGGGCTGTTCTACATTCTGCAACCACTCTATCAGAATTCTAAGATTCTTAGACACTCTGCTCCCACTAAGATGATTCTGGAGAAGAGACTCTGTTACACTTCAAAGTTCATGATATGCACTCACAGGATGGCTCAGTGGGTAAAGATGCCCGCTGCAGGGCCTGATGACCTGAGTTTGATTCTAGAACTCCTCATATCATCCTGAATATACCTAATTGTATCAGATTCCTAGGACCCAGCCCATGCCTAAACGTTCTCCTCTGACCTCAGTGTGCATGCCATTGCAAACACACACACACACTTTTTTGGGTGGGCCACCAGATTACTTTTTTTGTTTGTTTTGTTTTGCTTTTTTCCGAGACAGGGTTTCCTCTGTGAAGCCTTGGCTAACCTGGACTCATTTTGTAGACCAGGCTGGCCTCGGAACTCACAGCGATCCACCTGCCTCTGCCTCCCGAGTGCTGGGATTAAAGGTGTGTGCCACCACGCCTGGCTCAGATTACTTTTCTCCTGGTGGCTGACCATCTGACCCCAGGCCCAACAGGCAGAAGGCTGTGTTCACGAGGTTGAAGGGAAAAGAGCCATCTGCAATGAGAGTGGATTTCAGGCCCGGGCACTAGAGAAGTTTCTCTTATGTCTCTGGCCAAGCCACAGCCAGGTTCCTGATGGTGCTGGGGCCCAGAGACTCCGTCCTCTCCTTGAACTTCTTTGCTCTATGTCAGTGAGCTGCTGTGCCTTGCTCACCTCCAGCTGCAGCTGGGCCTGGCATAGACCGGTTCCAGCTCTCTTCACTCGCCCAGCTCAGCCTCTTGTTAATGCTCTCCATCTCTTTCCATGAGGAACTTCAGAATTCCTCCTCTGGGCTCACGTGACCTTATCCCTAGCCCATGGGGATTCTCTTCTTCATATTTAGTTTTTAAGTGAAAAAAACAAAAACAAAAAACAAAACAAAAAAACACCCTGGCTATAAATATACAATTGCTTCTGTTCAAGTATTAAGCATAAAACTATGTTCATATATCAATGTGAAAGCCAGATGCAGTGGCACATGCCTCTGATAGCAGCCCTCAGAGGCAGGTGGATCTCTCTGAATTCAGGACCATGCTGATCTACATATGGAGTTGCAGGACAGTCAGAGTTACACAGTGAGCTCCTATCTCAACCATCCCCAGAAAAGAAAGGGAAAAGATAAAAGGCATGAGCATCAAAATTTTCAATAGTTATTTCTGAGAAATGGAATTATAAGAGATTGCTTTGTAAAAAATCTAGTTGTCTCTATTTTATAATTTTTCTACAATAAACTTGTAATAATTTTATTATAAAAAGTTTGTTGCAGAGGCAGGCAGATCTCTGTGAGCTTGAGGCCAGCCGGCTCTACAAAGAGAGTCCAGGACAGCCAGGGCTCTGTATAACAGAAAAACCAAAACAACAAACAAACCAACAACAACAACAAACCCCCCAAACATATTAAACTTGTTACGTGGAGTAGTTAAACCCCCTCCCTCTTTCTGTACTAAGGGCTCAATGTATGCTAGGCAAGTAAGCAAATAAATCCTCTACCAACTGAGCTATATTCCTGGCCCCTGAAGTAACTATGTTGAATTTCAATTATGTTTTGTTTACACATGAACTCACCTCTATGTGTGAGGTCAAAGGACAACGGTAATGGCTAAAGTTGTGTTTTAAGTTTAAATTACTGTGTGTAAGAGATCTTGGGCTGGAGAGATACCTCAGTGGTTAAGAGCACCACCTGCTCTTCCAGAGGTCCTGAGTTCAATTCCCAGCAACCACATGGTGGTTGACAACCATCTATAATGTGATCTGATGCCCAATTCTGTCATGCAGGTGTACATGCAGCTAAAGCGCTCATATTTATTAAATAATAAATAAATCCAGAGAGAGAGAGAGAGAGAGAGAGAGAGAGAGAGAGAGAGAGAGAGAAAACAAAAATGACTCTGATCTGTAAACTCCAGTTGCCCAAGGACAGAAAACTTTCTGGAATGCTGAAGCTGTTGTTCATGCTTGAGAACAAGCCACTTGTTTTCACTTCAGTAAACAAGGTTGGTTGCCTCAACTGCTGCACAGGATGTGTTTGATCACATGTAGGTGGGAGGTACAGAGGCAGGAAGTACTTTAGATGTATGCTTGCCCCTGACCGGACAAAGGTGCAGAGTACATCACCTGTGAGTTCTGACTAATGTAATTCACCTCCATACTTTGGGAATCCTGGGTTTGGACCTGCCCAGTGCCCACAATCCTCGCCAGTATTTAATAAAACTTGCTTCAAATTTGGCTCCAAAAAATGTGTAAGTGGTCCTCTTCTCTCCCCATGGGATTAACACATTTGCAGAAGTTGGCTCTCTCCTTCCACCCTGTGGGTCCCAGGGACGAAAGACAGGTTGTTGGGCTTGGTTTTAAGTGTCTTTACTCATCGAGCCACCTGGCCAGCTCAAATAACTATCTTCATTTTAATTAATTAATTAATTAATTAATTAATTGAGACAAGGTCTCTTTAAATAGCCCTGGCTGTCCTGGTATGCAGTATGTAGACCAGGCTCCCCTCTAAGGCATAGCAATGTGACTATCTCTGCCTCTCCAGTGCTGGGATTAAAGGTGTGTACCACCACACCATGTGCCACGTAACAATCTTTAAAGTCAAGGATTTGGTGGAATTATTTTGAGAATGTGACAAATAAAACTGGTAACAAAGTGGCCCAGGCGTGGTAGCACATACCTTTAATGCCAGCACTTGGGAGGCAGAGGCAGCTGGATCTCTGTGAATTCAAAGCCAACCTGGTCTACCAAGCAAGTTCAGGACAGCCAAAGCTATCATAGAGAAACCCTGTCTTGGAAAACAAAAACAAAAATAAAGACTACAAGGGTAGACTGCAGTGGAGAGAGCCTGGTGGAGCTGTCCTGGCTCTGACACTGACTTGTTATGTTGCTGGTACAGGTGTCTGCCTCTGGTGTAGTTAGTTCCTTCACTTAGAAGAGTTGTGGGTACCACTCACAGCAGTGTTATAAGAATTGAAGGAAGCCAGGTGTAGTGGTGCACTCCTTTAATCCCAGCACTCCGGAGGCAGAGGCAGGCGGGTCGCTGTGAGTTTGAGGCCAGCCTGGTCTACAAAGCAAGTCCAGGACAGCTAACATAACATAGAGAAACCCTGTCTCAAAAAGGAAAAAAATAAAAAATTGAAAGAAGATATACAGAAAGCACGCAAGTAAGGCACCTAGACCATAGCTCAGTAAACTGTAGCTCGTGTGTGTGTCTGTGTATGTGTGCAAGACATGGTTTCTCTGTATAGCCTTTGCTGCCCTGGATCTCCCTTTGTACACCAGGCTGGCCTTAAACTCAGAGATCCGCCTGCCTCTGCCTCTTGAGTGCTGGGGGACCTTTTATTTGGATAACATTAACATTGTAGTTTGTCAATAAAGTTGTCTAAGTTGGATAGATCTCCCCAAATAACTGATTTCTGTTATAAAATGCTCTACAATAGCTGAAATACTCATTATCTAACATACAATACCCAAAGTACAACCAACATTATTTGTACTTAACAGGGAACAGTGATAGCATTCCTTTTCAAGCAGAATACTCCTACAAGGTGGAACTACCATAATGACATAGAGTTGCACTGCTGGTTTTTGTGGTTAATTCAATATAAAAATAAATCTGATTTTTAAAAAATATAAATATTGGGAGAAAAAGGTAATGTTATCATTAATTATTGGTTATATCATTGTGTGACTAGAAAACATTAAGAAAGTGCCAGGTGTGGTGGTGCACACCTTTAATCCCAGCACTCGGGAGGCAGAGGCAGGTGGATCAATGTGAGTTGGAGGCCAGCTTGGTCTACAAAATAAGTCTAAGTCAGCCAAGGCTACACACAGAGAAACCCTGTCTCAAAAAATTGAAAAAAAAAAGGAAAAAGAAATTAATGGAAATATATTAAGAGAACTCTAATAGTAATAGCCATAATTTATTAGAGGCTAGCATAGCAAACAATGCATTCACATTTTCTTAGGGTCATGCATCTGATTAATAGCAGACCTGAGATTTAAACCGAACTCTCATTGGACCTAGAAAAGCACACTTGTGATGTAAGTACTTGGGTAGAGGATTGCAAGTTCTAGCCTAGTCTAGGCTACAAAGCGAGACCTAATCACTATTATCACCCTTATATGTGTGTGTATTAATCTACAAATCATATATAAATCTTGTCATTTGTGAGCTGGGTGTAGTGGTGTATGCCTTTGATCCCAGCATTTGGGAGACAGAAGCAGGAGGATTCCTGTTAGTTTGAGGCCAGCCTGGTCTAAATAGTGAGTTACAGGACAATCAGAAAGATTCTATCTCAAACCACCAAAAAGAAAAGAAAAAAAGAAAAAGAGAAAGAAAGAAAGAAAAAAGAAAGAGGATAATTAAACGTTCTCTTATATATGTACATACATAATTTATTTTCATTATGAAAACAATGACTATCAAAAATATACAATTTTCTGCCGGGTGTTGAGGTACATTCCTTTAATCCCAGTACTTGGGAGCCAGAGGCAGGCAGATCTCTACAAAGTTCAAGGCCAGCCTGTTCTACAGAGTGAGTTCCAGGACAGGAACTCACTAAACTAAAATTTTATATATATATTTAATTAAAAATAAAGTGGGGCATGGTGGCGCATGCCTTTAATCCCAGAATTTAGGAGGCAGAAGCAGGCAGATTGCTGGGAGTTCGAGGCCAGCCTGGTCTACAAAGTGAGTCCAGAACAGTCAAGGCTACACAGAGAAACCCAGTCTTGAAAAACCAATAAAATAAAATAAAATAAAATAAAATAAGAAGTTTAAAAAAATAAAAAAATACAATTTTCGCTGGGCGTGGTGGTGCACACCTTTAATCCCAGCACTCGGGAGGTAGAGGCAGGCGGATCACTGTGAGTTCGAGGACAGCCTGGTCTACAAAAGCCAGTTCAGGACAGCCAAGGCTATCACAGAGAAACCCTGTCTCAATAAACAACAACAACAACAACAACAACAAAAATATATATATATAATTTTCTTTTTTTGGTTTTTGAGACTGTCCTGTAATTAGCTCTGTAGAGCAGGCTGGCCTTGAACTCATAGTGATTGCAACTCCAATAGAAACTTCAAATGTATAAAACAAAATTTCTAGAAAATATAAAAATGTAAAAGATAATTGTTGGGTGCATCTGAAAGAAACTAGTGAGCCTGGCAAAAAAGATTTTAGTGAAGGACTGTGGTAGTACCTGCCTTTAGTCCCACACCTGAGAGACTGAGGCAGTAGAGCTGGGAGTCTGAAGCCAGTTGATGGATTCACTGAGAGGGCTCAGTGAGTAAAGCTGATTATCATCGAATCTGATGACCTGGCTTTGCTCTCCAGAACCCACAGTGTAGGAGAACTGACTCCTGCAAGGTATTTTTTGACCTCCATCTACACCCACATACATACACACACATATAAGTAAATACATACAATTTTTTAAAAGCCTGAGAGATACTGGAAAAAAAAAAAAAAAAAAAAGAACCACAAATCAAAAGTAAATAAAAATAACTTTACTAAAGAACTATAGAAAGAGCCGGGCATGGTGGTGCATGCCTGTATTCTCAGCACTAACTCTGCCTTAAAACAAATAAACAAAAGAAGTATAGAAAGAAGAGATACTGAACGCATTATATAGCACGCGCTAGCAAGATGGCTCAGTAGGTGAACGTGTTTGCTGCCAAGCCTATTGCCCTGAGTTCAATCCCAGAAACATGGTCTGTATGATTCATGGTAGAAGGAGAAAAAACTGACTCTAGAAAGTTGTCCATTAACCTCTACATTCTCACACACACCTGCACAACCACATACACAATTAAAAAAAAAGCATCACATTTTAAGAAAAACAATTATAAATATGTAATTAAAAGAGTAGGAACTAGGCAAGAAAAACTCAATGATCCTGGAGTTGACACCTTTTCAGATGCCCTGCTGTCCGAACAATCAGGAAGTAACATGTTGAGGATGTGGAAAAACTGCTACTAGTCCACACTGGTCAGAACGGAAAGAGTTTGGTAGTTCCCTGAAAAATTAAAAATAGAACTGGCATATGATTTAGCAATGACACTTCTGGGTATACACCCTGAAGAACTGAAAGCAGGGTGTTGAAAAGGTATCTGTACATTTATGCTGATAATTGTAGTATTATGCACAGTAGCCAAGAGGCTGACTTTACTTAAAGTCCTTGATGGATGAGTGAGCTGAAAAAAATGCATACTAGCCGGGGGGTGGTGGTGGTGCATGCCTTTAATCCCGGCAACTGGGAGGCAGAGGCAGGCAGATCTCTGTGAGTTCGAAGCCAGCCTGGTCTACAAAGCGAGTTCAGGACAGTCAAGGCAACACACACACGTACACGCACAGGCACACACACACACACAAGTGGGGTGTTGATCTGACAGAAACTACAAATTGATAAACCCAGAGGACATTCTGCTAGGTGAAATAGCTGCAATGGAGCCAGTCCATGCCTGTAATCCCAGCACTCAGGAGCCAGAAGCAGGCAGATCTCTGTGAGTTTGAGGCCAGCCTGGTCTACAAAGTGAGTTCAGGACAGGCACGGCTACACAGAAAAACCCTGTCTTGAAAAAATAAGCCAAAACAAAAGAATAAAAAGCCAAAAACCAAACCAAACAAAACAAAACAAAAAACCCAAAGGGGCAATGCATACTGTCCCATTCCACCTACATACGGTTCCTAGAGCGGTCAGACTCCTCAAAAGAGGAAGGAGAAGGGAGGTTGCCAGGGGTTAGGGGTGGAGATATTGGAAGTTAGTATTGTTTCAGGGCAGTTTCAGTTTGGAAAGACAAAAAGGATTGTGGGGCTGGATGGTGTTGGTGGTTGCACAACGGAGTGAGTGTACTTCATGCCGTGACCTCTACACTTCAAAATAGTGAAGCTGGTAAAATTTACAGTAATTCATACCTCACCTCAATTAAAAAAAAAAAAATCAAACAAAACCACTGCCTTGTGGATGCCGAAACCATGCTAGCTGCAGTAGGCACTCAAAGGTGCAGACTGCCCCTGAGAATGTCCCTGTGATACAAGGCAACCAGGAGTCTGGGAAAATGGGATGGTACAGCTGGGTGAGGGCAGGGTACTGCTGGCTTCTGTGATTCAAGTAGAAGAACACGGGGCCTACAGGAAACTGGGTGAATGCTGGAATCATAAAACAATGTGGAGCAATTTCCTTATGGCAGCCTCCTGCCTTAGAGTTCTTTACCAAAGCAGTTTACAAGGGCAAAGTTCTCTGCTCTCAGAGCTCCCGCGGGGTTTGGCTCCTGGGATGTGGAAAGACTTCCTTCATGTGCCAAGGAGCACACTGGGGAGGGGGGGCTTTGCTGTGAGGTGTGAAGGGTAACCCCACATCACAGTGAGAGGCCTGAGAGGTCTGATCTGAGCACTTGCTTCGGTAGCAGGGGCGCCAGCGGCAGGGGTTATTTTCAGAACTCCATTTAGCCGCAGCTGAACACTTCTACTTGTGACACACCTAAGGAAGTCACCTGCCCTTAAGCTGGGGTGCGGAAGCACCATTCAACTCTTCAAGCATTCTCTGAGATAGGAAAAGAGCCGAGCCTGCTTTCTTTTTAAGACCAGATTCCCTGGTTCTCTGAAGCTCCCCGTTTAGTCTCTGGCCACCTACTGGATTTTTTTCAGTGCTGGAGCTGGGCTGCAAAAGAGCAATGGACTGGCCTTGTTCAGAGGAAAGCGAGAAGGCTTGCAGTTTGGAAGCTAGGCGGGCTTTATTATTCAGTACCCAGGGGATTTGCAAGAGACTCGCTCACTTTGTAACTACCCTTTCCTCCAAAGAAAAGCCAATTACATCTCCTACCTAAGGAGTTTAGCAGGAGTATGCAGTGTACTGTAAAGGCAGCCATAACATCTTTATCCTGGGCAAAGGCGGGGAGATGAAAGGTGACAGGATTCAAGCATCTTTGCTTATGTGTACTAAGTTTCCTCTCTCTGTCTCTCTCTGTCTCTCTGTGTGTGTGTGAGTAATGACTTGCTAGTTCATATTTAGTGGATTAGCATCCGCTTTCACTTTCTAATGAAAAAAAAAAAAGAGTTCAGTGGAAGACATTTAATTTAAACCAAAGTTGTTTTGATTCATAGAAAAAGAGATGTCAAGACATATCACACCACCACCCCCCTTTTTTTCCTTTAAAGCAGTCTGTTAGATGTAGCCCTTGAGATGAGAGGGAAGCTAGAGAAAAATGGAAGTCCCGGCTCATTCAGGAAGAGGCCCACCGAAAGCGAAAGGTTGCTTGACATCAGTTTCTCACTCTCAGACCCTGCAGGGAAGCCGAGCAGGTGTGGTGGTGCTGGTGCTGAGGGGCAGCTGCGTCACAACCTGCTGTCAAGGATGCTGGAAAGTAAGTTGCATTTTTGAACAGCATGAGTGTGGCTGTGTGTAACAAGGTCCAAAACCTACAATTCGGGAGGCAGAGGCAGGTGGATTGCTGTGAGTCCGAGGCCAGCCTGGTCTACAAAGCGAGTACAGGGCAGCCAAGACTATTACACAGAGAAACCCTGTCTTGAAAAAAAAAACTAAAAAAAAAAAAAAAAGAAAAGAAAAGAAAAGAAAAAAAATCCAGAGTCTGAAAAGTGCTGGTAAATTTAGGGACAGTGTCCTTGGTGCTCAACCTGACTTCTGTCCTGTCACCTGGATGGAGAGGGACTGAGGGCTGGGAGTGTACCTCAGTGGCAGAATGTTGGGGGCTTTGTGTTCCATTCTCTACTTAAAAAAGACTTAGAGTGGTCTTCTCTCTCTCTCTCTCTCTCTCTCTCTCTCTCTCTCTCTCTCTCTGGTTTTTCGAGACAGGGTTTCTCTGTGTAACAGCTCTGGCTGTCTTGGAACTCCCTCTGTAGTCCAGGCTGGCCTCGAACTCATGGAGATCCACCTGCCTCTGCCTCCCAAGTGCTGGGATTAAAGGTGTGAGCCACCACCGCCCAGGCCAGAGCAGTGTTCTCAAACACAGAAAGAGCTTCCAGTATGAGAGGAGCCCAGTTCACCTCATGGGCTACTCAGTGTTCTGAGGACAGACGCTACTTGCTGAAGGGCCTTCAAATGGCAGAGGCAGAGACTTAGACTCCGAAGTCTTGACCACAGAGTTCAGAGTTGAGCAGTCTCCTCTCTGCACTAAATCTGAAAGCATCCACCGACATGGGGTCAGAAAGTGACTTGACAAGGCTATGTGACTCCCTGCTGGCTGACAATGACTCTCCTTGGTCATACATAGGAGGTGCAGGACTGGGACAGAGTCCCTGAACTCTGCCAAGTACTTTGGTTTTTGGTTGCATCCTGTAAAGTATTTAAAAGGTCAGGGAAAGGAGGTGATGCTTGTAGGGAGGTGTAAACTGCCCACCAAGCCTCTTAGGAATGCCTGCATTTCTCTGGGAGACTAGGTCTGCCTCTGGCCTCCTAGGAATTCTCCAGGCATACCACATTGCTTGAGGCCCTGCTGTTTCCCATCCATTTTCCAAGTAGCTAAAGGTACCACTAGGGCTGGCCATTGAAACCAGGGCCCTCTGCAAGCTAGGCAGGTGCTTTATTCAGCCACAGCTCCCACCAGTCCTCTTCAAGGACCCCCATCTTCACCCCCATGCAAATCTGGCTTTGATGGCCTAGAACTTATGACCCTCCTGCTTTGGGCTTCCACATGCTGGGATTATAGGCTTGTGTACCACGTGTTAAACAGTGAGATACACTCTGCCTCCCACCTGCTCAGCATCACACACAGGCACCACCATCCACAGATTCGGATCAGGAAGTTGATTAGGGATAAATGGGCACATATACTAAAAACCCTGTCTTAAATTTGAGCCGAGTGATTAGCCTACGTGATCTCATTTAACCCTTGCAAGTACCCTTTGGGGTAGACAGGATGTCCCATTTATGGAAGAGAGGTTTAGAGAGATTAAATCACCAAGGTCGCACAGGGAGCCTGTGTCACTTGATAAAGTCCCTGCTCTTATCACCCCGTTATAAACTGTGAACCAACACAGTACCAACACTCAGAAATCAAAACAGCAAGGAGGCCATCCTATGTGTATGTTCCCTATTTGAAAGAGTGATTTTGAACCTTTCGTAAGGGATGACAGGCCTGAGTTAGAGGCCAGCCTGGTCTACAGAGGAGTCTGGGACAGTCAAGGCTACACAGAGAAACCTTGTCTCAAAAACCCCAAAAAACAAAAACAAAAACAACAAAACAAAACAAAAACTCTCCTGGGGTTAGAGAAAAGAATGCCTGTGAAACCCTGGTTCAGAGGGTCAGAGAGACAGCACGAGTTAGAATTTATGCTTATGCATCCAACGCCCTGGCAAGACCAGATCTAAAGATACTACTCCATAGCTCGGCCTGGTGGACCAGGCCTACAATCCCTGCATTTGAGAGGCTGAGGCAAAAGGATTGTTTTGTTTATTTGTTTTTTTTTGTTGTTGTTTGGTTGGTTTTTTTGAGACAGGGTTTCTCTGTGTAGTCTTAGCTGTCCTGGAACTCACTCTGTAGATCAGGCTGGCCTTGAACTCAGATCTGCCTGCCTCTGCCTCCCAAGCACAGATATGAAAGGCGTGCTCTACTGCCTGAGTAGCACAGTGAGTGGAAGGTAAACTAGGGCTACATAGCAAGATTCTGTCACAAGATAACCACCACCACCACCACCACCATCATCATCATCATGGCTGTATACACCTGTTTCTTTGTAATCTTTTGAGCACATGTTTTCCTCTTTCTCATCATGCTTTAAAAATGATTTATTTATTTTATTTTATGCATTTGGATGTCTTGCCTGTGCACCATATGCCTTTCTGGTGCCTACAGAAGTCAGAAGTGTCAGGGTACCCCAGAATTGGAGTTATGGATAATTGTGAGATACCGTATGGATGCTGCTAACTGAACCCAGGTCTTCTGCATGAGCAACAAGTGCTCTCACCTGCTGGCTGAGCCTTCTCTCCAGCTCCCATATTTTCTCTTTAACATTTTTCTTTCCGTTTATTTGTGTGAGGTGTGTGTGTGTGTGTGTGTGTGTGTGTGTGTGTGTGTGTTTGGTGTGTGTATGTGTGTGTTGATGTGTGGTGTGGTGTGTGTGTGGGGCATGTACAGGTCACAGCACACATACTGCATTCAGAGGACAACTTACAAGAGTCATTTCTCTCTTTCCACCCTGTGGGCTCCACAAATCAAACTCACACACACCCCTATGCCCCACGCCCCATGCCCCACCCCCATCTACAGTAAGCAAACGGCACACCCAGAAGTGAGTGTCATCTTCACATCACAGCTATGACGTAGGAGTTGTATGGCCCTTCTTATGTCTCTGGGCTTGGTTTCCCATGAAATGCATTCATTATTAATAGAATTTGATGAGAAACACATTTGTGAGAAACAAATGAAGAACCACTTAAAAATGCTTAGCACCCAGCCCAGTAGAAGGCAATACCTCCTAACAATAGATCCTAGTGGTTTTCCAACTCTCCAAAGCCTTCTAATCTATGTGTGGACACGAGTAAAGAAGTGTCTAGTTTGTCTGATATGCCGCAAGCTTTTGTGCAGGCCTCTCTTTTGTGAGATGCCCATTCTAAGCCACAGGAACACTAGACTCTTGGTAAGGATTTTCCAAAGCAATGAATAATTCATAAAGCATCTAGCAGAACTCTTAAGCTACGACTATGACCCAAGTAGACCCTTTAGACATGTAGCTCAGTGGCAGAACTCTTGCTGAGTACGCAGGAGGGGCTGGGTTTAATCACCAGCAACATAAACAATCCAAACAAAAACAAGTAGACTCTTTCTGGGCAGTGGTGGTCCATGCCTATGACTCCAACACTTGGGAGGCAGAGGCAGGTAGATCTCTGTGAGTTCAAGGCCAGTCTGGTCTACAGAGCTAGTTCTAGGACAGCCAAGGCTACACAAGGAAACCCTGTCTCAAAAAAAAAAATCAAAACAAACAAACAAACAAACAAACAAACAACTAAGTCTCCTTTTGGCAAAACCCATCTTATTTTGTAACTAACAAAGAGGATCATGAGCATCTCTGGGCCCTTGTCTGCTCTTCTGTATAAGAGTTCCCAAACAGTAGACTGCATTCTCCTAAAACATAAGGTGCTCACCTCACACATAACTAAGTGAGTGCCAGCCCCCTAAGTTTCCATCTCATGACATTTTCCATTAAGTAATAAGTACTGATTCATGGAACCCAGCACACAACCACCTTCATCATCAGTAGCAAGTCCTGGCTGATGGACAGTACCCCCAGGAACCTTTCAAAAGCCTGGAATTTGTTTGCCTTTTACACTGCCCAGTTCCATTGGTCTAGAACAGGCTCAGGAATTTGTGTTTTAGGTGAATTTCTGGAGTGAGGTTGGACACAGGTGATAAGTACATTGACAAATATTAATTGAGAAAAGAAAAAAAGAAAGTGACAGATACTGTTTTATAGTATCTTGAAGGAACTGGGCCAGGTTCTGGGTGATTCCCCTGTCTCTCCAAGGGAGGGATTTATGGTTTGGGTAAAAACCATTAAGAACACATTGGTTTCTTTACGGGTTTCAGTTTGAGTCTCTGTGTCCTCCAACAAAGTGAAATCACAGGCAGCCTGGCAGCTTTAGTCTGAGCCACCTATGTGAACCAGAGCCACATGACAAAGCCCTTGCCGAATGAATGAAGAACTGAAAGCAGAGGAGGCGCGAGGTGGGGGGCGAGGGGGGGGGAAACGGGACTGGACGGATCTATGTTTTCCTTTCCTTTCTGTTCTATGAACTCTCCCACTTAATTTTGATGTTCTAACATTATCCTAGAGTTACAACATGTGGTCTTTTGCCTGGCTCAACCATGTTGTAGCATGTATCAGTGTTTCACCCCCCCCCCCATTTTATTGTCAAACCCTTCGACCAAATAATGGCTCTTTGGGGCTGCTTTGTGAATAATATTGCTAAGAATGTTTTATATAGGTTTTGTATGAACACTCATTAAAAAATATAATTATAGCTCTACAGACACCTCTGTGACAGGAGTACAAAATGGAAAAAGAATGACATTTGTATTTTATCTAAGGAGACCTGACTTATGCTTGATGCTAGTCAGCATATAAGGTAACTCTAACTCAAAAGAGATTGCACCTCTGATATCAAATTCAGGAAAACACAAAGTATTGGAAACAGACCCTAAAAAGACCCCACACATTCTGTAGGCAGTCGAGCAGCAAATACTGCAACATCTTAATGCTTCCGGTAAGAAAGAAGTCACGGGTTGAAAACAGCCCAAGGTAGCAGAAAAGAACAAATCAGACTGCCAAATTTTTGGGTAAACTTCAACAACAGAAATCAGTAGTCTACAATGATGTGAACTGAATAAAATGTCAAGTCAGGTAAAATAGAAACCATGTTCAGCCCTGTCTGAACAGAGCAGTGGTACTGATGAGCTGTCATGTTGTCCACAGTTATTGCTGGTTCCAAGCAGTGGCTCATGGAACACGTTTGACTAGTGTTACCCAAATATGACCACACTCAACTCATAAGATAGACTAAACAGTTGCAAGCACATCATATATACAGAGATGCTTGATGTACCATTTGATGCATCAAAAATGTATACATAAAAATATGGTCTGGAGAGATGGCTCAGTGGTTAAGAGCACAGTCTGCTCTTCCAAAGGACCGGGGTTCAATTCCCAGCACCCATATGGCAATTCACAACTGTCTGTAACTCCAATTCCAAGGTATCTGAAACCTACATACCAATGCACATAAAATAAACTAAATAAAAATTTTAAAATGTTTATGTAAAAATATATATTTATTTAATATTACGTAACGTGTAAAAATAGGTTATATACTAATACCAAGTAATATACACCACATACATGGTCTAATATTTTCTACACATGTTGGGATAGATAAGAATATAAAGAGAAACCCTGTCTCAAAAAACCAAAAAAAAAAAAAAAAGAATATAAAATATAGCTGGGCATAATGGCGCATGCCTTTAATCCCAGCATTCAGAAGGTAGAGGCAGGTGGATTGCTGTGAGTTTGAGGCCAGCCTGCTCTACAAAGTAAGTCCATGACAGCCAAGACTACACAGAGAGAACCTGTCTTAAAAAACCAAAACAAAAGACAAAAAAGAATATAAAATATGTATTATAGTTGTTGTTATTATTATTATTATTTATTGGTTTGTTGTTTGGTTGTTTGGTTTGGTTTTCTTCAAGACAGAGTTTCTCTGTGTAATAGCCTTGGCTGTCCTGGACTCATTTTATAGACCAGGCTGGCCTGGAATTCACAGAGATCTGCCTGCCTCTGCCTCCCTAGTGCTGGGATTAAAGACGTGTGCCACCACTCCTGGCCTGTTATTGGTTTTTTTTTTGAGACAAGACTTCTCTGTGTAGTCCTAGCTGTCCTGGAACTCACTCTATAGACCAGGCTGGCCAGGAACTCACAGAGATCCACCTGCCTCTGCCTCCAGAGTGCTAAGATTAAAGGCTTTTGCGCACCACCTCTGCCTGGCTTTTAATTTTTTTTTGGAATGTTTACCTCCTTATGTGTTTTTCTGTGTGCATGTGCCATGTTTATGAAGATACCTATAAATGCTGGAGGGAGGAGACGGGTCCCCTGAAGCTGAGTTACAGGCGGTTGTGAGTTGCCCAACATGAGTGCTGGAGTCCTCCACAACAGTGGTTCTCACCTTGTGGGTTGTGACCCCTTTGGAGTTCAAACGAGCCTTTCACAGGGATGGGCTAAGACCACCAGAAAACACAGATATTCACATTATGATTCACAAGAGTAGCAAAATTACAGTTATGAAGTAGCAACAGAAATAATTTCACGGCTGGGGGGGGGTCACCACAATATGAGGAACTGTATTAAAAGGTCGCAGCATTAGGAAAGTTGGGAACCACTGAGCTAGAAGAACAAGTGGTATTCCTAACTGCCAAGCCATCTTTCCAGCCCCTGGATGTTGCTTAACAAGGAAAATGACCAAACCTTCTTCAATGTTGCACAAACTATCTGTGAACAAGCAGAATCAGTGTTCAAACACGTAAGAGCTCGCATTACAGATTCTCTGTACGTATCATGTAGTACACATTTACTCACTTAAGTCTTTCAATTACTCTCAGAAAGACACGTGTGTTTGCTTCTAATCAGCTGATAGGAAACAGCTTCTCCTATGCTGTGGTTCTTATTTTACTTTTCCTTTTTGATGCTGGACACCAAACCCAGGGCCTTGTGCATAGTAAATACGCAGTCTATGGCTAGGGTATATCTCCCAGCCCAGGGTCCCCAGTTTACAAGTGGAAGAACAGAGGCACGCCGAGGTAAAGTCCTGGTCAATGAGAATAGGTGCAGGGTCAGCACCCAGGAAGTCTGACGCTTCTGGGTGCCTTCTGATGTGCCTGCCTATTGCAAACATGTCATTTCTCCCCCAATAACTACAGATTCAGGGTAGTCGAAACAACAATTCTAAAAACTTCTGCTAGGGAATTAAAGCTGTTGCCGAAGTTTATGGAGAAAAACAACAAGCCAAGGACGCAGACATGGAGAATGACTGGGTGGAGGAATCCCCTCCTGGTGGGGGGCAGGGGTCTTCAGAAAGCTGTGACAGTTCATTGCAGCATGGAGGGTTGACACAGCAACCACTGAACAGGGCAGTCATGTGACAGGTACAATTCCAGGCTGTGTGAAAAGGATGACTCCTCAACAGCACCTCCAGGATCAGCTATGACAAGCACTGCAGACAAGAGTCTGTTCACAAATGTCAACTCTCACCAAAATCAGATCCACATGCATGAAATGCAATAAGACAAGACTGGGAAAAAGATGGATAGAGAATACAAGACAGTAACATCATGTTTATCTTTAGGGATAGGGACTCATCTGTTTGTCTGTCTGTCTGTCAGTCTGTCTGTCTGTCTAAGACAGGGGTCTCTTGTAGCTCAGGCTGACCTCCAACAGTGAATTCCTCATCCCCTGTCTGTCTCCTAAATGCTGACATTTCTTGAAAACCTCACCACACTCAGCTTCAGAAACCATGTATTTGTGGGGGTAGGGCAGGCTGGGGGGGGTACATGTGGAAGCCAGAAGTCAACCTTGGGTGTTGTGCTTCAAGTGTAGGCCAACTCACTTTGGGGGTTTTCTCACTTGAGCTGTACCGCTCAACAGTTAGGCTACGCTAGCCAAAGTTGTCACACGGATCTGTCTATCTTGTCTCCCAACCAGGGATGATAAGCAGGTGCCATCACACCCAACAATTAAGAACTGTTGTTGGGGGAGCTGGAGAGATGGCCCAGTGGTTAAGAACACTTGTCTGCTCTTCCAAAGGACCTGGGTTCAATTCCCAGCACCCAAAGAACAGCTGATAATCGTCTGTAACTCCAGTTTCATATGATCTGACACCCTTACACCAATGCACATAAAAATAAATAAATTATTAAAAGAACTGTTGTTGGTTCTAGAGATAGAACTCAAGTCCTAGCTGGGTGTGGTGGCACACACCTTTAATCCCAGCACTCAGGAGGCACAGGCAGAAGGATCTCTGTGAGTTCAAGACCAGCCTGGTCTACAAAGTGAGTCCAGAGCACCCAGGGCTCTGTAAAACAGAGAAACCATGTCTCAAGCAAACAAACAAACAAAAAAACCCAAAAGAACTCAAGTTCTTATGTTTGCACGGCAAGGACTCTACCAGCTCAGCTATCTCTATAGCCCAAGGCAATGATTTTTTTTTTTTCCAGAAAGGATTTCACTGTATAGCCTTGACTGTCTTGGATTTACTTTGTAGACCAGGCTGGCCTTGATCTCATGTCAATTTGCCTGCCTCCTCAGTGGAAATGCTTTTTTAAAAGACACAAAGTATTCTCATAAAGAAGTTGATAAACTCACCAATATTAAAATTAAGAATATGTGTGCAGCCAGACATGTTGGTGCACACCTTTAAGCCCAAGCATTCGGGAGGCAGAGGCAGGTGGATCTCCGTGAGTTCAAGGACAGCCTGGTGTACAAATCGAGTCCAGGACAGCCAAGATAACACAGAGAAACCTGGTCTCGAAAAACCAAAAAATCCCCCCAAAATACAAATAAATGTAATTAAAACAACAATAAGAGGACTGCTACTTAGTTTTTAGTATTTTCACAAAGTTTAGAAAGTCTGGCAGTATTAAATTTTGGTAAAGATGAAGAGTAGTGAAAAAGTTTTATTCATCAGGTTTTTATTTTATTTTATTTTTGATTTTTTGATTTTTGAGACAGGGTCTCTCTGTGTATAGCTTTGGCTGTCCTGGACTCACTTTGTACACCAGGCTGGCCTTGAATTCACAGTGATCCACCTGCTTCTGCCTTCCGGGTGCTAAGATTAAAGTCATGCGCCACCATGCCCAGCTCATCAAGGTTTTTAATTAATTAAAACTTACTGTGAATGGGTGTTTGCCTGCATCTATTTTTGTGTGCCCTGTACATGTTTGATGTCCCCTGAGTCACAACAGGAAACCAGACCCCTGAAACTGGAGCTACAGAGGGTTACGAACCTGCGTGTGGGTGCTGAGCACTGAACCCAAGTCCACTGGGAGAGCAGCTAGTGCTTTTAACCACTGAACCATCCTCTAGGCCTCAGGAAAGTTTTTGTTTTGTTTTGTTTTGTTTAAGATGACTATGGGTCGGGGAGCTGGCTCATTGCATAAAAGGCTTGCCATACAAGCCTGGCCACCTGACTTCAGTTCTTGGAACAGTGGAAAGAACCCCTGAGAGCTGACTTCTGACCTACAGACTGTCCTGTGGTACATGCTCATACATCCAACACTACTAACAAATAACATTAAACTCCAAAAATGCTGTCTCCCTCTGTAAGCACCTGCACCCCTGTGTACACACATATCATGAAAAGTCATATAAGTATACATAAATTATATATTACATATATATGCACATATATAAAATATATATATAATTACATGTCAATTATAACTCAGTAAAGTCAGAAAGAGTTCAATTTCACTTTGGAAAACTTTGTAATTAATAGCAAAACTTTTTTTTTTTTTGGTTTTTGAGACAGGGTGTCTCTGTGTAGCCTTGGCTGTCTTCGAACTCACAGCGATCTGCCTGCCTCTGCCTCCTGAGTGCTGGGATTAAAGGCATACACCACCACCGCCCGGCTAATAGCAAAACTTTTAAAAATACAAGAGTACCAACCAGGCTGTGGTGGTGCACACTGTTAGGATTCTGCTCCAGTCTGCCTACCTGTGATGTCATTGCCTACCTGCCACTGGGCGTGGCCCTGCCCAGTGTATAAAAGAACAGACCCACCTTGCCCTTCTCTCTTACCTCTTACTTCTTCTCTTCCTCTCTTGCTGTCTCTATCTCCCCATCTCTCTGTCTCTGTCTCTCTCTGGGGTACCCCTCCCCCTTTCCTTCTCTTCCCATGTTCATACAATAAACTTATTGTATATGAGTGCTTTATCTGCAGAAGAGGGCTTCAGATAACATTATAGATGGTTGTGAGCCACCATGTGGTTACTGGGAATTGAACTCAGGACCTCTGGAAGAGCAGGCGGTGCCCTTAACCACTGAGCCATTTCACCAGCCCAACTGAACCATTTCACCAGCCCGGTATCTTATTTTTTTAATCATTAAAACATGCCATTAATCCCAACACTTGGGGGGGGGGCAGATGCAGAAGAGTCTCTGAGAGTTTGAGGCCAATCTGGTCTACACAGAGAAACCCTGTCTTGAGAAACCAAACCAACCAACAACCAACCAAACAAACAAAAGGACAAACATCCCATGACACAACAATCCACCTTCCACACCTGTCCTAGAGAAACATCTACACAAAAGTAAAGAGAGACATTTAGAAGAAGGGGCTTATGCTGGCTGGTTTTATATCAACTCAACACAGCTAGAGTTATCTGAAAGGAGGGAACTCCAACTGAAAAAATGCCCTCATAATATCCAGCTGTAGGGCATTTGCTTAATTAGTGATTAATGGGAAAGGGCCCAGCCCACTGTGGGTGGGGCCACCCCTGGGCCGGTCATCCTGGGATCTATAAGAAAGCAGGCTGAACAAGGCATGGGGGGCGCAAGCCAGAAAGAGTAAGGAGCACCCTTCCGAGGCCTCTGCATCAGCTCCTGCTTCCAGGTCCTAGCTCTGTCCTGCCCTGACTTCCTTCGGTGATGGACTACGATATGGAAGCGTAAGTAAAAGAAATTCTGTCCTTCTTGCGTTGCTTTTGGACATGGTGTTTCACCAGAGGAATAGTAACCCTAACTAGGACAGGTATTGACAGTCTTTTGCATAAAAGCAAAAATATAGAACTGTAAAAGTAACTTTCATTCTCCTGGCACAATTGTTGTCTGGGAGGCTTACTGCCTCCATCTGCTAACCCAGGCCTAGAATGTTTTCAGCCTCTTTGAGACTTACTGCTTACTAAGCTCACCCTTACTTGCTCTTTCTGGGCTCGGGGCTGGCTGGTTCAACTCAGCTGTTCTGGCTCAAACGTCTCTGCCAGATGACTTATTCAATATCGCTTGTCTCTTGGCCTCTGAATTGCTTTGCTCATTCTGCCTTCATCTGTGTCTCACTTGCTCTTTTTTTTTTCCCCCTGAGACACAGTCTCTCTGTGTAGCCTTGGCTGTCCTAGACTCACTTTGTAGACCAGGCTGGCCTCAAACTCACATTAATCCATCTGCCTCTGCCTCCTGAGTACTGAGATTAAAGGCGTGCGCCACCACGCCCGGCTCTTCTCAATTGCTCTTTCATTCAACCTCTCTCTGTAAAGCTCTGCTGGTAACACTGCCTCCTCTTTCTGTGTAAAAGTGCCTCTTTTTCTTTTTCTTTTTCTTTTTTTCTTTCTTTCTTTCTTTCTTTCTTTCTTTCTTTCTTTCTTTCTTTTTCTTTTTTTGTTTTTTTTGAGACAGGGTTTCTCTATGTAGCCTTAGTGTCCCAGACTCACTTTGTAGACCAGGCTGGCCTGGAACTCACAGAGATCCACCTATCTCTGCCTCCCAAGTGCTGGGATGAAAAGTGTGTGCCACCACTGCCAGGCTGGCTTCCCTTCCCTCTCTCTTTTCATGAGAGTTGGGCGTATCCTATTCTGTCAAATCATCTCTAATTTGTTGCCTTTTCTGCCATTCATTTAGACATCACTTTCAAACATGGGTGTTTCCTTCTACAAACTAACTTCCTTTGGGATCAAAGACATGTACCACCATGCCAGGACCTAAGCTTTTCTTTTTTCCTTTTTCTTTTTCTTTTTCTTTTTTTTCTCGAGACAGGGTTTCTCTGTGTAGCCTTGGCTGTCCTGGACCCGCTTTGTAGACCAGGCTGGCCTCGAACTCACAGCGATCCACCTGCCTCTGCCTCCCGAGTGCTGAGATTATAGGCGTGCGCCACCACGCCAGGCCCTAAGCTTTTCTTTAACTGATATTTGCTCTAAACCAGGCTGGCCTTGAACTCAGATCTGTTTGCCTCTGTCTTCTGGCTTAAAGGTATGTTTGTATTCCAGCTGGATCACACAGACCTAGAAGAAGATCTTTGGTTGTGATCTCTTGTCAGAGCAGCCATGTTCTGAATTAACATTTCTCTACATAGAACAGTTTGAATGCCTGTCAAGAGTAAAGTGCAGAATAACATTGTGGGGACAAGCAACAAATCAGAGCTATAGACACCAACATGGCTGAGGTCTTGCCATAACACTGACAGAGACAAGCACACAGCAGAAGCAATTTGGCCTGGCACAGTGCTTGGTCCCTGTATTCCTAGCACTAAGGAAACAGAAGCAGGAGGGTCTTGAGTTTGAGGCCAGGCTGGTCTACATAGTGACACCCTTCCCCCATCTCAAACCATAAAAAAGAGTAATATATAGTTGTCCTCTGGGGACTGCTCCAAGGTTCTTCTCAGAAGCCATTAATCCACCAGGCACAGTGGCAGAGGAAGAGGAAGCTAAAGACCAGAGGATCTGCAATTTAAGCATAACTTCTGTGACATAAAGAGCCAGAAGCAAACCCAGGATTCATGACACTGTTTTACATATTTTAAATTTAATTTAATATTTAAAATGGGGCTGATAGCCAGTTGGTAGTGGTGCATACCTTTAATCCCAGCATTCTGGAGGCAGAGGCACTAGCAGATCTCTGAGTTCGAGGCCAGCCTGCTCTACAGAATGAGTTCCGGGACAGCCAGGGCTACACAGAGAAATCTTGTCTTGAAAAACAAAAAAATAAGAACAGGGCCGACCAGATGGCTCAATGAGTTAAAGAGGTTGCCATCAAATCTGATTACCAGAGTCCAATCCCATGTGGTAGAACAAATTTTTGAAAGTTGCCTTTTGACCTCCATGCTCTATCACACACATTCATATTTATACAATAAGTAGGGGAAAAAATGAATGTAATCACACACAAAAAACCCCAAATCTTCATTTGTTCAAAGAGTTAAGGTAGCGTTTTCTGCACAGCTTAGGCATGTACTTCCAAGTACTAGTCAATTCTAGATGGTTCATAATATCTACTGTAATATAAATGTTACAGGAATAGATGAGGCAATTTTATGTTTTAAGCAATAATGACAAAAGGAAAAAGTCTGTGTATGTTTAGTAAACAAGCAGTTGGCTTTCCCCCGCCAGAATATTTGATTCAAGGGATGAGTTCCTGAATGCAGACTTCATGGTTGTGGTTTATATGAAGTTGAATGGTTGCAAAGTCACTTAAGGGTATGTGCTAGTTTGGGTTTTATTGGTGTCAGGAGACACTATGACCAAGGCAACTCTTATAAAGGACAACATTTCATTGGGGCTGGCTTACAGTATTAGGGAGGTTTAGTCCATTATCATGTGAGGAAGCATGGCAGCATGCAGGTAGACATGGTGCTGGAGAAGGAGATGAGAGCACTACATTTGATCCCCAGGCAGCAGGAAGGAGACTGTCTCAACATTGGGCCTAGCGTGAGCATAGGAGTCCTTAAAGCCACCACAGAGACACACTTCCTGCTCCAACAAGGCCACACCCACTCCAACAAGGCCATACCTCCTAATAGTACCACTCCTTACAGTACATTCAAACACATGGGTCTCTGGGGGTCACATACCACCACAGGGTACATACATCTAGGTCATGGACTATCAAATTTAAATAGAATAGTATTTTTACTTTTCAGTGCTAGGGATGGAACCTATGGTCTCATACATGCCAGGCAAGCTACTCTACCACTGAGCCCAAAGTTCCAACCCAAAACCAACTTTCAATTTAGTAATTCCTTCCTATTCATGTTTTGACATAAGAAAGAGTTAAAAGTCCTTGCTAATCTTAAAACCTAAGGCGGTTTTGGAAGGGCTGGGGTGAGGGGTTGGAGGAGTGGGATCTCATTGTGTAGGCTTGGCTGGCTTGAACCTTGCCGTGTAGACCAGACTGTCTCCTCCTGCTTCTGTTTCCTGAGTGCTGGTATTGTGATTGCAAGCAAGCGCAGAACTATCCAGAAAACACTAGTTGTGTCTCTAGATGTGTGATTAAAGTCACTTCCTGATAGCAAATAAACAGCTGCTTAGCCAGAGGCTCCTGCATCCATGTAACCTGTGCCACCCCCACCCCCCCTTTAAGTCTTCTCCATTTGTTAAGCCGCAAAGATCGAAACAAAATGTTTGCAGGCAAAATAAACACTGGTTTTAAAAATTCTTCCCTTGAGTGGCTGAGTAAAATACCTGTTTACTGAAACAAATGTTTCATTTGGAAAACCCTGCGTGTGTGGTCACTTTCCAAGAAACACACCAGGGTTACCAGGAGGGTGCTGTCACACCTTGATAGAGATTGGCATCCTAGGGCAGCTTCACGAAACTTTACTCTCAGAGGATAGAACATGGTGGGAAAGTCAAGTGCTTAACAGTTCAACTCCATGCCTAAAACGCGCTGTGGTTGTGTGGCAGACTAGACAAGAGGATACTATTTGGCCATGAAAAAGAATGGAGCACTGATCCATGCTACAGCAGAGATGAATCTTGAAAACAGTATGCTGGGTAAAATAGCAAGTCCTAGAGAGATGGCTCAGAGGTTAAGAGCACGGACTGCTTACTCTTAAAGAGGTCCTGAGTTCAATTCCCAGCAACCACATGGTAGCTAACAACCATCTATAATGCGATATGATGCCCTCTTCCGGCCTGCAGGTGTATAGGCAGGCAGAGCACTGTATACATAATAATAAATTAAAAAAATAATAGCAAGACTCAAAAGGATACATACGACCATGATCCCACTGGTATGAAATATCCAGAATGTGCACAGGAAACAGGAAGTAGAGTAGAAGAGGGTCTTGGGCACGATCCACATGATAGGGAGTTAATACTTAGTGGACA
Source organism: Acomys percivali (assembly GCA_907169655.1). NCBI lineage: Eukaryota > Metazoa > Chordata > Mammalia > Rodentia > Muridae > Acomys > Acomys percivali. The sequence goes on along the minus strand of OU015746.1, from coordinate 68,741,729 downwards.
CAGGACTTTGGTTGGGGGTGATTTTTAAGAAATGTTGACAATGGGCAGGATTGGCACTTCCAAACATGATGAATGCAACAGGTGCCACTGGCTTACCCACTTCAGTTACAACTGCAAAGATTATCCTATGGAGAGCTAACCACAATAAAGTAGTTTATCTAGAAAATGCAACACGACAGAAGGAAAGGTAAAAATCCACAAGTTGGTACTCTGTTTTCTTCTCTTACATCCCTGTGTGCTCAGAGGATGGGCAGTTCCCAAGCCAAACCCCACTCTCAAGAGTGGACTGTGTGGCAGGGGAGAAACCAGGAAGATGATTTAGACCTACATCTAAGAACAGATTTTATTTCTAACTTAAAGAGAAGAGGACCCTTTTCAACAAACTTTCCATAGAGCCAGAGACCCTAAGGAGATCTTCCTGAGCTTTGCCCACTGAACTGGAGATCTGAATGAAGCAGCCCTGATAAAACACCAGAAAAGCCCCCTTCACTCTGCAAGGCACTCAGGAGCACATCTGCTGCCTCCATGCTAGGGCCCACGAAGCCTTCTAAAACACACTCTGCTTTTGTTTCTGTTTTCAGGTTAAGACCCAAGTCCCAATTTAACTTACTCCTTTCCAAAGCTGTTTTCAGAGTCATTTTCATCACCGCCTCCCCACCCCACCCCCTACCCCCTGGCTCAAGAGCATCAATCATAGGACAAAATGACAGGAAATAATAAAATGATTAACAGCTCAAGACCAAGTGGCACCAGCACTGCTCATGCCCAGAGTGTCAAACATGAGGCTGGCTGAGGACCAAGGTAATCAAAAGTAAGACACACAGAGTCTGAGGCTAAGCTGACATCTCAGGACTCCACAGCAGTCCTGCTGAACAGGAGACTGGCAAGGCAAAAGGAACCCAGCTCTGGAACCCTGCACTTTGGTAGTAGCACACAGTTTTCCTGTGCAAACAGGCTTGTGTGCAGGGCTGCAGTTTGGGGTTTAAAAGCTGAAGCACTTCTCTAGGTCAGAAACCAACTAACCAATCACCCTCTGATTTAAAACAAAAGCTAACCTCAAGTCTACTCCCAAGACAGGTCTCAACTTACTTCCCCCCCCTCGAGACAAGGTTTCTCTATGTAGCCTTTACCATCCTGGACTTGCTTTGTAGACCAGGATGGCTCGCTCGAACTCACAGCGATCCACGTGCCTCTGCCTCCCAGAGTGCTGGGATTACAGGCATGTGCCTCCAAGACTGGCTCCAACTTACCTTTTTTTGTTTTTTCAGTATCTGCAATGTGACAATATGAACGATTGTCTCTCTCCTCTCTGGTAGTCCTGTTGAAGCCTACAACTACCGTACACTGAGAAAGGCATTTCTTCTGTGGAGAAAAACAAACAGAAAATCCTGAAGCTGACCTGTTGGGGTGATGGCCTTCAAATCTGCTTTATGGGCATTATGAACGGCTATAGGAAAACAGAAAGCAATTGCGAAAATAATCTCAAAATTTAAAATGTACTATTGGGCTGGAGAGATGGACTAGTGGTTAAGAGTGTATACTGCAGGTCGGACAGTGGTAGCGCACGCCTTTAATCCCAGCACTCTGGAGGCAGAGGCATGTGGATTGCTGTGAATTCAAGGCCAGCCTGGTCTACAAAGCAAGTCCAGGACAGCCAAGGCTACACAGAGAAACCCTGTCTCATGGGGGGGGGGGGCAAGAGGAGGGGAGAAAAGAGTGTGTACTGCTCCCAGCACTTGGGAGGCAGAGGCAAGTGGATCACTGTGAGTTCGAGGCCAGCCTAGTCTACAAAGCAAGTCCAGGATAGTCAAGGCTACACAGAGAAGCCTTGTCTTAAAAAACAAAACAAAACAAAACAAACAAACAAACAAAAAAGAGGAGTGTGCACTGCTCTCTCAGAGGACCAGAGTTCAGTTTGGCTTATAACCACCTGTAACTCTAGCCCCAGGGGACTTGATACCTCTAACCTCCATGAGTACCTGAACTCATGTGCACACAGCAAACCCCGACACACACCGAGAAGGGTGGAGTGGGGGGCCGGGAAGATCCTGCTACTTACAATCTTCACTGTTAATTTTAAACATGAGGTTTCATTTGTTCTTTCACCAGTCATGTCATACTGTAGACACGTGAGCTGATCTCTTTATATCTTATAAAAGAAGAGCCAGTGATCAGTTTGTATCCGGGTAATTAATACTGGCCTGACTGAAAGTGGGCTGTGGCAAGATGTCTGACTCGTCTTCAACAGAACATACATTTCTTTTGTGACAATAATGTATAAATAGACAGCTGGGCGAGGTGGCGCATGCCTATAATCTCAGCACTTAGGGAGGCAGAGGCAGGTGGATCTCTGTGAGTTTGAGGCCAGCTTGGTCTACAAAGAGAGTCCAGGACAGCTAGGGCTACACAGAGAAAGAAAGAAAGCGAGTGAGTGAGCAGGAGACAGATATGTAGGTGGATGTTTCTTGCACCCATGGCCATTGCCTTTCAGAATCTTAGTCTAAATTTCTGAGGATGTATCTGTCTTTAAGCTAGTAGATGCTGTGAGACCTTGTGGGCTTACCGCCTGTGACTCGCCTCACCTCACCTTAGACTGACAGAGCTGCCTTGAGACACCAGCCAAACAGTCTACTCCTGAGACTACTGCCAATCGCCACACCCTAGGTCTGTGAATCCAAAGGTACAGGAAGTGGTCTGCCCAAGCTGGGTTATTGCATCATCCCCACAGGCGTCCATGTACACAGTTTGAGTCACTCCCCACCACACAGGGCTCAGAAATACTGCCTCCTTCCACCCCAGCTGGGCAGAGGGTTTGAGGCATACACCCCGTCCTCTCTTCCAGACCACTGCTAAATTCGGAAAGGCAGCAGGTCCCTGGGATAAAAACATCTTTGACTACTGTCTGTCAAGGACTGTCCGTCCAATCCGCAAACAGAGGACAGGCTTGACAAGATCACATGGAAAGCTAGAACTTTCTTAGGAGAGTCACGGGAGGCCGGACCATAAACTGGTGAAGACCAAAGTTATCTCAAAGGATCCATACCAGGATGTTCTAAAGGGCTTATTAAAAATACAGACTGCTTAGCCCAAGATGATTTGATGCAGCGCCTACAGGTGGGGCACCTTGATCTGATGAGGCAGGTTAGGAGGCACTGAGCTGAAGCACTTTGGTTAGAACACTGCTGAGCCATCATTTGGGCTCTCCAAAAAGACCCAGAAATGACTAATTTGTGGTCAGAGGAGGGAGATTTTTCCAAATTGTACTGAGGCACATTTTAACTGAGAACGCTCCCTAAAGCTGGTCTTTTGCCAACTGGTTCTAACTCAGGTGCTCAGTCACACCTGGGACCCACCATCACTTCCAGTTGAGTGATGCACACATGCGTGACTCACCCATTCCCCTAAACCACTTAAGCCCAGGCTCTAACACGGCCTTGAACACGAGTTTCTCAAAAGAACTTTTCAGTTTGCTTTGAGCACAGGCTTCTGTGGCTTTTTCTACCACTTGAAGAATCTAGATGTACTTTGACCTCTGAGCCCTGCCCATATACATTCTATAAAATGTTGTCATTTTCTTTTCTTCTTTTCTTTCAAGACAGGGTTTCTTTGTGTAGCCTTGAGCTGTCCTGGACTCTCTTTGTAGACCAGGTTGGCCTCACACTCACAGCAATATGCCTGCCTCTGCTTCCCAAGTGCTGAAATTACAGGCCTGCGCCACCACGCCTGGCTGTCATTTTCTTTTTTAATATTAAAATTGTATTATTTATGATGCACACCTATAATCTCAGCAATCTGGGAGGCAGAGGCAGGCAGATCTCTGTGAGTTCGAGGCCAGCCTGGTCTACAAAGTGAGTCCAGGATAGCCAAGGCTACACAGAGAAACCCTGTCTCGAAAAACAAAAACAAACAAACAAAAGTATTATTTACATGTGTTCATGTGTACCTGTGTAGTCCAGGAAGAGGATGTCGGATCCCCTGGGCCTGAAATTGTACACAATTGTAAGCTACATGGGTGCTGGGAACCATCAGGTCCTCTGAAAGAGCAGCAAGCACTCTTAACTACTGAGCCATTTCTCCAGCCGCTCTTTTATCTTCATAAAAAAAAAAAAAAAAGATCTTGAAAGGGTCTTGTATATTCTAAGCAAGTATACCACCACTGGGTTGCATCTCCATTCTTATTTCCTTTGACAAAAGTTATGCCCATTGTCCCCTCGGGTCCAATCACGGTCCTTAAACTTCCACTCCAACTCTAAGGCTGGCTCCTCCAAATCTAACGTTGATCTCCTACAAACTACCTTGGTGATATGGCAGGGCCCATTCCAGACCACTGCAATAAAGTAAATAGAGTAAGGCGAGTCATGTGGAATTCTTTGGGTTTCCTTCAACCTATTCAAATTATGTTTAATTGTACTCAAGTCTATTAAGTATGAGACATTATGCCTAATGATGCACATCTTTTTAGGTTTTGAGACAGGATGTGTGTGTGTGTGTGTGTGTGTGTGTGTGTGTGTGTGTGTGGTCCTGGCTCTGCTGGGGCTTGCTCTGTAGACCAAGCTGGCCTCAAACTCAGAGATCTGCCTGTCTCTGCCTCCTGAGTGCTGGAATTAAAGGGATGCACTGCCCAGCCATATATATTATTTTACTGCTAAAAGTTGCTAGCAATCATCTGAGCTATTGGAAAAATGGACTTGTTTGACTCTGAATTGGACAAACCCTCAATAATAATGGTATCTACCAAGGACAAAGTGAGGTATGCCTACATTCTCCTGCTTAAAACCCTCCTATAATTCCCCATTTTCTGTAGATAAAGTCCCAGTACCAAGTTTGGCCAGCCATTCCTTGTCCCTAATTGGTCTGGCCCTAATCTTTTCACTGGTTCATCTCTTTCAGCAAAGCCTGTCAGTTAGATTCCTATAATCTGTTCTGCAACTTCTGGCCTCTCAGCTCTCAGGCTCAGTGCACAAAGAATGCCCTTTTCCTTTCTAGCTATAAAAATCATGCCCATCATTTAAAGCCCAAGTTTGAATTGTAAGACCGTCCTCTGAACTACTACTTCCTGATGGCTGCCACCTGTCAGCCACCATGCAAGAACATTTCTAGCACCTTACAACACCCACGCCTGAGCAAAGGCATGCGTCTGCTTTCTCAGCTCCCTTCCAGGTACCCCTGACAAGGGGGACTTGGCACATGGCACACAGCATTTGGCACTTCACAGCCTCTCTAGCCTAGCTTGCTGTGTTCTCTATCCCTTCTGGAATTTCCAGTAACAATTTTTGTCTACCTCTCCCCCAACTGGTAGTTATTCACTAGCTGGTGATAATGCCACCCTAAAAAACAAAACAAAACAACAACAACAACAAAAAAAACGCAAATCTTTTCTTTTTATGCATAAGTAATGCTCTGAGTTCAGTGTCAATGGTTCAGAGAAATGGAAGCCAGAAGAAAAACAGACTTAAACCTCTCACTTTACTGTTCAACTACTGACGTCTGGATACGAACCCACCATCTCTTCTTATGCCTGGTTTAGTCACTGACACTTTTTACTTAACTCTTAGGCAGCTAAACTTCTCACCTTTGCCATCTAGCTGTCATCCCCAGTGAGACCTTATTGGATTGACTTTTTGATTGTTTGCTTTGTTTTGTTTTGTTTTTTTTGTTTTTTGTTTTTTTTTGAGACAGGGTTTCTCTGTGTCAACCTTGGCTGTCCTGGACTCACTTTACAGACCAGGCTGGTCTCGAACTCACATCAATCCACCTGTCTCTGCCTCCCTAGTGCTGGGATTAAAGGCGTGTGCCACCACCAGTTGGCTGGATTGACTTTTTTTAAAGGAACATTCATTTGTTTGGTCTGTCATTCCCACAGTGCTTAACACAGTTCTGTACTTAGTATATGTAGATTAGATGGTCACATATGTGCTTATTAAAAAAAAATTTGTAGTTGAGTGGTGGTGGTGCATGCCTTTAATCCCAGCACTCGGGAAGCAGAGGCAGGCAGACCTCTGAGCTTGAGGCCAGCCTGGCCTACAGAGGATGCTCCGGAATAGCCAGGGCTACACAGAGAAACCCTGTCTTGAAAACAAATAACAACAGGTGTGTATGTGTGTGTGTGTGTGTGTGTGTGTGTGTGTGTATGTGAAATCTCTATAAAAGTTTTCACAACAAAATAATAAACCCTTGTTTTACATATTTAGAATATGATTCAACTTATAGTAAATTCATTTTCCCAGTTTGTTTTTGTTTCTTGAGACAAGGTGGCCCCAAAGTGACTATGTAGCCAAGGATGACCTTGCACTCTGATCTTTCTTCACCTCCAAGGCATGTGTCATCATATCCAGCTCAATTTCCCAGGTTTTGTCTCCTTGAAGCGCATACGCTTCCAAGGCAAGATCCATCCTGACCCGCGTGGGCTTCTTTGGAAAGAAATAGAACTTTCCATTAATTCCCAAGACCCTGGTTACCTAACTCTGAGGGTGGCCCTGAAGAAGCAACCATCGAGTGGTGACCTCCAAGTCAGAATTCCAGTCACTACTTATTTCTCAGCTCATGGGTCCCTCAGTCCTGCCCCTCCACCCTGTGAGCTGGCCCACGGTGCAAAACCAGGAGGAGGGACAATAGGACAGAAACCAGGAAGTGTTCAAGAAAAGTTTATGTTACAAATTCAACTCACAGCTGGGCCACCACCAACACCAAATCCAACTCACAATAAAGTCTCCCTTTTGCAGTCCCAGCTTGCCCCACCCCCAACTCCTCCTTTCCCTTCCTTTTTTCCCTCTTGTCTCCTCTGCCTTCAACTCCAAAGCCCATCACTTTCAAATCTCAATTCCTCCTTCCTTATCACGTGCTTGGGGTGTGAGCTGCTCCCTCCAGCACCCAGGAGGGAAACTCAACAGCTTCTTCTGCTTTAAGAGGGCTGGACACCGCCCCCTTTCTTCTTCTTCTCCTTTTAATAAAAGATTTTAATGTTTGTTTCTCAGGCCTTCTCCAAATACAGAACTGTGACTGTCCCTCCCCTGTTCCTTCCAACTCTAGGGTATCAACTTGAAACCTTTGTGTCTGCTTAGTCAGCTACTGTTCAGAACTGTGCTAAATTGGTGCCCTCTGACACAGTAAAAACAAACAACAAATAAACAGAGCAAACTCCTCCTCCTCTGCTTTCCATTCTGGCCCCCTAAGAGCTATTATAGTCTCCTCCAAGGCCAGGCTCACCTACAACATTCACTGCATGACTGCATCCAAGCCAAACCCTGTTACTGAGGCAACTAAGTTTTTCTTCCCAATGGATCGCAGAGAAACACATCCCTCAGGATCCCTGGTAACCCGTCCACCTATAATGCTGGGGAGCCACAACAGCAAATGACTCGCTTTCCAAGGCTAGAGCTGGCTGCCTCGGGCGGCCACAGGAGGGATGTGCATCCAGTCACATTCCTGACCCACTTTCTCATCCCTTCCCTCCCTCTCCTCTTCCTCCTACTCCCCGGCAGGCCGCAAAGGCGCCAGCGCTCAGAGGAGCCACCCGCGAGCACTCCGTGGACCACAGCTGGCGGGTGCATCGGGTGTCTGGCATTGTGGGGGACCCTGAGAAAGCGCTTTCTCTCTCTCCTCAGCCCGCTTCTCTAGCTACCCCTACGTGTGCTTCCTCCCGGTCACATGAGCTCTTGAGCACCTGTTGGCAACTTCAGCTCCAGGCCCAGCCTCTTTGCCCGCCCTCCCACCCCCGTCCCACCTCCCACCCCCACCTCCCACCTCTTGTCCTGGGCAAAAGCCCCTTATGGGAGGGAATGGGAAGGCCCATTGCCTCCTGTTTGCAAACCCGCTCCCCATCGCAGGGTTCTGGGTCCCGCGGGTGGAGGGCACCCTGCCCCCACTCCCTCTCCCTAAGGCGGAACGCAGAGGTGGGGTGAGCCCGCCGCCCGCCCCCAGCCCGACTGCACTGGAAACCTGGGCTTCTCCTGGGCGCGGGGAGGGGATGCTGCCTGGTGCCTGCCAGAGCCGCAAGGGCGAGGGCAGGTAGCGGGAGGTGACCGGTACTCGTTCCAAGCCGCTGAGTCCAGGAAGGGGGCGGAAAGCAGACGTCGTCGCAGCTGCAACTTCTGAGCTAGCACCGCAACTCAGCAACTTTGCCTGCGCCACGCGCCCCTCCCCCGCGTCACCAGGCCTGGCCGGGGGCTGCGCGTTGCTAGGGTGGGCGACAGATAGGGGGTGCTGGGGAAGAGAGGAGGAAAATGACAGAACTTCACCAGAGTTATGTTACAGAGCGCACCTAGGTGCACCAAGGCGAACGCACCGTCCCCCACAGCTCGCCAGGCTACTGCTACTGGGCTCCGCAAGAGGAAAGGGGCGGGAGGTCGGCTTCGCAGCCATGGAAACTGTGTGGGGTGGATAACCAGGGAGAGGGCCGCGTGAGGCGGTCCCCAGCAGCCAGCATCTTGTAGTCAGATGCAGTGCCCAGCTCCCACAAGTTCTTCTTCACCCAACCGTGTCTCTGTCTCCCTCCTCGCCCACTTCTTCTAGAGGCCAATGGGGACAAAGAAGAAGGAAGTGGTGTGGACCGACTGGTCTGGTCTATGGTACAAAAGCTACAGTGAAGGTGGCCGACTTAGAGGTCATCGGTCATCGGTCATCTGATGCTTCTTATGGGCTCAGACACAGCCACCCAGACAGCTTGGAAAACCCAGGGGGTGCAGCAAGGAAGATGAAATCAGAAGTGTCTGAGAGGGCTACACCGAGCATGCAGAGAATCCTGCGCCAGCTTAGGCTGGTACCCAAAGTCCATAAAAGTCAGGCCCTAGGGGAGGTTGCCCCAGGTGGGGTAGGGTGGTCCAGCCATGTGGAAGAAGGGTATAAACTGGAGGCTTGGACCATATCCACACACTCAAGCAAAGGTGCCCTGAAGAGCCCAAACCGTCAACCACACGCAGGCCCTGGAAGCAAACTTGGTTTGACTCACTGATGCTTTCCGCCTCAGCCTATTTGCCCATCTAGCTAGAGATTTTAATGGTGGTGTGATGAAGTTGAATCACTCTGGGGGTGAGGATCTTCTGAAGCAAAAGGGTCATTTCAAGTGAAAGTAAACTACCTTCACGGAGAGGCTTGGCAACAAACAGAATGGTTTAATTACATGCCATCTTAACTTAGAGATTTGCATGCTTATTGAGGCCAGCTGAACAGTTCCTTCTTATGTGTACTTGGAAATTACTCTTTAACTCAGAATAGTCCATTCATTTTCCACTTGGAGAAGGCGACCAGTATCTGCACCCTACCCCGTGTGTTTAGTTCTTAATCTTCTCAGTTTGGGAAATACTTGTACACGTTCCTCTGGAAATTGTTTTGTATGCCTAGGACCAGAGTGTGGTTCTCCAGAGTTGTTCCAATGATCCTCAGCATAGCCATAAGTTATAATGGCTGGGCGGGTGAATGGTACCCAAGGTCCTTTCTACCACGTTTCATCCATTCCAGATATGCCAGTTTTAACATCGTAGGTTTAACTTGAACATCTCTGATTGATGTCTTCTGCTTACTGACATCCTGGCACTAAGTTTTCATTCCACTCGTTTTCCTTTTTAGTGGTCCATAAAATAAGGAAGTTTGGTAAATGCTGAGTTAAACAGTTTAAATCCAGTTTATTTGTTATATAGTAAGTAAAGCAGGTTTTTTTTTTTTTTTTTTTTTTTTGCTTTGTTTTTTGGTATTTTGAGACAGGGTTTCTCTGTATAGCCTTGGCTATCCTGGATTCACTTTGTAGACCAGGCCTGCCTTGAACTCACAGAGATCCACCTGCCTCTGCCTCCCAAGTGCTAGGGTGAAAGGCATGTGCCACCCCGCCCTGTTAAGTAAAGCAGCTTTATTACAAGGCCTGTCTGCCTTTAATGCTGAAAGGGACCCACAGGTCTCTCAGTTGAGATTATAATGTGCACTTTTAAAAATGTAGCATGTGCAACATGCTGCAACATGCTGCGCGTTGCTTATGTGCACGTGTGTGTGCATTCATGTGTACACATTCATGATCATGCACACATGTATGTGTGTGTGTGTGTGTGTGTGTGTGTGTGTGTGTGTGTGTGTGTTGTTGCTTAGGGCTAATAGTCCTCTTTAGGAACTGTTGCTTCAGGGCTCCTACAAGATTTGGACATAATGAAGGGGAATGTTTATGTTTCAAAAATGGTACCATCAGGAATTATTAAAAGTAAATTTAGTGCCATTACAAGAAAATAAGTAGGAAGGGAATGGGCTTTTGAAGAAACTGTTCCCATTCATCTCCCATCAGGGTCATCTGCTAGCAGCTGTGAGAGTTTATGGCCGGTCAGGGCTTTCATTATTCTCACGTATACAATCAATGCTACGCTGCCTCTTGCCTTATTTTAACTGGGGGAAGGTGAAATAAATGCTTTATTTAAATTTGGCTGGCTTATTAAACCAAGAGTGTAGATTGGTGGTAGAATGCTTGCCTAGCATATGTCACACTGAGTCTGATCATCTGAATCAAAAAAAAAAAAAAAAAAAAAAAAAAGACTGGCAGTAAGCTAATTGCAGATGGCAGTGACTTACTTAGATTTGGTTCCCAATAAACCTATTGTAAACTGCAAGTTAACAATAAAAAAAAAAAAAAGCAGTTTTTGTAGACATGCTAGACAAGCCCTGCCCAGCCCTCAAAGATGCTTTGTTTATTTTATTACATTTCTTTTTTAAATGGGAGAGGGCTGTGCAGTAGTCTTAGAAGTGAGGAGCACCCGTTGCTCTTGCAGAGGCCCTGGGTTCTATTCCCAGTACTGGATGTTGCTAGCTCTAGTCCTAGGAGATCTGGCACACTCTTCTAACCTCTGAGGAACCAGGCATGCATGTGGCGCACATGGGGAGCAACAGTATGCACATGGAAGTCTGAGGAGCAGCTATCAGGAGTTGATCCTCTTTACTGTGTGGATCCCAGGGGTCAAACTCAAACTCAGGTAATCAGAGCTGAGAGCAGCCATCTTTATCCCTTGAGTCATCTTAACAGTCTTCCAAAGATGCCTTTTACACACCAACCCTACCGAACATCATAAGACTTAGACTAGAATTGGGCCAAGTCACCCAACACTAAACCTATCTTATGGTAAAGTGTACACTCACTAATAGCCATTTTGTATGCATGATGGGATGCAAACAGTTCAAGCACAGTATTCAAATAATGTCAACAATACAGTGCAATGCAGTCTGGGTTGTTTCCCCATGAAAGACCAGATTTCATATCCCTAGCTTAAGGGAAAGATCCTGACTCAGTTGCCAACTTTTTTTTCCTTTTTTCATTCTTCCTTTTTTTTTTTGGTTGTTGTTGTATTTTGTTTTTGTTTTTCTTTCAAGACCAAGATTCTCTGTGTAGCCCTGGCTGTCCTGGACTCAATTTGTAGACTAGGCTGGCCTTGAACTCACAGAGATCTGCCTGCCTCTGCCTCCCTAAGTGCTGGGATTTCAGGCGTGTGCTACCCGCTCCTGGTTAATGGACACTTTCTTCAAGATTAAAAAAAAATTATTACAATTGTGTATACACACATGATGTGTATGTGTGTCCATGTGTATGCACGATGGGGGGGGGGCACAAATGGCACAGGTCAGAGGACAACTTTGTGGAGTTGGTTCTTGCCTTTCACATTTAGATGGTGATTTCACTCAGATCACTAGGCTTGAGTGGTGAGGACCATCACTCACTGAATCTCATCAGCCCCCCAAAGGACAATTTGGACAATCAATTTCTACTGAATGTGTATTGCTCCATTAAACTATTTTTGGTTTTGTCTTTTCTTTCTTTCTTTCTTTCTTTCTTTCTTTCTTTCTTTCTTTCTTTCTTTCTTTCTTTTTCAAGACAGGGTTTCTCTGTGTAGCCTTGGCTGTTCTAGACTCACTTTGTAGACCAGGCTGGCTTTGAGCTCGTAGAGATCTGCCTGCCTCTGCCTCATAAGTGCTGGGATTAAAGGCCTGCACCAGCTGGTAGATGTGTTTTTATCTTTGCAAATAATACCATGAATATAGTTATCTCTGTGTCAGTACCTCAGCACCTAAAGAGGACTGTCCCAGCCTCTTCCCTTGGAATACCACTAAATCCACATGTAAAAGGGTATGATATTGACCAGGTCATAGGTACATCTTCCTATATACTTTGGTTTTTTTGTTTGTTTGTTTGTTTTTTCTTTCATTTCAGGGTCTCATGTAGCCCAGGCTACTGTTAAACTATGCAGAGCAGAATGACTTTGAAGTTCTGATCCTCCATTTTCCACTTTCGGGGCTCTGGTGTCTCCACTCCCTGTTTATCCTGCACTGGGGACCAAACCTAGGGCTTCATGTGTGCCAGGCAAACACTCCCCAGCCAAGCTCCACCCAGCCCTTTTTTTTTTTTTTTTTTTTTTTTGAGACAGGGTTTCTCTGGGTAACCTTGGCTGTCCTGGACTCTCTTTGTAGACCAGGCTGGCCTCCAGCTCACAGAGATCTGACTGTCTATGCCTCTCAAGGGCTGGAATTAAAGGCCTGGGCCAGTACCTCCCGGCTTCTTCCAGCCCTTTTTTATGTCAACTCTGGGTGACTTGTAACACCTGATACAATGTAAATGCTATGTAAAAAGCTGTTACACAGTATTGTTTAGGAAACAAGGACAAGAAAAAAGGTCTCTGCATCTTTAGTGCAGCTGTGTTAGTTTTTGGACACTTTCCATCCTGAGTTGGTTGAATTTGCTTCTATGGAACACTAAGATATAGAAGGCTGACTTTAAAAAATTAAACATAAAATCAAACACATTGAATCTTAAAAACCAGTAGGAAGCCAGGCAGTAGTGGTAGTGCACGCCTTTAGTCCCAGTACTTGGAAGACAGTGGCAGCCAGATCTCTGTGAGCCTGGTCTACAGAGTGAATTCCCAGACAGTCAGGGCTACATAGAGAAACTCTATTCATTTTCCAGCCTTTGCACAGATGCATAGAAGAAGCATTTGCTCAAAGTTACTTTGTAGAGTTAAACAATGGCTAATTGGAATTAGTATCAAGATCTCCCCACTGGCAATCAGTTCTCAGGGGCTCGCCTGGTAGCAGTGAGGAACACCTCCTTGCAATTGGGTTTCTACTGCTGTGTAGAATGTGGGCCCGTCTCAGTGATAAAATATTCCATGACTAAACATTTATTTAAGGAAATATTCCTAAGAGGAACTGCAAGGGGATTTCAGCTTTGTGATCTCCTTTAAAACAGCCACATGCCCTTGCGTGTACATGTCCACTGCTATCATGTTTTTAGACTACACGTTCCATTGCTGCAGCTTTGTTATTTGTCTTCTGAAATGTGCACGTATACATGTACCTGTTAAGTGCTGTGTGACTTCATTAAAGCAATGTATTCCTGTAGAATGCTTCTACAAATTCAATAAAGTTGTTAAATTTGGGAAAAAAAAAAAAAAAAAAAAAACAGCCACATGGCAGCTCACAACTGTCTGTAACTCCAGTTCCTGGGGATCTGATGTCTACTTTTGGCCTCCTTGGGCACATGGGTCACACACATCGATGCAGACAAAATACTCATACCCATAAAATAATGAAATGAATCTAAAACCAAAAGAAAACAACAATCCCCCTACCCCCACCCTCTTAAAAAAAAACCAACCAAACAAACAAAACAACAATAACAAAACCAAAAACCAAAACCAAAACCCAGCTACTGTCCTTAAAAGCTGATGATAGAGCTTGGTAGTGGTGGTGCACACCTTTAATCCCAGCATGGGAGAGGCAGAGGCAGGAGGATCTCTGTGAGTTTGAAGCTAGCCTGGTCTACATAGCTAGTTCAGGACAGCCAGGACTACATAAAGAAACCCTATCTTGAACAAAACAAAACAAAACAAAACAGTTGAAGATAGAAGCTGGGCAAGGTGATACACGACTGTAATTCTAGCACTCAGGAGGCAGAGGCAAGAAGGTAGTGACAAGTTCCAGGATAGCCTACTTTATACATTGAGTTTCAGGAAAGCCTGAAAAAAAAAAAAAAAAAAAAAAAAAAAAAAGAAAAAAAAAAGGAATGGATGGCAGGGGTTGGGGGTGGGGAAGATCAAGTATGGGAGATGGCTCAGTAGTCTAAGTGCTTGCCATGAGTTTGGACCACCAGCACATGGGTTTTAGCCCTGGCAACACTCAGGATCCAGAGACAGGCAGATCTCATCTCTGTGAGTTCCAGGCCAGGTAGGGCTACACAGGCAGACCCTGCCTCAAAGTCCAAACAAATAAAGCCGAGTGCAGTGGGTATGCCTCTGTAACCCCAACACTGAGGGGAGGTGTGGAGACAGATGTATCACTGAAGCTTATTGGCCAGCTGGTCATCAGTGAGGGGCCCTGTCTCAAAATGTAAGGTGGAGTGAGGCCGACAAGGACTCCCAGTATCGACTGCTGGTCTCCATATGCACACGAGCACATTTGTACCTATCTATCCTGTGTACAAAACACACAGACAACTTTTAAGTCTCTCTCTCCCTCCCTCTCTCTCTCCCTCCCTCTCTCTCTCTCTCTCCTTCTCTCTCTTTCTTTTTCTCTCTCTGAAAAAAAAAAGAAAGAAAGAAAGAAAGAAAAAGGCACATATGACTTAAAGGACATTTAGGGAATACTGACTACATATTAGAGAGCATTAAAGAATTGTTGACGCTGATTTAAGCATTGGTGAGTTTATGACTCTATCTATCTATCTATCTATCTGTCTATCTATCTATCTATCTATCTATCGTGTGTGTGTGTGTGTGTGTGTGTGTGTGTGTGTGTGTGTGTGTGTG
>OU015746.1:68712045-68726957 GCA_907169655.1 Acomys percivali | reverse complement strand
GTGTGTGTGTGTGTGTGTGTGTGTGTGTGTGTGTGTGTGTGTGTGTGTGTTTTGAGAGACAAGGTTTCTCTGTGTAGCCTTAGCTGTCCTGGACTTGCTTTGTAGACAAGGCTAGCCTTGAACTCACAGTGATTCACCTGCCTCTGCCTCCCAAATGCTGGACTAAAGGTGTGTGCCACCACGCCTGGCCCAGTTCTTATGTCTTAATCAGTGAAATATTTGCAATGGAATGCTGTGTTGTCTGTTACTAAAATTATCTACTTTTTTGTTGGTGAGTTAGGAAGTAAATATAAATTAAATTGTATAGCTGTGGTTATCCTGTGACTTGTTATGAGGACAAGGCTGACCTTAAATTTGAGGTCAAGATGCTTGCCTCAGCCTCTAGAGTACTGGGTTTAAAGGTGTGTGCCATTATATCTAGGCTCTATTTTGTATTTTATTTTATTTTGTATTTTTTGTTTCTCTTGTAGTCCTGGCTGTCCTGCCCTCACTTTGTAGACCAGGCTGACCTCAAATTCACAGAGATGCACCTGCCTCTGCTTCTGCCTCTTGAGTGCTGGGATTAAAGGTATGCACCACCACGCCGAGCCTATTTTGTATTTTAAAAGTCATCATTTAAAAATTTTCCAAAATAAAATGGGCACATACATATACATGTGTGTATGTATGTATGTATGTATGTACGTACGTATGTATGTATGTATGTATATATAAAGAAAACATGTCCCCCTTCATTTTGCACAGAAAGGAACATGCAGGTCTTGTTTTAGGAAGCTTTGGAATATTCAGGACTATTCAAAATGTATCATCATGGAATCAATATTATTAAGAAATTCTTTGTGGCTAAGAAGCCCTGCTCTGTTATTGGTTTTATCCTAAGATTTATGAAGCTGGTTTATAATACTGTATTCTTAATTGTGTGGGTAATATATTTAAAACACATGTGGCAGCAGAGGTTCTGGTTCTATTTTGAATGAGTTTGTTGTAGCCCCACCCCTTTCTATTCATATGATATATCTGCATCTGGAAATCATCAAAATATCACAAAGACAACACAATGAGTGCAGTTAATTTAAGATATAGATACCGTTGAGGTTATAAGCGAGATCCCTATCATTCAATAAATATTTGGTGATATAGTATAGAGATCTAGAAAACTGGATCACGGGTGGGATTTCCAAGCACACAGAAAAGAAGCAAAGACTGACTTCATGGATTCAGATATTTAGGTGAAAAGTTTTTTTTTTAAATTAAAACATTTATTATTAGTTTTAGATGAAGGTTGCTTATATTGCTTAGCTTGGTCTTAAACTCCTGAACTCCAGCAATCTTCTTGCTTCAGGTTCCTGATTGGCTGGGAGTACAGGCAGAGGCTACCACCAGAGGGGTAAGCATTTAGTCCCACTTCGCTTAAATCACCAAAACCGCATTAGCAATGTGCCAAGCACCTCTTTCTGCTTCCAAATGTGTCCTGGCTAGTTTTATGTCAACTTGACAGGAGCTAGAGTCATCTGAAAGGAGGGGACCTCAATGAGAAAAAAGGCCTTTGTAAGATCCAGTTGCAGGCATTTTTTGTTTTTGTTTTTGTTTTTTTGAGACAGGTTTCTCTGTGTAGCCTTGGCTGTCCTGGACTTTATTTGTAGACCAGGCTGGCCTCAGACTCACAGCAATCCACCTACCTCTGCCTCCCAAGTGCTAGGATTAAAGGCATGTGCCACCACTGCTGGCAGCTGTAGGCATTTTTAAAAACTAGTGATTGCTAGAGGAGGGGCCATTGTGGGTGGTGCCATCCCTGGGCTGGTGGTCCTGGGTTCTATAAGAAGACAGAGTGATTGCTGGGTGTGGTGGTGTACTCCTTTAATCCCAGCACTTGGTAAGCAAAGGCAGAGGCAGAGGCAGAGGCAGAGGCAGAGGCAGAGGCAGAGGCAGAGGCAGAGGGCAGAGGCAGAGGCAGAGGCAGAGGCAGAGGCAGAGGCAGAGGCAGAGGCAGAGGCAGAGGGATCTCTGTGAGTTCGAGGCCAGCCTGGTCTACAAAGCATGTCCAGGACAACAGGGCTACACACGAAAACCCTGTCTCTAAAATAGAAGGCAGACTGAACAAGGCGTGAGGAACACGCCAATAAGTAGCACCTCCCCATGGTCTCTGCATCAGCTTCTGCCTCCAGGTTTCAGCCATGTGTGAGTTCCTGCCCTCACTGCTTTTGATATGGAGCTCTAAGCAAAATAAAGCCTTTCTTCCCCAAGTTGCTTTGGCCATGGTGTTTCATCACAGGAGTAGTGACCCAAACTGAGACAATGTGTTTCTGCCCCAAGTCTGTGGCTCCTTCTTGGTGACTGAATACTTTTGCCTGACCCTGAGTTATTGCAGTGTCAGCAAAGTCTTACATGTGTCAAGCCCAATGATAATAAAATAAAGGCATCATATGCAAGTGGATGGCTGTGTCACTAGTCAATAAATTTATTTAGAAGTGTTTCTAAATGTATATAATCATACCTTTTCTTTGTTAGAAATGATGACTTACGTTACTGTTTTCATTGCTGCCACAAACTATCTGACAAGAAGCTACTCCAGGAAGGATGGGTTTATTTTAGTTCACAGCTTCATAGTGGGTGAAGTGATGGAGCTTTGGGCAGCTGGTCCCAATGCACCAATAGTAAGGAGCAGAGAGAGATGAATTTGGAGCATTCTGGGTTCATTTTTTTCCTTTTTGTTCAGGCCTGGACCTCAGCCCATACAAGAGTGCAACCCATAGTCAAGATGGCCTTTCTACCTTCATTAAGCTAATCTAGAAAATTCCTTACAGAGATGCCTAGACATTTGTCTACTGGGGGAGTCTATATTCTGTCAAATTGACACACAATATTAACCATCATGTAGGGCCTCATGTAGCCCAGGCTAGCCTAGAACTCTTTATATAGCTGAAGCAGAGGCCCTCCTGCCTCTGTGTCTCAAATGCTGGGATTATACAAATGCATCACCACACCTGTTTTCTCACTATTCTCATGTATCTTCTAAATTAACAAAAACTAGCTGGGTGTGGTGACAGGAGGATCTCTTTGAGTTGAAGGCCAGCCTAGTCTACAAAGCAAGTTCCAGAACAGCCAGGCCTGTGACACAGAGAAACACTGTCTTGAAAAGCAAACAGGGCTGGAGAGATGGCTTAGGAGTTAAGAGTGCTGGCTGTTCTTCCAAAGGTCATGAGTTCAGTTCCCAGCGACCACATGGTGGCTTACAACCATCTGTAATGAGATCTGGTGCCCTCTTCTGCCGTGCAAGCACATATGTGGGCACAATACTGTATAAATAATAAATAAATAAATCTTAAAAAAAAAAAAAGAAAGAAAAGCAAACAAACAAAAGCTAAAACCAAAGAAACAAAATTGACAAAAACTAAAAGTTCAACTGTTATCTTGTGTGTGGAGGGGGCAAATAAAAGCAGACCATTTCTGGATGAGAAGCACTTAAATGTGGTAAAGCCAACGCCTTCTCCCCACAGTTCTCTCTTACCCTTGCCATTCGCCTTCCCTCCCTCCCAGTGTAGCTTCACTTCATGTAACATAACATTTTTTGTAAGTTGATAGCATAGTGTATTAATGGGCTAGTCACTTTTCCGTCATTGTGACAAAATGCCCAAGAGAATTAACTTAAAAAGCAAAAAGGTTTGCTTTGGGGTCATGGTTTCAGTACATGTGTGAGTCCAGATTGCTTTGGGCCTGTGGTGAGACAGCATATCCCAGGAGGAGATGGGAGATGAGACCCACTCACATCATGGAGGCTGAGAAACAAAGAGGGAGGTGGAGGGGAAAGGAGCTAGAGTCTGTGATAACTTGTCTTCATTGCCAAGTTGACTGTAGTTGGAATCACTTAGGAGATACATCTCTGGATGTGTCTGTGAAGATGTTTCCAGAAAGGATTAACTGAGGAGGGAAGAATGCAGTGGTACCTTCTCATGGAATGGGGTCCCCAGACTGAGCTGAGCAACAGCACTCATCTCTCTGCATTCCCTGAGTGGGACTCAGTGTGACCTGCCAGCTCTCACTCCGGTGGTCACAGTGATAGCTGCTTTCATCATCACGCCCTCCCTAACCATGATGGGTTGCATCCTCACGGTGATAGGCTGCATCCTCACATCATGACCCTAAACTCCACATATCCTTCCTCAAGTGGCTGTGGTCAGATATTTTGTTTGCTTGTTGTATTCACAGCACCCAGAAAAGTAAATAACCCTGGTTCTCACTACCCCCTCAAAAGTGTGCCCATAACTTCCCCTCTAGGCTCCATCTCTAGAAGGTCCCACCACCTTCCCAAAGCCCCATGAGCTAGAGTGCTCTTAACACATGGGGCTTTGGGGGACAGGACAGTCAATATCTGACCTACAACAATGATACAAATGATGAAATGATGTCAGGGACCATTCATAGGTATCAGAACTGTTTTGGAAGCTCTGGGTCTCCAGTCTTTGCTACTTCTTTATACTTACATTCAATTCACTCTCCACATTCAGGGATTCCATGTCTGCACGTTTAACCACAAATAGAAAATATATTAGGAGTCTGGAGAGACAGCTCCTCGGTCAAGAACGCTTGCTGTTCTTGTTCTTGCTCAGGGCTCAGGCCTGGTTCCCAGCACCCCCATGGTAGCTCATAACCAGCTCTAACTCCAGTTCCCGGGTATCTGGTGCCCTCTTCTGATATCTGCAGATATCAGGCATGTACGTGGTACACATACACATATGCAGGAAATGCTCATATTCATGATAAAAACACATAAACATGCTGGGGTGATGTGGGAGGGGAGAAAGAGAGAAAGACACAGAGAGAGAGATAATATTTTATAATTTGTATTTTGAACATGTAATAAGTTTTGTTGCTAGTACCCAAATATAAAAGTATAACACCTATTGACTCAGCACTTACATTGTTTTTAAGTATTCTAAAGATGATTTGCATATATATATATGTGTGTGTGTGTATTTATAATATATTCTATGCAGATACATTGCCATTTTATAGAAGGTGAGCATTTGAGGCTTTGGCTCTCTGCAGGGAGTTTGAGAACAATCCCCTTGGGATGCTAGAGGATGCCTGCATTTACTTCAATACCCAACACCCAGAAGAGCTTTCACAATCTGTATGTGCTGCCAGACTGGAAATACCCAAGATACAGTTGTCTGCTAGAGCTTTTTTTTTTTTTTCCTTACAGCAATAGAAGCTTAAAACGTGGTGCTCTTGTGAGAACCCCAGTTACCAGAGTGCCTCAGAAGGTTCCTGTCACAAGATTCATATTTGCCTCCGGCCCCCATTTTCTGCTCCCTGTTTATAATTCTTTATTTCATTGGGTTACGTTTGGAAGAGACTTTACTCTTGGATTATTACAGCAAGCCAGCAAGCAGATGGCATCTTTGCTGAGCGAGGAGCCAGTGCAAAGGATGAGCTCCTGAATCATAACCCAAGATGGGCTTAGTAGGGAGAGACCTGTTTACTAGCAAACTCTCTTCATGCTACTCGTTTTCATTACTTGAGTAATGATTTGATCAATGATCTTTTTCTAGTAATTACTCGAGTCTTGCCAAGCTCTCGCTCTGTACGAAACATGTTCTGGTTCTTTTCACAGCTCTGTGAAGCAAATATTGTGTTTCCATTGTTCAGATGAAGAGATATGTCATGTTAAGAGGCTGACTGATTCACATGGTGTCATGTAGCCAGAGAGTGGCATCAGGACGCAGGGCTGTGCTTCACAACCTTAGCCAGCACAGAGGGCGTCTCCCAGCCAGCACAGAGGGGGGTCTCCCGGCCAGCACAGAGGGGGTCTCCTGGCCAGCTCAGGTCTAACGCTGTAAGCACCTGCTTGCTCTTATCTTTGGAAAGGCAAGAATTGCTGTAAACTGAAGCCAGATACTGACAGCTGTTCCGGTAGCTCCCTGTCATTTATCACTTCTTGCTTACCCTTCCCAGGGACTAGCAGGCATGTAAGTGGCTTAACCGCTACCAGCTCATCCTTGAATTTAGTGCACAGATGGTACCAGGACTCGATGTGACTTAACCTAATTATTCTGGCCTTTTCACAGCTAGACATGATCATCAAGAAAGGGAGACTTCTAAAGATTTATTCAGCCCTTAGTATCTTACAAAGAGAAGAAAATGATTTTAAAAGCAAAGGTGTCTATGGCCTTTCCATAGGAGACATGTTTTGTTTTTTATTGTCTCAGAAGTCAATTCAGAGCCTATTGCACACAATGGCTCCCAACTCAACAAGTACCATGTGGAAGCTGAAGAACTCACTGTTTCACACATATGTGGCTTGAAAAGTAGGGCATCCTTTTGGCTTAACCGCCCCGCCTCTCTTACATGCATTGATGGGAACTTATCTTTCACTTCCTACCATCTTTTCAAGATCCTAAGCCATTTTACCATCTGTTGATGACCTTAATGGTTGTTTTCTCAGCATGCCCCCACCCCCCCACCAAGGCTTCAGGAATTCTGGGTAAGCTGGGACAAGAAGCAATATCTCTACCCTGCACCAATGATTTTTCACATGGGTAGAGACAAAGCCCAGCCAAACCCCTTAAATCCCTAAAGACTGTCCACTAGAACCACCCCCCTCTAAAAACCCCAGGAAGCAAAAAACTTCACACCACCAATAAGGCCCTCTGGTCTTCCAAGATGTTCTGCCCAGCATCCTCAATGGAGAAATGTGAGGAAGCCATTGGTATTGGGAGGTTGGAAGGAGAGGGAGTGTCTCAGCAAGGTCAGAAGCAAGGGATTCCAGTCTTGGGTGTGAGGGAGCAAGAAAGCAGCAGCACCAGGCAGCCAGCCCTGCTGCAGGGGCATGAGGGACAGGCAGAGGAACAGATTGTTGCCTCTTAAAGCAGCTAGCCTTGGACAGGTGTGGTGGTGCACACCTGTAATTCTAGTACCCAGAGAGGCAGAGGCAGGCAGATCTCTGTGAGTTTGAGGCCAGCTTGGTCTACAAAGTGAGTCCAGGACAGCCAAGGCTACACAGACAAACCCTGTCTCAAAACAAAACAAAACAGCTGCTATTCATGGACAGGAAGCTGCACATGTTTGTGAAAAGCTAACAGGACAGTGGGAGGTCAGTTAGGCTGCTAAGCTGCCTGCCTGTCTGCTGCTCATGGGATCATGGCCACAAATGAAGCCTTTTTTCTTTTTCTTTCTTTCTTTCTTTTTCTTTTTTCTTTTTGGTTTTGAGACAGGGTTTCTTCACCCCCCCCTTTGGTTTTTCAAGTCAGGGTTTCTCTGTGTAGCCTTGGCTGTCCCAGACTCGTTTTGTAGACCAGGCTAGCCTTGAACTCAGAGATCCACCTGCCTCTGCCTCCCTGAGTGCCGGGATTACAGGTGTGTGCCACCACTGTCTGGCCTTGAATGAAGACTTAGACACAGTGTGGACTTGACTTCCCAGTGTAGAATGCTGTCTCAAAACTCTGCTTTGCTGGGCAGTGGTGGCGCACGCCTTTAATCTCAGCACTTGGGAGGCAGAGGCAGGTGGATCGCTGTGAGTTTGAGGCCAGTCTCCTCTACAAAGCCAGGCTAAGACAATCAAGGCTACACAGAGAAACTGTTTTGAAAAACCAAACCAAACCAAACAAAACTCTGCTTCAAGAAGAGAGTTCCTTTGTTTGTTTTTGGCTTTTGGAGTTTTTTTTTGGTTAGTTGGTTAGTTGGTTGGTTTTTTGAGACAGGGTTTCTGTGTGTAGCCCTGGCTATCCTGGACTCGTTTTTTTGTAGACCAGGCTGGTCTGGAACTCACAGAGATCTGCCTGCCTCTGCCTCCCTGAGTGCTGAGATTAAAGGCCAGCCTGGTCTACAAAGTGAGTCCAGGACAGCCAGGCCTACACAGAGAAACCCTGTCTCAAAAAACCAAAGCAAACCAAGCAAACAAAACCCCCAAAGAAATCTAAGAAACAAAATACATCTGTGTTTTTTTTTCCCTCACCCACTTTGCTGATTTGGATTCCAGTCACACATTGACAGTATACCTCTAAATGTGCAAAGTACCTCTAGATATACAGCATGACTCTAAACATACAGCGTCTCTCTGAGTTTCATGACAAAGAAGCAGTGTTGTGAAGCCTAAGGCCAACTGCCTTAGAGATGGCTTGCTCTGCTGAACTTTTCCAGATGGAAACATGTTCACCTCTTGACAGCTGGACGTTGGTTTGTTAACACTACCCATGTCCCAGGTAGCTGGCTCAGTTGGGTCTCAAAATAGACCAGGGACAGAGGGGTGATAAGATCCCAGTGGGCAGAAGAAGGTAATGTCACACCA
Source organism: Acomys percivali (assembly GCA_907169655.1). Classification (NCBI taxonomy): domain Eukaryota; kingdom Metazoa; phylum Chordata; class Mammalia; order Rodentia; family Muridae; genus Acomys; species Acomys percivali. The sequence goes on along the minus strand of OU015746.1, from coordinate 68,718,670 downwards.
TCCATGACATAACCTCCAGAATGATCGCTGCTGCCCTTTGCTCTAGAATCCTGTGCACCAAGAAGTAGAAAGTCCTCAAACAGTTGGGGCGTGCGGTGCTCTCTCGCTTTTCCTTGAAGTTAGTGAAACTTCCACTCAGGCTTTAGAAGCGTTGTGTAAGCAGTTTGCAGCCTATTCTTCCCTTTCTTTCCCTTATTTTGCTTTAGAGGGACGGGTGACCAAACAAATGTTCCGGGGGGCCGTTAAGCAGGACAAAATTCTTTGCTAGAGCACGTGCCAACTTTATTACCATGCACGGCACACTCTGAGAGCTTTTGGCACGCACTGGAGCACAATTGAATTCTGGAGCTACGGGGACAAAGAAAGCTGCTAATTTGTGCAGCAACTGCCTGAGAGCCTGGGAGCTGGGAGGACACTCCTCTAAGAAAGGATGTTAGCGCATCGGCGGAGATGGCTTTTACAGGCACAGGAAAGGGAAAGACCCATCTAGGGAGTTATTCTGGTTTCTGCTAACCCGTGGGCCTGACGTCAAGATAATCTGGTCCCACCCTAGTATAGCTCCAGTCTGTGCATTCCCTGCTAGAAAAGCTCCATCTAAGCTACATAGCGGCTACCCCTGACCCAAGTCTGAGAGGAAGGCAATGTACACTAATATTTATAGAGGAAGCCAGGAAGTGGGGAGGCACAGCCCCGGCTTCCTGATGGCGCTGCTGACTCACACTGCCGTGCTTCGGGCCGTTTCCTTCATTTCGCTGTACCTCAGTTTCTCATCCATCTTTACGATTTTTGTTTTGTCTTGTTTTGTTTGTTTGTTTTTTGAGACAGGGATTCTCTGTATAGCCCTGGCTGTGCTGGCTTTATAGACCTGGCTGGCTGGCCTCAAACGGACAGTGATCCACCTGCCTCTGCCTCCTAGAGTGCTGGGATTATAGGCATGCACTTCCACAGCCTGTTTATATTTATATATTTTTTGAGATAATCCATGGGGCTTTATTACATGAAAGATTACATCTTTATGGCCAGCTCCTTAACACAGGTCTGAATAAATACCATTTGAGGTCCTTCAGGCCATCTTACTAACTGTCCACTCACTGATGGTACCTCTCCTCACTTCTTCTTTTCCATGGTGAGTTTATTATGTCATTGATGTAAAGTTTTGCTTTTAAAAGACGAGAGCTGGGTGGTGGTGGCGCACTCCTTTAACCCCAGCACTTGGGAGGCAGAGACAGGCAGATCTCTGTAAGTTCGAAGCCAGCTTGGTCTACAAAGTGAATTCAGGATAGCCAAGGCTACACAGAGAAACCCTGTCTCAAAAAAAAAAAAAAAAAGGAAAGATGAGAGCTTTTAATTTCTCTTTGTTCATCCCAGAAGCTGGCAGCTTACAAATCTGAGTGCCAGGGCCAGTTATATAGTAGATGCTGGCCACAGACATTTTTGGTCACAGCTCTCTGTGCTGTTTAAGGCATTTCAGTTGCCCTTATGTGCTGGCTTCCCCCCCCCCCCTTCAAAGTGTTGACTTTTTTGTTTGGCCAGGGTGAACACTTCACTTCCTCTTTGGGGGTGGATCTGTGTTTGTCTCTTGTTGGGTTTGAAATGTCATGTAACTTGTTGGGGTTTGCTGGATTATGTCCGGTGTTTGTTGTTTTGTTTTTGTTGTCACCAGTCCTAGAACCTTCATCACCTCTAGCCCCAGACCGATGGCATGATAGAAAGGTGGTCTGTGGCATTTACAAGAGATATATGTTCCTTTAAAACTACCCTCTCACTTCTGTTGCCTGTGAAGGTAGTTCCCCTGAAAGGATAAAAAAACCAACAAAGCCACAGGGCTGTTATCTTTTGCCCCTGCTGTGCGGTCAGGCTGCTCTGTTATAGGACTTATTATCAGGCCCATTCAGAGTAGATCTCCAGGCCTTTCCACAGACTACTGTGCAAACTTCAGGTACTCTTTACTTCCTACTTAGTAGCCTTTTCTGTCTCCCTACATGTGATATTTTTTCATTCTTGGGAGCAACACTTTTTTGCTCTGATATAAGTACATTTTGGTGGAGACCCTTGGATCTTTTTTTTTTTTTTTTTTTGAGACAGAGTTTCTCTGCGTAGCCTTGGCCATCCTGGACTTGCTTTGGAGACCAGGCTGGCTTTGAACTCACAGCAATGCACCTGCCTCTGCCTCCTGAGTGCTGAGATTAAAGGCGTGCGCCACCACACCCAGCTTGAGACCCTTGGATCTTATTAACTCACTCCACAAAGATATTTGACAATAACTGTATCATAATATTCACAGTATAATATTGTCTAATAGGAACAAAAGCGTTTGTGCACATGCGCATGCACACACACACACACACACACACACACTCCCCTACCTTCCTGTGTGCCAAGCACCAATTGGTATGAACTTTACTCCACCCGTTGTGGTAATTTGTATTTTCAGCTATTTTGACAGACGAGGGGACGGCCATGAGGAGGTAAAGTGAGTGCAGCGAGCCAGCTGGATTCACACTTGGACACAGAAGCTCTGCAGTTCAGAGAAAGGCCCTTTTTGCCTGTGCTAGAGAAAGTCCTAGAAATGTCTTTTCATGTTTCCCTGAAGAAAGGATTTGTTTCTCCCTGTTCTAGAAGGACATGGGTGGAGCTAGTTGTGCTTAGAAGAAATGGCTGATGCCTGCTCTTTGCTTCCTTAGCCTTCAAGGGTTTTCCAGGTGACCTTGGCTCTGGGTTGAAGCAGTGAGTTTCCTGATGAACTTGAGGAAAGCTTCGGGCTTCTACTAATCCAATGGAGGATACCTCCTTAGAAAGAGATGTCTGTGTGTGTGTGTGTGTGTGTGTGTGTGTGTGTGTGTCTGAGATACTAGTGACCAAGTCTCTACTCATAAAAGGGGAAATTCTTCCTAATATAGCTAAAACTATGAAAATGGCCCTGTCAGCTCCAAAAGAGCATCCTGGAGATTGGCATGCTTGCCAAGGTCTTGGGCAATGTCCCTGTTGCTATATTTAAAGGGCACGTCTTAGTTCTTTTCATTTGGATTCTCAGCATCATTTGCTGCTGACTATCATCTTTTGAATAAACCTAGTCTCTTAGTCTCCTAGTTTTTTTAATGTTAATTTTTTATTATTTTTATTATGTATATGTGTAGGGGCCCATGCACATGGGTACAGGTGTTTGTGGAGGCCAGAGGTGTCAGGTCCTACCCACGCCTGGAGCTGGAGGAACAGATGATTGTGGATGCTGAGACATGGACTCTGGTCACCTGCAAGAAGTACACACTCTTAACTGCCAAGCGATCTCTCCATCCCTGACTTTCTAGTTTTCTTCATATCTTTGGAATGGTTTTTGCTTGTTTCTTCAGGACTGATATTATCGAAAACCACATATATTCTCTAGTTCTAGGAAACTCTCATTTGCAGATATCTCATTTGTTTGTCACGGCTTCCCATGGGAGCTCCATGTACTGGGGATAGTTTTCCATGTCTCTCTTCCGACTCCATCTTTCCTTTCAACATTGGGACATAATCCAACTCCTCCATGCAACTTATAGACACCAACTCAAATGATCCAAATATCTAATGCATAATTGGATGTGGCTGTGCATTCCTGGCATCCTGCCACTCAGGAGACTGAGGCAAGAGGTTCACCACTTTGAGAGGAGCTTAGGCTACTTGCTTCAGAAAGCCATAGATAGATAGTATACACTATGTAACATGCCCTATTTTCCCACAGCCTTTGCTTTTCTCTGCCTGTGAGGGATGCTTACCACTAACCTTATTTGCCCAAGCCAGAGACTTTACATTTATCTTTCATTCTTCTCTTTCTCTTTCCCCATGATATTATTTCTGTAAGTCCTCTTTCAAAATTAATTGTACCCTTTAATCTTGGGTACTTGGGTGGCAGAGGCAGGTGGATCTCTGTGAGTTCAAGGCCAGCCTAGTCTACAAAGCAAGTCTAGGACCGCCAGGGCTGTTACACTGAGAAACAAACAAACAAACAACACCTGCCCCAATTAATTGTATCTATTTGTAGACAATACTAGACTGGAACTTAATATGTCACCCAGGCTAGAATTCATGTCAGTCCTCTTTCCTCATCCTCTGGAGTGGCAGGCATACAGGTGTAAGTCACCATGTCTTGGCTTATGGGTTAGGTCTTTTAATTCTCCCCTTCCACCATGTAGTCTACTGCTTCCCTATGTAAAATCTTCCTCCTGATAATACATGGACTCTCAGGATGTGATGTCACTGGTCCTTATTGTTCTTATATTAGGGGCAACACTTAAGCTTGGCTTGTAAGACTCTGAATGACCTGACCTCAGTGTTTGCTATCTGTTCTCCTCATATTGACAATGGTCCAAATTCACATGCTACATTGTGTCTTTATAGTGTTTACTATGTATCTCCTCTCACCTGTTCAATTTCTCCCTCCCTCCCTTCCTCCCTGTTTCCCTGTCTCCCTGTCTCTCTTTCCCTCTGTCTCTCTCTTTTGAGACAGAGTTTCTCTGTGTAGCCCTGGCTGTCCTAGAATTCACTCTGTATACTAGGCTGGCCTCAAACTCAGAGATCCACCTCCGAAGTGCTAGGTTTAAAGGCATGTGCCACCACTGCCCAGCTATTTCTATTTATTTTTTAAAATAATACTTAAATTATTATTTCTGGTTAATTTGTGTATTCATCTCTTGGGAGACAAAGTCAAGAAGCATTATGCTTAGTTTAGAGCTTTACACCCATGGGCCATTGTGTAAATGTTGCCAGGCTGTATATACGGTCCATCTGTTGTGCCCATGAGATTGTATATTAAACAATAGCATTGTGGTCATTTCAGGGAAGCTGGAGTTACCCCCACTATGATCCCTCTTTCACCCCTAGTCCTGTCTCACAGGCATAGGCAAAAGATCAGATCTGGATTTTGCTCCTTTGCTAGTTTGCTGACTCTCCAGACACTGCCTTTTCTATTTTTAAAAGTCACTTTGCAAATATTACCTTGCTTCCTTCCTTCCCAGTAATCCTTTAAGATTCAGGGATGCCAGACTTGAAGTGTGGAAGTCCCAGGAAGTTCGGCACAGCAGCTGGGGGCGGACCATCAAGTTCTTAGGACAAGCTAGTGGCTAGTACCAGAAATAGGTCTAGGATCAGGCTGTAACCATCCTGGCAAGAATAAAGATGCTTTAAAAGACTCTTATGTGGGCTGGGCATGGTGGTGCACACCATTAATCCCGACACTCAGGAGGCAGAGGCAGGTGAATCTCTGTGAGTTCGAGGCCAGCCTGGTCTACAAAGACCCTTATGCCTCTCCTTCGAGACCTTAGAAACAATGGACTCCAAGGATTTGGAATTTCCCCAGGAATCTTCATGCTGGGAGAAGGAAAAAGCTGGGAGCCTGGTGCCAGCCAGTTGCAGGTATGAGGGGTGGAGAGAAAGGTCCTCTGCAGGGTCAAAAGATGCTTATAACTACTGAGCCATTTCTCCAGCCCCACTAGGTATCTATATTTAGCCATTTCTATTAGTTTCTTGTCTTGTTGCTGTGATAACAGCAATATAAGAGAAGTGTGCGTGTGTGTGTGTGTGTGTGTGTGTGTGTGTGTGTGTGTGTGAGAGAGAGAGAGAGAGAGAGAGAGAGAGAGAGAGAGAGAGAGTGAGAGATAAGGATTTAAAAAGGCTTTTTCTTCTAATTTATATTGTAACATATATTTTTTATATATATTCTATTTTATGCTATGTACATTAGTGTTTTGACTGCACATATATCTGTGTGAAGGTGTTGGATCCCCTGGAACAGAAGTTACCAACAGTTGTAAGCTTCCATGTGGGTGCGGGGAATTGAACCTGGGTCCTCTGGAAGAGCAACAAGCACTTTGAACTTCTGAGCCAGCTCTCTATTCCCCAGAGTAGTTTTCTTTTGGCTCACACAGTTTAAGAAGAGACAGGGTCTGTCATGGTAGCTGGAATATGAGGTAGGTGGTGACACTACATCCACAGTGAGAAAGAGTAACACATGGTGGCACTCAACTTCTCTTTTCTCCCTTTTTATTCAGTCTAGGGTTTTCACCCCAGGGATTTCACTGCTCATGTGCAGGGTGGGTCTTCTCCCCTCAGTTAAACCTCTCTCAGAACACCCTCACAGCCACATCTGGAAGTGAGTCTCCTAGGCGATTCCAAACCCAGTCAAGTTGGCTGTGGAGATGAATAATCACCTCCCAACTCAATGTGATCTTACTGGAGAAGTCTGGAGACACAGAGACCATGATTGTGTTTCCACTTTTAAAAATTCTGAGGTGTTGATTTCCCTTTCTTCCATGTTGTCACCCAGTGGTGGCCCTTCTTTCCTGAGGGTGCTCTCGGGCTAGCCACCATACTTTGCCGAGTGCTTCTCGAAACATGAATGTGCTGTTAGTGAGGGTTTCCTGGGTTGTGATTTGTGGAGCTTGTCTTTTGAGATAGGATCTTGCTTTATAGCCAAGAGATCTTCATACTCCTGATCCTCCAGTGCCCCGAGTGCTGGAATTATGGGCATCCCCCACCATACCTGCTTTAAGGAAGAGTTCTTGCCTTGAAAATACTGCTGAATCATTCAGTTATGTGATCTTTTCTTCTTCTTCTTCTTCTTCTTCTTCTTCTTCTTCTTCTTCTTCTT
>OU015746.1:68667348-68682643 GCA_907169655.1 Acomys percivali | reverse complement strand
TGTGTGTGTGTGTGTGTGTGTGTGTGTGTGTGTGTGTGTGTGTGTGTTTCCAGGTGGGTGTGAGCTTTCTGACCTGCATCTGGGAACTTATGTGGGTACTCCTACAAGGCAGTATGTGCTTTTCACCACCAGGTCATCTCTCTGTTCCTCTTTGAAAGGTTCTACATAACAATAGAGATCGTTTTCTTCTTATGGTGTCAAACGGGTTTGATTTTGACCTTTTTGTGCTCACTATAACATTTTAAAAATCAGTGAGTGACCTTTCAAAGGAGCATCATTCAGAATACTCTAAGTTTATCTTCTACTGTGTTCATGTAGTGTTTAGAAATACAGTTGCCCAGTTTCTTGGGATTCCCTGATTCTGCCCTCTCTCTCTCCCCCCCCCTCTCTCTCTCTTTCCTAATCTTCACTCCACCTCAGCTTTGCTTCCATTCCTACAAGATCCCTTTCACACAAGCGAGACTTTCCCAGACCCATCAGTCCTTGCAGGAAATGCATCCTCATGAGCTTGGATTTCTTATATTTTGGGCTATCTGTCAGCTCTCCATCATTTGTAACAAAGTCTTGAGATAATTGGCTTATAAATAAGAAAGGTTGATTGTGGGCTGGGGATGGCTCAGGAGGTAAGAGCGAGTTGTGCAAGCCTGCTGACCTGTGTTCAGATCCCTAGAACCCACATAAAAAGTGGGGCATGGTCAGGCACCAGTCATCCTAGGGCAAGGTCAGAGGGGCTGGCAGGGGTGGTAACAGGGATGAGAAGATCACTGGGGTTCTTGGCCATGAGCCTCCCCCCAGCTTCAGCAAGAGACAGGGTCTCAAGGGAGCAAAGCAGAGAATGGCTGAGCAGGACATCAATGTCCTCCTGTTGACAGTTTGTGGAAGCCTGGGAATGCACATATGCATGTGTATGTGCATAACACATATGCATAAGCGCAGAGTGGGGTGGGGGTGGGTGGTGGGTGGGCTGGGGGAGGGGGAGGGAGGGAGGGAGGGAAGAAGGGAGGGAGGGAGAGGACACATAGAAAGAAACAGAGAGACAGAGATTGACACTTTGGCTCTTAGTTCTAGATGTTTCAGGCCATGGTCAGTTGGCTCAGTTGTTTTCAGGCCTGTGGTGACGCAGTGGTGCCTTACAGTGGAAGCATGTCTTAGTTACTGTTTTATTGCTGTGAAAAGACACCATGACTCAGGCAATTTTTATAAAAGAAAGCATTTAACTGGGGACATGCTTACAGTTTTATAGAGTTAGAAGCAGGCAGGCATGATGGTACTGAAACTGCACCATGGTATTGGGAACTGAGAGCTTTACATCGCAGTCCATGGGCAGCAGGCAGAGAGAGACACTGGGCCAGGCAAAGGCTTTTGAAACCACCTCAAAGCTCAAGCCCAGGGAGACACCTCCTCCTACAAGACCACACCTCCTAATCTTTCCCAAACAATTTGTCCCTGGGACTAAGCCTTGGGGGAGGGGGGGTGGGGCATTCTCATTTAAACCACCTCAGTACAAGGAAGAGGATGCTGCTTGCTTAAGGCCAGGAAGTAAAAAAGAAAAAGGGAAGGCTCCCATAGTTCCTTCTGAAGACAAGCTTCGGTTGACCTAACGTCCACCAACAATGCCTCACTCTTTGTTTCCACCATTTCCTGATAGTATCATGGGCTGGAGACAATAACTTTAACAGTGAGTCTTTGGGGGGCGGGGGACATTACAGATCTAAAGCATAGCACTGGGAGAAATGGGTTTAATTGTTGTCCACGGCAGTTTCCTTTTGCTATCTAACGAGCTAGCTTTATCTAAACAGTATGTGAGGATCTGGAGGCATTTTAAAGCTGTGTCCCTAATCCACGTTCCTACAAGTCCCTGACCACGTATTCCATTTTGAAACCTTTCTGAACACTATTTGCAGAAGTCAGGCAGGTGTATATGGTTGGTTGAGGTTAGGTCACGTGTCTTTGTTCTTACTGCCAGAGATGAGGAGAAAGTAGTTTTTGCATTCTACCTAGAGGGTCACAAGAGCTTTGGACTTCCTAAGATTGGGAAGACACTGAAAATGCAGGAAACGTGATGCTCTGCAGATATATGCGCCAAGGCTCGGGCTTTCCCCATGCAAGCTAGGCTGATGACTTCACAGTGTCTCTGGGTTCCCATGCTGAAAATACCTGTCCTAATGCTGTGAACCAACTGCAGCCACGTTGCTCCGAGCATAACCACGGCAGCCTCTATGACTGCAGCTTTCATTTTTAACGATGAAATTAGGGTATTTAGGAGCTTAAATCAGTTTGTCCGAATAGAAGACCCAGGGCATAGATTGGCTAATCATATAAACCAGTTGTTCAAAAAACTGATCTGAATATCATCAGCTGGTTGTGTGTACACGAACTCCAACTCCAGAGATGAACAGAAACACCAGCGTTGATTCCTGTGCCTATTAGGGGATCTGTATGAACTAAGAATCATTTGTGGTCTCTCTTAGGGCCAGGCAGTGTGAATTGTATTATATAGTTTAATTATTTCTTTTCCTTTTTCATTTACATATAGAAATTAATTTTAGAGTCATTCCCTTCTGGGATCCCTCGACCCCAATTCTGTACAAGGAGTGAGGTCAAGACTGGTGTTGACCACATAGTGTGCACAGGCTGATGAACTTCAGTGAGAGCTGAGCACTGTACAGCTGGATAGGCTGGCTCATAGTTGGGCCGTGGTGGGTGTGCTGGATCATTCCTGGCTTGCATGCATTCACAATCTCATCCTATTTTACTAGTTCAGTGACAGAGTGGAGCCACATCCACTGCAGATGGGATGGCGGTGGTGGCATCCTCATTCACTCCTCTCTCTTGTCCCTGGAGGTCGGCCTCCATCTCCCTGAGCTCCTGCAGCTCTGTGGTGAGCTGGCAGAGCCTGACGTGCAGACAGGCATCCTCCTTACTGCCTTCTGGGTATTAACTTTGAGATGCTGTAGCTCTGTCCCTCCTAGGTATCTGCACTCCTTCAATTCAAGAAGGCATCAAGCGAGCCACTTCCTCCTCTAAAGCTGCTTGAGAGTCAGAGCCTTCCTGTGTCTCCAACAGCCATTCTAGCATCTGCAGCCAGTCCACACCCAAGCAGCTTCCACTCAGTTGGCCCCCAGCAGGCTCAGCAGCCAGTAGCTCCTGTCCTCCATGTTGCAGAAAGTCTCCATGACTGACCCTCCTTTTCTTGTTTGAGACCAAAAAAAAAAAAACTCCTTATGTGGCTCTGCTGGCTTGGGACGCACTGTGCAGACAAGAGTCTCTTGTGTCTGTTTCTGGACCTTCAGGATTGCAGGTATGCACCACCATGTCCCAACTCCTTTTTTCTGTTTTCCATTTTGGTTAACCCTTTCCTGGTATATTCCAACATGTTCGTTTTTCCCTGTGGCCCTAATATACTTTGGAGGGACACAAACCATTTAGGGGAAACACTTTAAAATTGACACATCTGCACACAAAGTTTCATTAGTTCTTTCACCATAGTGGTCTAGGTCCCACTGCAGTCACACACATCCTGCAGATAAGGCTACAGACACCCATCCAGTCCTTTCAGTAAGTGACTCAGTCATTCCTGTGCTAGCCAGTGTCCTGGGAGAGCATGTTACTTAGAGTGCCAATGCATGGGCCCTGCAAGACAGTGCAGGCTAAGTCCTTTGGGAGGAAGCCTGCCTGGTTTCCTGTTTTGTTGCGATCTTTACTAAAAATGCCCAAAGCATGTGTGTGGTTTTTGTTTGTTTGTTTGTTTTTGAGTGCTTGGTCTGAAAAGCTTTCCCCAAGGTCTATGAGAACTGTGGTTATCTTCTAAGGTGATGGTTGGCAATTGTCTTCAGGGAGGGCTCGCTGGCTAGAGAACAAGAAGACCTCAGAGGACAGAGGAAGCTGAACGGTGATGTGGACAGTCCTCCCACATACAGGGTACCTAACCTGGGGTCAAGTTCATTGCATGCACGTGCTTGCCATTGAGTTCTCCCTGAATCATATGAAATAAGTGCTATTAGCTTCACGTCACAGAAGAGAGCTTTGTAGGCTATTTGATTACTTTGAGACAGTCTATGCTGCAAAGCTGGGGCTTGAACATGAAATCCTCTTACCTCAACCTCATGAGTAACTAGGATTATACATATAAACCATCATGCCTGGCAATCCAGCCAACTTTTTATTTATTAATTTTGACACAGGGTCTTTCTATGTAGCCTTGGGTGTCTTCTATATTGACCAGGCTGAACCACAGGAATCTATCTGTCTTTGTTTCCTGTGTGCTAGGATTAAAGGCATGTAGTACCACACTGGCTATTATTATTATTATTATTATCATCATCATCATCATCATCATCATAATCATCACCATCACCATCACTATCACCACCAGCATCATCATTATTATTATTACAAATTTTGGTATTTAAAATTACATTTGTTTTAGTTTGTTTTCTGTTGTTATAACAAAAACCATGACGAAAACAATTTAGGAGAGGAAAGAGTTTATTTTATCGTACTCTTCCAAGCCATAGTCCATCATTGAGGGAAATCAAGGCAGAAACTCAAAGCAGGGAGCAGAAGCAGAAAACGTGGAGGAATGCTGCTCACTGGCTTGCTCTGTGACTAATGATGAGCTAGCTTTCTTATACTGCTCAGGCTCACTTGCTCGGGCTGGTGCTGCCCCCAGTAAAGCTGAGCCACCTATTAATCATCAGTCTAGACCGTCTTTTACGGACAGAGCCATAGGTTAATCTGATTTAGGTAATTCTTCAATGAGGTTCCCTAGTCCCACTGATTCCTCCCCCTCCCCTCCCCTCCCCTCCCTTCCCCTCCCCTCTCCTCCCTTCCCCCTTCCTTCCTTCTTCTTCTTCCTCTTCCTCCTCTTCTTCATTGCTTTTTTTTTTTTTTTTTGAGACAGAGTTTTTTTTGTGTGTAGTCTGGCCTCTCCTGGAACTTGCTCTTATAGACCAGGCAGGCCTTGAATTCACAAAGATCTACCTGCCTCTGCAGCCAGAGTGCTGATTAAAGGTGTGCAGTATCATGGCCCAGTCATAGGTGACTCTTAAATTGTATTAAGCTGACGATAAAAACATGTTCACTCTACTTAATGTTAACTTGATACACAAAGATATCACTGTTAAACCATAACCTTTCCTTTCTTGCCTCCAAAATCTTATATTAATACCATAATACCATAATATAAAATATAGTACAACATTTTAAGAAAGATTTTTTTTTTCGAGACAGAGTTTTTTGTGTAACAGCTCTGGCTGTCCTAGAACTTGCTCTGTAGACCAGGTTGGCCTTGAACTCACAGGGATCTGCCCGCTTCTGCCTCCCAAGTGCTGTAAAGGCTTGTGCGACCACTGCTCAGCAAAAAGATTTATTTTTATTTTATACATATGAATATTTTGTCTGTTATGTATATGTATATCATATACATGCCTGGTGCCCATATTGCCCAGAAACTGGAGTTACAGATGATTGACTCCTATGAAATAATAATAATAATAATAATAATAATAACAACAACAACAACAACAACAACAACAATAATAATAACATACTTCTTATTATAAAAGGAAAGGCCAGAGCCTAGGAGCAATCAAGCTAAAACAAAACCCCCAAATCAGTAGTGTAAATAAAATTTATAGCTCATTGTCTAGCATCTGAGGATCACTCATGATCTTCTGGGCTCCACAGGGCCCTGGCCATCTCACTTCTCCAGCTCTGCCATCCATAGTACACATTTCTGGACTCAGACTGGCTCTATGCCACATCTGTTACTGTCCTTAGTAGATATGGCTCTGGCATCTCCAATACCCTAGGATCTACATAGCAACCAAGGCTTGATCTTCACTAGTAGCCTCTTAGGGCCTCTTGGCAGGGGCTCCAACACTGCTACAAGGTGGCAAGTCTTGGGGGTTCTACATGACCCCTTCATGTCTTGAAAACCAGCATCACGTGGGAGATGCTTATACATCATTTGCCTACTGCCACTTTGACGTACAGCCTTGGGCCCTTTGGACCACAGCTTCTGTATGCTGATCTTGAGAAATATTTTCTCACTGTCCCAATGAGTCACAGAAGTTTATACTTCAAGGATGCTGATTTTTAATTGATCACAGCTGATTTTGCAGCCCCAGCTGACTAGCATCCAATGTCCCAGTAAAGTATAGAAAGTTCACTTCAGTGGTGGTCTCTTGTCAATCACTGCCGATTCTTGCAACCACAGACTCTTAATTCAAAATATCACACAAATATGGTTATGTCGAGAGCTGTGATGTAGCCACACCTAAAGATGGCGCTGGCTTCCACTAGTCACCCTCCTGGCGGTGAGCGCTCTCTCCGGTAAACAAGTCCTTATATGGCTAACAAGCTCGGGCGTTTAGCTCCGCCGTCTCTTTGACCTACGAGGAGTTCACACGTGGCGCATCTTGATTGGCTCTTGCCGCGATATAAGCCTCTGCCCCGCCTAGGGAGGGGGCCATTCTCTGCTTTGCTAAACTGTTGTAAATTCATTCCTGAGTAAACTGCCTTGAGAAGGAACCTAGCTGTCTTGAGTCTTATTCCTGCTGGCCAGGAAGGGCACGGACATGGTTATGGTAGAGTCCTTGTTTCTTTGTAAACATCACAAGCTAGACTTCTATTATCTGCATTTCTCCCAACATTCTTAGCTTTCAAGCCCTCACAAAAGAACCCTATTGTAGGGTTTCTATTGCTGTGAAGAGACATCATGACCGAGGCAACTCTTGTAAAGGGAAACATTTCATTGTAGCTGGTTACAGTTTCAGAAGCTTAGTCCATTATCATCATGGCAGGAAGCCTGGAAGTGTTCAGGCAGACATGGTGCTGGAGAGGTAGCTGAGAGGTTTACATCTGGATCCACAGGCAGCAGGAAGGAAAATCACACTGGGCATGGCTTGAACATGTGAGATCTCAAAGCTCACCCACAGTGACACACTTCCTCCAACAAGGCCACACCTCGCTAAGCTCTGACTACCGATGTTTCAAACGTTTCCACAATATTCTAGCAAAACAGCATGGCCTGGTCCCTCATACCAACATGCCACTGTCCTGGTACCAATTTCTGTTCTAGTGCTTTTCTGTTGCCTTGATAAAACACTTTTCAAAAGCAACCTGGGGGGTGGGGGGAAGGGTTTTTTGTTTTTGTTTGTTTTTGGCTCTTACTTTGAGGCCATAGTCTGTCACTGAGAAATTAGGGCAGGAGCTAAAGCAGGAACTGAAGTGAAAGTCATGCAAGACTGTTGTTTATTGCTGGCTCTCTGGCTTCTGCTCAGCCAGCTTGTTGCTTCAGGCCAGGGCCACCTGTCTAGGAATGCACACAGTGGTCTGGGTCCATCTGCGTCAACCGTCAGTCAGGACAATCTCCCACAGACATACATGGCTTCATCCTAATCCAACTGAGGCAATTTTTCAATTGAGGCTTCCTTTTCAAAGGTGATTCTGGGTTGTGTCAATTTGACAATAAAAATTAAGACAACATTTATTATTGTGCATGTGCCCATGTGCGCACACATGCGTGTGTGTGTGTGTGTGTGTGTGTGTGTGTGTGTGTGTGTGTGTACCAGGGATTGAAGCCAGGGCCTCAGGCATTCTGGATAAATTCTCTACTACTGAGCTACCTCATACATTGTTCATCTGGTTTGTTTGTTTGTTATAAGATAGGTTTTCTCTATGTAAGCCTTGCTGTCCTGGAACTTGATACGTAGACCAGGCTAGCCTCAAATGGATGAAAATCATCCTGCCTCTGCCTCCCAAGTGCTGAGATTAAAGGTATGAGCATTATGCCTCCCTAGGTACTTTTTATTAAGAAAGCTGAAGCAAAGGTCAATCATGTCTGAAAGTCAGATTTTAAGGTGTATTTAGGGTTTTTTTGTTGTTGGTTTTTGTTTTTGTTTGGGGATAAGGTTTCTCTGTATAACATCCCTATCTGTCCTAGACTCCTTTGTAGACCAGGCTGGCCTTGAACTCACAGAGATCCCATGCCTCCCAAGTGCTGGGATCAAAGGCATGTGCCACGGTGCCCAGTTTAAAAAATACTTTTATTATGGTTATGTGCTTGTGTATTTGAGTGTAGGAAGCCTGTGGCAGTTACAGGCAGTTGTGTGTGTGTGTGTGTGTGTGTGTGTGTGTGTGTGTGCCCTTTTACTTACATATTCATCACTGAGAGCTTAGGATTTGGGGTACTGTAGTCTCATAACAGGATATCAATGACCTTTAAGGAGCTTGAGGAAGGGCTCAACAGTCATGGTGACATACAATCACCAGGAGGTCCTGGGACTGGAGGTGGTGTCTGCTTTCCTTTCTGTCATGGAAGAAGGAGAAGTGTTGGGGCATCCCTGGGGAGGGCTGAGATCAGGGTGTTTAGTCTGAGCACTGGACTCTTTGGGCTGTACAGTCCTGGGTGGTGGGTCCTGTTTTCATCATGTTTGGATGTTCACAGCCTTTCTGACCTCTATTCACTACGTGCTAGTATTAGCAACCCCTCCCCCGACAGGTTATGGCCATGAAAAATGTCAACACATACCACCAAATATTCCCTGAGGAACAAAATTGCCTCGGGTGGAGAATTGGTATCATCAGGAGATCAGAAGGCTGGACACTGAGTGTGTGTGTGTGTGTGTTTGTGTGTGTGTGTGTGTGTGTGTGTGTGTGTGTGTGTGTGTGTACATCTATTTAGTTGTCCTCCAGTGCTCTAGACCTCAGTGGAACTCTAAGCTGAAGGCTGGAAGTACCATAGGCTTCCTCTTCAAAGTTTCCTGTGCAAGAAACGGGGTGCCCGAGGGTGGGTGAAGGGTGGTATTCCAAGTCAAGTGTTACTGGGTGCCCTCAACCGTGGTGCCACTTAACAACAGGGACCATCTGGTGCCTTCTTTTCTCAACTAGTCTTGCTAAGAACATGCTGAACTCTTAAAACCATCATTTTAAAATGCTCCACATACAAAAGCTCAGGGCCTTGTGGCAAAAGCCGAGGCCTTTTTTTGTTGTTGGTGGTGGATCTGTTTGAGACAGAGGGTTTCATGTGCATTGATTAGCAAAGAATCCCTTCTTCAGAAGGCTGTCTTAACAGGACCCACCTGCTACGAAAGCCCAGCAGGTGCCAAGGCTAGAGTCTGAGAGACTGGGTAAAAGGTACCAGGAATAATAAGATGGAACACATGGGGGAGTGAGGAGGAGATGATTAGACACTATAACCGGTTGGTCTTGGCTGTGGGTGGGGAAGAGGAAGTCAGAGAGAGAGAGAGAGCCCAGGCTGTCTGGTTTGGGCATCACCTTCTGGTAGGTGCACAGGCTGAGAAGAAGGGAAGAACCGAGCAGACATGGGCAGGAGAGAAGGTGGTGGTGATTTGGGTAGCTAGCTGGGATGGTGGAGGAAAATGACTGCAGTTTTGGAACATGGAGCTGAGGCTAAAGAGGCGAGTCTGGAGATAAGGCCTGTGAGTCATGCTATTCAGGTAGCAGTTGAAGCTGTGGGTGAGATTGCCCAGGGGACTGTGTGGAAGGAGACACAGCAGAGAGGGTATGTGAAGACTTGAAGGAGCCACAGCTGTTTTCCATTCCGATGCGAGTCCCACTCAAGTCCTTTGTCCCAGGATCCCTGTCCCAACCCGTAACCCACAGTCATTGTGCCACTCTTGACACCCTCCTCTAAGGGATCTGAGCCTCTCCTCATGTTCTACCCAATGTGTGACCACACTGAGATGCCTTGGAGACACCAGCAAAGGTATTTCTGTTCCCTTCGCTGAATTTTGCTTTTTGCCTTTGAAGTCTGTTGCTAGACTTAATTAAAGCAGCTTGGGGAGGCAGAGGCAGGCAGATCACTGTGAGTTCGAGGCCAGCCTGGTCTACAAAGCGAGTCCAGGACAGTCAAGGCTACACAGAGAAACCCTGTCTCGAAAAACAAAAACAAAAACAAACAAACAAACAAAAAAGCAAAGCATGGGTTTCATTCTGGGGGCTTGTTTCTGCTTCCTCTAAATCAGTTAAGCTTGGGCACAAACCCTCCCTCTGAGTGTTTTGGTGGACCCTGCTATGGGATCTTTAGTTAAAGATTCTGGGTCCAGTGAATGTTTTGACTAGAGGACAAAGCTCAGGTCCCTTAGAAAGAGTCCACAATCCATTTCCTCCCTGCCAACACGGGGCTCAGGGGTGACTCAGTAAGTCAACATGCCTTGGGATTGCTCGGTGGATCCTAAACCCTGATTCTGAGAGAAATCTGGAAGGAGACAGTTTTCTGTGAGCTCGTCTTTAAAACTGTCAGATGGTCAGTGGCTTATTTTATTAAAAGTAGTTAGATTGAGGCTGGGTGTGGTGGTGTACGCCTTTAATCCCAGCAGTTGGGAGGCAGAGGCAGGTGGATTGCTATGAGTTCAAGGCCAGCCTGGTCTAGGAGAGCCAAGGATACACAGAGAAACCCTGTCTCAAAAAAAAAAAAAAAAAAAAAAAAAAAAAAGTTAGCTGGTGACTGCTCATGTTGGGCAGTAGAGCTCCGGGTCATTGTTTACTTTGGAAAAAGTATTAAGATTCCGTTAATCCAGTTAGTTGCAATTGGGGCTCCATACTGGAAAGACTGGTTGGGGGCCTTGGCGAGCCAAACCGTTGGAAGGAAGACAGCTCAGAAGCATTGTCAAGTGTTTTCTCTGCTAACTAGTGAAGGTGCAGCTGGTCCCTGGGATGTTTTCACCAAGCAGCTTCTGAACTTTAACCTACTGTTGCAACCAGGATCATGCGTGCGTGCGTGCGTGGGAGTCATGGGATCTGGGCCCCCAGCAGGGGTTACCTAGACTCTGACTGCACCTGGCCCAGGCTGTGAGGGGTGCCATGACCTGTGGCTTAGTTCTGGTGTATAAACAAGGCCTGGACATCAGCAAGACACCGGTGACTCCTGGAGAAGGCAGTGTGGCTCAGAGAACCTGATCTCTCCATTTAGGCTTGCCCTCTGTTCCAGGCTTAGAGGTTGACAGCATTTGGGGTGATTGGTTGGGCTGTCATGTCATTGACTCATGTGTCTGTGTGTCCTTGAGTGTGCACCCTTGGCCCCCCCCCCCCCCCCCCACAGCTTTTGTCCTTAGATGACTTTTCCTTCCTGCCCAAGTTGCCTGATTACGGATCATCCTGAATCATAAGGTGATTGATTGCCCAGCGTCTACGGTGTGGAGCATGCAGGCACGAGCTGTACAGGAGCTGGGAGCTCCAGCTGAGTCCTGGCTGCCACTGGCAGGCATTTCCACCTTTGCTTCTGCCCAGGGTCCTCCTTCTTCTCTGTACTACCCCGTAATCCTCCTTTACCCCTCTGCCGGGCTGCTTCCTCCTCCTCCTCCTCTTGAATCTTTAGCTCAGGGGTACTCATGGCTTTCTTCCAACGTATGGAAGTTTTAAGCTCTCCAAGTTAGCAGGATGGTTGTCCCTAGCCTACGATCCCAAACTCACTTCAGCATTTCTGTATCTTTTTAGTTTTAAAGACATCTCATGAAGCATACGAACAGCTCCATTTAGGACAGTGCCATTACCACTAGTATGTCCTACCCCATCTCTGGTTAGTTCTACACAGGTGTGAAGTTTGTCACTGTGGGTTATGCAATCCTACTACATGTCACTTTTTTTTTTTTTTAATTTCACTTTGGCAAGAGGTGCAGTGGGGCAGGGAGAAAGGTGTACAAGTTGGCCTTCCCCATCTTTATCGTGGATCTGGGAACCCACTCCAGGTGGTGAAGCCTCAGGGCAGAGGAAAAGGTGGCCTTCGGATGGGAGGGGGTTGTAGGAGTGGGAAGCAGGGATGCAGAGGAAGGGCACCTTGGCCTTTGCAGACAGCTGGGGCTTGCTGGAAGGTTCTACAGGTGTGAAGGTACAGTTCCAGCCTCCTGTTGGGACCAGTGGGCTTTATGTGTGGCCTTATGCAGTAGGCCACCTCCTCTGGCTGTCAGTTGGTGGAAATGTGAAAGGTACAGGGGTCTATTAGGAGAGCGTTTCTTGCAGCTGCTTGCAACTCCTTCTCTTTCCATCCTGCTGGTGGAGCACCGGGAAAACGACTCCCTCTTCTCTATGGAACAGGGGGGCCCCCAATGGGTAGCTCAGAGGACACGGCCAGCCGCTGGCTGCTGGGACAAGAATTATGGAGAGGAAATGACATGGCAGCCCATACATAGTGGTCACATTGGCAGGGACTCACATCCTGCCCTCTTGGGAGGTCTGGGAAGGCTGTGAACGTGCTTTACAGCCTGGCTTGATCTGAACTGTCCCAAGAAGGCCCAGGGCAAATGCCTTTATTACTATTACTATTACTATATTACCTTGATTCTTTTTTGTTTGTTTGAGACAAGGTTTCCCTGTGAAACCTTGTCTGTCCTTGGATTCACTTTGTAGACCAGGCTGGCCTTGAACTCACAGAGATCTGCCTGCCTCTACAGAGCTCCCCTAGTGCCTGGATCACAGACGTGCATGCCACCGCACCTAGCTTTGCCTTGATTCTTAAATGTTATGTGTTGAGGTGTTTTGCCTTCATATTTGTGTACAGAAGGAGAAAACTCACTTGTGTGACTGCTGCCTGTGGAGGCCTGAAGAGAATATCTGGTCTTCTGGGCCTGGAATTAGAACAGGCCGTGAGCTGCCATGTGAGTACTGAGGCTTCCAGAAGAGCGCCAAGTGCTCTTAAGTGCGGAGGCTTCTCTCTAGCCCAATATTTGCTTTTAATCTTGACATTCGGGAGGCAGAGGCAAGCAGATCTCTGGGAGTTCAAGGGCAGTCTGGTCTACATAGGAAGTCCCAGACCAGCCAGGGCTGCATAGTGAGACCTTGTTTCAACAAAACAACAACAATAGCAATACAAAACCACAAAAGAAAGGCTCCAAGGGCCGGGCATGGTGGTGCTCACCTGTAATCTCAGCGCTTGGGAGGCAGAGGCAGGCAGGCAGATCTCTGTTAGTCTGAGGCCAGACCGGTCTGCAAAGAGAGTCCAGGACAGCCAGGGCTAGTTACACAGAGAAACCCTGTCTCAAAAACTGGGGATGGGGGCTTCAGGGTCAGAGTTGGGTTAGAGGTCAAAGGTCACTGTTTGACCTCTGAGCCTCAAGTTTCTTTGTGTGAAGAAAACAGAATTCCTATCTAGATATTTTAGGTGTGCAGTTGTAGTGAGATCACATATGACAAAGGGAATGTGGCTTGGAGCTTGTGGCAGCTCTTACCTTTCTTTTAAGAATGGCCATTTCGTTTGCTTCTTCCTAAGACCTATCTTTCCTGCTCCTTCAGTCTATGAAGACAGGACTGTTAAATCCTGCTGCTGGGCACCTTCAAATTAGATTGTACATATTCTGATGACAGCTGGTTCCTACCTCCTTGAGTTCTGCTTCCTGTATGACTGATTGGTTGGAGGAAGAGAGGAACACAAAGAGATTGGCCCATGGGATTCATGGGTCTGACTGTGAGCCTGAGATGTCCCTCCTGTGGAGTCATAGCAAGTACCTGAGGTCTGGAATGGTGGGCACACAGTGGTTTTAAGTGAGCCTTGCAGCCTCTGGGATTTAAGCAAACATTGCCCCAAACTGTTGTGTCTCATCTCCTGTCCTTGGAGCCTTATCTTTCACTGAGATAACCAGAGCTTGCCTAGATGACTCACAAGGAGGTTTTAACTCCTTCTTGGATGGTTCAGGGCCAGCTCCTGAAAACTGGGGAAAACAAGTAGATATAGGAATAGTTGTTTATGACTGGATGGATATTTATGAGACTCTAGAAATTGCAGAGCATATAGGTATCTGTTTACATGCAACTGAAATCCTTCCAGGAGGAAGGAAAAGAACTGAGGTGTTTTAATAAATAAACAAGAGAACTCAGCTTGCAGCAAATGCTATAAAGATAAAGAGGCAGGCAGTGGCTCTTAACTTTGAGCATGCATCAAAGTCACCTGGAGAGGTTGAGAAAACACAGGTGTCCAAGCCCCACCCCCAGAGATTCTGGTTCCATGTGTCTAGGGTGGGGCCAGGATTTGCATTTCCAGCAAGTCTTTGGGTTATGTAGTTGCTACTGATCCTGGACCAACTTTGAGAGCCAGGATGATGATTGTGTGTTTGTGTATGGGGTGGGGTGTGTGTGTGGATGATGATGTTGAAGGGTGATGGTATGTGCAGTAGTGGTGGTATGTGAGTAGGTGGTGGTGTGTGTAGTGGTATAATGGTGTGAGGGAGAGATGGTGTGAGGGGCTGATGGTTTGGAGAGTGATGGCTTATATGAGGTGATGGTGCTGGAGGCTGACAGTGTCAGGGGATTATGATGTTCAGGGTGATGGTATTAGAGGCTTCGAGTATGGATGGTGATTGTGTGTGTTTGTGTGTATGTGTGTATATACAACTGTGTACATATATGTAAGAGGATATTGTCAAAGGGATAGAGGCTGCGTTTATTTGTAGTTCTTTTGAGGCCAAGGACAGAGAAAAGGAAAACCTCTCCCCTCTCACTCTGCTTTGTCACTCTTCAGAATGTCTTTGGGATCTTCTTGTAGGTTGTCTTAAGATGGCAGGGCTACTTCTCTTCTGCCAAGAGACTCTTTCACGTCTGTTTGTTCTCATGAAGGAGCAGCTGCAAGGCCACCCCTGAATCTGGCACTGCAGAAGCCTTGAAGGGATGTCCTGCTCTAGTTGTATGCAGCCCAGACACCCCTCAAATGTCACCCCACATCTGTGGTTATGTAAAAAACCTGTTTGCATAAAAATTGCTGTAGATGAATAGACTACAATTCATACCAAGGCAGTGACCTAATTTCTTGATCTATCTGCAGTGTCTTGTATTATGGCCTACCATAATCAAAGCTGTGTTAATGATTTCAAATATTCATTTGATCAGTTATTTACACCTGAGCACTCTGCTAGGTCCAGGCCCACGTGGATTTCATGGTCTGATTGGGGATGCAGAAAAATTACTAGATAATACCATATGAGATGTTATTTTAGGTTTGATGACAGGGGAGGGATGGGGTGACATGGAAACATAGAACCATAAGAGATCAGATGGCTTCCTAGAGGAGGTGGTATATAAAATGAGGGATGAGTGGGGGTAGGTTATGAGTGATATAGAGGAGAGAAACATGCAGAAATTGCTTGAATAGAGATGCGGGGTAGCTAGGCAGTGGTGGCCCATGCTTTTAATCCCAGCACTAGGGAGGCAGAAGGAGGCAGATCTCTGAGTTGGAGGATAGCCTGATCTACAGAGCAAGATCCAGGACAGCCAAGGTTATACAAAGAAACAAACAGGTGTGTGTGTGTGTGTGTGTGTGTGTGTGTGTGTGTGTGTGTGTGTG
>OU015746.1:68628346-68667338 GCA_907169655.1 Acomys percivali | reverse complement strand
CACACACACACACACACACACACACACACACACACACACACACACACGATGGGGCAGTATAGAACAAAAGCCCATGGGTTAGGAAACATGAAGCCTTTCTGGAAGACTATTCACTCAAGACAACCAGGGCCAAGAGGTGGGGCATGATCCTGAGTGACCTTTTAGGGATGAAGGAGCAATAAATTTTAGGAATCACTGTGGAAGCCCCGCAGGTATTTCATTGGTCGCTTGCTGTTGACACTGAGTGTGAGGTTCCGGCTTCTTCTTAGACTAGGGATTAATCTGACACCCATGTTAGCACAGAGTGAGAAGCCAAGGAATGGATTTTGCTGTGAGTTGGCCTGATGGCAGGCCCTGGGCCCAGCTTTGCACTTCCTCCCACCCGTTGAACTAGGAGTCTGGGCAAACCAGTTTTGAATTCTCTGCATCAAAGAGCCTTTTTAGAACCAAAGCCACAGCTCTGTTGCCGTGTATCTTAGAGCAGGGTACATCCAGAATGGGACCCATCGAGATCAGGGTACATCCAGCATGGTTGTGGAAGTGCTCAGATAGAATTGTTCTGTGTGGCCTGTCTTGCAGACATGACGTATTTCCAGCAAGCTGGTTTGGTTTTTGGTGTCCCACTCTTTATTGTTGGAATGTGGGGTCAGTGGCTGTCTCTAGCAACACCCTGGGATTGTCAAATGAACAGTCCCTGGTATGGGCAGCTCTGTGTGTTGGTACCTGTGTGTATATTTAAGGGTTAACCATTTGACCTAGTATCTTTGGGCACTTTATTTACATGCAAGTGCTTCCTGGTTGCATTTAGTTAGAAAGTCTCCTATGTATGTCTGGATTTATATACAGGGATGAGCATGGTAAAAAAAAAAATTGTTTTGTTTTGTTTTTCTGTTTTGAGACAGGATTTCTCTGTGTAGCCATGGCTCTCCTGGACTCACTTTATAGACAAGGTTGGCCTCCAACTCACATTGATCCACCTGCCTCTGCCTCACAAGTGCTGGGATTAAAGGTGTGCGCCACCACACCCGGCTGCATGGTAAAAAAAAAATTAAGGTCAACAAAACTTCCAACATAGAAAGTGGATGGGCTCAACCCAACATTTCCTTTTTCATGTTAATTCTTGTTAATACACGCTTGCAGGTAAAGTTTATGTTTTGTGCCAGAACTGTCTCTTTTCTCAAACTCACTGGCCACTCACCTGTACTTTGAAATGCATTTTCTTGTAAGGATTGAGATTCCCCTGGGTACCCTGCTTTCTTTGTCGGGCAGTGGCCCCCTCTTCAGAGCTCAGGTCTTGTTTAGACTTGAAGGCAAATAGCTTGCTACATACTAATGGGCTTGTTTCCCTTGTACTATAGCAGACCTGAGATTCCCCATCACTACCTCCCTTGCCATCCTACCTTTCCCTTGTTTAGACCCTAAGAAATACTGACCCTCAGAAGGAAGTTAACCAGCAAGGAGACACGTGGCCTCCTCCCATTGCTCAGGGTGTTCGGTTTCTCAGCCTGGATTATGTGTTTGCCTCACCGACAGGAAAAAAGATGTCAACTCAGGGAGTCCATACCTTTATAGGACCCTTTCTTCTCGTGTGTCTGATTTCCTCCAGTGTCTCCATCCTATTTTGAAGGGCAGCAGGGTAGGTAGAGAAACAAGCTCCCTTCCGTCTTGAAACACCATCCAGGTGTTGGAAGGAGGACAGCTGTGCTTAGGGATGCTGCCAGATGCAAATTACAGTCTCTGGGTAAGATCTCTTTCTCTTTATCTCTCTCTCTCTCTCTAATAGTCAAGCCCCAGGAACAGATTTGCAAGGAGAAGCTAATTGCATTTACCCAGTCTCTGGGTAAAACATATTCTAACCTACTGTCCTGTAGAAAACTAGTTTGTATGCAGCTCTTCTCCCCCTACCTCCCCTGCCCTGCTACTACACACAGTGTGAACATAGTTCATGGGCTCACAGCTCTACATCAGAGAGCACCAAACTTAACTTTGGCAGATAGTATGAAATAGTACCTACAAAGCCTTTGAATTGATTTCCACTCCCCACATTCTCAGAGACAGTTGCTATCATTCATCTCTTAAAGTTTACCTGTTTGATGGAAGAGAGATGGCATCTCACTTTAATCTGAATTTTATTTTGAGACTGGGTTTCACGATGTAACGCTGCCTGTCCTGGAACTCTCTATATGTAGACCAGGCTGGCCTTGAACTCACAAAGATCTGTCTGCCTTTGCTGGGAGTAACAGTGTTAATTTTCCTGATATGCTAGTAAAGGTGAATATCTTTTCATATATTTAGCAGCTATTTGTGTTTCTTACATATATATCTATGAATGTTTTCTCATGTATTTATCCTTGATATTTTACCTTACTTTGCTTTTGCAGGCATTCACAGGTACTAGAGTCAACTGATGGATGAAAGGACACAGAAAGTTGGAAAGATAATGGCATTTGAAGCAGACACATAGTCATGGGGACATTTTTGTCCCTAAACTTTGACAGACTACAGTTTTGAGAGGCAAGTGCTACCTTCTAGCTGGCTGGATGCAGTTCTGAAAAGTGATTCTAGTATAAAGATTTCCCGTCCTTATTTGTTGCCCCTCATCAAACAGTGTTTATTGCATGTGTCATCGTTTGTTTGTTTGTTTTGTTTTCTGAGTACTGTCTTCTGGCAAATGTCATCAATGTAACAGCGAGCAGATGCTATCTATAGGGGGAGAAAAGATCTATAGGGGGATTCTGTCTATATATAGGGGAGAGAAGAATCTCTATCGGGGATACTGTAATAGGGGAGAGGAGGTCTATAACAGGGGGTGCTGTCTATAGGAGAGAAAGGTCTAGGTGGGGATGCTGTCTGTTTATATGGAGAGAGAAGAAAGTCTATAGGGGGATTCTGTCTATATGGGAAAGAACAAGAGAAGAGAGGCTTATATGCTGATACAAACCACAAAATTACATAGAGTTTTCCAGAAACACTAAGAGGGTAAAGACAAGCTGCTTCTCTGTAAAAAGAACATCAATGCACGTTGGTAACGTTAAGGGACTATGATGAGGGAAGGGTGGAGGGAGGCTGCTAAAGCACCTCACTGCCACATGGAGCTTTCAGGCTAGTGTATAGCTTTCCAGTTCTTTCCGAACTTGTAGCAGAGTATCAGTAAAAGCCATCAGATTCACAAACTCCCCTCTTATACTACTTAATGAAAAGTATGCCGCATGATCTGGGGCTGTGCTGTGAAAGCATTTGACTTGCAAAGTAGATGGAGTGTGAATCTTATGAATGGTTCAGTCTTCAAGTCCGGGAGAGACCAATGTGGGGAAACTTCCAGATGCGTGAGCTGAGCCCTGTGATCAAAAGCTTCTTAAATGCTGGGAAATGAGGATGGGTTTATTAAGAACGGTGCTCAGTCATGTGCAAGAGGCTGGAATTAGAGGTGGGCGATCTGTCTTGTTCTCATGCAATCTCTCAAAAGGAAGAGGGCCAAGATGGGCGAGAGCAGGAATGTTCCCAGGCCTGTTAGCTGTACTTGACAGTGTAGCCTGGGGCTGAGCTTCCAGCAAGGAGGGGGCAGGAATTTGGAAATGTGGAAATATGTGCTGCTGTGCTGGGGCCAGAGGGTTCCTTGACTTCTGAGATGTTTCAGGGCCACAGTCTCCCTCCCCTGAGCCATGTGGCCACCAGAACTGCTAGAGTGTCTTCCTGGAAGTGGCCAGCCATCCCTGGGAGAACAGAACAGTCTTGTGTGTACAGCCAAGCTGTTAGGTTTCTCTCATTCCCTGTTTCCCTTCCTCTCTCCCCCTTCTCTTTCTTTCTTTGAATTGTGCTGAAGATAGGTGCCTTGTACCAGGGAAGCGCATTATATGCAGCAGTAGCTCCAGCTGCCATGTTGTTTCTATATAAAAAGTCAGCAACATCAAACAAAAGCCAGCAGAGGAGATGAGAATCAGCCAACAGGGCACTTAACCCTTGAAATAAACACCGAACAGGTTCATGCACAGCAAGGGAACTTGCCCTGTGTAAATCCAAATGCGAATATAACTAAACTGCCATTTTCAGTTTTTCTTAAACAAAACAAAACCATGCCGCCGCATGCCTGTAATCCCAGCAAAGATAGGTGGATCTCTGTGACTTCGAGGCCAGCCTAGACTTCAAAGTGAGTTCTGGATAGCCAAGACTGCAAGAGAAACCCTGTCTTAAAAGAATAAAACAAAACAAAAAAAACCACCTTTTGCTATGGTTGTTTTGCCTGCATTTATGTCTGTGTATCAACTGCGTATATATCTATGGACCATGTGGATGTCTTTTGCCTTAGGAGCATAGAAGAGGACATTAGAGCTTCCAAAA
This sequence comes from Acomys percivali, assembly GCA_907169655.1. NCBI lineage: Eukaryota > Metazoa > Chordata > Mammalia > Rodentia > Muridae > Acomys > Acomys percivali. The sequence goes on along the minus strand of OU015746.1, from coordinate 68,663,000 downwards.
TCTGGAGTTACAGATGACTGTGAAATGTGGGTGCGTGGAGTCAATCCTAGGTCCCTTGTAGCCAGCACTTTAACCTCTGAGACAGCTCCCCAGAAGTCCACTACCCCTTTAGATTTTTTTGATATGGTATGTTTTGACTCTTGCTTTTGAGATAAGATTTTATGTAGCCCTGGCTGGCCTAGAACCCATTATGTAGCTAAGGATGACCTGGAACTCCTGAACTCCCTGCCTCTGCTTCTGAAGTCTGTTTTCATCTGTATCCTGCATACCTCCCTCACCCCATAATTATTTCAGAAGATTTCCGATATTATGCCATCTTATCCATGAGGATTTCAGTATATCTCTCTCTCTCTCTAAACTCAGAGAAACAATTCAAGTTCACTTTGATGTTTCAGACTGTTTGCCTCAATTCCTTATTATTATCAATTACCTAGTCACTGTTCACATTTTCCCACTTATAATGTGATGCCCAACAGGTGGTTTGCATGCTTAAATTGGGATCTAAAACAGGTTTATTTCCAGTATAGGATATAAATTCTGGTCAGTATTCTATATATTTGTCTTTTTTAATCCTCAGAAATACTCATCTTCCCCCCCCCCCCCCCCTCTTTAAAAGAACATTAGGACCTTTCTCTTGGAATTTCTTCTACTTTTACATTTGCTGGTCACCTGCCCAGGGTAATGTGTGCCTTGTCCCTCTGTCACCTGACCTGAGTCTGATGGTTCAGCAGCACACAGCCCTGTCTTCTCTGTTTAGCCCCTCTTTGGCTTCTCTTCCTTCCTCACTCGGTCTGGTTCACTTTCACCCCCCTCTGGCTTTGACCTTTTCTGAGTGCTCCTGCTGTGGGCCTGGGGTGCTCCTTCCTGTCTTCTGCTTGGCTTTTATGATGCCTGCCATAGCCGCCTACTGAATACCCAACTGTGGTTCTAAAACATGCTCTGACTCATGGCAGGTGGCTAGTAAATATGACCTGAATGAATCAAGGACGGGGAGACCGTTCCTAATTCTTCCTCTACCTGTCATGACAGAGGACAGGACAGCACATGCTTGTGAGCACCTGCCATGTGCCAAGCATGCCACATGTCCAGCACTTGGCTCATTTGATCATCACAAGCAACCCTGGGTGGGTCTCATTATCATTGGCTTCTAGGAGCAAGTGTGGTAGTCATGGAGATATGGTGCTTATAGTTCCAACAGCTGACCTTTTGTTTGAGGTCATCACATTCTGGGCTGTCTGCCGTGATGACTGGTCATGTAAGGGTGTAAAGCTTGCCCTCCCTGGCTGCCACTGGCCAATTCTGACAGATGGGTTTGCGCCAGCATTGCCCGTATGCACATCGAAGGTTTGGTCCATCCTATGACATGGTTCACCCTCTTCCCCACCTAACCTTGATTTCCACCTCCTTTCTTGCAGTTTGGCTTTCTCTATAAGCCAGATCTCTTCTAGCATCTTCATCCTCGGAGCTCTGGTTTGAAAGAGTTGGGTAGCCTTCCCTGTGCACCATACAGGGAGATGTAGGACAGAGATTTCACTGAGCTGTGGGATCCTGGAGTCATGCATTATTCCCATGAGTATTGTGCCTCCTAGAGCCTTGAAAGGAGGGCAAGACATCAGCACTGCCACCTGGCTCCATTCTGGTCCTAGGCTACGACGTACCAGTTAGTTTTGTGTTGCTATGACAAGAGACTGGAAGGACCAATGTAAAGAATGACAGATTCATTTTGGCACAGTCTCATGGGGTTTAGTCTGCAGTTGCTCAGCTCCATGTGTTGGTCAAAACATCATGGCAGCAGGGGCATGGAGTACAGGAGCTTCTTCATGGTGGACAGGGAGCAGAGAAGAGGAATCGAGGTAAGATGTAACCCCAACAACATACCCTCATTTACCTACTTCTCTCGTAGGCCCCACCTCACATCTTTCACCACTTCCTAATAATGGCATTGTGTCGTGAGTCCATCGATTAAGTCAGGGCCCTGGTGATCTAATTGTTTCTGGAAATCCATCACAGCCACACCCGGAGTGTGCCTCCTGACCTCCACCCCCAGGTGTTTCTCAATATACTCAAGTTGACATAAATAACTGTCATAAGCTCTCTGTTTGTGAACCAGAGCATCTAGTTTCTGTAGGAAACCGAGTTCTTCACCCTCAACTGTTAAGTTGTAGATTTCCTGCTGTGTGACTCAGAAAAGGAACAGGGAGGTGTCAGGGGAGGGAAGCCTTGAAAGGCACTGGCCAGAGTGGCGGGTGTTGGGAGGGTGCTGGCTGAGTGATGACAGGATGAGCAGCCCCTGGACAGTGAGGAGACTACACTCCTCTGCTGCCCTGCTGCAGCGCAATCTGGGTACTCCATCTGTTGAGCAACCAGAGTCTCTAAAACTCCAGGAAGCAGGAACAAGGTCAGGGAGACAAGTCAGGCCATGAAAACAGGGCCATGGTGATGGTGAGCCGGGGCCTAAGCTGATGACATCAGTAAGTCAGGGACACAGTAAAGAGATAGCATCTCAAAACCCCAGCATCACCACCAAGAAAAGGAGGGAGCAGTAAACATAAGAGGAATTCTATGTCATTGCACTAGAAAACATGTTTAATTTTACTAGTGGTCTTACTACTGATGTATTTGAGTATAGCATGTCACATTATCCCGTTTCTACCCTTCAGAGTGATTCGGGAATACCCTAGGCTTTTACCAGGCTGCAAAAAAGATTTGCACGCTCTCTAGTAGGATCATCCCATACTTCTGCCTGGAGATTTTTAAGAGGGTGCCTGTTGGTTCCCTAATCTCAATAAAGTGAATTTTGGGGCCATAAACTTGACCTCACCCTCTGGCCCTGCAGGTGGACCCACGAATTCCACGGTGGGGGGTTGCAGAGTTTTTCTTTTAAAATCACAGGTGTTAATTTGCAATCTGAATAACCTCCTCTCCTCTCCCCTCCCCTCCCCTCTGCTCCCTAGTCAGGGTATTTTCAAGTCTAGTTGCTAGGACTTGACCCTACCTGCAGGTTATAGGAGTGTGGGGGTGGGGGGTGGGGTGCGGTGAGGGAGGGGTAGCACTGGGCAGTAATTTTCCACTTGTTCTCCGGCTTCAGCAAGGCGATGACTTCCTCATTCTTTGGTTCAGCTTGAGGATGCAGCCCCTGGTGCACTCCTCTGTGCTTCCCTAAGACGCCTGCGCATCTTCTCTGGTCCAGTCTGTCTTCTGTTTCAGTTCCAGGCTGAACCTCCTTCCAGATCGAGGACCACGAAGGGAAACCGCCTATTCAGGTTCCCGGTCCTTCCATGGTATAGATGCTTCCCAGCTAGAACAGAAACAGCTTTCTTCTTCCTTTAGCCCGCCCTTTGGCTGAGCAGGGCTCCCTTTGATCTATTGTTTTGTGGCTAAGGCAGTGTTCCTTGAAGAAGCCTCCATTGTTTACCCAGCCACAGAGAGTTCTTCAGCCTGTAAACCACCTTTTGCCATTGTTTCCCAGCAGGCTCTGAACCCAGCTGGTCCTGAGGCTGTGGCATTTCTGCATCAGAAAGACTGCTGGGTGGGGAGAGAATAGGTGTCTCATTGTAGAGTACCTCCCTGCTGCAGCAGGGACCACCCACTGGTGGAACTGGCAAGGGACAGGGATGGTGGTGGAAAGATGTGTCCAAGCCCACATCAGTGAGTATGCAGGGCGGGTGCCGGAATGCAGTGCTGGCTGATCCTTACAGCACAGAGGCAGATATTATTTATCTCTTGTCCATCTAACTGACTTTCCTGGGTCCACATGCCAGTAAGTGGTGAAGCCTAAACTGGGTGTGGTATCCAGTAGGCCTGTAATCCCAGCACTCTGGGAGGCAGAGGCAGGTGAGTTTGGGATCAGCCTGGTCTACAAAGCTAGTCCAGGACAACGAAGGCTACACAGAAAAACCCTGTCTTGAAAAACAAAGCAAGCAAGCAAACAAACAAAAACAGGGAGAGATGAAGCCTGGAGCTCCTACACTCAGAGGAGTAGGCCAGCCACCAGAAGCATTTCCAGGGAGGAAGACTTTGTTTTTCTTGGAAGTAAGGGTAAAGATGGGAGCTCAGGGGCACAGGCAGGGAGGGGGACACTGAGCATGGTTAAAGTCAGACTAGAGGAGGCCTGAGCAGGCCCCTCTGATCCCTGAAGCCTTATTCCCAGTGGAGCAATGGGAGGCATCAGAGACATTTGATGATGACCAACAGTGGCTCTCGAACTTGAGTTTGCACCAGAACCATCTGAGGGTCTGGCTAAGGCCAGAGAGCTGGACTTCCACCCCCATCAAATTCAGATATGAGAATTTGCTTCTCTCATAAGCCCCTAGGTGATGCTTGTACTGATGGCCTGGAGGAACCTCCAGGAGTTAGTAGTAGCTTGTCCATAGCTTGCTGGAAGGAAAATGAGGCCAGTGAGTGGGAGGAGCTACTGGGTGCTCATCCAAGTGCAGTTAGCAAAGAAGTTAGAGGTTAGCGCAGCGGAAAAGTGGCCATCTGATTCACTCGAGGTAGTCAGTCCCACCCCAATTTCTCATGTTCTCCTGTGTTGTCCATGGGAATGAAGAAGTTCTGGCTCTCTGAGTAATGGTGTTTGCTGATTGAAGAGAACTAGAATTTTGAAGGCAAGAGACAAACTTCTGCAAAATGATGAGAGATACAGCAAGAAGGTTTTCTGAGAGGCAGGGGTGATTGTCCCCGGCTATGAAATGGTTTGCTACCATGGGCAGGTGTACTGGCTTTTTGGGGACAAAGGGCAAGGCAGGAACCTTGGGGTTTCAGTCAAGGCTGAAGGGTGAGGATGGGCAAGACATGTGTTTGTAATTAGGCAGTGGTACAAACCATCCCAAAGGCCCCGAGGACCATGGGAAAATAGGAAATCTCAGGACCACCCTAAAATATGTCTCTGTCATCAGAAGCATGTCACTGCCACCAGATGTATGTCACTGTCAGCTTCCCGGATTCAGGTCCCCCTAAATTACTTTTTGTGCACTTTCTGCGTATGCACCAGGTCACTTTATAAAGGAGGCCCACTCCATACTTGCTTTCTCTCTTCCTGTGTCTCCCCAGAGACCACCTCTGTATACTCCTCGCAATAAAGCCTCCTATGTGGGTCTGCCATGTGGTGTGATTTGTATATCTATTATATAGTTACGCCATGTGAACTCTAACAACATAGATGGAGCCTTTCAACCGTGTGAGTACACTGGGACACTGAGGGCAGGTATCAGCCGATCACAGACCCAGCACTAATTCATTGGTTGACAGAACTGCTATTCAAACCCAGAGCCCTCCAGGGTCCTTTGATCCTCCTGTGAACTCCTAGATAGTGAGACTAGGTAGTGGGCCTACTGAGGCTGGGGCAGCTGCAGCAAGGCATTCCATTCTGTGGCTTGTATTGGCCATTGATGAAGGTCACTATGGCATGCTCTGTGAACAGGTGCAGATGTGACTCAGGTATGAGTTTGTGGCTTGGGATGGATCCTAGACCCTGGAGAGGATCCTGGCTGAGTTCCTTTGACTGTCTGAGTTAATGGAGAAACAGAGCTGAGGGCAGGTTGCCATGGGTGATGGGAAAGATACAAGGAAAGCAAGATAGGCAAGGACGTTACAGATCATGGCCCAGGGTGTGTACTGCCTTAACATTTGGTTGTTTTCCCTTCACAGTGGGAGAGGCTGGGCGTGGCTCCCTCTACTAACTGCTTTGTCAAGGGTAGATCTGTCCTCTCCTTTGGTCTCTTATCTCCCCCTGCTGTGGACCCTTCTTTGCCTACTGTGGCCTTCGTTAGTCCATCACTGTCCAAAAAACAAATCTGGCTGTAATAGCCTTCCCTAAGTCTCCTGCTGCTTTCATGGCTCCTGTTTGCATACACCCTCTCTACCTCCTGAGTGCACTCCACTACCTGGGAATCCTTTCTCTGTTTGTCCTACTTAAAGTCCTGATACTACAGACTTAGCCTGAACCTGGCCATGGGATTGGGAGCAAAGCCACTCTTCAGCTGCCCTGCAGGGGCTACTTGTGGGTAATATCTGATACCAGTAAGCCAAGACCAAAGAGGCAAGGTGAATGGCACATAGTGATGTCTGGTGCCGCCTGTACCAGTTCAGGAGTGCTGTGTACATGACAGCTCCTCAGGGATGCACCTCAAACGCTTCCTGAAATAAAGCAGAGCCCATACGCTTAACAGGAATCTAGAAGGACTAGGATACAAAATGTATTTTCCAGAAATGACTGGACAAAAGAATGTAAGTCAAGAAGATTGAACAGGACACAGGCCCCTAGCAGGCAGAGCGACAGCGGAGGAGGAAGGAGGGCCTGATAGTGTCTAGAGTTGCTGACTGTCTTAAACCCTTCCAGCCTGATGTTGGCACAGTCTGGCTTTCTAGACCCTGCAGGTGACTGGCCTCAAGGGGTCGTCTGTAGACTTCAGCTGCTAGACTAGTCAGGCTTTGGACAAGGGCTGACCAAAGTCACAGCAGAAAAGTGGAGGGGGTCCGGTGTGAAGCCACCTAGCAGAACACACCTGCACAGACAAGGAGCATTCGCACATAATGTTTGCAGCTGGAGCCTGTTTGCACGTAATAAGAATCCCATTCTTGTCAATTCCAAGTGCAGGTAAAGCGCCTAATCTGTAACCATCTCAAGCCACACCTAGAATCTTTTCCTGGGGAGTTAACTAGGTCACATGCTGAGAAGCTGCAGGCTAGTGACTACAGCTTCACATGAGAAGTGCAGTTGGTTACTGAAGGGTGTCTATCTGTCCAGCTCTCCCAGCCTGAGTGGGCTAGGGGTTGGAGACATGATCTTTAACACCCTCTAGGCTGCAGCATCACAGGGTATTCTCCACCAGGGGCTGGAGGGGTCTTGGAAAACACTGCCCTGTTGATTTTTCAGCTGTTCTGAAGGTAAATGGAAACTCAACCCAATTCACAATTGCCTCTAAAGAATTGTGATCCAGGTAAATTTGGGGCTGTGAAGAAAAAGACCCATATTTGCATTTCTTTAGGAGAGGATCTTGTTATGTAACCTGCACTGCCTTCAAGCACAGGGCACGCCTCCAGCCTCAGCTTCCTGAGTGCTGGGACTGCAGGTTGTGTACGTCATCACATACTTTCCTTGTGCCATTTATCGAAGTGACTGCTTTGTGTGTTTTTTGAAGTTTTGCTACAATATGTACCCAAGTTTATTTTTGAGCTCTGTAATTTGCTTCATTGATCCACATGGCATGTCTGTTTTTATGACAAAACCATGTTTTGTTGTTTTTGATCACTGCGGTTTTTGTTTTGTTTTGTTTTTTCGAGACAGGGTTTCATTATGTAGCCGTGGCTATCCTGGAACTCACTCTGCAAACCAGGGTGGCCTTGAGTTCATGGGCCTCTGGCTTCTTGAGTGCTGGGATTAAAGGCATGTGCCACCACTGCCTGGTCCATTACAGTTTTTCAATAGAGTTTGAAATCAGGATTATGATGTCCCCAGCTTTGGTTTTCTTCTGCAAGGTTGCTTTGGCTATTGAAAGTCCTTGGTCTCATACTCTATGGTATTGCTTACATGTGAAATCCAAATGAGTCGGAAGCCCAGAGGCAGCAGATAAAGGGGTAACTCCTGGAGGCAGACGGGGAGGCAACGGAGAGATGCTGCCGAAAGGTGCAACATTTCAGCCCTAAATCGACTAAGCTCTGAAGAGCTGAGGCTCAGGACAGTGGCAGAGTTAGCAGTGCTCTACTGAGTGCTTGACCATCTTAAACCCTGCCACCAAGTGATAACTCTGTGAGGTGGCCGATGTGCTAAGAAGCCTGGATGTGGCGATCACTTTATAGTAAAACGTACAGTCAGCGATACCATCCAATGGTACCAGTATCTTCAGTTGCTCAAATCCTTTATCGAAAAACCCAGTTAGAGTTAGCATATACCTAGGCACATACTCTCACGTCCTTTAAATCACCCCTAGCACATTTACAATACCTACTATAATGTAAATAATATGTAAATAATTGGTTATCTTTTGTAAACAATTATTTATGTTGTCTGGGGAAAAAAGACAGGAAAAAGGTCTAAAGCTGTTTGCTACAGATGCAGATTTTTGTGGCCATTTTTCTTCCAGATTGGGTAAATCTGTCGGGGGATGACTTAACATTGGGTCATGATTTATATTTAAAATACACCTAGTTTTTTATTTGTTAGTTATGTATGCCTCAATAGAACTGTAAATGTAATTCAAAGTGAATATGGAACAGTCTCAGGGACTGATGTGCACAGTGTGGGGAGCCACCCGCCAGGCAGCACAGTTCTCAGGAGAGAGGAAACACATTAGTCAAGTCACCGAAGACACTTTATCATTGCAGTTTAGCTTAGCCTGTGTGAAAATAAGATGGAAATTTTGGACAAAGAGTTCCAGAGTCTCATAAAAGAAACTCAGGAAAAAATCCAAAGGTGTTCAAACATTTCAGTGGTTGAACCAAGACAATGAAACAATGACCACCACTCAAAATTGGGGGCTCTTTTGCTTAGATGTCAGAAACCGACCTTTGAAAGTATGCTGGAGTCCTTACCTGAATTAAAAAATTATCAAACGACAAAAGAATCATTGATGTGTCCAGACAGGGTAGAAAATGTATACAAGACATTGAGTTTACTGCAGAGTCTGGAGGGCAGTTTGTGGACACGGCTATTAGAAGCAGTGAGAGCCATCTATCATTAGAAAAAAACATGAGGAAGAGAAGATGTGTTCAGGAAATGCCACATCCTAGAAGGAATATTGAAACTCTGCCACAGCCAGGTGACATCACCGCCAGAAATGAGAAAAAAAATGAGCCAGAGTCATTGTCCTGCCAACAAAAGCAGGAAAACCACGTGGTTTGCAGACCTTCATCTCTGACTTCTGACAGAGTCGGCTGGTATTGCTTTGTCTCTTTGGGACGGTATATTACTGGTAGAACACAGACTGCCAACTGTGAGCTCGGGTATTCAGAGACAGTTCCTTAAGTTCTACTTTCAGGGCAGAAAAAAAAAAAAAAAATGAAAGTATAAGTTTTGACAACGGCTGGCAAACATGATTCATGAAACCTAAAGGAAAACAAACATTTGGGCCATGTCTTAGATTGGAAACAACTGTTTCGTTGGTAAAGGTTGATGCCATTCCTATGGGAAAAAGGTCATTCTAAAAGTTGACCTGCTGTGGTCTCTGGGGAGCAAGGGAGCCAATATTCCAGATCAAGCACAGTTTTGGGAGCAGAAGCAGAGGACGGGAGAGATCTTATAACCTAACTGTGAAGAAAACAAATGAAATCACTGAAACTGACGGGCTGCTCAAGTTGTATTTTCAGCTGAAGGATTTTGAAACTGGAGATACAAAAGGGATGTATTCAGATTGAAATAAAAGCTGAAGTTGGCACAGCATTAGACTCATGCAGATCAAAGACAACAAAATCGATGACGTGCTGGAAATCTAAAGATGTGCAAAAACCGTGGTGGTGCAGGTCTTTAATCCCAGTGCCTACCACCCAGCCAGATTCTGGACCCTCTATTTATTTATTTATTTATTTATTTATTTATTTATTTATTTATTGATACAGAGTTTCTCTGTATAGCCTTAGCTGTCCTGGACTCTCTTTGTAGACCAGGCTGGCCTCGAACTCACAGACATCTGCCAGACTCTGCCTTCCAAGTGCTGGGATTAAAGGTGTGCGCCACCACACCCGGCGTAGGACCCTCTTTTGAACATAGTTTTTGCTTTGCATGTGGAATGTAGGAATATAGCAGGCCATTTGACATCGATGAAGGCCAAGTGGGCATTGTCATCACATATACTTGTGGGATAGGATATTGCCTCACTCAGGTCTTATAGAATCATGTATTTGAGTATACATACTGGTTTTGAACCCTCCTGCCTCTGCTCACTGCTCCATCTGGAGTTTTAGACAGGCTAATTGGACATCTTAGTTAGGATCACTATTGCTGTGATAAAACACCATGACCAACTTGGGGAGGATGAGGCTTATTTGGCTTATACTTCCACATCATAGTTTGTTATTAAAGGAATTCAGGATAGGAACTCAAGCAGGGCAGGAACCTGGGGACAGGAGCCGATGTAGAGGCCATGGAGGAGTGCTGCTTACTGGCTTGCTCCCCATGGTTTGCTTGGCCTGCTTTCTTATAGGACCCAGCACCATGACAGTGCCCACATTTGGCTGGCCCATCCCCCATGGATCACTAATTAAGAAAATACTTCACAGTGAGCTTATGAAGTCATTTTCTCAACTGAGGTTCTCTCCTTTCAGATTACCTTAACTTGTGTCAAGTTGACATGAAACTAACCAGCATATTGACTTTGCTAAACTTTGGTCCTTTTCTTTATTAAAAAGATCATATCCTCTAGCCAGTGGTGGTGGAACATGCCTTTAATCCCAGTACTGGGAGAGGCAGAGACAGGCAGGTCTCAGAGTTCAAGGCCAGCCTGGTCTACAGAGTGAGTTCCAGGACAGCCAGGGCTAAAACAGAGAAATCCTGTCTCAAAAAACAAACAAACAAACAAACAAAAACAACAACAACAACAAAAATCATATCCTCTGGAACTTGCTCTGTAGACCAGGCTGGCCTTGAACTCAGAGATCCACCTGCCTCTGCCTCCCAAGCGCTGGGATTAAAGGCACCCAGTTTGATGTTGTTTACTAAGCAATTGCTAGATGCTAAGTTATGTTTAGTGTGCTTCACTTCAGCTAACATTTCTAAGTTCTGTTAGTTGTTTTTTTTTTTTTTTTTTTTTTTTTCCTTTTCTTTTTCTACTTAATAGATGAGGAAACCAAGGCCCAAGAAATTTAAGTCCTTTTGCTGAGGTCACCCTGACATGGTGTGACATGGCTAGTGTCTTAGTCTTGCTGGCATGCTACATGAGTTTGTTACTAAGACTCCAAGTGACTTCTCCAGGTTGTTCAGAGGTCTCATCCCCACGGGCCTGTGCTCAGAGCTGGGTCAATGACAGGCAAGAAGCAACTCTTGGGTTCTGCCCACCCTATCCTTAATTTTATTTATTTCCATGCCACCCAAGCGCAAAGACAGAATTATGGCTACAAAAGAGTAAGTGGGCCAGGTGTGGTGGTAGACACCTTTAACCCCAGCACTCGGGAGGCAGGGGCAGGTGGATCGTTGTGAGTTCGAGGCCAGCCTGGTTTACAAAGTAAGGCCAGGCAGCCAAGGCTACAAGAGAAACCCTGTCTGGAAAAAACAAAAAGAAAAAAGAAGAAAACATATCACTTGTAGGGGGTTGGGGTAGCATTCAGTGGGAGAACATGTGCTTAACATGGATGAAATTCTGGGTTCAATTCTAAGCACTGAAAACAAAATCACCTGTGGGTGACTACTGTCCATGACTGAGTATGCGTGTTCTTGAACACAGAGGTGGTTTTGAATTCAGAAATCTGAAATGATCCAAGTAGGATTGTAGAAACTAGAAGACCTACCTTAAAGTATTTTGTTTTGAGACCTGAAAATCTAATAATAATATTGTGTAAGAATAGACAATTGAAACAAATCACAAGAACAGGTCTATAATCCCAGCTCCTTGGTAGGCTGAGACAGGAAGATCTCAAGTTCAAGGTTAGCCTGGGAAACTTAGGGAGACTCTGCCTTGAAAGAAAAAAAAAAAAAAAAAAAGCATAGTGTCAATGCTCTGGGCTAGTAGTGTGAAGACCCAGGCCCTGGCATTGAAAACAAAAGCAACAACAACAACAACAACAACAACAACAACAACAACAGCAACCCTATTATGGACTGTGGCAGATACAGTCAATATCTGTCCTCATTAAATCTTCCCAAAGCCACATGCAGAATATTATAATTACTAGGGTAATTAAAACTACAAGTATCAATTGCAGTCTGCCCTGCATGCTCAGTGAGACTCTGGGAAAGCACAGAGAGGCACCCAGGAGAGAGTGCAGTGCCTTTTCCTGGCCTCCACCTGTTTTGAACTCTGCCCTATGAAATGGCAGGGTGTATAGGCAGCTCTTTGTACTAGTAGGCTCTGAGGACTCAACCAACTGTGAATCAAACTATTTGAAAACCAAACAAAAAGCCCAAAACAATCTATTTGTATCTGTGTGAAACATATACAGGATTTTAAAAAAATGTGTTTATCCTCTAAGTAATACAGCACAGCATCTAGCCACACACTGTAGGAGGTATTCTAAGTTCTCTAGTGGCGATTAAAAGTGTGTGGGAGGTTCTGGGCAAATGCAATGTCGTTTTATATAAGGCACTTGAGCATCATGGAATTTTGATCTCCAAGAGGGGTCTGGAATGTATCCCTCATGGATACCCAGGGATATTCCCATCATTTGAAGTCGAGACTTAAAAGATTTAGAACTGTGCTACAGTTAAAGGTTCTATGATTAAGTACCAGGCAGAGTTAAGATTTAAACCTCTGCTGTCTAGAGTTTGCCACTACCACACACTGCCATATGCTTTTCACGGCCTGGAACTGAAAAGAGAATTGGGTTTATCTTTAACTTCACCATTGACCTTCCAGATCACCCAAGACAGTTTATCCTTTCCAGTCTCTTCTGCTTTCAAGGATGTTCCCTTAGAAACCCTGTTACACACACACACACACACACACACACACACCAGGGCTGGAAAAGATGGATGGTTGAAGGTCTTCCCCAGTGTTCACAGTTTCGTTTAATACAGAACATGCTTGCTGCCCTGAAAACACTGTAGTTACTATCTGTGTTTGTATTTTTGGCCGCAGGATAAAGTGGCATGAGTCTAAGTTTATAGAGAGGGAGATTAGACTTTTGGATTCTAAAGTTGTGGGGGCGGAGGAGTGAGATGGGGAGCGGGACTAGTTGAAGAATTGAGTGTGCTTGCTTCCTTTCATTTTTACTGAAAAGTTTGGCATCTGAGCCAAACCTGAACCAGATTATCAGTCCTGTTTCTTCATGTGCGCGCGGCCTGCTTTGCATGCAAGTACTTCACAGGAAATGGGCACTGAAGTGAGGCTTAGAGGGTTCAGGAATCATGCAGTCCTGTGGGTCTGGAGATGTGGTTCAGTGGTTAAGAGCACTGGTGGCTCTTACAGAAAACGCTGGTTCAATTCCCAGCACCCATATGGTGCTTACAAGTTCCTATCATTTCAGCTCCAGGGGATCTGATGCCTGCTCTGGCTTCTGTGTGTCCCTGCAAGCATGTGGTGTATATACACTCACTCAGATGTACACACATACACACACACATACACACACACACACACACACACACACACACCTCAAAAACAAAAACAAAAAACAACCCCCTCCAAAAAAAAAACAAGCAGGAAAAAAAAAAAATACCCAAATCTTCAAAATGTGGCCTTGACTGATGTTTGTTTTTTTTTTTTTTAACTGCACAAGATAAATTTACCATTCTAGCCATTCAGAATGCACAGTATCATGAGATTGGGGACGCATATTGCTGGCCATCACCTCATCCTTCTAGAACTTCGTCAACGTCAAACTGAAACTCTTACACCAGCAAACATTAGTTTCTCCCCCCCACTCCTGTCTTTATGGAGTGCCCTCGGTACCTCACATGACTGACAGGCATTGTCCTTTTGTGACTGGCTTGCTTCACTCAGCACCATTCACTATGTAGCTCACAATGGGTATTCCTTTTTCAAAGATAAATAATTTTATTGTATATCCCACGCTTTGAACCCTTTCATGTTAGCCTGCCTGCGAGTTGCTTCCTCCTAGTGACTGCCTCTTGTCCATGGTGTCGCCATAAACGTAAACGCAGGCGTGTGAGTAGCCACTCAGATTCCTAGTTTCAACTTTGCCTTCTCATCTGTGTGGTCTTTGTCACTGTTATCTCTGAAAATTCATACTCTTTCTTGTCTCCAGAACAGCATTTTGGGGTCCTCTTTTTTGTATTATCTTATAAAGCAGAGAAACAGAAGTTGGAACCACCTTCCTGAAAATAACTTCACTTTTGTTTTCAATCACTTTTTAAAGTCACCTGCTCGCGATTCCATCACATCGAGCAGTTGGCCTTTCTGGCCAACAGGTGGTTTTTCTGGGAGGCTGTGCAGAACGCAGGGGCCTGTGGCTCTATAGCGGAGCTCCTGCCAGCTCCTCCCTGCCTTCATAATGCTCCGCACATGTTCTCTGGAACTGGCACCTGCCCTGCTCCATCACCCTCTCTCACTTCCTTTCCTGCATTTCAGATTCAGCTTTCATGGCCCCAAGCAGCCACCTAGCTACGTAGTCATTTAGAAAATGCAGCTAGACCACATCAGCTCAAGAAAGGCTTATTCTCCCTATCAACCTAAAACAACTTGGTTTTATTCATGTCTCATTCATGATGCCCATGAGGCCAAAGAGCCAGAGAGTAGGTTTTGTGGGGGCCTAACCAGCAGCTCAGTTTTGTGGGGGCCTATCGAGCAGTGCAGTTTTGTGGGGTCCAGCACATTCACTTTGGTGGGATGATTGTGTCTGCTTCATCCTGGAAAGTGCATTCTGGATCTTGAGAGCTGTGGGAGATCTCCCTGCTCAGAGATCTACATATTGAGACTGTGACTTCAAAAAGAAAGAAAAAGGAGAGAGAGAGAGAGAGAGAGAGAGAGAGAGAGAGAGAGACAGAGACAGAGACAGAGACAGAGACAGAGAAGAGAAGGAAATGTGAGTACTGTTGATCAATTAAAAAAAAAAACAAAAACAAACACACACACACACACACACAAAAAACCAAGAGGCCCAATGTGGTGGCACATGCCTTTAATCCCAGCACTCGGGAGGTAGAGGCAGGTGGATCTCTGTAAGTTCGAGGCCAGCCTGGTCTACAAAGCACAGTCAAGGCTACACAGAGAAACCCCCTGTGAAAAATGAAGAAAAGAAAAAGGTCAACAAACCAGAGGAACAAACAGAAAGCACAGGGTCTCTCCCTCCCCTCCTCCTGTTTTCTCTCCATCCAGGCTCTGTCATATTGTAATGGCATGAAAATCTTCTTATTTTTCTGTTTTATGCAGACACAGATTGTGCGGGCTAAGTAGATGGCAACCCGTGCTCACATACAAAGTTATGTGGGTGAGAGTGGCAGCTCACCTGTATTCACAGCCCTCCAGAGGCAAAGTCCGGAGATCCTCTGGCTACACTAGGTTAAAAAAAAAAAAAAAAAAAAGGGAGGGGGGCAGGGTCTAAGTCCATCTAGAGACTGGGCTTTGTGGAAAGTAATGTCAACTGCTGGCTTCCACACATACCTGCCCACAAGTGTACCCACTTACATTCAAATACACATGCACACACACAGAGAAACACGAGTAGTGTATGAATGAGAATAAAGACTTGGAGTCACAGCACAATAGTCCCCGTATTCAAGGGTTTGTTCTCTGTGGTTTCTGACATCCATGGTCAACAGGCAACACCTTGCCAGGAAGAGCCTCCTCCTGACATCATTACAAGGCCAAGAGTGACATCATAGTGTGTTACAACACCTATACTTCATTTATCTTACTTGATCCCTCACCATGACATGAAAGGTGGAGCACGCAACAAGCAGTGGTTTCCAGAGAGAAATGGTGCAAAGAGACTACCTTTAGTATATTGTCATAATTTTTTTTTATCATTTATCTCACTATACCTGATCTATACATTAAATTTTAAAATAGGCATGAGTGAATAAGAGAGTAGGGGCTGGAGACATGGTGCCATGCTTAAGAGGAGTAATGTTCTGTAGAAGACCTAAATTAGGTGCTCAGCACCACAGTTGGCAACTCCCAGCTGCTGGTAACCCCACTCCAGGGGCTCCGATGCCCTCCTCTGGCCTCCAAAGGCATATGCACTCATGAACTATACCTACACATAGATAAACTCAATGCATATAATGTTTGTAAAAATTTAAAAAAATACCAGGCACAGTGGCACACGCTTGTAATCCCAGCACTTGGGGGTCAGAGGCAGGTGGATCTCTGCGAGTTCAAGGCTAGCCTGGTCTACTAAGTGAGTCTAGGATAGCCAGGGCTGTTACACAGGGAAACTCTATCTAGAAAACGCTAAAAACAAAACAAAACAAAAAACAAAAACAAACCCCTGAAAAAGGAAAAGAGCACTTGTAGGTTTTATATAGGAGAGTTCAGTACTATCCACAATTTCAGGATCCACCAAGGGTTTTGGTTACGAGGCCCACTGAGTGGGTGCCTGTTAATTTGCAAATTGTTTTTCAATGTATAGTGTCTTACAATCTTTCTAGACCAATATATAGAGAAAACCCTCTCACGAGGTTCATAATAGTATATGAAAACTGCTTTTGAGAATTTAGTCACCCCTTATTTGACAGACTCAGAACTTTCTTCTCGTGGTATGGGGGATTGCATCTGGTGGCTTCCGCAGTGTGGGTGGGTGCTCTCTCACTAAGCCATACCTGCAGGCATATTTGACAGACTTCCAACCTGTCCCCAGGTTTCTACTCTTATGAGCAGAGCCATAAGCAAAGTAGAGTACATGCAAACAGCAAAGCCCAGACATCTATAGAATGTGTGCCTTGAGCTGAGGTTGCTATGTGCACCCAACTATCACCAAAAGGTGATGGCGGTTTCCACAGCCACCAGCACCAGAGGGGCATCTCCGTCACCTGGGGTCCTCTCTGGGGACTTGTCTCTCTACATACTAATCCTCAAAGTTCTTTCACATTTCTCTTTTAATAGCTGGCTTCATAAGGTTAAAAATGTCAGAGATGTAAACCCTCTAGTTCAAATAGCCCCATTTCTTCTCTATATTTTCTTTTAAAACTGTAATTATTTTTAATATCATCAAAAACTTGTAGATAATTATATTTGATAGCATCAAAACTTAAGTCGGGAGTTGGTGGCACATGCCTTTAATCCCAGCACTTGGGAGGCAGAGGCAAGAGGATCCCTGTGAGTTCGAGGCCAGCCTGGTCTACAGAGAGAGTTCCAGGACAGCTAGAGCAGCTACACAGAGAAAGCCAGTCTCAAAAAACCAAAAACCAAAAACTAAAAACCAAAAACCAAACCAAACCAAACCAAACAAAAATCTCAAATAAACAAAACCAAAACCAAAACTCTTAGTCTTCCTTGGAGTTACTGTGTTTTCTTTTCAGTAGTGCTGGGACCTGGGCCTACAGGCCTCCTGTGTACGGGCAGATGCTCTGTCACAGCCTGGCCTTGGGATTTATTGTTCAGTATGAGGTGAGAAAGGAGATATGTAATGAGATCCTTCTGCCCAGATTCTTCTGAGTTATGTCAAAAGTGCACATGAAATAATCTCTTCCTT
This sequence comes from Acomys percivali, assembly GCA_907169655.1. Classification (NCBI taxonomy): domain Eukaryota; kingdom Metazoa; phylum Chordata; class Mammalia; order Rodentia; family Muridae; genus Acomys; species Acomys percivali. The sequence continues at coordinate 68,645,759 of OU015746.1, read as the reverse complement.
GTTTGAAGGTATGTGCTTTCTTTACCATACACCGCATCTCCACATTTCCTGGGACCTGCTTCTAGGCCCTGTGCATTCTGCAGTCAGTGGTACAGTTTGCCATGACTTCCATCTCTAGTGCTGATGGGCAGAGGGCACGTTCTCTCGTCACTTCAGTTTTTAAGAAGGTTATCGATTCTTCTCATGTTTATTCTGTGGGGTGTTAAGGTGATCTCGTTGACATCTAAACAGTTTCCTGGTATCTGACTGGAATTCATAGCAAATACTATTAGATTTGGAAGATGCACACACTTTCACTACATTTCCCCACCTAGGAGCACTTTTAATGTATTTTAATCATTTTTTTTTTTGTTTTGTTTTTTGAGACAGAGTTTCTCTGTGTAGCCTTGGCTGTCCTGGACTCGATCTGTAGACCAGGCTGGCCACAAACTCACAGAGATCCTCCAGCCTCTGCCTCCCAAGTGCTGGGATTAAAGGCGTGCGCCACCATGCTTGGCATAAGAGTTTTTAAACATTATTTTATATTTTCTTATTAAAATGCTGTGCATATGTGAAAGTGTGTGTGTGTGTGTGTGTGTGTGAGAGAGAGAGAGAGAGAGCTCGTGTAGGTGTGTTCATGCCATGGCAAATGTGTGTGGATCAGGGGGCAACTGTGTTGAGTTGATTCTCTCCTTCCATCTTTATGTGAGTTCCAGAGATTGAACTCAGTTGTTAGGCTTTTACCTGTTATGTGTGGCTATTTTATACTATGTCTTAGCTCAGGCCTTACTATGTAGCTAAACTGGCCTTAAACTCAGAGACCTGCCTGTTTCTACCTCCTGACTGCTGGCATTAAAGGTAAGTGCCAGCATGTCCAGCCAGTTTTACAGCTTTTAAAATCATACTTAAACATCTAGGATAGATGTTTACTCTTTCTCATGTTGCTATTTTCTTCCTGCTGCTGAGTTCCTGAGCAGGCTGGCCTTGACCTAGCCATACAGCCAAGGCTCTTCCTCAACTTCTCATCTTCCTGCCTCCATCCCCAAGGGACTGCAGGCACAGATCAGTACATGTCGAATGCTTGCCTTTATTAAAATGAGTATTATTTTTCTTCTTTTTAAGATAAAGTCTCACCAGGCATGGTGGCGCATGCTGTTAATCCCAGCACTCTGGAGGCAGAGGCAGAGGCAGAGGCAGGCAGATCGCTGTGAGTTTGAGGCCAGCCTGGTCTACAAAGCAAGTCCAGGACAGCCAAGGCTACACAAAGAAACCCTGTCTCGAAAAAAAAAAGGAAAAAAAAAAAAGACAAATCTCTTCCAAAAAGCCCCACTTTAAAAGCTGTGGCACATGCCTTTAATCCCAGCACTCGGGAGGCAGAGGCCGGTGGATCTCCCTGAGTTTAAGGCCAGCCTGGTCTACAAAGCGAGTCCAGGACAGGCAAGGCTACACACAGAGAAAAGCTGCCTCAACAAACAAACAAAAACAAAACAAAACAAAACAAACAAAACAAAAGGCTGTTACCACTGCCTGGTACTGAATGGATGCCAAGCTTAGGTATCCTGCCATATGTGTCCCTTAGAGGCTCTGACTAGCTTTAGATCTCATTTGCATACAGCAGGGCAGGACAGAGCAAGACAGAAACTAGAGCTTTACAGTCAGAGCGGAGTGTGCCACTTCTGAGGGAGCAGGGGGAACACTCCTCTAGAGGGAAGGGTGAGGAGCTGGGTTACCAGCCACTGTCAATCAGTGTGACAACATGGACCTGGTAGGCAGGGAAGTGGAGGGTGGAGGGTGGAAGCCAGTCAGAAACCCAGAAGCATTGGGGAGTGATGTGGATGTGAACCACAGTCAAGGTCAAGGCCAGAGTGAGCAAGCTCGTAGGAGTCAGAGCTAGTGTGCTTTCTTGTCATCCTTGGATAACTGAAGGAATATTATTTTTTTCTGAAGGAATATTTTAAGCTTTTAGGTTTTTAAACATTTTTTTTTCTTTTTGAGACAAGGTCTTACTGTATTGCCCAAGCTAATTTCAAACTTATGGGTTTAAGCAATCCTCCTGCCTCAGCCAGTTACTACTTACATGTGTTCCCGCACCTGGCTTGAAACATCTTAAAGAGTAAGAGTTAGACGGTTCTCTCTCTATAACAGGCTACATGACAATGAAAAAGACACACTGCAGTGCTTCCCAGGTATAGCTTGTACCTTCATCCTTTGGAAAGTAAAATTTATCTTAAGCTTCCATGCTTGAAAATAATGTTCCTTTCTAAGAGGAGTGAAATATTGAGAAAAATATAATCTGGAAAATACAGAAATGCAAGGAAAATAATGGTAATAATTTCATCTTTTGATGAAAGTTTTAGCCATCTTTATGGTGTATTTACTTCCAATGATTTGAAGTCACAGAGCATGTACATAGATAACCAGCTATTTTATTTTCACAACTCTTTATTCATCATTGATCCTTCCTCATATTCAGATCGATAACAAGGAATGGGGTTGCCCTTGGCTGAGGGTGCTAGCCTGAGACGTCTTTCATTGAACAGATGCATTAAGTCGTTAGGTCTTCATGAATGTAGCTTTAATAGATATATGCAATTGCTTCTGTTTAATGCCCCAGTTTATAGAAGAATTTGCCATAGCCTGCTACTTTTTTTTTTTTTTTTTTGAGACAGGCTTTCTCTGTGTAGCCTTGGCTGTCCTGGACTTGGTTTGAAGACCAAACTGGCCTTGAACTCACAGCGATCCGCCTGCCTCTGCCTCCAGATTGCTGGGATTAAGGGCATGTGCCACCACTCCTGGCCTTTTATTCTTTTTTCTTTTTTTAAGCCTACTCCTTTTATACCAAGCCATTTGCCTTCCCCTGCTTTGATCATCCTCAATTTCTAGAAGGTTCTCCTTCCCATTCTTATGTTTTGTTCTTGCCTCTATACCTCTGTGGGTCCTACAGGCTGTGTTAACTTGATTTTGCCTTTAGGTTCCAGCTTAACAGATATTTCTGGCAAGATTGACCTTCCCTTCCCACAATGGCTAGATTCCCTGGCCCTATCCACAGTGACTAGACTCTCTGGTTGTGATCCCATGACTTTGTGGCCTATTGCTCAGGCTCCTGCAACAAGTAAGGGCATAGTCTAAACAGGTCATGAACTTTTACTCCATGGCTTGTCCTTGACAACAAGGCATGGCGAAGGTTGTGGGAACATTATGGCCAGCTGGAAGCCTGAAGAGATGGATTAATAGCCATTACATGCTGAAGGCTTCTGACAGAAGCCTCTCTGTTCCCTCTTCCTTCTCTCCCTGGAGCTGCCTCCTGGTCAACCCCATAGGAAGCCAAGAAGCTGAGAGGGGTCCTTTTACACAGTATATGAAGGACAGTGTCTAGGGTCTTCTGGGGTGGAGGTACTCCCAGAAGGCAGATAGCATGTCCAGCACCTGCCCATGGGTGTGACCCTGCATGGTGCCATCTTGGGCTCCCAAATGTCCTTCTAAGACCCTTGACTCCAGTAACCATACCTTAACTTCTGGGGGGAAACGTGCCTCTAGGAAACTATTTGAAGAGGCCAAGATTTGCTTATTCCTTAAATCTATATCTATAATAATGAAGAATGAAAAATTACCCCCAAATAGGGAAGGAGGCCAGCACAGCAAGCCAGGACCAGTCATTCATGGGCAGCCACAAAAAGATTCATGGGAACCAAGTGTGGTGGTGTACGCCTGTCTGTACTCTGAGCACTCAGGAAGTTGGGGTCAGAAGATCTGGAGTTTGAGGCCAGCCTTGACTACACAGGGGAAAAAGAAGAAAAGAAGGAGGAGGAGGAGGAGGAGGAGGAGGAGGAGAAGAAGAAGAAGAAGAAGAAGAAGAAGAAGAAAACAAAACAAAACAAAGATTCATTGGTGGACTTTGTTAACACAGTGTATTAGTCAGAGTTCTCTATGGAATTTGTTGGAATGACTTATAGGCTGCAGTCTGACTAATCCAACAATGGGCAGCTGTGAGTGAAACATCCAAGAATCCAGTAGTTGCTCACTCCCACAAAGCTGGGTGTCCCAGCTGGTCTTTTGTATATGCTGGAATCCTGAAGGAGAAGAAGAAGAAGAAGAAGAAGAAGAAGAAGAAGAAGAAGAAGAAGAAGAAGAAGAAGAAGAAGAAGAAGAAGAAGGCATCACTGGCAGTGATGGAATGGATATGCCAGCAAGGAGGGCACGCAGGCCAAGAGCCATTGCCTTTTCTTCATGTGTCCTTAAATAGGCTTCCAGCGGAGGTGTGGCCCAGATTAAAGGTGTGTCTCCCTGCCTCAAGATCCAGACCACAGGTGTGCCCTCCATTTCTGGATTGTAGTTCCTTCCAGATATAGTCAAGCTGACAACAAACAGTAGCCATCACACACAGAAAAAATTGGAATTACGCAATAGCAAGTGGAAAAGGAAACGCTTTTTCACTGTATATTTGCAGCATAGAAAGCAGTGGTCTATATAGTAAAGAGTAAGAAAAACTGGGCCAAGAGTCAAGTCCTATCCGGAAGAGACAGTAGCAAACTTTCCCTAGAATTTGTCCTGAAAATAATGAAGAGTAGTTAGGATAGTAAGAACTGAGTCTGTACAATATGAAAAGGAGGTGGACAGCTTATTTAATGTTACGTCAAGAGTAGTCAAAAGGCTTTTCTCAACCTTTCTGGGCATCCCAAACATCTCCTAGGATACAAAGCCTCTTTTGAGACATGCACTGGTGGGACCGGGGTGAGTCTATTTGCAGGTACAGCAATTTTTATGTGCATAAGAATCTCCCACAGAGCAAGAAGAAATGAGCATTCTGCTTTTCTAAGTCCAGGGGAGCCTGTGGCTTCCCCCTGCCTTAAAAAAAGTTATGTAGTTATTTGATGTATAAGTCTGTGAATCATGTGCATGCCTGGTGCCCGTAGAGGCCAGAAGAGGATACTGGATCCCCTGGCACTAGAGTTACAGATGGTTGTCAGCTGCAATGTGTATGCTATGAATTGACCCCAGATCCTATTAGAAGACCCGCTAGTGCTCTTAACTGAGGATTGATTGGCTTGAGAACAGTCTCTAGAGAGTAAAGGAAATCCAGCTCTCTCAGACTGATGGACAGGCCAGGTGGTGGTGGTGCATGCCTTTAATGCCAGCACTTGGGAGGCAGAGGCAGGCAGATCTCTGTGAGTTTGAGGCCAGCCTGGTCTACAGAGTGAGTTCCAGGACACCCAGAGCTGTTACACAGAGAAACCCTGTCTCAAAACAACAATAACAACAACAAACCAAACCAACCAACCAATAACAACAAAAAAACCCCAAAACAAAACAAACAACCAAACCAAACCAAACCAAAACAGACTGATGGGCAATCAAGAAGACTGTGGGATTCTCAGGCTGAGGCATTCCTCAGTCTGTAAGGGAGAAGGTGACACAGGACAGAAAGGCTGCACATGTAGCAGAAGCAGCAGCAGAAGCAGACACATGTTTTAAAAGTAGTTAACCTGGGACCAGCAAGATGGCTCAGTACTCTGTTCTCAAATCAGTACCTGGAACATTCCTAGCACATACTATAGTGTTTCCAAAACTATAGGGTTTCCAAAACACACTCTCTCTCTCTCTCTCTCTCTCTCTCTATATATATATATATATATATATATATATATATATATATATATATCTCCAATCTTTTTAATACTTAGTATAGTGAATTTTTAATAGTATAGTGAATTTTTAATAGTTAGTATAGTGAATTTTTTAATTATCATGCTGTATCTCTCAAATTATTTCCACGTGAGAAACTTAAAATTTTCTTGAATCCTAACTTAATGATTTTTTCCCCTATACTATGGGGGAGTTACATAGGCTTAATAAAGTAAAATTTCAAATAGTATATAGCAGGCTGGTATGCTCCAACTGAAACCACAAGAAATAAGCCACCAAACCACCTGCCCCCATCCCTTCCACCCCCTCACCCCACTCCCATCAAGTAAGATTTTTGTTACTGTGACAAAATACTGAAGACAACCAGCTTATAAAGAATAAAGGCTTTTTCGGTTCTTTTTTTTTTTTTTTGCATTTTTGGTTCTTACTTTTGTGACTTTTTAGTCCATAATCAGTTGACCTGTTTCTCTTGGGCTTGCACTAAGGCAGTGTGCCATGGAGGGAGCATGTAGTGGAGCTGTGATGTTCACCATCATGAGAGGCAGAAACCTGCACAATTTCCTCATTGCCTTTTTTTCTTTTTCTTTCTTTCTTTCTTTCTTTCTTTCTTTCTTTCTTTCTTTCTTTTCTTTCTTTCTTTTTGACAGGTTAGCACTGACCGGTTTAAAACTCAGTGTGTAGACCAGTTGGCCTTGAGCACCCAGAGATGGGTTTCCCTTGGCCTCCAGAGTGCTGGGATGACAGGCGTTCGCTACCATATCATGTTCTAGGCTGCACCTCTTAAAGACTCCGCTATCTTTCAGTACTGCCAAGCTGATGACCAAACTTCAACACGTGAGCCTTGGGAGCATTCCGGTTTGAATACTAGCAGTTGCTGGGTGTTTTTTTTTGTTTTTGTTTTGTTTTGTTTTGTTTTCTATTGTTCCCAAAGCTTGAGATTAGAAGTATTCTAAGCAAGTCTTGCTGCAAAATAGCCTCTCACAGAAGGAAATAGTATCCATTCTCCTGCCGCCATCCTCCATCAGCCTCTATCAGGCATCCCCTTCTGCTGAAATATTCTGATTTTGTATAAGTCAGCAAGGAAAATATTTCTACTGTGGTCACAGTCAAGGTGGTTTCAGTCTGGGTTTTCTTCTTCTTCTTCTTCTTCTTCTTCTTCTTCTTCTTCTTCTTCTTCTTCTTCTTCTTCTTTTCTTTTCCTATTAATCACGTTTTGAGATGTAAATCCAGTTTCCATCTGCCTGAGTAGCCTTTATTATTGTGTGTGCTTTCCAGCTGGGCTGGGATGATTTTAAACTGTAACTTGTAGATCCAGAGATCTGAGAGTAACCCACTCAACTGCCCTCTTCTAGCTCCACCGTGTCTCATTCCCCCCCAACACTCCCACCCCCCACTTCCCCTCCCCCCTCTTCATTCCTCTTCCTTCCAGCCTGGTGCTGCTACAGAGCTGTTTGATGGATAGCTGGAGAGGGACAGCCCCTGCCAGGATTCTAGCAGCACCACAGCAGGTGCAGTGGGGAGGGTAGTTTCCCTTTAGTCATGTATAGGTTGCCATGGCTGGCTGAGCTTGTCTGAGGGATGACTCTGGCTGGGGGTGAGGAGTGCTTAGGCAAAGGTAACGCACTCTGCTCAGTAGTTCAAGATCATGTGTTCATACCGTTGTGTGCCCTGGCACTGAGGCTTAGACTGCTAAGAGCAAGTGTTATGGACTGGAAGGTATGGGTGTTTTATGTAGCCCAAGCTGGCCTTAAATTAGCTGTGTAGCTGAGGATGACCTTAACCTTCTGAGCCTCTCCTTGCTTCATCTTCTGAGTCCTGGTATGACAACTGTGTACCATTATAGGCAGTTTTCTACAGGGCTGGAGAAGGCACCCAGGCTTGTCTATCTATACGCGTGCTAGGAAAGGATTCTGCTCTTGTCCTCTGTTTAACCAAAGGAATGCCCTCCTGCTTTAAAAGCAACAGCCTGTGGTTAATCTCAAAGGGAAGTAGTGTGTGTGTGTGTGTGTGTGTGTCTGTGTGTGTGTGATGGGTGGGGTGTTGGGGAAGGCAGGGAAGTGAAGCACAGCTGAAGAGCCCAAATTCAGCTACCCTCAAGTTAGAAGTGAGCTCCGGCAGAAGCCGGAGAGACCCTATCCTCAGCCTACAGAGCTGGCAGCTCAGGGTTCACCCTGTAATAATGTACAAAGTCAACAAGAAGAGAGCGTGGACTTCGAAGACCCTCTTCGTCTTCCTTCAGCTATTGCAAGGAGGCCAAGAAGTCGTGATGCTGGTCCCTATGGAGGTTGTCTCTAACCTGAGGAGATGGCTCTGTGGCTAGGTGGGCCTTCCAATAAGCATACCCTTTCTAGAGGAAGACCAGGGAGCCATGTGCCCAATAAGAACAAGGCTTCATGGATTCTTTCCTTTCCTTTGAGAATGAGGCGCTCTGAGACCCTCGTAACTCACACCACCTCAACAGCTATTTACTTAGTCTTCCCGAGAAACTTGCTTTGTCACCAGTGTCTGAACCTGCCAGGTCTTATTGTCTACTAGAGAACCTTGGAAATGTCCATCATATCCCTCCAGTCCACTGGGGACTGATCATAGCACCCTAGGGCTGATTAGTGCCTTTGCTACTCAGAAGTGCCCCTTGGATGTTTTTTCAAAGCTCTGATGATCAGGCTGGGTGGTGGTGGTGCAAGCCTTTGATCCCAGCTCTCGGGAGGCAGAGGCAGGTGGATCACTGTGAGTTTGAGGCCAGTCTGGCTTACAAAGCAAGTCCAGGACAGGCAAGGCTACACAGAGAAACTGTGTCTTGAAAAACCAAACCAAACCAAACCAAACCAAACCAAAAGCTCTGATGATCAGATGACACATGGTGCAAGAGAATCAGAATTTCTGAGGGTGGGTCCCAAGCTCAGGAGTGCTGAAAACTCCCTAGTGACTTTGATTGGTACTGCCAAGGATGAAGGGTGGCATGAGGTTATGAGCACATTCTGATGACTTGTGCTTGACTTTGCACTGCTGGTCAGTTATTTCCCATTCTCCACCTCGGTCTCTTCATACGTGAAGTGGGAATAAGAGTGTAACTACTATATAGTGTGGGGATTTAGGTGAGTGAAAGGGTGGCTGTCACAAGCCAGTACTCTCTAGGTCCTTGTCACTTGTGATGTTCAGGAGTACATGTTTAAGAAGGACATCGACGGGGTCTTGGAGTGGGGTGGGGGGTGGGGTGGGGTGGGGTGGGCAGCATGGCCAAGGAACCCCAGGAGGGGCCTCAAGGGGTGCTTCTCCTGGGAGGAGAGGACTTTGTTTTAAACATGGTGCCCCCTCTCAGATGGGTTGGGGGGGTGGAAATGGCTGATTCTGCAGGGCTGTGAAGGAAAGACAAAGGCTTGAAGTGGAAGGGTTCCAGCAGAGCCATCCACCCACGCACGGCAAGGTTGACTGTGTCACGTGAGACTATCCAGATACTGAGTCATATTATGGAAGAGACTTGGAGATCCACAGATTTGGGTATTTTCCCACTGTAAAGGAGCCAACCTGTCCTGGATATGGAGAAATGGTTTACAAGTCCCTAGAAATCAAGATGGCTTCCTTTTTCATAAGGGAAGTCCCTCTTCCATGTTTGTCTTGTGACCATTCAGTCACTTCCCCTGAAAGAGCTTGGCAGCTGTCCCTATTTTGTCTTGTGTCACCCTTCCCTGTCATGAATCTTGTTCTGCTTTCATATCAGATCACTCTTTTTTTTTTTTTTTTTTTTGGTCTCTCTTTTGGTCCCTCACCTCCTTGGCCTCTTCATCCCTAGTGACCTCCCCATCTTCCAAATCTGCCATTCAATGCCTAGCCACACCCTTGGCCCCTATTGCTTGTAGAAGGCTCTGTCTTCTGGATTTCCATCCCTGAAGTGCCTTCTGTAGCCGTATCTCCTGGCCCCTCCCCTGGCCCCACCCACTCCTGTTCAGTCTCCTGATGGCTTCTCCCTAGTTTGTGGTGTCTTGGAGTCCTGCTCGCCGCTGTATCTGCTCCTTCCGTCTTGGAACTTGGATTCCTTGGTGAGGTGATTTGGCAACGTTCTCAAAAGCCCCTCATTCTTCACTCTTTGACCTTCTACTGAGTCTCCTTGGACATCCCTTTCATATCTTCCTGATCTCAAACTGCTGAAACCTGTTGAAGGGACTTGGACCCCCGGCAGTAACCGGACCCCTGTGTGTTCCTGCCTCGACTCTCCCGGTGCCGGCAGGCATCTCCCTTCAACTCCATTTTTAGCTCACTATCAGATTCCAGTAACAGCTGCTCTGAATCTTTTCCACTCTGCTCCAGCCCGGGCTGACCCTGCCCTGCCTCATCTCTGAAACAGAGGAGAGAGCCGTCCCAACATGCCACTGACATTTTCATTTTTGATTTTCTTTTAAAACATAGATAACTTCTTTCTTTTCTCTTATCATCCTGTCTGGGGGAAGAAATGCCCCTTGCTTTTTTTTTTTTTCCCTAGATTTCTGCCTGAGGTTCTAACTTGCCATCTCTGCAACTGTGACCTGGCTCAGTTATCATTTCTTGTAATTCCCAGCCTCCCTTAGCTCTGACCCCATAATCTTGGATTTTTTCTAATCCCCTTCGTTTTAAGAAACAACCACAGATCCCCTTCCTCGGTCTTCCTCCTCTGTCTCTCCACTCTCTAGTGTCTTCCTCATTCTTTGGCTCCTGGTCATGTCTGGCCACATTCAGCTGATGTCCCTACAATATGCCTTGCAGTGTTTTTCTTCCCTGACCTGCATGCAGTCTTGGAAAGGACGAACAGTGATGTTGGGGCCAACAGTGCAGGGGTTGGAATCCTGACTCTGCTCTGTGTGAGTAACAGAACCCTGACCCTCAGTTGGCCCATTACTAAACTCCCCAAGGTTTGTTTTCCTCCTGTGAGCAATAGAGGCTGCTGTCCCTAACATTCTGGGTTATTATGAGTATAAACCAAGGATGCAGCTTTCTAATGCTGAACATCTAGTTGATGTCTACCCCTTGATTTAGCGACTGCTATGTCTCTGCTTTCCTCTATCCCTCTGATGAATGCTCACCCACCTCCAAGGCTGAGTTACACATCTCCCAGTGTATCAGCTGGGCCCAAACCTAGTTCCTTTTCTCTCTGAGCTGTATTCCTTTAGTGTAGTAGATGCTGTGGTCCAAATTTTTTTTTTTTTTAAATCAAGATCATTTTTACATAGCTGTGTGGCTGCTCACAATTCAGAGAGGCTGTGGAGGCAGAAGTACTTGTCTGAGAATCTTAAAAAGAATAGCCTTTTGGGACATATGATATCTTATGGCTAGGTATGCTTTGATAACCTTACATAAAATAAAAAATGAACAAACAACAACAGCAAAACTCCAAGTTGATCTTTCTCCCCTCTCTGTCCATTCCCCTTAACCCTGTTGAATTTGCAACAAAATGAGATTTACGAAGGAAAGCTCTGGGAAGGACCCCTGAACAAAAGCATGGGATTGAGCCAGAGTTAAGGCTGTGTGTGGAAAAGTGTTTCCCTTTGGGTTGCTAAGGTCAGATTTTGGCAGGTATTTAAGATAATCCTCACCTGATGGGACTGATCTCAATTTATGTGGATGGAATGAAATGGTCAGAGAGCTGATATCTGAGACTTCATCCTGCCTGAACCAACTAAGACTGGCGAGCACATGCTTTGAGCCTGATGCAATTCCAACGTGCATGGTGATGGAAGGGGCCAAGGATGCTTTCCTTCCAGGCAGGCCTGAGCTAGGACAGAGTTCTTTCAAGGGCCTGAAAGAGCTTTTTGCAGGTATGATAGTTAACTTATTTGATCATGAGATACATCTTTAGCATGGCAATGTGGACTTGCTTGATGTAGGGCACTTGGAATACAGAGTCAAATTTAATCTCACTAAAGCTGGAGCTGCCGCCGGGGTAGGCTCCTCTGGGGAAGGGAAGGCACATGCCTGGAAGTGGGCTGTAGGCTGGGCGGCTGCCTCGGCTTAGTGGCTGTCAGAGAGGACTGTGCAAGGGACAGTCTTCAACAGCAGCTGTGCTTGCCGGCCTGGCAGGTGCCTTTATGTGGTTCCTCTTGTCATGAATCTCTAGGCTTGTCACATTATCTGTAGGCAGCCTGAGGTGCCTCCTGCTACACAAAGAGGTTTCCCCCATTCATATTTCAATCTGGAGGATTTTTCAGAGGTTTATACCATTAAAAGAAAGACCTCAAAAGCAAGCCACGTGGAAAAAAAAAATTGCTCCTGGCCATATAGGATTTTTTCTGTAAACCCTTCTGGGAAAGGACCCATTTTTTTTTTTTTTTTTTTTTTTTTTTGTGTGTGTGTGTGTGTGTGTGTGTGTGTGTGTCATGTTCCATGGAGAGCTTTGCTCCTCAGTGCTGACACTTTAGCAACCTGGGTCTATTTACTAACCTGAAACCAACATTCAGGAATGAACACAGTCATCTACAATCAGGCCAAGGGGCCTGGATTTTGTCTACTATAGTTGTCCCTTGCTATCTAGGGGGATTGGTTTCAGGACTCTGGTGGATGCTAAAATCAATGGTCACTTACATCCTTTACCTAATGTGGTGTATGTAGTAGCATCAGAGAACCTGCATGCATCTCTCCACATTGAATCATCTATAGATGGTGGCTACCTAACATAGCATAAATAAAATAAAGCCGAGTGAACAGCTAGCTGTCTGCTGTATTGTTTGGGAATTGACAAGATAAAAAATTGTGTGTACATATATGTTCAACACGGATGCAACTTTCTCTCCCTCCTCCCCCCCCAAATGTTTTTTTGAGCCATGGTTGGTTGAAGCCACAGCTGTGGGTTTGAAGGGACAATTGTATACTCTCAAAACCAGAAGCAGATGGAGAGAGGGCGATAAGCACATTTATTTTTTTATTTTTTATTTTTATTTTTTAGTGCCATGGCCTCTTCCTGGCTGAACTGCTACAAGGTAGACATGTGCTCATCTTTCTCGTGGGCCAGAGGCTAGGGCTCGGCCTTCTGCAGAGGTGCTGGTTGGCTGGAACACACACATGGGAGCAACACGCTCAGATTGTGTAGTCACTATCCTTGAAGATCAGGCAGACGTGCCTCACTCACTGACTGTTAGATTCAGGGTCGAGAATCCAGACTACTAGCCAACAAGGTCAGGGAAGTCCACACTTCAGCTGCCTCGTAGGCAAAGGATGGAAGGGTCATAAGGAGTCTTCCTCAGCTTTATTTTGCTAATTCAAGGAAGCTAATGGAACCCCTTCTGTACTGGCACTTGTCTAAATTATGGGCTACCTGTCAGAAGCCTATGTGAGGGGACAGGATTTTCATCCCATGGGTCTCATTGTAGACAAAGCCGAGGAGAAGACTGGAGAGGTCTTGTATCTTAATGCTTCCTCCAGGTGAGCTGGGACTAGCGAGGAGGAAACTTAATCACATGTGACAGTCTGAGCTTTCAAAGGCAGGAAGCCATCTTGAGCCCCATCTTGAAGTCTTGTCTCTGTTTCACCAGGGAGTTAGCGCCTAACTAAGCAACCTACACGTTTGTAGACATTTTGGTTAAAAGGCACGCAACACTGCCCATATGGAACCCGAGTAATAACGTGTGAGGTGTGCGTTCACATCTGACTTAATGCCTCCTGCATGTGAGGTGGGCAGGGCAGGAACTGGTTGTCTTGGCTTATGGACTATAAGCTTTAGGCTCTGAGATGGAAAATGACTTCTGGGTTTGTCCAGGAAGGAAGAAAACTCATGTTTGATAGATTAGTTAAGTAAGCTTGTGCCTATTGGTAGAACAAAAAAAAAAAAAAAAAGGAGGACAAGAAAGGCAAATATGTTTTCCTTCACAATGAGCTTCAAAGAGCACCACTGGTCTCGAGAATAGTGTCTGCATAGTAAGGAGACCTTAGGTGGGTTATTTCATCATGTGCCACTGTGCAGAGCTAAATGTTTGATTTCATAGGGAGTAAGAAGCCGCTGAGCTTTGACTGGGCACGGTCAGACTGGGGAGTAGTAGAGGCAAATAACCAGGAGCCTGTAAAGAGATTTTGTTGGACAAACCACCCCACTTCAGTCCAACCCAAAGAGAGCCAAGACATTGAAGAGAGTGGCCTGCCTAGGAGCCCTTCATCTGTTCCCCTTGATGGATGTAATCTGTCTGCATCCCTGCATGTACCTGTTAGCTTGACGTCTTTTGTAGCTCTTCTCAGGAGACCCATGAGAAGAACATTAATGTAACACGACTCTTGGGGCATACTTGATCAATTTCTGATCAACTAAAGAAAGCTTTGATAAAAACCAACAGATATGCTCACCACCAATCACCCAATATCCAGGGGTCCTTGGTCTGACCAGTTGGGGATGACTAGAGTCTGAAATAAAACAACAGATTAGGGAGAAGAAGTCAGTCCTATTACTTTCCCCTTTCTGGCCCATTTTAGTGGGTGCCACTTATGTGTGTGCCCACTAAATATTTCCATGTGGTCGTATGAAGTTTGAACTTGTTTCTATTAATGGTCAGAGAAAAATCTGAAATTGTTCAGTTATAATACTAAACAACTTGTGCCTTTTAAAACTATAATATTAAATAAAACATGATATAATCTCTCACAGAGTTAGAATAATGTGTACTCTGTCAACAGCCACAAAAGTCACCCACAGATGGTCTACTGAGAAGATCCAAGATGGTCCTAGCTGGCAGGTGGATCTTACTGGTCCACTAGTGAAACCCGTTCCCCTCCCCCAACTCTTATTTGGATATTCATGGATCTTGATTAGCAGCGGTGAATGAATGCTCATTCTAGATTTAGAGTTGCATCTTTAGGAATAGAATCTCAGAGCAGAAAGCATTATTGCAATTTGGGTGTTGTGGAGATGTAGTTCAGGGGTAGAACACAGAGTTTGCAATTTGGACGTTGTAATGTTTCACCATCAGATTCAGCCATCTATGACAGGTGCAATAAGACGCCGTAGTGTAGGGAACCTTGTCTTGCCACCCAGAATGTCACCAGATGGTTGCTATCAGAACACATACACACACAGCCATGTCTCCTTACACACATGGAATGCCGTCTGTTACAGGCAGAGCCTTCCTGCATGCATGTCTATAAGGGAACCATCCACTTCTTCGGCTCTGGAGCTGGATTTTATCACGTGGATTTTGGTGGAAGGACGTGAACTAAGACAGGAGGACTGCTTATGTCATAGAATGAGTGACGACTCCTAACAAAGGACTAATTTAATAAAATTCAATGAAAATGCAGGTTTTTAGTATAACAGGATGCATAATCTCTCCACATCTTAGCCACCAACAGTGAATGTGTTCATTTCCTGAGTGGATTTTTAAAAAATTTCTTTGAGAATTTTGAGTTTCACATAATATTTTTTGATCATATTCATCTCCCAACTCTCCCCAGATCCCCCCATCTTCTTCTTCTTCTTTCCTTCCTTCCTCTTCTTCCTCTTCTTTTTTTTTTACTTTAAACTGTTCAAGACCAAATTGTGCTGTCCAAATCGTCTTGGCTGGGTGGTCTTCCTCCGGAACTTGCTTGATTTACCAGGCTTCATTATCTATCTATCTATCTATCTATCTATCTATCTATCTATCTATCTATACGAGACAGGGTCTCTCTGTGTAGCCTTGGCTGTCCTGCACTCACTTTGTAGACCAGGCTGACCTCAAACTCCCAGTGATCCGCCTGCCTCTGCCTCCCGAGTGCTGGGATTAAAGGCGTGCGCCACCGCACCCGGCCCCAGGGTTTATTCTTAAAGAAAACCAACTCTTCTCCCTGCTGCTAACAACTACCAATTGCTCCACAGCTGGGGTGGGCTTTGTGGCCAACTCCCTTCCTGTGCTGGGATTTGGTTTGACTTGGGTTTACATGGATTTCGTGCATGCTGTTTAAAAAAATAGTGATTACAAAAAGAAATCTTCATTCAGTTTCCAAAATGAGATGTTTTAGTGTAATATGTAAGTAGCTCCTAAAGTACAAGCTTGTTTGTGATCCTGCACAGGTTAGTTTTTCTCAGCTTGACATGAACTAGGGTCATCAGAGAAGAAGACGTCTCAGTTGACCAAATGATTCTATCAGACTGGCCTATAGGCAAGTCTGTGGGGACATTTTTTGTTTCTTGATTAATGATTGATGGGTGGGGCCCCAGCCCACTGTGGGAGGTGCCACCCCTGGGCAGGTAGTCTTGGGGAGCAGAAGAAAGTTGAGACTGGAGAGCAAACCAGTGAGCAACATTTTTCCATAGCTTCTGATTCACTTCCTGTCTCCAGGCTCCTGCCTTGAGTTTCTGTCCAGACTTCCCTCTGTGGTTGACTGTTACCTGTGAAGTGACACAAGTCCATACCTCCACAAGTTGCTTTGGTTATGGTCTTTATCACAGCAATGGGAGGCGAATGGAACAGATCCTGGGGCTTAGTGGACGACAGTGGAAGTACCCACCTTAGTATAGCAACAGAATCAATGGCTCTTCAAACACAGCTAGAATTGTCCTAGGGTTTGGCACGCAGAGAGGATGTCCTGGTTTTATTTGCTTTCTTGTTTTGTTTATTGAGACAAGATCTCGGGAGGCTCAGGATGGCCTCAAATACCATGTAGTAGAGGATTCCTTGAAGTCGTAATCCTCCTGTCTCCACCTTCCAACTGCTGGGATTACAGATGTGTGTCCCCACACCACAACCAACAGTATCCTTAAATGCTAACATATTTTTAAAAATAAAGTTGTTGGAAAATATTAAATACAGCATTTAACCAGAAATGTTGACTAGTGGGAATGACTATGTATGCCACCTTAAAAACAAACAAACAAAAAAACAAACAATAACAAAAAACCCAGCCAGGCATGGTGGTACACCTTTAATACCAGCACTGGGAAGGCAGAGGCAGGTAGATTGCTGTGAGTTCAAGGCCAGCCTGGTCTACGAAGCAAGTCCAGGATAGCCACGGCTACCCAGAGAAACCCTGTCTTGAAAAAACCAAACTAAACCAAACCAACAAAAAACAAACAGACAAACAAACAAAACCAAGATAATGCAAATACTGGGTTTTTTTTTTTGCTAACAAAATATCTTGCTGACTGCCCATGCTATTTCTAGGCTCTTTATTGGACAACATGGTAGAAATGGTGGTAAAATGCCGTGCATTTTACACGGCAATGATCAGGCAGAGAGGATGAGGCCCATATGATTCTTTTTTTTCTTCCTAACTTTCCTCCCAGTCTCCCTCCTTCTTAATTTTTGTTTTTAAATTTATTATTAACATTAATAACATATAAATATTAACACCATGCCTTTTATTATATTAACAGAAACTTAATATAATTTTAACATAGTAGTAACATTATATAATTATTAATATAGCATATAATTAATATACAGTCATGTGATACACAAATAATTATATAGGATATAAATATACCCTACAAATTAATTAGCATAATATTAATTATATTAATATTATTTATCATTAATATTATTATAATTCTTTATATGTGTGCATACATACATGTACATACCATGATGTGCATGTTGGGGGCAGGTGTGTATTCTAGGGAATCATTTCTCTCTTTCCGTCATGGATTCTAGCAACAGAAAGGCTGTTAAGACTTACCAGGTAAGTACTTTGACCTGCTGTCTTAGTCACTGTTCTATTTCTGTTAAGAGACCATGACTAAGACAGCTCTTACTCATGTAGGAAGCATGGCAGCTCTCAAGGTGCTAGAGCAGTAACTAAGAGCTACATCCTGCAGGCTCAGAGAGAGAGAGAGAGAGAGAGAGAGAGAGAGAGAGAGAGAGACAGA